>JAUMIR010000002.1:256860308-257485308 GCA_030847615.1 Gambelia wislizenii | reverse complement strand
AACAAGAAGGAAGGCTCACCTGGCTGGACACAGCACTAGGGATATTTTTTTTTATAAAAAACATTAATAACTTCCTGCTGAAACACTGCACAAAAAAATTATAGACAGTCATTTTGGTGTCACCTCCTGTGATGGTGTTATCCACTGTGGTACACACACACACACACACACACACACACACACACCACAGCCCTAGTGACACCACAGGGTGAAGAGGAACTGAACTCCCCCAGACTAACCTCCTCTTGCTCCATTGCCTCAGCTGGGCACTGCTATGGGAAGTGAGACAGCCAAGAAGTATAGCAAAGGAAGACAGAAAAGAAGGGTGGGTTCAGCACCCCTCATCCATATATTCCTTTTGCTGTAAAAAGAAAAACATTCTTAGACCCATACAACTCCCAGTTTCAGACACCAGCAGAGCAGACACATTAATAAGGCAAAAGCCTGCTACTTTGATGATGAAGAAATGTTGTGTGCATTCAGTTACTTTTGGTGGGAAAAGGAAGCCATCCCAAATGGTTGACTGTTGTTATTATTTATTAATTTATTTAAAATATTTGTCTATTGCCTCTCCATCCACCAGGGCCCAAAAAAAAATATTTCTGGCTTGTTAAATATCCCACCCTTTCCCCAAAATCAGGACTCAGGGAGGCTTACAAATCAAAGCAAATACAGTTGTCCCTCTGTATCCACGGATTTGGTATCCATAGAGTTAAGTATTCACGGCTTGAAAATATTATTTAAACAATAATAATCCAAAAATTGATTTTGCCATCTTGTATAAGGGACACCATTTTGCTATGCCATTGCATATAATGGGACTGGAGTATTCACGGATTTTGATATCCACAGGGGGTCCTGGAACCAAACCCCAGCGAATATGAAGGGACAACTGTACAATATAATTAAAATGGAAGATGTAATATGAGAAGAAGATGCACAGTTCCATGCTGAAAAACAGAGCCACTTATCAGATGGGGATCTGGAACATGATGACGAGATCTCTGCAGGGGGCTGGCAGCCATATGTTGCCGGACCTCTGCCTGCCTTTTGCATTAGCAGAGGAAATGGTGGCAGAGGCAGCTCCAGCAATGGGCCACTGCCCTGTTTGGATTCCCCAGCAGGGAGGCGGCATACCCTGGCTAGTGTGGATGAGCCCTTGATTTGATTTGATTTTTATTTTGTGCTTGTCACCTTTTCCAGCACTATGAACAGTCCCAGCCCTTCAACTATGTTATGGACCTGCTCAACATGGTCTTCACAGGCCTCTTCACCATTGAGATGGTGTTGAAGATCATTGCCTTCAAGCCCAAGGTTTGCAAGTTTGCCAGTGGTTGGTGGGGACGGGGCAAGGTAGAGGAGTTGCTCAAGAGGGGGTTTGTTTTGTTTTGTGGTTTCTTTATTTTGCTGCAGGGAGTCTTCCCCTGCTCCTTGGAAACAACTGCAGGGTTTCAAGTTGAGTCCAGAAACCCTGCCATTATGCCATTTGGCACAACATGGCTCCAACCCTGAGCCCTGATTGCCACCCGAACCCCAGTTTGAGCATTTTCACATATAAAGTTTTAAAGAGATTCTTGTTTTATCTTCTCTGTTAACAATGATTCTGTAGTCTGATAAGGAGTGGCAGAGGCAAACCAGACTCCAGATTTTGTGGGCTCTCAGTGCGCTCTTTCCTAGCACCATCCTCACTTTTATCCCAGAAAAGTCCCAGAGTATTTGATCTCTCCATGCTGCTTTTGACATTCTTGGGTGCTGACTGTATATAAAGTCAGAATGGCTATTGCCAGCCTTTGGATCCAGCCACTGGCAAGAGAGGCTGAAGGGAAAATGTAAATATGTGAAAATACCCTTTCTTGCCAGAAGTCCAATTCAAGCAATTTATGGTGTCTAAAGGGTCAAATACATGTCTTTGCATGAAATTCTGAAGCAATCAGTATTATAGCAGAGGATGCTATAGCAGAGGATTATAGCAGAGGATGCTATCTGTGTGTTTCCATGTAACACTTTCAAGGAGAATAGGGGGCTGAGATAAAAGTAGTTAGATTTATAATTCAGCCCACACCAAAGGTTCAACAAGGCAGAACAGAATAAGATTCCATGTACATTTCTTCCTCTGCTCCTGGTTCCAAAGGTACTCCTGAGCTCCAAAGGCCAGTCCAAATTGGCAGGTCTCATAATACTTCCAAGAGGTGCTCATGCTTGGACTTTGTTGAATCTACAGAGGGAGGATGTGCCATTACAGCATGGTCAGGACTATCCCAAGACAGCTTACTTCCTGACACAGAGTGTAGGGGGGTGTGAGTCTAAAATTAAAAATGTATTAAAAATTCCAGGGATCTAGCCCTTTTAAAAATAAAAATATCTTCTTTAAAAATAAAAACCTTTCACTCAAAGTAAGCAGAATAAGGCATTGGAATGCAGGCACAGCTCAATTAACATTTAAATGTGTGGTCTGATCGCCAATCAATTAGACTCATTAAACAACAAAGACGTCAGTTTAAAATGCATATCAAAAGTTTACTGAAGGTATATCAATCAATCTACATATAAAAACAAACTTAAAGGTCCCTAACTAACTAAGAGGATTTAGAGTAGGAAAAAGTCACCCAGCCTTAAGCGATGTGGACTACATGGTGAAGGGTAAAAACAAGACTCAAAGATGGCTACAGCCACATGGAGACAAACTTAAAAAGGAAACTTAAACAAAGTGTAATATAATATTTAAATTAGGTCATGTGATGAATGACCCATTGCTCCAGTTGGCTGAAATTGCCTAGGGAAAGAAGAAGGGGGAGTGGAAGAACTCATGCATGCAGGGAAATTCCTAAACTGAACTTAACATGGGATACACAAGATGGTATTGCATTACAATAATAATTTCCCCACATACTACACAGAGCAACAAATGCTGTTCCCCACTCACCTGTATCAAAGGAACACAGTACAGTTGGAGCCTTGTATCTGTAGAACCAATATCCACTGCTTCAGTTAACCATGGGAAACAAAATAGGGGACATATACTATAGAGTCGTGCTGGAAAATGCCCAGAGGGGCGTCCTCTCTAAGCATCTTCTAGGTCCTCCAGTGCAACTCTATAGTATGTTCTTACCAGAAGTCCTTTATTTTAATAGGATTTACTGTTATCCATGGTTTCCGGTATCTGCGGTAAGTCCAGGACCCAAACTGCCATGGATATGGGGGTCCGACTGTACTCAAAACTGGCCATGTTATACTGGTATATGAGAAAGAAAATCCCACAAGCATTTCTTCCCCTCTGTGGCAGTGAAGACAATAACCAATAATTTTCTTTCCTGTCGTGACACCCCATAATGCTGCCTGAAGCAGCTACCTTGCTCTGCCTACAGGTAGGGCCAGCCCTGGGTGGAGTACACTTCTTTTTGGGCTATTCCCCATGCACAGATGGCAGGCATTCTTATGTAGGCAGTGTCAATGGACCTTAGACATTGTGATGTCTAAGGATACAAGGGAGCAGCAGGATGTCTCCAAGACTTGATTAGGTCTGAACAGCGCAAGAATTTATGAGGTACAAAAGCTCCATGAATTGTGCCAAGAAGGGGCTGGAGAGCCTGCAACAAGCCACAGCACACAAGTGTAAAGCAGTCTCAGGGCATTCTACTCCTAATGAAGAGAAATTCCACGCCATTTTGCTCAAATGCATACCATGTTAGAAAGGTAGAGGGTGGATGGGCCTAGTTGTGGCTGCCTTTCATAGGGATTGATTCCCAAGAGGCCTTTTCTGTTGTTCTTCTACAGCACTACTTCTGTGATGCATGGAATACCTTTGATGCCCTGATTGTGGTTGGGAGTGTGGTAGACATTGCAGTCACTGAAGTCAATGTAAGTTCTGCTCCTCCTCATATATGCCCTGTAAAATGGCCTTACTTTGTTTGTCTTCTTGTGGCAGCTCTTTGTGGGGTGTAGAGACACATTTGCAAGAAAGCTGTTGAAAAGCTTTGGAAGTGTTGCAATACCTGTGTATGGACTGAATGTGCCAACATGTGAATATTTTTTTCAGATAGGGTAACTCAAGTACTGTATAGCTGTTACCATAAGGGTTAGAAACATGCTTTTATAATGAGAAACAGAAAGAAAATGTTCTGTGTCAGATATCTGCTTCTGTTGAAAACATTGCATATGCATAATGCAGGAAATGAAATTGATTTTTTTTAATATTGAAAAACATCCTTCGAACTTCATTTCCTCTCCACTGTTAACAATCACCTATGTGCTTGTCTTTTGTTTACCACCCTGAGCATCCATTCTGCTGTTTCTTTTGCTTCCCACCTCTTTCATATCATTATGGATATTATAAAATATGATTTTCTCTTTGCTGTCATCATCATCATCATCATCATCATCACCATCACCATCACCATCATACCATCATGGATGTCATCCCTTTCACAATCTTGCACTAGAATGGAGGGCATGTTGGAGAGGTATGTCTTACCCATGTTTCATTTCAACAAGGTATGGGGGTGGGCAGCGGAGGAGCTGACTGTGTCAAAGGTCAGAGTGTATGCAATGGAAAAATCCATAAGATAGTGCAGTGTAGTGGTTAGAGTCGTAGACTTGTGTTGAAGACGCCAAGGTTCAAATTCTCACTAAGACATGTAGCTTGCTGGGTGTCTTTAGACCACAAGAGTCACAAACTGATAGCCTAATTAACTTTTCAGGGTTGTTGTGAAGATAAAAGGGAGAGTGAGAGTGAATTGGGAAATGGGAAAAGAACAATGTATGTCACTCTGATGGCCTAAATACCCTAAAGTTCCTGCCTGATCTTGGAAGCTAAACAGGGTCAGCCCTGGTTAGTACTTGGAAGGGAGACTACCAATGAATACCAGGTGTTGTAGGCTATATTTCAGAGGAAGGAACTGGCAAAACCACCTCTGAGTATTCCTTGCCTAAGAAAACCAGATTACATTTATGGGGTTTCCATAAGTCAACAGGTGACTTGAAGGCATGTACACACACACACACACACACACACACACATCACTTTGAACTCCTCTGAGGAAAGGTGGGGTATAAATGTAATAAAGAAATACCAGTGGGTGGTATAGGTTTGAGGTGGACTAAGAATGATGCTGTAAGTCCAAATACCTAAGTAGTTTGTCAGTGCCTGCAAGTTCAGGCAAAAGTGTGTGCATGAATATATGTATCTTGCTGGGAGGTCCCATCTCTGGGTAATGCTTCAGTAAGGGGTTGAGTTTAATGTATGATGGGGTAAGCAAGGCAAGATAAGCAACCCTGCACCCTCTGTAACTAGTAGATGGTGCAGTGAAAGCAAAATCCTTTCAGTTGCTCCATAAAAACCAAATCTGACTCAGAAGTTTTTCACTGAGGTCACTGGGGTCTCACTTAACTCATTCTCTGACCCTGTTGATATAAAGAAGCATCAATGGATGGGTTGATTGGCATCCCTGTAATCTCCTCCTTTGCCCACTGCTGGTTAGTGGGAATACAGGCTGGTGAGACTACCAGGCATCCCTCATCTGCTTTGGGCTTGAATCCTTCTGCCTACACTTGGGTGTGTTGTGACATGTATTCATGTAAGATGTGAGAGTGATGTACTTGTGTACAAAGATAGCTATGGTCATGTGGGAACACTAGCAGTGTGTGTGCAAGAATTGCAAGGAATATCTGTTAAAGTCAGTGCTTACACCAGTTTGTTAGGCCACACTTCCCCCACTTCAGATGTGGGGGCCTTCTGTTTATCTTGCTTGTCACTGGATCTCATCCCACTGTTCTTATTGCCATATTCCCCAGAATGAGCTTCCCTCTGTCACCTCCCCTCCTCAGTTTGTATCTGCTGCATACAGGAAACAGGAGAAAGGAAAGTAGCATGGTTGCCTAGCAACTACACAACACTGTTCCCCTTAATGCTGGACCAGTGAAATGACTGCCCCCCCCCCGAAAGCAAGCAGCCAGGCATGGGGAAATGTTGTAGCCGCCTTACCCGACTGTGGGTAGGAAATGTATAGTTTTCCCTGCCATGATTTCACATTATTGGCTAATGCTGGCCAGGACTGGTGGGAGCTGTAGTTCCAAAACAATGGGAAGACCACACCCCTGAGCTTAAATGGAGCCACCATGAACAGAGGCAGTATAGCTCTAACAAGCATCAGGGGCTTTGGGCAGATGACAGGAAAGGACCATCAACTTCTGGCCCCTCCACTCATGAGCTTCCAGAGACTACTGGCTGGATTTAGTGTGTGCACCATGTTCTCTGTGTGTGTGTTTTAAGCGTTTTATCATGAACAACCCAATTTCTATCTCAGCAGAGTTCAGAGGACAGCTCCCGCATCTCTATTACCTTCTTCCGTCTCTTCCGTGTCATGCGTTTAGTCAAGCTGCTCAGCAAAGGGGAGGGTATCCGCACCCTGCTCTGGACCTTCATCAAATCCTTCCAGGTTAGCTGTTCACGAAGGAGGAGGTGGGGAGGGAGAATAGCCTTTGCCTCCCCTGGGTCTCAGACTTTAGATCTCAGCATACTTTGCTCCATCCAGAAGTCAGAAAAGACTGGGGAAAGCCCTTTCTTGGATTACAACTCCCATTAACCCCCCCCCCAGCCAGCATGGTATTCTGGGAGTTGTAGTCCAACACAGCATCAAGGTCTGGCATGTTTGGGAAATGTTGATTGTGTGTGTCATGGGACACCTTTTGTCAGGACATGCTGATCATTGGGCTAAACTGGGAGTGTGTGAGAGTGGCTGCTGGGTGAAATGACGCAGTTCTCCAAATTTGTTTTGTTTATTCTGCCTCCAGGCTTTGCCATATGTCGCTCTTCTCATTGCCATGATCTTCTTCATCTACGCAGTCATTGGCATGCAGGTGAGCCTCTTCCACCCCGTGTGCTTGTGCAAAGCAAATGAATTCTTTTATGATCCTGAGTGACTTTGTCATTGGGGTTGTGAGTGGGCTTGCTAGGATTATGTACCCTCATAGATGGAGGCCTAGGTGGATAGTGAGTCTTCCATGTTAAATGGGGACATTTGAAGGCTTGCTTGTGTACATCAGTGAGTGCATGCATATGCCATTCCAACTGAGTGTGCAGGTTTAACAGAATGATACCTATGAGAAACCTAAGTGAAATTCCACTTACTGGCCTATATGGGCAGGGCTTGGATCAAGGAAACTGGAAGGGAAAAAAACAGCCAGCTCTTGCTGAGTGCTGGAAGCATTCTTCTGCTTCTTCGTGTAGCCCTAGCAGTGTGTAGTTGTTGTTTTCATCATCTACTTCAATGAGGAGAGAAGAGGGCTAGGAATCTTTCAAAGAGAGTTGGGAGGAGGGTTGAATGCTGTTGGTTATTCCACTTTGCTTCAGAAACATTTCACACCTAAAACCTGTTCCTGGCTTGATCCTGATAGTGGCTTCTTTGCCTTTCAGACATTTGGCAAAGTGGCCATGCAGGATGGTACACCAATCAATCGGAACAATAACTTCCAGACTTTCCCACAGGCTGTGCTGCTGCTTTTCAGGTACCTTTCTTTTCCACCTATCTTTCATGCTCCTCTTCCAACCATGCAGAGAAGAATACCATTTGTCTTTCTGCTTCCTCTGTGCTTGAGATCATGTCTATAATGTTTAAGCGAAAGCCCCTGATTATCCAGGGGTGCCTTCCCTTGCTTTCAGCTTACTTTAGCTTCAGAATACATAAGAAATAATAGCAAGCTTTGTTGTTGTTGTTATGTGCTTTCAAGTCAACTCCGACTTACGGACAATGCTTTCACAGGGTTTTCTTGACAAAATATATTCAGAGGTGGTTTGCCATTGCCTTCCTCTGAATACAGATTAGTCTTCCCTAATGGTCTCCCTTCCAAGTACTAACCAGGCCTGACCCTGCTAAGCTTCTGAGATCAGACAGGCTCTGATGCCTTCAGGGTATTTTGGCAGAATAAAGGGTCATTATTTCAGGACTAGAGAGAAGAAGAGTGAGAACAGGTACAAAAACACCAAGCAGACCCTTAGTGTGACATCGCAAGGCTTTTCTCATGTCAGGTGTGTTTTTTTTAGAAGTTATTTCTTATTTAAGAACTAATTATTTTAAAATATCAGTTTTGTCAACATAGGCTAATCACAAACACACATATCTTTGTTTAAAAAAAAAGCATTTGAACATTTGACTAATGTATGTTAGTCAAATATGTGCCTTCAAGTCACCTGTTGACTCATGGCAACCCCATGAATTTCATAGGGTTTTCTTAGGCAAGGAATACTCAGAAGTGGTTTTGCCAGCTCCTTCCTCTGAAATATAGTCTACAACACCTGGTATTCATTGGTGGTCTCCCACCCAAGGAATACTCAGAAGTGGTTTTGCCAGTTCCTTCTTCTGAAATATAGTCTACAGCACCTGGTATTCATTGGTGGTCTCCCACCCAAGTACTAACCAGGACTGACCCTTGGTTAGCTTCCAAGGTCAGACAGGATTTGGTGCCTTTAGGGTTTTAATTCTTTATTGTGGCCACTCAATGTGTAGAGACAGTGAATTGGCCAGATTGTATTGTAGCAGGTGCTCCTGGAGAAGAATGACAGGTAGGTCTGAAAAAGAACACCATCTAACTGTCCCTCTTCCCAGCGCTTTCCTCCTGAATGGCTCTCTTCCCAAACTACAAGAAGGCTGCCCATGCATGCTCTTCCTCCTCCACCATGATAGTGACATCTCAGCTCCAAACCCATTGCCTTCACTCTGTCCTTACACCTGTCTACCCTCTCCAGGTGTGCAACAGGGGAAGCTTGGCAGGAGATCATGCTGGCCAGCTTGCCTGGAAAACGCTGTGACCCTGAATCTGATTACGAACCTGGGGAGGAGTTCACTTGTGGCAGCAACTTTGCCATCGTCTATTTTATCAGCTTCTTCATGCTGTGCGCCTTTCTGGTGAGACCCTACAGTCATGATGTCTCCCCTTCCCTCTGCCTTTCTCAGGGTCCTTGCCCTGTCATCCTGTCCACTAAGCAAAAAATAGTGCTGGAGGATTTTGAGATGCCATTTAACCATTCCTATCTCTCTCTGGCTTTTCTTCGCAAACAAAGATTCAGGAAGGACTCATCCCGCGCTTTCTGCGAGTGCGCTGATGACTAAAAAGGCCAATCCGAGATAAACAAGTCCGGTTGCAGAAAGCACAGCAGAAGGTCTCCTTGGGTGATGTTTTTGGGTTGTGATTCTTTCTGTGTTGTCATTTCTCTTCAAGACTTGTTCGTCGTGAGTTCTCAAATAAGGCTGCAGCATTGTGGATAGTGCGTCTCCATGCCTCCCGATGTGAGGCCAGGGCGGACCACTGTTGGTGATCAATTTGGCCGAGCCTGAGATGTTGTTTCCGGGAGTCTTTGTATAGCTTTTTTGGAGCGCCCCTCTTACGCTGACCCGTGGCGAGTTCACCGTAGAGTACTATTTTTGGGAGGCGATGGTCCTCCATCCTAGAAATGTGCCCTGCCCAGCGCAGCTGTGTTCTCAATATCATGGCCTCAATGCTGGTGATCCCTGCTTGCTCAAGGACAGCAACATTCGTCACCCTGAAATCAAAACCAGACATTATATGGGCAACATGTGAAGCGATTTCTTGGAGTGGGCATGATGAATAGCAGCTTCAGAGGCTGCAGATAGAAAGAAGAAGATTAGCAGCACATGGAGTTTGGCTTAATGTTTCCCATTCCTGCCATTGTCTACTTGGAACTGCCCTCCAGCTGCTTTCTTTTCTGCTCTTGCAAGAGAAAGACCTTAAAATGTTCCTGCTATTTCTATGCTTAGCCAATGAAGCAAAGAATTGCAGAATGGCAGCAATAATGAAGTGTTTTAAAGGTTATCTTTTTGATGGTATTCCTGAACCTGCACAAAACCTTATGCCAGTGCTCTGTGTTCAACTTTACCCAACCTTCTTTTCTTGCTGTCTCTAGCAGAAACTGGGTATTCCTCTGCCTTATTGCTAAAATGAGGAGCGCTGAGGCTTACCAAAAGCTAGCTTCCTTATCCTAGACATGTGGAAGATGATACTTTTTAAAAAGGCAATGGGCAGCAGGCCTATTCTAAGGCGTTGTTATTATCATTGTTATTTCTTTTGTGGCCATTCCAAGCCCAAGCCAGAGCACTGAAAATAGTTCCTGTGAAAAAGCATTCATGAGCTTGTATGACACCATGATGTGACATCCACCCTATCAACTGTGGCTGCAGTCTTATGCACATCTCCTTGGGAACTCAATGTGACTTATTTTTGAGTAAACATTCCTAGGAGATCAGGCTGTTTGCCTCTGGTTTCTTGTTCTCCTTTCTCTCCATGAGCTCCCTGGGAGCATCTACTGACCTCTGTCTCACCCTTCCTAGATCATTAACCTCTTCGTTGCTGTCATCATGGACAATTTTGACTATCTGACTCGAGACTGGTCCATTCTGGGTCCCCATCATCTTGATGAGTTCAAGAGGATCTGGTCAGAGTATGATCCCGCTGCTAAGTAAGAAAAAAAGACATTTCTTTTTTCTTGTAATTCAGGAATGATAACAGGGAATACTGGTATTTCTGGATGTTCCAGCAATCCTGGAATTTTCCAGTCTTCACCTTCCCTAGCAGTAGAATGTCCTGAAATCCTGGCTCCTATCACTAGAGCGTAGATGGATGAAGAACATGCTGGGAGTCAAACCGAGGTTCCCCCAAGGCTATTATTAAAGCCCCGGCTCCTTCCACACTCTCCCCTTGGACCACCTTTTTTCTGGCAACTTCCTGGAATCCTCTGAAAGTTATGATTCACCTTTTCAGTAGGTTGCAGTGTCCCCTCTGCAGTATTTCACATCAAAATTACTCACTTTTAAAAACCAATTTTCCAGCCATTTACAGTTGTCCCTTCATATTCGCTGGAGTTTGGTTCCAGGACCCCCCCGTGAATACCCAAATCCATGAATACTCAAGTCCCATTATATAATAATAATAATAATAATAATAAAAATGTATTTATATCCCGCCCCTCTGCGAGCAATCGGGGTGGCTTACAACAATAAAATAGTACACAGTATAAAACAACTCAAAATCCCTTCCCCCCTTAAAACATTATTAAATTAATACAAATTAAAATCGATATATAATACAATTTATTAAAAACCCTTTCAAGCAAGCAGCATCAGTTTGGAGGTCCAGAAGCAACTTCCAGAGGGGGTTCCTGAGGCCGGGGTTAGCTATTCCGGAAAAGCCTGCCTGAAGAGAACCGTCTTGACAGCCTTTTTAAAGCTGTCTAATGATGTCAATAGGCGGATCTCATCCAGCAGGCCGTTCCACAATTTGGAGGCGACAGCCGAGAAAGCCCTCTGGGAGGTGGTCGCCAGCCTAGGTCTTTGTGGCTGCAACAAATTCCTCCCAGAGGACCGGAGAGTGTGGGGAGGATTATAAGGGAGAAGGCAGTCCCTGAGATAGCTTGGGCCCAAGCCATTTAGGGCTTTAAAGGTGATAACCAACACCTTGTACTGGGCCCGGAAGCTATGCAATGGCATAGCAAAATGGTGTCCCTTATATAAGATGGCAAAATCAAGGTTTGCTTTTTGGATTATTATTTTTTAAAGAATATTTATTTGCCCCCGGGGGGGGGCTTTGTTTGGTCCCTGGAGGGTCCCAAGGGAAGAAAATTGGCCACAACCGACCAAAGTAACCCACTCCTGCACTAGAGGCAATGGAGGAGTACTTTATTACTTTTTAACAGTTTTCTAGTTAAATGTGCACCACCAGGGCAGTAGGGCTTGTATTCATAGGGGTGGGTGTAGAAGGCAAGATGGTGCTGGTTTTGCATGGCTTGAATCTTTATAACAGTGGTTCTCAACCTGTGGGTCCCCAGATGGTGTTGGACTATAGTTCCCAGGAGCCCTCTGAGGTCTCACCTTGACAGCCTGGTGGTCCTCCCAATCATTAGTGAGGCTATGAATTCAGTCTTACAGCCTCACTAATGACTGACTGTCAAGGTGAGACCTCAGAGGGCTCCTAGGAACTGTAGTCCAACAACATCTGGGGACCCACAGGTACCATTGCTTTATAAGGAACAAGCACCCCTTTGACGTTGTAACCATTACCTGCCTACTCTGCTGATCTCACAGGAACTGGGGGGGGGCATGTCCCACAGAGCCTCCTACTAAGCATTTGAAGTACTGGATTGATGGAGTTGTTCTTTAAAATGCTTTTAGTTTTATTTACATATTTCTTGGAATCTACAGTGCTGTTCTAGTAATGTTCAAATGAAACGGCATACACTTTGCCATATTCCTATTGCTGAATGTTTGGATTTTTGTATCTTTAATGTTTTGACCTTAACGTGAAATGACTTGGAAGGGCCTTCCCCTACAAAGCAACCTGTAAATAAGGGAAACCCACGGCTATTTTCTTATTGCCATTGTCACTGTTGTTCTTTCAGGGGCCGTATCAAGCATCTTGATGTGGTGACACTGCTTCGCCGCATTCAACCACCCCTTGGCTTTGGGAAGCTCTGCCCCCACCGAGTAGCCTGCAAGGTAAGTCCAAAGGGCCTCAGGAGTTTAGTGGGTCCTAAGAGCTCTCTGGACTGAGAGCTCTAAATGCCCCTCCCTAAACTGCAAATCCCAGAATTCTACAGGAGGCAACCATAGCAGTTAAAGTGGAATAATAGCGCTATAACAGTATAGTGTGATAATCTCCAAAGTCTTCACAAAAGAATCCTTGCACCAGATTTTAGGACTTCATCCTTCAGTTTTTCTTGGGCCCAGGAAGGGAACTGGAAGTACCTAGAGAGGTTCATGCTGGTTGAGGGATTCTGGGAGCTGTAGTCCAAACAAGCAATATTCCCCAAACTCTGGTTTGAATGTCTTTGTCTCTGCAGAGATTGGTGGCTATGAACATGCCCCTGAACTCAGATGGAACAGTCACCTTCAATGCTACCCTTTTTGCCCTGGTGCGGACCTCCCTTAAGATCAAGACAGAAGGTGAGGTAAAAGATGATGCTTGTGGCATATGGCTTCAGTATACACAGAGCGACTTCTTGCTGATGCAGGGAAGGCACTTTATACATGCCAGGCCCCTTACTAGGTTTTCACAAATCCCCTTGCCTTGGTTGCCAGCAGCAACATCCCTTCCTGTCTCTTGTGAGCATCCTTATCCTTCCGGTCTAGCACAAAGATGCTTTCCCTTCCTGGAAATCTGAGGAGAGGGGAAAATTAGCTGTTCTTTCCTGCTGGGCTTTTGTGAGACTTATGAGAGGGAAAGGGTTGGAAAGATCAATGGTGACCAAAAATAATAGCTGGCTATTCAGCAAAACAAGTACAGTAGGACCCCCATAGCTGCTGGGGATTGGTTCTAGGGAGGGGGCCGTGGATACTGAAAACCCTGGATAATAGCGAATGCCATTGAAAATAATGGGACTTCTGGTTTAAAATACCATAGAGTTTTCTTGGAGGACCTAGAAAATGGCTAGAGAGGACACATTTTCTAGGAAGACTCTATGGTAGGTGTGCTGTTTTTTATTCCATGGATAATTGAATCAGTGGATAATGGATCAGTAGATATGGGGGTCCTTACTGTATACAGTTGTCCCTTCACATTCGCTGGGGTTTGGTTCCAGGACCCCCGTGAATAACCAAATCCGTGAATACTCAAGTCCCATTATATGCAATGGCATAGCAAAATGGTGTCCCTTATATAAGATGGCAAAATCAAGGTTTGCTTTTGGGGTTATTATTTTTTTAAGAATATTTTCAAGCTGTGAATACTTAAATCCGTGAATGTCAAATCCGTGAATGTGGAGGGACAACTGTATGTGGCATTGTATATGACATATCTCTCACACATATATATGAGTATATGTAAATCCCACCATTAGAAAATAGGATCTGATCCCAAGCTCTAAGCTCCCCACTCCTTCTAAAAATGTCCTTTGTGACAGTCTCACTCCCAGAATGTAATAAGTCATGAAGTCGGCTGTTCAGAGGTCCTTCTTCCATTCCCAGGTTTTCTTGTCCTAGCTTCATATTATTTGATTTCAACCCTCACCTCTTAGTTCTAGAGGCACTCCCTAAGTGGTGGTCCCGGGGTGCTACAGTGACTCCCTAAGGGCAGGAATCTGTAAGGTTTTTGAATACCTCGAGGGCTCTCACAAAGAGGAGAGGGAAGGCCTGTTTTCTGCTGCCCAAGAGGGTAGGGCCAGGTCTAATGGTTTTAAGTTATAGGAGGGTAGATTTCAATTGAACATTAGAAGGAACTTCTTGACAGTAAGAGCAGTTCAAAAATGGAACAAATTGCCTTGGAGAGGTGGCGGGGGTCTCCTTCTCTGAATGTCTTCAAAAAGAAGCTAGGCAGCTAACAACTGGGGATGCTTTAGCTGGAAATCCTACATTGAGCAGGGGCGCTGGACCCAATGGCCCATGAGCCCCTTTAAACTCTATTATTCTGCAATTCTATGAAAGTCTCATTCTGCCCATTCTTGTTATAGGAGATTTGGACGTGGCCAACAAAGAGCTCCGTGCTGTCATCAAAAAGATCTGGAAACGAACAAAGCCTAAACTACTGGATGAGGTGATACCCCCGCCAGAAGGTCAGTACTCCTTCTGTCCTTGTAACAACAAATCCATCTTCTTTTCATGTGTTGCAAGCATTAAGAAGTAAGGAACAAGGACCAGAGATTATGTTGTTTACTGGGGTGTTGCAGAATCTACAAGCCTTGGGGCACCTGCCAACCACACTGGGTTGCTGTCACAATAGGCCTTGCAATTTCTCTCTCTCTTTCTCTTTCTCTCTCACACACACACTGTTGTTGTGTGCCTTCAAATCATTTCTGACTTACGGTGACCCTACCATGGGGTTTTATTGGCAAGATTTGTTCAGAGGGGGGGGGTTGCCATTTGCCTTCCTCTGAGGCTGAGAGGGTATGTTTTGCCCAAGATCATCCAGTGGGTTTCCATGGCCAAGTGGGGATTCGAAACCCGGTCTCAAGAATCATATTTCCATGCTCTAACCACTATACCACACTGGCTCTCATATATACAGGTTGTCCCCCAAAAATATATACACCCTTTAACAGCTAATAGTAGCTATGGTGATTACTTGAAGATTAAGTAAATACATGTATACTAGCTGGACCCGGCGTACCATACGCCCTTAAAAAACTCCCCCCAAAATGCCCAGTAGACCTCATGATAACCCTGTAAGGTAGGCTGGCCACCGAACTTGTCCCCCCATCGCCGCTCTCCCTCCTCCAAAGTCACCCCTCCTGCTGCTCACTCCCCGCTGCCACTACTCACCCCCATCGCCACTCGCCCTCCTGCCTCCAAAGTTGCCTCTCCCGCTGCAGCTTGCCCCATCGCTGCTCGCCCCTGCCGCTGCTCACCTTCCCACTTCCAAAGTCGCCCTCCCGCCTTCAAAGTTGCCCCTCCTGCCGCCGCCCGCTCACCCCATTGCCACTTGCCCTCCTGTCTCCAAAGTCATCCCTCCCGCCACTGCTTCCTCCGCCCATCACCGCTTGCCCTCCTGCTGCCGCTCACTCTCCCCATCGCTGCTTGCCCCCCTATTGCCACTGCCCCCCCTTCGCCACTTGCCCTCCCGCCTCCAAAGTCACCCCTCCTACCTCCAAAGTTGACACTCCCACCGTCACTCACTCACCCCTCACCCCCCGTTGCCACTCGCCCCTCCCACTGCCGAATTCAGCCTTCACCTCCGAACTCAGCCCCCCCACCGCCCCCTGCCCTCCAGCACGTGGCATGCTACACACACATACCACATCCCCCCCATGCTATTCACACTCCCTCTGTGGCTGCCATGTTTACAAAGGATTTCAACTTCCACATGGTCCTGCCCCCAGTGTGCTGATTGGCTGCCCAACAGAGCTTTGATTGGTTGGCCAGTTCCCTAAGCAGCCAGTCAGCACACTGGAAATGGCAACATACCTAAGAACAATATATACATACATAGATTGAAGAATAAATGTTATAATAATGATTTAAATCAGTTGCAAATTCCATCTTAAATTACAATTTTATGTAAGGAGTTCAACGCACTGCTCACATTTTCGAAGCACAGAGTTGCACACTTCACTTAAAGTTTCTCTTCTAATTTTGTGACACTTCCCTACTACTGTTATCTTTAATCCTGTTAAAGGTATATACATTTTTTGAAAAAAATATTGCAATTTGTTTTAAGAATTATTAATTCTTAATGTATACACCGCTATGGGTATATACATTTTGGGGGTCATGCTATTTATATAGCTATAGATATATAGGTAGGTAGATATGAAATATAATAATAAAATGATATGATACATCAAGTGCTTTTTGGTGCAAGATGGAGTTTATCTTCAGAACTGTAAGCACGTCCCCATTATTCCATTGCAATGGGGGTGAGGAAGCTGAGGCTCTTGCATCACCTTGAAGATAATTACCTCCCCAGTCAACTTGATCATTAAGCTGCCTCAATAGGCCTCTTTGACTTAAAAAGCAGCCTGGCAGGTTTTTGGGGGCTTCATGGATGTATGGTTGTTCCAAAACAAGCCATGCTTCTTAACCAGCATGTTCTTAAACCTTCCCTTGGCAGAGGAGGAAGTCACTGTTGGAAAGTTCTATGCCACATTTCTGATCCAGGATTATTTCCGTAAATTCCGCAAGCGGAAGGAGAAGGGGATGCTGGGACCAGACGGTTCCCCAAGCAACTCTACTGCCTTGCAGGTGAGTCTCTCCTTGTCATAAGCATGGGCATCTGTGTCAGCTGGTCTCATGAACAAGGAATACAACAACTCTGATTCCATTGTCCTGGTGCCTCTGTCCCATTCAGGCTGGGTTGAAAAGTTTGCAAGATTTGGGACCTGAGATCCGTCGGGCAATGTCCTGTGACCTTGCAGAAGAGGAGGAGGAGGAAAATGGGGAAACAGTGTGTGAGGAGGAGACTGTGACCTACAAGGTAAACCTTTTACCTAGCATTCCCTCAGGGTGTAATCCTGCATCTAGTGGACTATGCCAATTTGGACTTGGGTAGTCATGTGGCTGAATGCTCCTATCTACATTAGTATTCCCTTTGCAAGGAGAATATATGGTAGGGACTATTATAAGCTACAACCCTTCTTCCAGAGACACACTAATTTTCTATTCGTAGGGAATATTTGTGTATGGAAGGGCAACCAGTTATGTGGTTTCCCCCAGACACAGATTTACCATGTCAATGAGAACCAATTTGTTCTTCTTGTCCTGCCATTGGAGGTGTGGATATTAAGATGGAGTGTCAGAAATATCTGACTGCATTTACTGAGCTAAGAATACTGTCTATAGAGTTTGAACAAGCAGATTTTGGTACACGGTCACAACCAGATTACCAAATTTCTGACTGGGAAAGAATTTTTCTATGACTGGGGTGAAAGGTTAGATTCTCCTCTGGTTTGTGCTTTGATTCATTTTCCTGAGCCACCTAAATTGTATTAGTAAGTTAAAGCACTTGTCCGATGTTCAGGTCAGTCAGAGAAGGAGTGTGTTATGGTAGAGCTTTGAGGTGCAATGATCAGATCTGAAAAGAATTTGTCAGATAATATTACACACAAATTAGTGGAGAACATATTATTTTGAAAGATGAAACCTGCTTTCTGTTTCGTACCTTTTTCTCCCAGAAGGCTTCGTGCAAAATGCAAATTAAGTACATTTCTACTAGCCAGTTCTCTCTGCTTTTCCACACCCGCTGTTCTGTGCTCAAATTGGAAAAGACTGTAACTGAGTTTCTAGGAGAGCAGATGTAGGTACAATATGTTGCTTTGCACTGTAGAAAAGAAGTGACTGGCAGGCTGTGAGATATTTGGGGGAGGAAAAAATAAATAAGAATTCTGACTCCCTTGTATATTTCTAGCTTGTCTGGTTCCAAAGGGGAGCAAGGTGAGACATTCGTTAAGGCTACAGATGTCTCACCTTGAAGCTCACCAGAGGCTGCCATACCATCATTCTCACAAGAAAGTCAGAGGCAGCATAAATGAGTTATTTTGGTGTACACACATTCCTCCTCCTAGGTTAAAGGGGCTCACTGAAAATTCCTTGCCTAGCCCAATGCCAAACCCCAAATTGTGGAAAGTGCACTTTGACTTGGAGATACTTAAAGGGTAATTGCTAAGTGGAGAGCTGCTGCAGCTCAACTTATGTCCTCAAATCTAAAAGTCTTCTTCTTCTACACACCTTTGGAAGTTGGGTAGTGCTAAATTTCAGTGAGTAAGGCCACTTTCCACAGGCTCAAATTCACCGCCTGCTCATTACCAAGTGCTAAATGTTAGCATTACAAACCAATTCTAGAATTAGTTTGAAATTAAGCCATGACAGAGGAAGGAATGACCTGGTTTAGGTCATTGTTGGAAGAGTGACCTCTGCATGTGTGCTTAGTGGGATCCTTTACACACTACATTTTCTTTCTTACTCCAAGCCCATCACTACATGGGGACAGCTCTTGTAAGACCTACAGTGCAGCTTCCAGATCCAAGAAAATATGTGCATCCCAGATCTATATTGTATAAGAAAAACATATTCTAGTGCAAGGAGTTGAAGCTGGTTATGCTGTTTGTTTCCCTAATATCACAAAGAAATCAGGGCAGGCAGAAGTATTCCTCTTGCCTCTTGTTGCCTTAGTTGCTCTGATTTGATCCTGGGGTAGAACACACAGAAGAACTTGCAAAGGGGTGGGGGGCAGAAGAAGCAGGGGCCTGAAAAGGCATCAGACTCGAGCAAGGAGGTTTGGAAGATAGAGCGGCTAAAGAGAGAGAAAAGTACTGGAATTATACACAGACTGAATTGTCATTACAAACTCAGAGTTGCCACCATTGGCCATGATTCTCTATGGATGGAAAGTGGCATTATTCTAAGCCTTAGCATCTCAGTAGTGAAAGTCCTGTATGCTTTCCTTTTTTTAAAAATTAATTTTAAAATTAAACAACATACAATTTATACATACAACTTAACAAACACATATAACAATGATTCCCTCCACCCAGGGACTTCCCTTTACATTCATCCCTCTTTCCAAAATACCATTGTTTCCAACTCAGGTTTGCTTCCTCTCTCCTTTATTAATACAAATTCTAAGAATTTACTCCATTTTTCACCAAAAACATTCTTATTTAGCCCTCCTTTTTTTTTCTTTAACCATATTTGTTAATTTCTCACTTATAGCTATATTCCATACTTTGTTATACCATTCTTCTATTTGGTATTCACCTTGTGTTTTCCATTTCTTTGCTATTATTAACCTTGCTGCTGTCAGCAGATTTGTTAATAAATCCTTAACAATTTGAGATTCTTGTATTTTTTCACAACATGATAATAATGCTATTTCAGGGCATAAAGGTATATTTATCTCCAGTATCTCACTTATTTCCTTCATTACTATTTTCCAAAATCTCTGCACATATTTGCAATTCCACCACATATGAATATACGTTCCCAATTTTTGGCATCCTCTCCAACACTGTGCTGAATACTTTTTATCTATTTGATTCAATCTTACTGGGGTTAAATATCATCTCCATATAATCTTATAGTAATTTTCTTTTATTCTTACTGTATGCTTTCCATTGGAAGTCAGAGGAAGACCAACTTGATTTTATACAATTTTCTCATACCAAAGAAATCCATGCCAGCCAAACCTCAAGTCAAATCCTTCCAATTGTAACAATCTTTTCTCCAGCATTACCCAGTCTTTTAACCAAACTAGACAACAGGCTGACAATTACAATTTCAGATCTTGAAATCCCAGACCACCTCATTGTTTTACATCTTGTAAAACATTAAATCTAATCCTCAGCCTATTGCCTTGGCAAACAAAATTCAAAATATCTTTTTGCCACACTTGAATGGTACATCATTAGCCAGAATCAGTACTGTTTGAAAGAAAAACATCTTAGGTAAAACATTCATTTTTATAGCTGAAATTCTCCCAACAGTGATAGGTTCAGTTTGCTCCATTTTTGCAAGTTATGTTTTATGTCATTCCAAGATTTTACATAATTATCATGAAATAACTTGGTATTCTTGGTAAACTAAATATTTTACCTTTTTCTCAATTTAATCTTTTCTCATATTCTTGTTTGTATAATAACTGTTTTATCCTTGTTGATTCGGAAACCTGCTAAATCACCATATTCTTTTAATATATTTATTAAGATGCCAATGCTATCCAAAGGATTTTCCAAAAAATCACTTAATCATCAGCAAAAACGCTCAGCTTAAATGTTTGCCCTTTAATCTCTAATCAAAATTCTTCCCCAAATTCATCTTTTCCAAAACTGTAAACATAAATGACCAATTCACATTGTCAAAAGCTTTCTCTGCATCCCAAAATATCAATGATGCCTGTTTCTCATTGTATTTTCTAAATATTCTAAAATATCCAATACATAACATGTATTATCTCATGATAGCTTCTTTAGCAAAAATCCACACTGATCATCATCTATTAAGTTCTGCAATACCATCTTCAACCTCTCTGCTAAAACTGAAGTAAAAAATCTTGTAGTCATTATTCAGTAAAGAAATAGGGCCAGTGACATTACAATCTTCTTTGAGTATCAAAATTATACTGCATTACACCAAGTACCTGGTATCTTTCCAGATTTTAAACTTAAATTCATTGTCTGCTGTAAAGGTAAAACAGCTGCTCTTCCAGGCATTCATAATATATGGCCAACAACCCATCTGGTTCAAGAGCTTTCCCTACCTTAATTTTCTTAATAGCCTCAACTATTTTGGCCAGTGTAACAGGAGCATTCAGTCTTGATCTTTGAGCATCAGTAATGATTGGTAAATTCTGACTATCTAAATATTTCCTAATTTTCTGTACCAAGATCTATTGTTCTTTATAGAAGGAAGAATAATAATTATAAAAAATCTTCTTAATCTTCCCAATATCTAAAGTTGTCTCTTTTCTATCTCTAATCTTTGAAATCAATTTCTTCCCTCTGTTTTTTTAATTTGTAAGCCAACCATCTATCCAGTATATTTGCAAATCCTCATGCATCAATCCACATTTCCTCCTCTTGTATTGGTCAGTCCAAACAGAAAAGCAACATAAGAAAGAGAGGGAACTTGGTAAAACAGGAATATGAGCCAATAGCTTCTAGATTATTATTTTTGGATGTCTGCATTTATCAGGCTCCAACTTAAATGTTCTGAATCCAGTGGAATGTTTGCTTTCTGTCTCTCCAAAAAATTGGCTATGGCATGAACCATTCTTTCATATATATGTTCATTTTGTTGTTCTGCTATTTCTCTGAATCTAAGAAATCTTTCTCAATCTTTAAGTTCCAGCAGAGCGATTGCATCAAGGTCTGGTTCTCAATCCATGGGTCAAATTCTCAGTGACTTCTTCTAATTTTTGTGTTCTATCTTCCAAAAATTCTAATTTTTCATTCATATGTTTCATCTCTACAGTCATCTGGTCTAGCAATTGTTTTATTCCTTTAAGTTCTGCCTTGAGATCCTGTTTGAATTCACTCCTCAAGTTCCTCTTCAGATCTACGCCCATCTGATTCCTCTCTAGTCACATCTATTTAAGTTCTTCCAAAATCATCTGATTCAAATCACTCATGTTATTTGATAGATCCAAGGAGGATATTCTTGCTCCCTGAACATTTGGCTTTGCTCTAGTCCCTGAAGCCATTCTGACAGCTGTCAAAATGCAAACTGGACCAATTTTTTCCCTCCTGTTGTAATTTGTTCTTTTAATCATTGGGTGTTGGTGTCTCCAGTGAGAGTCTAGCATTAATTCAGTATTCTGTGAACCAGAAGGTAAAATTCAGTTCATTATGGGTTCAATTTTAGTTCACTTCCTCTCCATGTGGCAGACAGTGACCTTGCTCTTATCTCCAAGTAAGTAAACAAAACATTCTCCCCAAAGTTGCAGCCATTTAATTTTTTTCAGTCTTTATAATTAAATCAGGCTTTTATTTTTCTTCCAAATTGTCCAGCATGAACTTAAAGTTGATAGTTTTCAAGATGTAAAAGTCTAATTTGATTTAATTGTGCTGTTTTGCACTTATAAAAATATTATCTTTTTACTCACTTTTTTGAGCTGTAGAAGTATCAGTGCAGGAAGTTTAATGATCCCATCAGCTGGAAAGCTTGCTTATATCCATCCACAAAACCAGATTTAAGGAAGATAAGAAAGTTGGATGTGCATCATTTTAAGGCTTAGAAGTGGCAAAACTTCTCAGTCCCCTCCATTCTACTTACACTCCAGTGGCACTTCCTTGTGTCTCCAGAATGCCAGGGACAGGAATCAGACACTTTTGAGTGATCCTGAGAGCCTCCCATGCACGGCAATTTGCACCAGCTAGTTTCTTCTGCAGTGGCAATTGCCATCTCTAGCTCCTCTTCCCTCAGCAGTGCTGCTAAGGGATGAGGTGGTATGATGCCATTTTAACCTGGAAGTCTCAGAAAGGGAATTTGAGAAAGAAAGAAGCTTAAGTCAGGGATGGGGAGCTGTGGCCCTCCAGATATTTTTGCCTACAACTCACTTCAGCCCTAACTAGCATAGCCAATGGTGAAGGATTATGAGAGCTGCAGTCCAAAAATATCTACAGAATGAAAATATCAGTTTGTCACAAGCACCATCCAGGCCTAAAGGATCTTATTAAGAGATTAGTAAAAGTGTAGGTCACACATTGATTTGAAATCATCAGCTTGATCTTTGGCTACAGGACTTTGATGTTTATGTAATGTGTGAAGGGATCTGAAGGCAACCATGAATGGCAGTAGGATTATTAATTCTGAGATAAATATGGTTCTTCCTTTCTGACAGAGCTCTGAGGCATTGTATGGCAGTGCCCCTGACCGCCATGTCTCGGCTGCTGCAACATCACCAGAACAGGAGAGCAAGACCCTGATGAATGGCCTTGTGGGCTCACGACACCCCTCAAGTACCAGCCTCTCCCATATGACGAATGGACCAACCCATTACGAGGATAATGTTGGCAGCCATGATGAACCCACCGAATTGCCCAACATGCCCACCCGACGCAGGATGAGCAGGTGAAAACAGAAGGGGCTTCTGTTAGGTTTGGGAAGAAAGAAGGTGGTTGCAGGTCTCATGGGGTACATGGTGAGTCAGGGAGCTAAGATCCCAGGGTTCTTCACAAATCTTCTCTTCTCTGTTCAGACGGAGCTCTGATGGTAGCTGCATCCCACCAACGGTGAAAGAAGAAGCTACACACAGTGAAGATTATGGTGAGGACACCTCAGTTGAGCAAGGTTACTACAGCCGGGAGGAGGACTCTGAGAGCTTGGCCTCTCGTGAAAGGTAAGAATAAGTCCCTCAGACACTATACAGTAACTTTGGACATGACATTGGTCTTATGAGCAAGTTACCACAACAGAAATAGAGTTCTTGCCTCATGGCCCAGATCCACATTGTTCCAGTTAATATCCCAGTGGACAAATGATGTGGTCTCTTGCTAAATTATATATATATATATATATATATATATGTGTGTGTATATGGCTTTTCTTCATAAACGAAGATTCAGGAAGGACTCATCCCGCGCTTTCTGCAAGTGCGCTGATGACTAAAAAGCCCAATCTGAGATAAACAAGTCTAGTTGCAGAAAGCACAGCAGGTCTCCTTAGGTGATGTTTCCGGGTTGTGATTCTTTCTGCGTTGTTGTTTCTCTTCAAGACTTGTTCGGCGTGAGTTCTCAAATAAGGCTGCAGCATTGTGGATAGTGCGTCTCCATGCCTCCCAATGTGAGGCTAGGGCGGGTGATCAATTTGGCTGAGCCTGAGATGTTGTTTCAGGGAGTCCTTCTATTGCTTTTTTGGAGTGCCCCTCTTACGCTGACCCGTGGCGAGTTCACCGTAGAGTACTATTTTTGGGAGGCAATGGTCCTCCATCCTAGAAACGTGCCCTGCCCAGTGCAGCTGTGTTCTCAATATCATGGCCTCAATGCTGGTGATCCCTGCTTGCTCAAGAACAGCAACATTCGTCACATAGTCCAGTGTATATTTAGGATTGTGCGTATACAGCGCTGATGAAAGCATTCGAGGAGTCGTAAGTGGGGTGATAGGTGACCCATGTTTCAGACCTATAAAGGAGAATAGACAGTACAATGTCTCTATACACACTGATTTTTGTGCTTTGCCTCAGGTGTTTATTACTCCAGACTCTTTTGTAAAGTCTTCCAAATGTGCTATATGCCTTTGCTAATCTGTGATCGATCTCTTTGTCAATCTTGGCATCTGAGGAGATGATGCTTCCATATCATGGGATCTCAGGGCAGCATACAAATGGAGTCAGCTTAAACAGTTTAAAACAATCAAAACTTAAAACATTAAAACTTTATTTAAATTGATTTAAAACAAACTAAAAAATGTAACAAGTTAAGAGAGCTTAAAGGGTTAAAATAGTTCAAAACTATGTATATGTACATTTGGGGTGTGGGGGGGTAAACTAGGTTACCCCCTATGCTAAATATTAATAAAAAGCTATGTTTGAATTCGTCACTAGAGGGAAACCAATGTTGGCGCCAGTCAGATGTGTCAGATGGGAAGGTCTACTTCCAATGCCGTTATCACCCCTTCCTGGGGATCAGGCAACACTGATGCAAAAAGGAATCAGACCTCTTCCACTCTGCACACGATAACTGGAACAAGATAGAACTTAATTCTATGGCAAGGTGACATCTGGGACCACTGTACTAATGGGATGACAAGCAATTCTTCATAACTCTGCATGTTTGGGTGGGAGTGATAGTCATGAGTGATTATGGCAAATTACATGTAACTGCCATCCAACCTAGACATTGATTTGATGGAGTCCTGAAATTTGGAAAAGTTACTGCTTTGGACAGCAATGCTTTGGATTGTACTTCTGAGAATCCCTTCAGCCAGCATAGCCATGGGAACTATAGTCAAAAAAGTATCTGTTCCAAGCCTACTGCTGCCACACAGCAAAAGTCATGAAAAACAAAGGCAGGTCAGCAGGGGGGGAACATCATTCACCAATCTATGTGGTTCCATGTGTTTTCCTCCCATGCAGGCAGCCTTCTCTGCACAACCCTCGGCCTCATCGCCATCGCTGGGATAATGGCTACGGGGGCTCTTTGCCCCTCCCTTCCCGGCGAGTCAACAATGGGCTTGTCAATGGAATACTGGATGGCAGGCAACCCAAGCGCAGGCGCCTCTTGCCTCCCACACCTACAGGTCAGGGGATGGTGGGGGATTAAGGTTTACTGTGAAATTTAGGAAGGAAAACCTGTTAAGGGTGGATTTGTGTGGATCCCTCAGAAGAAGTGACGATATACAACAGGGATGGGCAACTGCCAAGCATTGCCGGGGGGTGGGCACTCTGGCCTTCCATGGAGCTTTGGACAGCTGTACCACTGCACCCAACCCTCCATTTAAAAGCTTTTGGGGTATACATTTTAGCCTAAAAAGCCAGCCATTTCTCCAACTTTGGCATGACTTCCTATTTGAAAAAGGGCCTCCCCTGGGTCTAAAGGCTGGCAGGGGCAGGGGATATGTGGTGAAATTGTCTCCACAGCCACATGGGGTGTAGAAAGACAGTTTTAACAAATACTTTTTTTCCAAGGGGAATGTGGGTGCTGGGAGGCCTGAAGCTTTCAAAAATGTCCTGGGAAGCAGGGCACATTCTCTACTTTGGGTCTACAAGGAGCAATGGCATGGGGACTGTGCCACATTTAGGTTACAGGCAGTCAGAAGGGTTGCATGCTTGAAAGTTTCCCCATGAAGTAAGGGGCACAGGGAAGGAAAACTCCTTGCAAATAAAAGGCGAGTTTATCAGGGAGCCCAGCCTAGTCTTCCCTTAGACACATTTATTCTATGCCTAGGTAGGCCTCATTTAAGTATTTGACATATCCCACCCCCCGCCCATGTGCCCTGCTACTGCCCCCGAATGCAGTCTGAAGAGTTGCAGACTGAAGAAAGCAGGAAAAAAAAAAGGGACAGATGAGCCTTTTTTATATGGCTGAAGGTTGTGTGTGCCCAGCTGTGTGCAAAGACTTCCATGAGCTTATCTGTGGAACTGACAGAAGGTGGTACATTGAGTGAGAGCAGGAGGTAGAATTACATATAGAAGCAACAGGACCCAGGTTCAAAACATTTTGAAGAACAGCTGCGCTGTGTGGAAAAGGGTAGTCATCCCCTTCCACCACCACCACCATCAAGCGACCTCTGATGCCTTCTCTGACCTTTCCTTCCTTTGGTAGGCCGCAAACCAGCCTTCAGCATCCAGTGCCTGCAGCGTCAAGGCAGCTGCGATGACATCCCCATCCCAGGCACCTACCACCAAAATGCCCCACCTTGCCGAGCACGTGCACAGGTAAATTTTCTCCAGTTTGCCCATGTGAGATGGTGAGTGAAATCTAAAAGGAGAAAAGTTTGAAGAAAATCTTGTTGTAAACAATGTCTTTTGACTCAGGAGCTCTTTCCTCACCCGTCTCTGCATGCAAATGGTGTTTGCTGGTGAGGCACTCTGCCCACACTGAAAATCACTCTTCCACATGATGGCTTCATATATGCCCTAGGACTGAGGCTGACCATTGAAAACAGAGCCAAAGGATCCTTCAGACCCAGGGAATTGAGGACCCCATCTCAAATGCATAAGTGGTATATAATTTAAAGTGCAGTTTGCACTCAAAGCACAGAGCAGAACTGCATGCTTTGGGGCTGACTTTTCTATGGATATAAATAAGACTTGTAAATTTTCTCATCCTCAAGTAAGGATGTCCAAACAAATGGCCAACCACTGAGCATTTTTCAGAAGTTTTTTAAAAATTGCTTTCTGTAAAACCAAAAGTTTTGAATGCTGGGAGTTACAGTCCCACAACATCTGGTGAGCCACATGATTCTCACCCCTGAGCTATGTGGTGTTTGTTTTTCCAAAAAAGTCCTCAACAGTGGAGTCTCTTTGTTTGGAGGTTTTTAAGCAGAGACTGGATGGCCATCTGTCGGGAATGCTTTGATTGTTTATTCTTGCATGGCAGAGGGTTGGACTGGATGGCCCTTGTGGTCTCTTCCAACTCTTATGATTCTATGATTTTTTGCACAGAAAAAAGGGTATAGTATTTTCTGTAAAGTACACAGGTTCGAATCCCCACTCAGCCATGGGTACCCAATGAGATGTCACACTCTCTCAGCCTCAGAGGAGGGCAAAGGCAAAGGCAAACCCCCTCTGAACACATCTTGCCAAGAGAACCCCATGATAGGTTTGCCTTAGGATCACCATAAGTTGAAAAAGACTTGAAGGCACAAAGCAACAAACAACAAGCACAGTTTTCTGTACAAACAAGATTTGTGAACAAAAATTCCAAGTTCTTTTGTGCAAAAAAGCAAAGGTTTTTTTGTGCAGAAAAGCAAAGATATATCAAGGTTTCTTTGTGCAAACAATTTTTTAAAAGTTCCAAATGTACAAAATGGTCCAAAAATGCATAAAAGCTCTCATTTACCCAGTGTTGAGAAAATATTTGAAATTATATGTTCTTGCATGCAAAAATGAAGTAAGTGAAGATTTACATCCCTGTTCTTTTCTAGCTGCATACCCCACTTCCTTAGTTGTATCTAAGACACAGCCATGTCAGTTTGTATCAACATACAAAGGGCTATTGTAGTACCGTTGAGACAAATTGATCGAAAGAAGTTTGTAGCATAGACTTTTACAGATTCAGTCTACAAGCTTCGGTGTTTATGCTACAAACTTATTTTTCTCAGTTAGTCTCAAAAGTGCTACAAGATCCATTTGCCCACTTTCTTCAATGATTCTTTGTAGCTAGAAAGTGTGTTATGTGCCTCTCCTTGGAGCTTGAGTCACCTGAGCAGAGAGAAACACATGGCCTTCCAGTTGCTGTTGGACTGCAACGCCTATCCTCCCTAATCAGTGTAGCCAACATTGACTAATCTTAGGAGCTGCAGTCCAACAACATCATCTGATTCCCATCCTGAGCTACCTGGATGCTGGTGGGTGTGGGTGTGTCACACTATACGATTGTTGTATGTGCCAGTAGTCTGCTACATTATTATTGGGGTGTACAACATGGGTATCTATTTCTGGAAACAAACAGTTCCAGTGTGGCCACTGTCCTGCTAGGGTACCATTGGACTACTGCATGGCCATTACAGGTCATCCTGGGTCCTATGAATGAGTATACACAAGGCTGCCTTCTCTTATATCAGGCCTTAGTCCCTCAGCCCCACACTTCCTATTCTGATTCAGAGAAGCTGTTCAACAGAGAACCAATGCCAGGCCTGTGCAAAGAGAGCCTTTAACTAGATATGCCAGAGACTGAATTCCCTGCTTACACACTGAACTATCACTTTCCCTCCTCCCAAGCAAATATGAGAATAGTTACAAAGCCACACCCATGTTCTTATGCATTGATCTGTACAGGGGTGGGTAACATATGGCCCTCTAAATGCTGGGCTTCAGTTCCCATAAGCTCCAGCCATCATGGTTAGTGGTCATGGATGCAAAGAGTTGTCATCTATCAATATCTGGAGCATAGCAGTTCCCAACCCTGATTGATCACATTTATATCCCACCCTCCCATCTAATAGGCTCTGGGCAGCTTCTAAGAAGCTCTCCTATTATATCTTCATACTGAACTCTCTCCCGCCTCCCTTGGGAAGATGGGGCTTGCCCTGACTCTTCCTGTGAGCTTCTTGCAGTGTGTGGATGGAATCTTAACTTGGATTTGTCTAGTCAACACACCACATTAGAACTCTTCCCCTTATATTAATCCCATACTGTTATGTGAATAGCATACTAAAATTATTTGATTAATAATACTGCATAGCAACAGCTGGGCTTTTCAGCAGTTATCTGGTTCTACCATGTTATCCAAGGTAACTATGTGATGATCTGATGGTGGGTCATGTTGCTTCCTGCTTTAATTCTGGTTCTGTGTTGTCAAAGAGTTTAAAAAAACAACAACTTGGTGTAACAGCCTGCCAGTGCTGTTGAGGCCATGTCATCCAGCTTCATCTCAACTCTTCCTTCCTTCTTACCAGGGCTATGGCAGCTACGACTCATGGCATGATGGCAACCGGTCCTCAACAGGTTCCTCGCAATCATGGGCTACGCCACCTAAACGGAGCCGGCTGCTTTATGCACCACTAATCCTGGTGGAAGGGGATGAGTTGCCAGGACACAGCTGGGAGAAGAACAGCAGCAGCCTTCCACCCATGTCGCGAGCACGCTGGTACATGAATGAGCCAGAGCTGCCCTATCGCACGTACGGCCATCTCCACGTGCCTGGGCAGCTCAAGCACAGCTACAACGACAAGCGTGGCAGTGCAGACAGCCTGGTGGAGGCAGTGAGTACATGAAAGGGTGCTTTCTTTCTAGCATACAGTTCTTTTGGTACAAGTACTCCTCAAAGATTCAGAACTGGATGGGGATGGGGTGTGGTGAGAGCAAAAGATTGAAAGAGAGAGATGGAGGTCTTGGGTTAGGATGAGTCATCCCAGGACAAAAGCCCTGCAAATGTAATCCTCTGTTTTAATAACAAATTTGCTGGTTAGGGCATGATAGATCTGGTCACTGGAAAGACTGCTTGCTACACTTCCAATGATTAAATTGCCCAAAACACACAGAAAGGGCAGCCTGATTTTGTGGATTGGAACGAACTGTGCACAACAGCCTATGTTTCAGCAGTTACTTTACACCATCAATTCCAGTCTGCTTTCCCCAGCAGATCAGCAAAGAGATAGACGCAAGACACTGAAGCCAAAAGCCCAATCGAAGACTTGCTCACCTTACTCCCTTGCTGCTTTCTAGGATAGTGCCAGTGACTATCCGTATGTTTTTGAGCCTGTTCTTCCACTACAGTTAAGGCTAAAACCAGGCAATTCTTTTTAATTAACAGATGAGCTTTTGACATTTTTGAAAAGTCATACCATTTCAATATATGACTTACATGTTGCTGAATAGGAAAATGAGTCATTCTTCACCTATAGCTCCTCTCGACTCATTCCACTTTTCATCTGTTGAATGCACTAGCTGTATTCAGGCATCTTACCAAACCCTGGATTATAGTAGCCATAAATCACATTCCAAACCACAGTCTGAATTTCCAGGCATACCACATGGGCTAGAGCAGGAGTAAGCAAAGTGCAGCCTATGGGCTACATACAATCCCTGGGGCCATTTTTGTGATCCCCAGGGCCCCCCACAGGTCAGAAATATGCCTCAGAATGCTCCCAAATGCAGGGATGTGCAGGGCATATTCACAATGCGTGGAGACCCACTGAGGGGTAAAAACAATTTCTGCAAAAATTTTCAAACATTTCTTTTTACCCAAAATGCTCCAAAATGTCCACTACGGGGCATGGTGTGCATTTCCACCACATTTTGCACAATTTAGGTCAAGGAGAGGCCCGTTTTGAAACCCCAAACATGGTGAAAGTGCCCCCATGCCACTTTGGGGGCAATTTTAAATTTATTTTTTATTTTTTTATAAAAAATTTTTTTTGAAGGAGTAGATGCTGTCCTCCAATATCTCCTGGGGGCTACTGCGGCACCCTAGGCTTCCACAGTTGTCCATCCCTGGACTAGAGTTCGACTTTCTTTTTCATTACCTTAGGTTTAGGTCTATAAGCCTAAATCCTGTTTTGATTATACAAGTGGCTTCTGGAGGCAGAGTGATGACCGTAATTGTGGTTTACAAGTTCAGGCACTGTGTCAAACCACAGTGAGTGCAAATGATGTCTTGCAAACCCACATCAGCCTGTATTTTCTGCCTTTGTTGCTTGACTTTCAAAAATAAAGTTTACCAATTCTGGCATTACACTTAACCCCATAGGCCAGTTTTCTTAAATACGGTTTGCTATGATATCTAAACTGAGTCATGGATTTGGTAGGTGAGGGTAGACTCAATAGCTTTGTCTAGTGAGCCCCTTTCTTCTTCTGTATTCTAGGTGCTCATCTCTGAGGGCTTGGGCCTTTATGCACGAGACCCCAAGTTTGTGGCCTTTACCAAGCGTGAAATTGCTGATGCCTGCCACATGACCATCGACGAAATGGAAAGTGCAGCCACAGACTTACTTAGCCGCAGACTTGTTGGCAGTGAAAGCAGCAGCCGCAGCGGCAGTGGTGGCCACATCTTGTATAGCAGTGATGGGGAGCACAGTGGCGCGGGGAGCCTAGGCCCTGTTTACAGTGACGAGGAACCCTTCCGTTCCCCCCGTGAGGAAGAGGACTTGGCTGACGAGATGGCCTGTGTCACCTCTTATTGACCATGAAGTTGCCCCCTGGTGGGGCACAGAGAGACAATTAGAGAGAGACAGAGATCTGGCTCTCTGGAGCCTTTGGGCTAAGGGCACAGAGACTCATCCAAAAGTGTGCCATGGTGTGAGTGACTTTGTTGGAAAAGGAAGCCTAAGGATGGAAACCAAATGTTGCCCTCTCACTGGTCTATGCAAAACCAGCTATTAGAAACATTGTCCATGTACGTTTCTGGTTTAGGCAGCCTGCTCTTTGCTGCCCCCTTCTTCAGGCTTTTGACTCCCCCGTGGTTGTGCCGAAAGGGAAATGCAGCCCTGGACTGCTTCCTCTAGGGAGGGATTGTGGCTTTTGAAAAGCTGAGAATTTATAATGAGATTGGGAGATGTCTTTGTTTTTGTATCAGAAACAATAAATATTGTTTGAAAGATGGGGCAGTCTGTTTTACTGGACCAAGTTTTTTTTTTTTAATGTGTGTGTGTGGAAAGAGTTTCTCAGCCCTAGTTTTACACCTTTCCTAAGTTTTCTTCAACTCTCACTCATCTTTTATAGAATCATGTGTCCCATAAACACATCACAATCTTTACTCTGTAAAAATAATTAATTCAGACTAACTGGATTGGAGTTCCATGCTCTCCTCTCAGTCCCAAGTAGGGACTAGTTCTTCCAGTTCACATCTGTGCCCTGAAGGGGGTGATTCTGCCCCCCCATCATATTTCTAACAGATGGTTAAAAGATACACTGCAACAGCATTCAGTTACATCCTTATTAAGCTGGAAGACTGATGTCTACTGTATCTACTCAACTACATTCTACTGTACTGTAATAAGGCAAGATGTATGCCTACAGCATGTCCAACAGACTCGACCCCCATTCTCCACACTGAAGAAAATTTCAGCCTGTCCCTTGGCAACTGGCTATTTTGGTACACTGGTGTATCTCTGAAGCAGCCTTTTCCAACTTTTTTTACCTTATAGGAACCCTTGAAATAATTTTCAGGTCTCAGGGCATCCCTGCATAAAAATTATTATATCTACAGCTTTTTAAAAAAGTTTTTCCCCCAGTCATAATCTCTAACAGAACCCCTAGTGACTTCTTGTGGAATCCTACGGTTCTAAGGAACCCTGGTTGAGACACACTGCTCTAGAGTAAGCCTCCTGTCAATGCCATATAGAGTTAAGCCAAAGCTACCATCCAACCACTTTGGATTCACTATAACTTTTTCTTTTCTGTTGAGCTTGTTCTAATATAAGTGAGCTAGCATAGTGTTAATTTACTAAATCATCACTGGTTTGCCCACAAGATTGCATCTTCTGTTTGCAAAGTGGGAAATGAAAATTAGAACCACCTTCTTATTGTAAGATGGCTTACAAATCTGAGCTCACTGAACTCATAATTCCTACCTTCAAAGGATCACTAAGAACGTACACATTTGCATTATCTTTTCCTTTAAGCATGTTAAAACTCCTCTGTTCAGTCAAAAAGGCTTCTAAGAGGGGCTTACAGATTAAAGTAAAATACACTACAGTTCTTTCTCACAGGGTTACAGTCTAGAAGACACAATGCAAAATGAAAAAAGGATGAGAACTGAAGGGAAATGAGGTAAACTCAGGGACCAGTTCTTACATCATATATATATATATATATATATATATATATACAGTATATATATATACAGTATATATATATATATGTGTGTGTGTGTGTAATGCTCTTGGGTATGTTGCCGTTTCTAGTGTGCTGATTGTCCACTTAGGAAACTTCCCAACCAATCAAAGCACTTTGTTGGGCAGCTAATCAGCACACTGGGGGCAGAAGCATGTGGAAGTTTAAGTCCTTTCTAAACATGGTGGTGGCAGGGGGGCTCTCCATTGTTGCAGGCATGGTGTATGTGTGTAGCTTGGGGGGTAGCGTAGTGTGTGTATATAGCGTGTGTGTAGCATGTGGTGTGTAGCATGGGGTGTGTGTAGCGTGGGAGTGTAGGGTGGGGAGGGTTTGTAGCATGGAGGGGTGTAGAATGGGGGTGTAGTGTGGGGTGTGTGTAGTGTGGCATGTGTGTATGTGCAATTGCATGGTGGCGGCGGAGGGGCTCTCGCATTCTGGCACCCATGGTATGTGTGTAGCATGGTGTGTGTGTGTTTGTGTAACATGGTGTGTATGTATGTGCAATTGCATGGTGGTAGCGGAGGGGCTCTCATGTCCTGGCTCATGTGGTTTGTGTGTAGTGTGGTGTGTATGTGCGGTTGCATGGTGGCGGTGGTGGGACTCACATCCTGCCATGTGTGGTGTGTGTGTAGTGTGGCGTTTGTGTTTCTTTGTGTAGTGTGGTGTGTGCGTATGTAGCATGGTATGTGTCTGTATGTGCATTTCCATGGTGGTGGTAGAGGGGCTCTTGCATCGTGGTGTGTGTGTATTGTGGTGTGTGTGTGTCTTTGTGTAGCGTGGTGTGTGTGTGTGTGTGTAGTGTGCCATGTGTATGTGTGTGGGATTGCATGGCGGTGGCGGGGTTCTCACATCCTGTGTGCATGTGTGGCATGGTGTGTGGTGTGTGTGTGTGTGTGTATGTGCAGTTGCATGGTGGTGGCAGAGGGGCTCTCATGTCCTGGCGCGCATCCTGGCGTGTGTAGCGTGGTGTGTGTGTGGCGGTTGCATGGCGGCAGCGGAAGGGCTCTCGCATCCTGCCGCATGTGGTGTGTGTAGTGTGTGTGTTATGTGGTGTGTGTGTGTGCTTAGCGTGGGGGGATGTATGTGCGATTGCATGGCAGAGGCAGAAGCACTCTCATGTTCTGGTGCTCATGGTGTGTGTGTGTAGAGTGGTGTGTGTGTGTATGTGTGTGTGTGTATACGTGCGGTTGTATGGCAGCAGCAGAGGGGCTTTCAGTATGAAACTAGCTGTACCTGGCGTAACTTACACCATTATAGTTGATTTGAAAGGTTATATATTAATGAGTCAAATTATCGTACTCTTGACATGTTTCCTAAACATACTTAACTGTTTTATATGTATAGATAATGGTGTATGTTATGCCTGGTATAGCTAGTTTAAAGAATTCTTGTATAGATAATACTTCAGAGAGAGAAACCAAAAGTACTTGGTCTCTTGGCAGGGTGAATGCCATGGCCATCTCTGCTGCAGCCTGAAGGAATGGCTGATGGTTAAGAAAGAACTGAAGACAAAACAGTTATTTGCTACCCTTGGCCACTGCCTTTATGAGTACCACCTGTGGCTCCTTTGTCTCAAGCCAGTGTGGGGAATGCATGGCTCTCTGAATTTTGTTGGACTATAACTCCCATTAGCCTTAGTCCACATAGCCAATGATGATGAATTCCAGGAGTTAAAATCCAAGAACATATGGGGGGCCACAGTTGCTCACTCTTAGCATGAGCTATTATAACCCTACTGTTTCTATAAATGTGTGAGACATCAATCAGCTTCCCTGATGTGTCCTGAAGAACAGAGTCATTGATACATTTTTAAAACTTCTCTAACAGTGTGGCTTGCAGAAGAATCTACCTGCCCCATGGATAAAAGTGGGGCATCATATAAGAGCAATGGTTTATCAAAAGCAGAGGCTGCAGCCCAGTAGTCCTTTGAAGTTCTTCCTGATAGGTAAAGAGGCTTTCCTGCAGGCACAGCTGAGTAAAAACCAGAAGTAAAATACAATCTGATAAATTCCTGTTAATGACAATAAGGTTATGAAAGATACTGTGCATACTGACATGCATAATTGGGTGCAATGCACCTCGATGTGTCAGCCTGCCTGATGGTAGTCTTATTACATAGTTACATCCTATCTTTCTTCAAAGGAGCTCAAGGCAGTGTGCGTGGCTCCCTCCTGCTACTAAACATACAAGCACAACACACTCTATCCATCACCCTCAGAGAAACTGAGGTAGGTTAGAATGAGAGACAACAACTAGTCTCAGACCACAGAGTGGGATGACTGGCCAGGGATTCAACACTAGGCATCTTTAATCTAACACTTTACCTATTGTATCAAGATAGGAATGTATGGCCTTCCAGCTGTTGTTGAGCTACATCTCCCATCTGCCCTAGCTAGCACAACCTATGGTGAGGCCAGAGGCATAACTATCAGACTGGGTGAGGCAGTGCTCCTGGACTGTGAGCCCATGGGGGATGCCTGATGCACCTTCCTCAACTCCAGTCCCTGTCCAGGCTCACCTCCATCTGTGCTGTCCATCTTGCATGCTTCTGTCACTGTCACCACTCCTGTAGGAGCCCATATTCTCTCCAGGTGGCTCCTAACGCCCTTCTTCCAGTTGCAGGAGGCAAGTACCTCCTGTCAATCACAGCACATCATCTCTCTCCTTGGGCCCCAACAGGACTTGTAGAACAAAGAGGTTGCCATTTTTGTAATAATGTGAAGATTTAGTTGACATTTATCTGAGTATGCATAAGTCACCAGTATTAAGCACTTTAACACTCCAGTGATTATACTGTACTTAACTCTCCTATTGAAATTAACAGGCCTCGGGAGTGGGGTGAAAGAATCCAGATTGGGACCACAACATTGAGGAAGGTGTTAGAGCTCTTCCACCACATCGCCACCAAAATTCTGATAGCCTGATATTTATGTTTTCAAAGCCATTCATATAATCATTAATTGCATGAAGGACACTTCATCAGGTTTGGTTCTTAGAAACTATGTACTGTAGTAAACTACTTAGAGTAAATACCATGGCACTAAGAGCTGAAACCTAATTTTTATATAATAATTTGGAAACTATAGGATTTGCTGTAGCGTTATGGGATGGAATAACACCCAGCTTCTTTGCAAGTATAAGATCCCAAGTTCATTTCTTGGTGTCTCCAGGTAGGAGTGGCAAAAAAGTCTTCAAAAACATTAGAGAGCAACTGCCAGTCAGAGGAGAAAATACTAAGCTGGATGTACCAGTGGCTTGGCTCAGTATAAAGCTGCTTCTGGTATCCCAGCCTGGTTCCATAAGTGTGAACCTGAAGTAGAAGTTCTGTTAGAAGTGACAATAAAGCAGGGATGGGCAATTTGTGCCTTCCAGCTGTTTCTGGACTACAGTTCTCATCACTCCTCACCACCAACTAGATTGGCTAAGGCTGATGGGAGTTGCAGCCCAACAGTATCTAGAGCACCACACATTGGCTGGCATCCAGTTAGAGACATATGCATATGTAAATCATGCTATGGATGTGGGGCTATAAAGTCATCATTGCGCAACAGATATATCCTGCTGATAGTGGCAAAAGCAGAGTTGCACAGACAGCATGTTCCTCTGTGCCTTGTCTTTGCATTTTGCAATTGTGCACTGTGTGTTTCAGTTGCACATTATGCACTGTCTATTGCAACCGTGCACACTACATTGTGCATTGTGGTTGAGCATCATGTATTGTGCATTGTACAACAGCATGCAGTCATTTGCATGTGTTGTGCAATGTTGCTATTCTGTATGGGAGCTGTGTAGTGCTCTTGCAGCATATTTTTGCATGCAGATATTTTTGCTCTGCTGAGGGGCTGCTGCATTGCCCATGCAATAAGGCAATGTGTCTGTTGCTCGCTGCTTCCCAAACTCTTCTGTGACAATGGTCTTTGCAATTGGGTCCAGATTCACATGGAAGCTGCTTACATGCCAATTGAAGCTGGATTGGACCAGTACCATTGCTCCCATTTCCTTTTCTGCTTTTGCTTTTCTTTTTAAAAGGGGAAATAGAGAGAAGGTAGGAGAAATTATAAAAGAGAAGACCAGTTGGAAAAGATAATTGTTGTTGACATTTGCCATCAAATCAACTTTGACTTATGGTGACTCTATGAACAAGAGACTTCCAAGAGCTCTGTTCATCTCACCTGCCCTGCTCATGTCTTATTGAATCAAGCCACCTGTCATGTGGTCTTCCTTTTTCCCCTCTTCCTTCCACTTTGTTGTTGCTGTGTGCCTTCAAGTCATTTATGACTTATGGTACTCCTAAAGCAAACCTATCACAGGGTTTTCTTGGCAGAATTTGTTTATAGAGGAGGTTTCCCTTTCTCTTCCTCCAAGGCTAAGAGATTGTGACTTGCCCAAGGTCACCCAGTGGGTTCAACCCCTGGGCTCCAGGCTTGTAGTCCAATGCTCAAACCATGCTATTGTCTTCCCCAATGAGAAGATGAAATTGGACCCCATTAAACCTTCAGTTCCCCACTCTTGTAGTGGTTATATATAAAAGGGGTAGGATGATGCTACATGTAAAAGGACCACACCTCTGTTCAAGGATACCTATCTTTTGTTCTAGAAATCTATGGACCATTTTGCTAGCGCCACTCAAGTCAATGGAAGCAAAGTGGCTGGGGCATCAAGGGGCCTGTATAATCATAATATCATCATAAGCATATTAACACTGTGTTAGAAAACAGATGACCAGTTCCTGTCATCACAGTCTTTTATTTCCCTATGTAGCATTTTTCTGGTTTCAAAAGTTGACATGACAACAAACAAACAATATGATAGTTATATGAACCACCTGAAACACAAAGCTCAGAGGTAGGATACTATTTAGACAATATATTTAGTAGTACAGTCAGGAAACAGAGAGACCATGTGTCCTCCCTCACAGAAAACAGCCCTCTAGTTAAAGGTATCCTCTGAAGACTTTCAGTTCAGTACAACTTTAGTTTAAAGAGAAGAAAAACGAGCAGTCTTGAATTTGAAAGGTCTTGATTTTGTCCAACAAAAGTTAGCCTCAGCCAGTAGCTACGCAGGCACACTATTCACTTGCTCAGTAACTCCCCCCCCCCCGCATGTAGATGATTTGAACATTGAAATAGTTAAATATTTCCCATACCTTGGGTCAGTCATTGATCAGAATGGAAATTGCAGTCAAGAAATCAGAAGAAGACTAGGACTGGGAAGGGCAATTATGAAAGAACTAGACAAGTTCTTGAAATGCAGATATGTGGAACTGAACACTAAAGTCAGGATTGTTCAGGCTACCGTATTTCCCACCACTATGTATGGATGTGATGCTGGAGAAACTCATTTGAGATGTGATGCTGGAGAAGAGTTCTGCAGATATCATGGATTGCTAAAAAGACCAATAAATAGGTCCTAGAGCAAATCAAGCCTGAAGTCTTCCTAGAAGCCAAGAGAACTAAATTGAGACTGTCATACTTTGGACACATCAAGAGAAGACGTGACTCACTAGAAAATGCTTGGAAAGGTAGATGGCAGTAGGAAGAGAGGAAAACCACATTTTAGATGGATAGACTCAATCAAAGAGGACATGGCCCTGAGTCTGCAGGTACTGAGCAGGGCTGTTGAGGAAAAGGTGTCTTGAAGGTGCCTTATTCATAGGGTCACCATGGGTCAAGGTTGATTTGAGGGCAGTTGACATCAAATGATGAGAGGTACTTCTGTTTAAATTGTAATTATTTCTAAATAATTGCAAATTATTATTTCTAAACTTGGACCTGAATTTCTTATGCAATGTTGTGTCCTCTTCTGTTCCCCCCCCCCACTCTGTGGGAACAGCCATTTACCTCTCAACATACCCCAGTTGTCTTTCTCTCCATATCTTATAGCCTATCCCCCTTTGGTGCCTACAAAAAGTAATCTTATTCTCTCCCTGTTGGGTCTTCTTTCTCTCCTCCCTGGGTTGCTTTCCTTCTGTCAAATTTTAGACTGGAAGTATCCTGGGCCAGAGAGGCTCCTCTGATTGTGGTCATAATATAAAGTCTCAGTCTTTGGATGGAGCTATGTATACACATAGATACACAGAATCAGAGAGTTGGAAGAGACCACAAGGGCCATCTAGTCCAACCCCCTGCCATGCAGGAATACACAATCAAAGCAATCCTGACAGATGGCCATCCAGCCTCTGCTTAAAAACCTCCAAAGAAGGAGACTCCGCCACACTCTGAGGCAGTGCATTCCACTTCTGAACAGCTCTTACTGTCAGGAAGTTCTTCCTAATGTTTAGGTGGAATCTCTTTTCCTGTTGTTCGAGTCCATTGAGTCCTAATCTCAAGAGCTGCAGAAAACAAGCTTGCGCCATCCTAAATATGACATCCCTTCCAATATTTAAACATGGCTATCATGTCCCCTCTTAACCATCTCTTCCCCAGACTAAACACACCCAGCTCTCTGAGCTGCTCCTCATAGGACATGGCTTTCAGACCTCCCACCATAATGTCTATTTTCTGTTTAGTATAGCCAGAGGTTGGTCCCCCCAAAATGGACAACCCTTACTAATGAGGAAGAGCCAGTACTCCCCTCAATGCCACCTGCCTCAACCTCCATTTCCCATGCCAATGTTGCCCAGGAAGGACATGGCTCCTTCCTGGCTTCACCTTGCCAGTCCCTTTGACGTCATCCCCTCTTGGCTCTTCCATCTTCTCCCCTCCACTGTTTCTCTCTCTCTCTCTCTCTGCCCCTCCCTCTCAGCCCTTGGCCCCGCCCACCCAGGCTGTTCCGGAGACGCTCTCCCCCTCCCGCCGGTCCCAACCTCCCCTGCGCTCTGCTGCGTCGCCCTCGCTTTTCCCCAAGCAAAGATGGAAGTCGTCAACCAGGTAAGCGGCGAGGAGTTCAACACCAGGGACAGCTCCCCATGGCCAGAGGCTGCCCGGCCGTGGGCTCCGCGGGGTGGAAGGGGGTTATGGCAGAGGGGCTGCCCCCTACCTCGCCTTGCTCCCGAGCCCCTCCGAGCTCGCCTCCTCCACCTTCCTCTCTAATCCCCGTAGTAGATGGAGAGTTATTCTAGGAGCAGCAAAGATGCCGCCCTGGCATCCTCTCCAGGCACTGGGCTGGCCGGGCAGCAAGATCTCTGGGGCGCAGAGGGGGGACAAGCGCCCTTCTGGCAGGAAGGAGTGGGTCTGGGGGGGGATGGCTGAGCTGGGGGGCCACCTGGAAACAGGAATCTCCCCCACCCATCCCCCAGCAAATGCCTTGAGCATCGAGGAAGGAGCCGGAGGAGAGGTTGCCAGCAAATGGCTGCAGAGAAATGGGGAGGAGAGGGGCTGATCCAGGGTACAGATCAAGGAATTCATCCCCCCACACACACACACAAAAGAAAATTAGAGCTGGAGGTCGACCCTCTTTCCCACCCCTCCTTTTGGATTTGCAAGATAAATATGATCTCTTTCTCTCTCTCTCGAAATCATATTTCTCTGGTAGGAGAGGATTGGGGAAGGTGGTGGTGTTGAGCTAGAATATTCCGTCCCCGGGCATTGCCGCAGATTGGGCTGGAGGGAGGCGGGGGCCACCCAGAGCCAAAATGGCTGGGGCGATGCAGTGAAGCTACGCAACCGATGGCTAGCATTTTGGGGAGCCAAAGGACGCGGGAGAAGAGGAAGGGCGGGAGGGGGGGGGAGAAGGGACTGGAAAGCCCATCATGAGCTCTCCTCCTTTAAACAGATTTGGGGGTGGGTGGGGGCGACAGTGCTTAGCAATCGATAGCATTGCACTGAGGTTGGTCAGTGCAGGCAGGCAGAAAATGCGTGTATTTTGATGGAGGGGTCTGATATTGAAGGGGAGAGGGATTAGTCATCATAAGGCTAGCTGGGAAACAGGGGAGGAAGATTGAGGGATCTAAATCTATACATGGCATAGAAACTGGACAGGGAGGGAGGCAAGGAAGGTGATTTAGGAAGGGGGCTGTGGTTTGCACATCACTACCAGCACCATTATCCTTGTTGTTGAAATCCTCCTCCTCCTTTGCAAAAGAAGATGGGTCTGGGCATCTGATGAATGGCAGGTGCTTCCCATACAAGGAGGGGGTGGGTGGGCACGGGGAGAGCAGGCAGACAACACATGGGGTGTGGGTGACATGTATGAAGGGGAGGGTTGGGGCAGGAGAGCGTCCCTTTATTGGTTGCACCAGATGGTGGGAGAGAGCATCAATATGGCCGCAGAAGACCTTCAAGGCAAATAAATGAACCAGGAGCACAGAGGGAAGTTAGGGGTGGGATGGGGGATTGTGCTGTTTTTTTTTTTTGTTTTTTTTTAATGTATTTGATTCCCAGGTTCTACAGCAGGTTGGTGTTTTGAAGGGAGCTATCAATAAATAAACAGGGCTGGGGGGATGGAGTAGAGTTGGCACATACCAAATAGGAGCCGGGAGGCAGGCAAGAGTGAGGAAGAGATGGCTTAGGGGCGTCTTCTAATCTCTGCTCCCTGGAGCAATTGCAGCAGGATGCATTGCGGGAAGGAGGGGTAGGGAGGGATTTGTGGGGGTGTCATTTTGGAAGGTGGGGGGGTTGCTTCTCACTCACTACAGCAGCTGGCCTGGAGGAGGAGGAAGAGGCGCAATGTCGTATAATTTTAGCACAGATGATGGAATGAATGTTCCAGGAAGGTGGAGGAAAGTCCGGATGGAGCATTCGGAAAGCATGGAATTGGATGTTATTGAGTGTGCATTTGTCTCTATGTGTTTTGGAGAAAGTGGAGCCACTGAAGAGGAAGCCTGAGGAGGCCTGGAGTGACTTGGGTGCCATTAGTAAAGCTCTTTCATCAGGGTAAGATGTGCAAGGGAGAGAAAGTCCAGAAATTTAGAGTTAGGTGTACGGGGTTCTTAGATGTTCTAAGACCTTTATCAAGTGCCTGTTGAAGGGCAAAGGGTTGGGACCTGGGGTGGGGGAAAGTTTGAAGAAATACCCTGAAATGTCTTTGTATTAGGTCCCCCCACATCATAGTTCACTCTTTAGGGTGTTTGCTAAGAAGTGACACCCCCTCCAGGCTATACTCCATAGTAAATCTGTTCAGAATTGCAGCCTCTTCCCCCCTGTTTAGAAATTCTAGGAAATAACCAAAGACAAGAATCAGGGCAGGGATGGGGAAAGGATCTGCTAGACCACATTTCAATAAATGCCAAAGGGTCTTTGGTCAGTGAGTGATTATCATTCATATTGGCTTCTGTGAGTTGCAATGTTAAAAAAAAAAAAGGCTGATTGTTATGTTGCTGTTTTTCCGGATTGTATTTTTGATGTTTGCACCAGTGTGATTTGTGTGTGTGAAATTGATGCCTTGGAAGAAATGTATACAACAAGCTACTTGAATGCAAAGCTGGCCCAGCCATTGAAGCAAACAGAGCAAACTACCAAGCCACCAGAATTCCAGGGGAAACTATCTTATGAAGGTTCATGTCTTTAGAGAGGGATGCATCTGGTTGCACTTCTGAATATATCTGCTATTTTGGATAGGAGAAGTGAGGATGCTAAACTGTTTTACAGATAGTAGCCAGTAGTTGGGGTGGGGATATTTTTCAAGGGACACTTTTGTGCAAGTGTGGCATTGTAATAGGAAGTGAAATGGGTGTGAAGAGCTTCTGAAGAAGAGAGAGATGTTTGCTCTGCTGTGCAGGGAGAAAATGATGCATGGTGTCCAGAGGATGGTTTAGGTTTTGGATGACGTGCGTAGGCAATGGTGTCGCAGTGCTCATGTGTGGGTGTGCAAATCAAGGATGTGTGTGTCATTGGTGGAATAATTATTCACTTTCAATAGTGAATCAGTGCAAAAAAAAAAAGAAATGCAACGTGTGGAATTAAGTTTGTAGTGGGTGGTAATGATGAAGAGTTTGTGATTCGAAAGTGGCTTGTTGTATAAGCAGGTTGTGCTACTGTAGTGAAATTTTTGGTTTTCTCTCTATCTGCTGGGAGATACAGGTCTTGGGCATGTAAAGAAGGGCTGTATGGTGCCTTTTGCTGTTGTGGATGGATAGTGTGTCATTCTGTCTCACATTATACCAGAGTGTATAGTAGATAAGCTTGAAATCTTATTCACACATACCTATGAGTAAGCCCCATTGAACAAATCAGTACTTATTTCCAGGTAAACATACACAGGATTGCATTGTGAGCCATGAAGTGCTAGGTTCTTACCTTGTTTCAGCCATAAACTCACAAAGTGGCTTAGGTAAGTCACTGCCCCTCAATCCTAATTTGTAATATGGGGAATAATAAAACTGGTCCACCTTTAAAGGACTGTTGTGAGAATTGTTGAGACAATGTAGGTGAGGAACTTCAAACAAAATACTAGGCATTACTCTTATAGTAATGGGAGTCTTCAGCCTTGAGAAGAGCATTAATGCTTTGTGTTGTGTATTGTAGGAGAAATATATGTGCCTTGCAAGTTTTTTCCCTTTATAGAATTTAGGGCTTGTACTATAGGAAGAGGCGTATCCAGAGAAGCCTCTTGTTAGGAGGTGCATGATGCATCGATTTTGTTGTCTTTGAGGGGCAGTATTTCTCTATGGCTTTCTTCCAAAGCAGTGGGAAGGGATCCCAGATGGCACTGCCTATTACAAGGTGCAGCTCTAAACTTGCCTTTCTTGGATCCTGGAAGTTGGGGTTTGGGGGTCTGTCCCCCTGGCAACAGAATACAGCATGGTCTACAATAGTAAAGGAACAGGGCTGGCATAGCATTTGTGGTTGCAAAAGACTTATGTGGCTGTCTTAATGGTAGTTAAGTAAAGAACTACTTGATGGTAGTTAAGTAAAGAAAAATATAAGCCATATATTGGTTCTCTGGGCTCAAGTCAGGTATACCCAAGGCAAAACCTGGCCATGGCAGGGGGTGCATCTACACTGTAGAAATAATGCAGTTTGACACCACTTCAAGGGCTATAGCGCCATCCTATGGAATCCTGGGATTTGTAGTTTTACAAGGTCCTTAGCCTTCTTTGCCAACATGTGCTGTGCCTCACAAAACTACAAATGCCAGGATTCCATAGGATGGAGCCACAGCAGTTAAATATGGTTTCAAACTGCATTATTTCTACAGTGTAGATGCACATAGGGACAAACCCTGGAAAAACCTGGGTGGGGGTAGATGGCATCCCAAAATGGAATCTGAGGGGGTAAGAGGCCAGAGGAACCCATGGCAGAATTGGGACTGTATGGTTGTCAATACCAGTACTGGTTACCTGATAAAAGCCAGCTTTTCTGTTTGGCCAAATCAGTTAGCACCTCCATTTAGCAGTATTGTCTTGGGGCAGAGGATATTCTTGTGTTTGAATCTGGGAGCCAGGGTGTGTGACATTATTAGGATGATACACATGAAGGGACTATGCCATGTTCTACCACTGATGAGAAGGGCTAAGTAAATGAGTGATATAGGTTTGCAAAGCACAGTGCTGCTGGCTGTGGGAGTTTTGAAGCCCCTTTGGCCAAGCCAACTCCAACGGACCATCTTTAACCTATAAGAGGTTTGTTTTCTTCATGGTGCTTTATGAGTGCAAAATGATAATACAGTTCTGTTATTGGTCTTGTGGTGCCCTTGAAGGCTTGGCAAATACTTTTATCTTCCTGCCCCCCACAGTTGGCCAAGGCAAACAACAGACACACATGTACACACATATACATACCCATGTATATTGGGACAGGCAGCCTTCAGGCTTTCAGGATCTACTTTGTCTTCTAATAGCACTCCAAGATCTACCAACCACAGCAAGAGGCACGTGGCCGGAATTAAGGCATCCCAGGCCTAGGAATTTGTTTCTAGGTAGCAGAACTGAATGAAGTTTACAGTCCTTCCACATAAGGGAACCATTCTGAGTTAGGGTAAGATTGGGGAGATCTTACTGATTCTAACAATTCAGACTCAAAAACTCTTACTGATCAACCTACAGCCATATCCAGAGCTGCTTTATTCCCACACTTGGTGTACAAAGTCTCTCCTACATTAGCAAACGTACACAGGGACACACATCCCTACATCTATATGTAGTTAAGATAAACGAAGCAGTGTTTTTCTCCTCTGGAATTCCCTAAGTTCCAATGGACGGATGCCAGCCAGGGTCCTTCTGGCTTTAGAGAATGTTTTTGAATGCTATGGTGAAGACCTTGGAAAAGGCCAGATTAGAGTAACCTTTTCTGATAGTTAAATCAAAATTGGAGGCATGTTTCTCTCTTAAGCCTCAAAAAGATTTAGTTTTAAAGTGTGAAAGAAAAGCTCATCCTCCTGTATCTCAACATGAGTTACCTGACTAGAAAGAGATGGGCCCAGAACAGAAAGTCAGAAAGATACACTGAAGGGAGTATCACTTGAGAGATGGTAAATCTGTGCATCTTTGTAATTTGGGAGGGACTGCCTGCTTCAGGCACACCTAATGCAGAGAACAGCTTGGAATTACACACACACATAAAAGTGTGTGTGAGAAGACAGGTTAGAAGAAAGACCAGTGCAGTAACCTACAAAGACAGCCTCTTCTGTAGGTTGGTATTTTGGTCTCCCAGCAAGCTTTCTTTATTCAATTACTTATTTCCATGATTTCACGTAGCACCCACTACTATGACTTGGAACATCCTTGCTGTTCAGCTGTTTTTAATGCAGCCCAAACTCCCTTGTGGTTGTGCTGACTTTCATTATGTCCTGGCATTTCTTTTATTTTCATTTCTATTTAAAATGTTCAATGAGCCAGCCTGGAGGCCATGGCTTTCTTTTGTCAGAAAGGCAGCAAGACAAAATTTAACCAAACAAGCAAGTAAATATTTAAATTTGTGTTGCACAGGTCAGGATGTGCTAGATATGGATGGTGCAGCTCAGTTGGCCAGGACTTTTGGGATATGGGTGGTGCATCCTAGTGAGCCAAAGTCGGCTATACTCAATTAGAAAGGAGCTGAAACCCTGCTATTCTGTGCCCAATTCCCGGGGTGATGCTAGGAACAAATTCTTCTTCTCAGTTATTTAAAATAACATAATAAAAATAAACAAATAGTTCATTCTTCTTCCAGGATGTTTGGGGTAGATCTAGAGGGTGTGTTCTCTGATCTTCAACATGTTTGCTCAAGCTGAAAACCCTCAGGTCCAGAGCCCGTGGGAACTCAGCTGTGGTATTCCTGTTATGGAATGACCTCCCCTTGGAGACCTGATAGGCATCAACATTGGTCTAATTCCAGCACCAACTTAAACCATGGCTTTTGATACAAGCTTTGGGGACCTAATGACTTCATCCAATGTGTATATCTATCCATATGTTTATATATTGTTTTAGCTTTTTAAACTGTTCAATGATTTAAGATGTTTTTGGATTTTAAAAAATCATTTTTGTTTTAAATTTTATTGTTCCATTGTTCTACATTTGAAACTGTTTGACTGGTTTTACTGTAAACTCTTGATGTCAAGCAGGAAACTCCTGATATAGGGCAGCATAAAAATACTGCAAATAAATAAAATGACTAAATCAACCAGGCCCAGATGTTTCAAGGAAAGGAACAGCTGGGAGGCCAAGTTGGAGCAAGTTCTGTTCTGTTTGCAGTTCCAAGAGGGGACTGGGCTTTCCTGGAAAGGAAAAAGAGGAGCAGTGACAGCTGAGTGGCAGGACACATGCAAAAGAACCTACAAACTCCCAGGTCTGAATCCCAGCATCTCCAGCTAGAGGACTTCAAAGCCAGGATTCTGTTAGAAGACCACAAATTCTGGATTCTGTGATTCTGGAGGACCATTGTTACTTGAAGGAAGCCAGAGTTGAGAAATGTAACCCTTTTTGGACTGCAAATCCCATATTCCTGCATCCCGCATAGACTCTAGAGGATTCTGGGAGCTGTAGTAAAAAAATATGTCCAGGCTAGTGGACCAGATGAGTCTGAGTTGAGCCAAAGGTATCATATGTTCATTAGATTTAGGGACTTGTAAACTAAAGCCTCTCTTTTCTCTCCACAGCTTGTAGCCGTTGGGCAGTTCCGGATCTTCAAGGAGCCCCTGGGCTTTGTGAAGTTACTAGAATGGGTGAGTCCAAGATCACAATGTAGCCCTCCTCTGCTCTGTGCAGGCCAAAGGCAGGCACAGAAGGAAGCCATGCACACTTGCCATCTCTGGTTAGAAGGGCTAAATGAGAAAGAGCATGGGGCTCCTATTCTTTGACTTCATTTTTATCCCGCTTTTTCATCAGAAATCTCAAGGAGGGTCACATGGTTTGCCTTCTCCCCACTTTCCTTTCTCAACACCTCTATATGGCAAGTCAGACTGAAGAGAGAGAGAGATTGTGACTGATCCAAGGTCACCAGTGAGTTTCATGACTCTGTGGGGACTAGGACCTGAATTTCTGAAATCCCAGACCACTTCAGCACCCTAGCTGAAGTTTCATCCTTTTGTATAACTCTTCAGGGTTCAGGAGCCCTATCCACTTTTGAATTTGGCCACTCTAATTCTGCTCACTGTCCCTGGCAATATTCCATTCATCCTTCCATGATGTCAAGACTTTGGTTAGGAGAGCATTCCCTAACTGGCTACTTAAGGTGGGGTTGCTCCTGAGTAGGGAAAAAGGACCCATCACTCACACCACACCATACCATCCTGCCCTCAGCTGGCATCTGGCGCAAGGTGAGAAGCTGTCTGTGGCTGTGCTGTCAAAACAGCACAATAGGATCCTGGCATCATTACAGTTGCCAGCTTTTTAAACAGCCCCTCTGCTTCTACCAGTAGCTTGAACTGTTTAGCAGTGGAATGAATTGCCTGGGAGTGTGGTGGAGTCTCCTTTGGAGGTTTTTAAACAGAGACTGGATGGCCATCTGTCGGGAATGATTTGCTTGTGTATTCCTGCATGGCAGGGGGTTGGACTAGATGGTCCTTGTGGTCTCTTCCAACTCTGTGATTCCATGAACTATAGACATTGCCCTTAAAAGGCTTCACCAGATGATTTCTACAGGTAAATCTATGTTTAAAGGCACAGAAGCATTTTTTCTAATTAGCTGGAACAGTCACTGTGACCATAACAACCTGGAAGGAGCCATGGAAAATAAAAAGGGAAACAAATACACACACAGCTGGGATACCATGATGTTGTAAAGGTTTGTCTCTATTAAGAATGATGCCCACGTACCTCAAACTGAGCTAGGGAAGGGGCAGAGAAAAAAGGTGTGCTAGGAACTGAATGGAAATCAGGGGTGGACCAACACACTTATACTCCCTGAAACAAAGAATAAGGTGGCATTCTGTCTGTACTTCACATATACCAGGTGACTGGAATGGGTTGTTCATACTTACTGAAACACTGGGGCTTTGTCCTCCACAACACCTGAGGGGCAGCTGACTAGTTTAGGGAGGCTTGGGACAGACTGCGTGCCCTACACAGTTCTGACCTCCGACAGAAGGAAGCCGCCTTTGAAAAACAACCAGGAGGCTGCCATTGCTGGCTCCTCCCTCCTTCTGAGATGAGCATTTCATTCTTCCTCATGACAAAATGCGTTCAAACCAGTTGAAACAGCTTAAGACCATTTACAGGAAAAGGCCAGAGTTCACACCTCGACACTGTAGCCACTTTTTATAATAAAGTTTCTCTGCACCTGTTTGCAAGATCCCTGTACAGGCTCCCCTACCCCCATATCTGGGGAACTAATATCTGCAGTTTTAGTTATCTGCGGCTGAAAAAATAGGGACACATACCATAGAGTCACACTGGAAAATGCCTAGAGAGGGCTCCTCTCTAGGAATTGCTAGGTCCTCCAATGCAACTCTATGGTATGTTTGTATGGGAAGTTCTTTATTTTAATAGGGTTTGCTATTATCTGCAGTTTCATTTATAAACTGTAAATCTGGGAACATATCCCCCATGGATATGGAGGGTGACCTGCATATGTCATAGTAGCCCTATTCAACACACTAAGAGGGGTGAAGAAGGGTGTATTTTCAGCCCACTCCTCCCTCTAGTTCTTTCTCTTTCCTAATGGGCATATTCATTTTCCAAACAGTTAGGAACCAAAACAAACTTAGTGTTCCCTCATCGTGTGGAGAGCCTCTATGTGTAGGAGAAACTTCTCTATTCAGACTTGGTGGTCTCCATATGAGGAGAGTGAAGGAACTGGAGATGGACGTGAGGCATGCCTGAAGCACTCTCCTTTTTGTTTGTTGATTCAACACACAAACATAATGAGTAATGGATGCCCAACATCCAGGGAATGTCGATAGTTCCTGAAAAGGTTATGAATATTCAAAGGCTCATGTGAAGTGGTGAATGCTGGCACTTCCATAAATATGATTGTTGGAATTCACTGATGTACAATTAAAGTGTGTATGTACAGTGGGGTCTGTAAACATTTACACATGAATATTAACAAAACTCATGAAAACAAGCAGAGGTTGGAAAAGTTATTTTTGAACTCTCAGCTCCCAGAATTCTTCATCCAGCATTTCCAGTAACCCTGCTGGACAGGAATTCTGGGAATTTCAGTCCAAACAAGCAACTTTTCTAAGAACGTCATGTGCCCAACATGCAGGAATCTCCAAACAAATGCTGAAACCTTTTCTCCATGTCTTGTAGCAAATGAAGTGAACAAAAACCTTTATCTTTGTTGTGTCTTAACCCTTTTAATTTTTGAATAATACCGTTCTTCAGAGGCACCTGTGCAGCAATAATGCCTAGATACAAAGCACACCAGGGACTCTTTCACTATCCTTGTTTTGATCAGTAAGGTGATCAATGACTCAATAAAAGCATGAATGTTCATGCAGCACTTTTTAAAAACGGAAAGAATAGATGACCCATCTTAAAGCACAGGGGAAAAGAGGGTGCTGAAGTAGGAGACAATTAATTTCACTGGCGTGCAAAACATCTGACATTTCTACTGAAACGCTGGGGGAAACAAAGACAAGCTGAGAATCTGTTGTGATCTGTTTTCAAATGACCCTCTGACTTTGAGAGAGAGAGAGAGAGAGAGAGATACAAACACACAAAGTCCCATCTTCCTGCAGGTTTCCCCAGTCCATGGTCCCTAGTCATTGTTGGTTAAAATTCCCATCATCCCCAGCTAGCTTAGAGTTGTAGCCCATCAATCTCTGGAAACCTTTGAAACCTGCCATAAAGAAACTCTCCTCCTACATCTTTTGCATACAAAGTATTCATAGAGCTTTTCTTAAACAACTTACCTCAGAGTTATATTCCCCTCTTACCTACATGAGTCTGAAAATATCTGCCTTCTGGACAAATTCTTCCAATTTAAGGCAACCCTAAAAGGAACCTATCATGGGGTTTTCTTGGCAAGATTTGTTCAGAGGGGGTTTGCCCGTGCCTTCCTCTGGAGCTGAGAAAGTGTGACTTGCCCAAGGATTTCCATGGCCAAGTGGGGATTAAAACCCTGGTCTCCATAGTTCTAGTCCAACACTCAAACCACTACATCAAACTAGCTCCCTAAGTATGTATCACTGGGTTAAAAAAAAAAAAAAGATGGGCACCATCTGGATGGGATTTCTCTTGCATGAGGCCCATGGACATGACTGGTCGTGGACAGATCCTCTTCATTTTAATGAGGTTTGTAGAAGAGATGCTCCTGGCAGACTCTTCCCTCTCAACATTTATTTATTATCTTTATTCTTCATATTTTCCCTGATAGAGCTCACAAAGAGACAACGTACATGGCTTTCCACTCCACCCAACTTTTATCCCCACACAAACCCTGTGAGGTAGGCAGTTGAAACTAAGAGGTCTAAGATCACCCTGTAAGCATGTAATGTAAATAGAGATTGGTTCTTTGGTTTCACTCTTCATTCAACAAGGCAGCACAAACTGTGGCACTCCAGATGTTGTTGGAGTGCAACTCCCATCACCCCTAGCCAGATTAGCCAATACTGGGCAATGATGGGACATGCAGTTCAACAACGTTAGAAGGCCTGCACATTCCCTGTGCCTGCTCTAACCACTACACAACACTGGCCCTCCTCATACATCAAAAGTGGCTAAGTACAGCAAAATATCAATCTGGAAATGAATGTTAAAAACAACCACCAACAACACCCACTTATTTAGAAAAGTTAGGAGAAGCATGAACATTTTGGTGGCTGATGTGGAAAATTTAAGCACTTTCCCCCTAATTAAAAGAAAACCCTCACCTTACTAAAAGGGAAGACAGCTGTGGAAGAACATGGCAACAAGATTTGCTTGCCCAGGAGACTTACCGGATGGTGTTTGTGATGGGTCATTTCTCTTTCATTTACTCTTTCTCTACTGCCCAAATTCCATTGCCTCTTTTAACTTCCTGGGTGTTTTATTGTGCTGCAATAGTACAACATCATAGTTGTATTCAACCTGGTCAGCAGTAAGCCACAGAATCAGCCTTCCTTAAGCAGTTTCCATCTGCTATGTTGGGATTTGTGGGTGTTGTAGTTCACTACATCTGGAGAGCACCTGCTTGAGGAAGGCCATTTCTGAGTAACTAAACTCCATTACAATAGATCCTAGAGGTGTCTGTTAATGGTGATTCTGATCCAGGACCCTAACCATTAGAAAAGAAGAGGTGAATGGTGCCAGTTTGCTATTGAATAACGTCAAAGAAACCCCAAACAAAACCAGCAACTCCAAAATGATTATTTGGAACACCATTTTTATTCACAACAACCTCACCTCTAGTCCACTACAGCAAGGAGGAATTCTAATGCTAGAACCAGTCCTGTTAGACCCCAAGCAATAGGATCTGGAATGTTTTTTGATATTTTTGCTTGCTAGGCTCATAGGGTGTCTAAAACCAAAAATATTTCCATCCATAGCCTCAACTGATATAGATCTGGTAAAAGATAAATGTTACCATAGCCCATGGCATGGTCTCAGCTTATGAAAATAGAACACTGATTCAACAGGACTTACATTTTACAGCACCATGTTGCTGTGTATATCTACTCAGGGATAAGTCCTATTAATTCGAACAGGTAAGTGTTTACTGGATTACAGCTGGGCAGACTGGACAAAGTGTGACCTTCCAGTTGTTTTGGGGCCACATTACTCATCAGCCTTAATCAGCTTTGCCAATGGTGAGGAGTCATGGGAGTTGTAGTCCAGCAAGATCTGGAGGTCCTCTCTTTTTCCACACCTGGATTATGGCCTAAAGGTTTATTGGACTACAACTTTTATTAAAACAAGCCACTACATTGGAAAATAATGCTGCAAACCACAGAGAACATACAGTTACACAATGAAAAAGTAAGCACACAAGGGACAGGTCAGAAAAGCCACTTCCACCTGTTTTAATCAAAGTAACAACAAAGAAAGGAGAGAATAGTAGTTTCCAGCCCCTACCCAATATGTAGCAGAATAAGCTAAGCCTTCTCCTTCGCTGATGCCCTCTTGTTGTGTTGAACTACAACTCCCATTGTCCCCACAGCACAGCCACAGCCCATGTTGGCTGAAAGTGAAAGGGAATGACTGTAGTCCAACACATTGGGAGGGTATCCAATTGGGGGAGGCTAGTTTGAAAAAATCATTGCATAGTTAAGCTTGACATAATGAATTCTGCTTGTGTGCACCTACCGTAACACACATAGCCATTCCAAATGTTTTGCTCCAGCATTTCCAAAGATACACAAGCAAGAGAGAGAAATGCTATATTGAAGTTAGAGGGATCCTTGGATCAAACTGGACCCTAGCTGTGCCACAGATTCAACACATTGGCTTTCTGGTTAGAGTTTATGCCACCTTGTAGGAAGAAACCCCCCCCCCCTTCAAATGCTTGTGGGGCATCCGTCAGAGCTTTTCTTTGGTCAGCATTTCTGCTTACACTTGTTCCTGAAGAAGCAGTACACAGCTAAGCTATGCAGAAAGTACCAATGGTAAGATAGCAGCAGAAAGCCTAGCTAGCACCACTCTTTAGCAGTCGTAGAGTCAAAAGAAAAGCAAACAACATTTTGACAATTAGCCACAGATAACAGAACAGCAGTTGGAGGAGCACTTATTTGGTCCACCATAGATGCCCAAAGAGGCTATCCTGGAATTCTTACTTCTAGAAGGCTTGGAATAATTCTAGACCACTCTTATTGAATTTGCACCAGATTTTTGCCAACAGATAGTGGATGAATACGTCACCTAGGACAAGGGTGGCCTGCCAGATGTTAATGAAATCTTTCCCCCAGAATGCCTCACCATTGGCCAAGACAGCCAGCTAGGACTGATAAGAACTGGAGTCCCAACAACATTTGGTGGGCCATGGCTTCCCCAGATCTGATCTAAAAGTGCTAGATCAACTCCGGATTCTTGTTATTGTTGGAACATGCAACTCCATATGCCACTTTCCCTGTCCTTTCTTTCATAGATGCTTATCTTTACCTCCAGAGGCATTACAATCAGAAAGGCTAAATCCCTTTATCTCTCAGGTTCACCAGCACTTCATAATCCATCTCTTCTTGTGTGCTTTGCATCACCCAGGGAAGAGGCACATCTGCCTTGAGATTTCCAAAGTGCTTAGAAGTGGCTTTCATGCAGTCATAAACCATGTAGTACACATGAATGAAATGCGGCTTCTGCCTCTGCTGAGCTGTTCCCAGTAGAAGAGGGAATTGCTCTGGGCTTTGTTACCCACCCAGATCTCCCATCCAAGCTGGTGTCCCCTCTCTCTTTCTTCAGTGTAATGCCTGTTCTGCTATTCAGCGCTGACGTTCCTTGCATTTTCTCTGGACCATGGCTTTCAATAGTCCTACAAATGCATAGGCTCACATAACTCCTCCCAGACCTTTTGCTTGCCCCAGCTGTTGTCTATAAGGCACAATCTTTGTAATGTTGCAGCAGGTGTTGAAATGCATTTTCTTAGATCATGCACTGCTCTGTTACTGCCCCTGGAAACACTACGGCCACACTGACAAAATGCTCAGGCTGCTTACGCCCAGAGGCGGCATTAGGGTGGGTGCCGAGAGGTGGAACCACACCAGCTGACACCGTAGGAGGGAGAGGTGATGCTGGCCTTAGTAATGCCACAGCTTACACCCTTGAGCTTTCCTCTGCACCTAGCCTTGAAACTGCCTTGATAATTCATGGGCTTGACACCCAGTCATTCCAAGACCTCAGCAGCATTGTGCACATCCATGCCAACACGTACATACTAATGCCACTCCTTCCACTTAGCATAACCCTGTGGATAAATATGGCTCAGGCACCAGAGCTTGAAGCTCAGGAGTTACTTTTGTGGAGTACAGCTCCCAGGATGTACCCAAAGCGGCATCATCCGCATACAAGAAGGGGATATCAGTAGGCTTCAGGGAGCTACAGGTTTTCATAGAATGAAGGCCAGTCCAAATGGTGAAATGAATCCTCTCAGAATTTGGGGAGAATCCCATGTGTCCAAATGGGATCCGGCAATGTTCTGTCATTTTTGGAGAGAGGGGAAACGCCTTTTCCTGAGTTTTTTTTAAAAATCTGCAGGGGAAATGCATACTCCTGTTCATTAGGACAAGGAAACTGCATCGCAGCACATTCCTGAAGCAGATAGCTGATTGGTCAGATGTGCATGGTGGGCAGAGCTTGCTAATAAGGCAGCGCCTGGAATCGCCATGTTGGATCTTCGCTGTAGCAATGATGTGCTGAAATGATGAAACAGCCTTTCTTTTTTTGTTTTAAGTGGAAGATTGCTCTTCCACATCTTGGATTTAGTTTTTTTAAAATACTATTTGGCGGGGGCAAGTTGGGGAGAATAAAACCATGAGTAATTCACTCACACCCGCCATCTTGATTCGCTGGCATGGCTCCATGTGAACAGGAAACATGGATAGCTTCGCACACCAGCGATCTGGCCTAAAAACCATGGAGACAAATAAAAGCTGCTGCAAATTGGTGTTGTAACTGCACACCAACCCACATTTTATTCCCTTGTGTAGACGGGTACTCAGAGAGCCAAAGGGCCATCTAGTCAACCCCCTGCCATGTAGGGATAAAAATGAATCTTATGGGGGGGTATCCTAAAGGGGTGGGGTAACGATCCGTAAACAGTTCAGCAAGGACTGCTCTTCATGAGGTGCTGAATGCTGACTGTGGTGGCATGTGTGTATGTGGAATGGGATAAAGCAGTGGTGTGCAACCTGTGGCCCTCCAGGTGTTCTGGACTACCGCTCCCAGAATTCCTGACCATTGGACCAGCTGGGAGTTGGGAGTCCAAAACACCTGGAGGGCCACAGGTTGCACACCACTGGGATAAAGGCATGCCTGGCTGGCATACAGCCAGAACAGGAGCTGCTGCTGCCGAAACACTATACAGTAGGACCCCCGTATCCACTGATTCCATTATCCACGGGACACAAAACAGCACACCTACCATAGAGTCTTCCTAGAAAATCTGTCACCTCTAGCTACTTTTTAGGTCCTCCAAGGCAAATCTGGTATTTTAAACTGCAAGTCTCATTATTTCAATGGTGTTCGCTATTATCCACGATTTTCGGTATCCAGCCCCCCCCAGAGCCAATCCCCAGCGGATACGGGGTCCTACTGTATTTGCAATCCTGATAAGCCACTCAGTTATAGAAAGAGTTAAGCTCTTCCCACTGCGATTCATGACAACAGAGAGAGGGGGGTGGGATTGATATTTTTTTCTCCCTCCTCTCCCGGCGTTTTCTTCTAGGAGAGTCTGGAAATGAGCCCAGGACCCGAACGGTGCTGACGCAGACTCCTCGGGGCGGGGGATGGCAGACGGCAAAGTGGGTCAGGCTGGGTTAATATGATATCTGGGCCCTGCTCAGCCCCAGGAGGGAGGGAGGGAGGGAAGGAAGGGGATTAAAAGAAGCTGGAGGAGGAGGAGGATGGAGGGGGGGGGAGAAAGAGAGAGGCTCCCCCTCCTCCCGCCCTCCTTCTCTGCTCTCTTTCTATCCCCAGCTCAGCCCCCGCTCTAAAAATACCCCTGCTCGCACCGGGCGCTTCTCAGCTGATCCGCAAGGATGACCGTGAACCCAAATCCTCCCGCTCCCTCCCTCCCTCTCTCTGCGCTTCCTCCCCAGCACTCTCGGTCCCAGGCTGGGAAGGGAAGGGAAGGGAAAAGGAGCCTCGGGCTGCCCGGTGCCTCCCGGCAGCGCCCCCTGCTGGCCCAAGGGAAGGCAGCCGCTTACATTGCCCCTTGCGGCACACCTTGCCTTGCCTCGCCTCCTCCTCCTGTGGCTGCTAAGGGGGCTGAAAAAGCCCAGGACAGTGGCTCTTAACCTTTTCTTTACCAGGGACCCCCTTTAACTATCTTGTCTTGTCACGGGCCCCCAAGGCTTCACTCAAGATTTAAAACCCTAACCACCACCGCCACCATAATAATAATAATAATAATGATGCAATTAAAGCTCAATGGAACCTCCATGGTAGGAGGTAGGCTACCTTAAAACAGCAGGCACAAACAACAGGGGAGGGCCAGAGAGTAAAAGTCATACCATCTTACTCACTAAGGCAGTGGCTCTTAACCTTTTCTTTACCAGGGACCCCCTTTAAATATCTTGTCTTGTCATAGACCCCCAAGGCTTCACTCAAGATTTAAAACCCTAACTACCACCACCACAGCTATAATAATAATGCAATTAAAGCTCAATGGAACCTCCATGGTAGGAGGTAGGCTACCTTAAAACAGCAGGCATAAACAACAGGGGAGGATCCAGAGATTAAAACCACTGGTGGCACAGTGGTTAAATGCCAGTACTGCAAGCCACCACGTCGCAAGTTCCGGCTCCAAGGTTCACTCAGCCTTCCATCCTTTCCTAGGTCGGTAAAATGAGTACCTGGCTTGTGGGGGCAATTGGCTAACACACATTGGAAACTGTTTAATGCAGTGTAGATGTGTAAATAGGTATTGCTTAAAACAATTTGTAAGCCGCTCTGATAGCCTTGTGGCTGAAGAGCGGGTTATAAATAAATAAATAAATAAATACTATCTTACTCACTAAGGCAGTGGCTCTTAACCTTTTCTTTACCAGGGACCCCCTTTAAATATCTTGGCTTGTCACTGACCTCCAAGACTTTACTCAAGATTTAAAACCCTAACCACCACCAGCACAATAATAATAATAATAATAATGCAATTAAAGCTCAATGGAACCTCCATAGTAGGAGGTATGGGTACCTTAAAACTGCAGGCACAAACAACAGGGGGATCCAGAGATTAAAAGTCATACCATCTTACCCACTAAGGCAGTGGCTCTTAACCTTTTCTTTACCACGGACCCCTTTTAAATATCTTTTGTTGCTTCAGACCCCAAAGACTTAACTCAAGATTTAAAACTCTGACAACAACAATAATAATACATGATGATGATGATGATGATACAATTACACCAACCATGAAACCTTCCCTCAGAGGCACTGGAAAGGGAGAGAAGACTTTTCTCCTGCTTCTTCCTGCAAGTTTGTGGCTGGAGCGGACTGAATGGCAATGCACAGCCCAAGCCAGCCAGCTAGCCTTTGACTTGGCTCCACTGCTCCACTGCAGGGAGGAGGTGTAGCACCATAATTCTGTAGTGTGGAAGGGCCCACAACTCAAGAGAGGAGTTGAGGATTTTGTTTCAGTTCATTTCTGATACAAACATGCCAAATTTTGCAAATTTCTTCATACGCAGAATGGGAAAAAATTGAGATGATGATGATAAAAGACAGATTCTTCCACACATGCCCATGGCTTAGAGTGATCAGTTCTAAAAATTCTGGGTTCAAATCCCTATGTATTCCATCATGTTAGGGCTGAATTAGGGGCTTATCCCATGAAGGAAGGGAAACGGAAATGAAGCCAGAGAGTAGCGTGCCCCATCTGGCCTTATCACACGACATCGGCATGTTTCAGCTGTTCTCCCATTCGAGTCCCGTGGGAGCAGGTCCTTTTGCTAATAGATTTTTCCTGCTAGCAAAAAGACTAGCATCTACCACTGCCTCCTGAAGGGCTGGAACAGGAGAACAGCTGAAACACACCAACATCGTGCGATAAGGCAAGGCGGGCAATGCGATTATTGGGGTGTACTGCTGATCCTTCTCTCATGCAATAAGCCACTTAGAGTTGCGACCACTTTTTTTCTCTCAGAGGTGCCTCATTCATAACCAGGTATTTACAACATGGCTTCCTCCATTTGTGTATGTATGTATGTATACACACACACACACACACATATATATATATATGATTTTTATTGAACATTTTAAAAATACATTAAGAATTACAGAAAAAAAGAAAAGAGAAAGTTAAGGTACAATAATATAAAAATTAAAAAGTGCAGCACAAAAAGAAAAAAATAGAAAGAAAAAGAAAAAAAATTTAAAAAGTGATTCTGATCTTCCTTTTGGCAGTTATACATACAGTAGCACCCCTGCATCTGCTGATTCACCATCCATGGATTCAATTATCCGCTGATGGCGATGGTGGGGTGGGGGTGGGGAAGGAGGGAGAAGGCGAGCTAATGGGGAGCGGATGGGTTCTGGCGCAGAAGCCGGGGGAGGGAGGGAGGGGTTGAGCTCACCTCCCTGTCCCTTCTCTGGGGTGGGTTCTGACACGGCGGGTGGCCGGGTGCGTAGGAGGAGGGTTCCGGCATGGTGGGCAGATGGGCGGGCAGGGGAGGGAGGTGTTGAGCTCGCCTCCCCCCTCCCTTCTCCGGGGTGGATGAGGGGGTTCTGGTGCAGCGGGCAGGTGGAAGGTTCCAGTGCGGCAGAGATGGCAGTCCGGGGAGGGAGGGAGGGAGGAGGCAAATACGCCTCCTTTCTTCCTTCTCCACGGGGGGGGGGGGTCCACTGGCATGGCATGGCTGGTGGGGGGGCAGAGGGAGAAGGTGGCAGCAGCAAGGGCATTCGCTATTATGCACAGAATTCACTATCCATGGTGGGACCTGGAACCAATCCCCCATGGATATGGGGTCCTACTGTGCATATAATTATTCATGCCTCTCTCTCTAAAATTACATGTTCCCTTCTTCCAATAGCCTGTTCTTTCCAATTATCAAAACCAAAAATTACCCAGTCATATTCTTATTTTTTGCAAAGAAAAATCTATCAGGGGTTTCCAGTCTTTGAAAAATGTCACTATGATCCTTCTCTAGTCAAACCCAGACAGTGTATCCATTCCTGCCAAATCTGTCAGCTTCTACAGCCATTCTGCCATGGTAGATAATGTTGAACTCTTCCATCTCTATGCATACAACAGTCTTATTGCTATGGCCCTATATTAAAATAAGAAAGTTAATTTCTATAACATCATATACTAATGACACATCATTTTATTAAAATTCTTTTAAGATCATAACTATAAATTTCAACCCTTTAGGCCAGTGGCTCTTAACCTTTTCTTTACCAGGGACCCCCTTTAAATATCTTTTGTTGCTGCGGACCCCCCAAGATATAACTCAAGATTTTAAAAAAATAATAATAATGAAGATGATGATGACGATGATGATAATACAACTACACCATTCATTAGCCCTTCCCTCAGAGGCATTGCGGGGGATGGAAGACTTTTCTTCTGCTTCTTCCTGCAAATTTGTGGCTGGAGGAGATTGAACAGCAATGCCTTGGCTCCTGTCACATGGGCTGAGCAGCCTTCAAGCCTTCACAGACCCCCTGTGAGGACATCACGGCCCACTGGAGGTCCGCGGACCACAGGTTAAGAACCACTTCCTTAGACCACATATTTCCCCATTGATCCATCTGTATATTGGAACCAACATTCTTAACCCATTTTATCATACACTGTGTAAATTGTTCTTCCTCCATTTCAAATTTCAACAAAATTTTATACATTTTAGCAATTACTTATTCTTCATCGATACACAATTGCATCTTCAATTCTGACTTATTTTGTTCAAAGCCACAATCTTTTTATCCATTTTAGATCTTTCCAATAACTGAAGTAAAGAAAACCATTACAAACTATATCCCTTTTTACTAACTACTCTCTTCATTTGATTTGATATTCTCCTTAACAAATGTTCTAGAGGACTTGATACCTTACCGTCTTTCTTTACCATCCAAACTAAATAGCAGGCTTCAGTTAAGCCCAGTCCCTTGCATCTTGTTTTACTTTACATTTGACTCATGGCTTTTTCTTTACCATACAAAGTTAGATATATCTTTTTGCCATTGCTTACATAGTACAGCAATTGTAAAAACAGATATTGTATAAGATAAAAATATTCTAGGCAAAACATTCATTTTTATCACCGAAATTCTCCCCCCACAGTAACAAATGTAATCTGTCCCATCTTAACATATCCTTCTTAACCCCCTTCCATGTCTTAACATAATGATTTTGAAACAGTTTACAATTCATATTCATCCTAACAATACCAAACTATTTCACTTTCTTCTCAGTTTGAAACCAGTTTTGTCCATCAGCTCAACTTGATCTTCTATATCCAGATCATCTTCATCTCCAGTCTATTGAGTAATACCATCACCAGGGTCTTCCATAATCACTTCAAATCCCAAACAAAATTCTCCCCCTCTCAATTTCAGCATTGGCAAACTGTTCAGTTCTTTCCCTATCTCTTCAACTTTCTTCTTCGGAATTTCCACTCTGTCATCAACTCATTTCACATCCCCAGCCAACCTCCCCACTACTTCTTCATTTTAATCTCCTTTTTCATATCTTCCTTCCATTCCTCCTTCACCTTTACTTCATTTCTCACAAGTCTGATCTCTTCAAACAGCTTCTGTAAAATTTCTTTAGTCATATTTGTCATTTTTCTAGTGGATGTCATATTCAATAAATCCAAAGTAAACCCAGCAAGTACAGGATTAAAAATAAAAAGCAAACCTCTCATTTTTTTCTTCCATAGGGTTAACAATTTAGTCCCAATGCAGTTTCTGTAGACAATAGCATTGTCTTGCTATTCTTAGTCTTATCTTCATTTAAAGTAAACAGTCCACATTCCCATGGAGATCTGATCTCTTTGGCTAATTAGCTTTAATATTTGCAAATCACATTAATCAAAAATAAAATAAGTCTTCTTAGAAAATTACTGTCCCCTTTATCAATTTATAACTTTTTAAAGGTACACTCTTGCTAACCTTTTTCTTTTAAAACCAAAATCTTGTGAATAGTCTTTATTTTCTCTCTTCTTTTTTACAGAAAGAAGGCAACTCACCAAGGCTTTGATCTCACTGCCAGTTGGAAGATCTCTTTTAAATTGTAAATCAATTGTAAATTAGGTAGTTAGAAGGTGATTAGGAAAGGGAGGTTTTTTTAGGTGCAGTGTCCATTAGAGGCTCACTTAAGCATCTTGAGCCTGATGTTAATCCCAGCCCCAGCCCCTGCCATGCAACCTGCCTTCCGAAAATGGAGGTTTCTATGGTTTCTATTGTTTCGTAGCAAGGAACAGCATTCTGGAGCATGCATGGGTAATCTCACACTCTTTCCTTGTCGAGAGATAATTTTTGCTGACTAGAACTTGTGTCCTAGCAGGCAATTTTGCCTCTTCTTTCCTTGCTATGGAGCGTCTCACAGGAGCATCAATCCACCATCATTTCTCACCCAAAAGTCCCTAGTAATGGCTGTTCCTGTTAAATTGGCCATTACAAGTGGAGGGTAATTTTATTTCAGTTCATTTTTGAAAAAAAATCTGAAAACTTGTGATTTTCGTATTCAGGCTAGAAGGACTGACATAGTTTCCTACAACTGTTTGATGTGCCATATGATTTGAGCCAAGAGTCTTCTATGAGAAAGGATACCTAGTTAGCGGTTTTTAAAAATGTTCAAGATTTTAAAGAACAAAAAGGATGTCATACTTTACATTTATCATATTGAGAAGATAATAGAGTAAATGAAGAGGGCCAAAGGTTATGGTATACAAAATTAACATTATATTAGCTACAGAAAGTGAATACTTCCAAAGCCAAATCTATTGTTTCACAGATGATGCAGCTTGCAAAATCAACATTTTTTTGGATGTAGAAAGGAAAACACTGGGTTGGATTCAGATTCAATCATCATTAGAACAGACCCACTGAAATTAATGAGTCTACTTTAATATGACTAAATCAAAATCTATCAGCCTAAATCCAATTGCTAGCCTCAAGGAGAGCAGACCCACTGAATCAACTGAAGAACAGTAAATTGACACTTACGTAAATCCAGTTAATTCAGTGGTTGTGTTCTAGTGGGTTTAGCAACTGGATTTAAGCCATTGGTTTCAAGCCTCCTGTTTAACTGTTTCTTAATGCCTAAAACATTTCCCAGACCTAATAAATGGCTTCCAGTATTCTATTTTTTAATAAATCATATCTTCAATTAGTCTATATGCTTATAGGATATAAATAAATGCACGAATGCACACCACCACCTTTTCTTAGCCTTTTCTTTGCTATAGCAAGACCTTGTTGCTTCCTTTAACTAGCAACAATTTTTTGTGTAGAAACTAATTAGTATAATTTGACAGTCTCTTTTCATATGGGTAACAACTTCGTTTTCCTCAGTAATGTAAGAAACAGGATCTAAAAGGAATTTACTTATGATTACATCCTCAATTCCTTTCATATCTTTGTTTCAGAAGTATACAACATTTCCACACAGCTACCAAATCTATAATATGAAATACCATGCCATTTCTTATCACACCTCCAGCATTTTCTTGTCTCATTTCATAAAGTAATGGGGGAAAAAATCTTGTTGGAATACAGCAATACAGTGGAATAAATTTTCAAAAGCAGGTTCTCATCATGACAGATCTCATTAAGTTGAGTTTTGAAAGTATTCAGGAGCCCTACGGACCCATGTTAACAAACTAGTTGTAGCAGTCTTCAACTCCATTACCAGCAGGTCTTTTGTAAAGTGAAGGTGCCTTAATTAGTCACGTAATACCAATCCACTCCCAACTCTTTTGTTTTGCAAGAGGGATAGCTGACCACAATATATTGTTCCTGTGCAAATCCACCCCGCCCCCAAAACCATCCACAGCCCCCACAATGAAGATCACACTAAAACTCAGGGCCCAGCTACAAAAGGGTAAAAAATCTAAAATACCTCATAGCATTGGCATCTCGCAGCAGCAGTGAGATGTTTAAATGGTTTTTTTGGCCTCAGAAGCCCCCATAAGCTTCATATTCCTGATGGTGGCCACAAGTGATTTACTCACATTAGTTCTCCACTGCCACTATTTTTTTTAAAAGTCATCCCAAGGTGCATTGGTGCAATAGAGCAATTCTCCAATTTTATAAGAAAGCAAAACAAAAAATATTGATCCTTTTTATCGTCTTAGTGAGTGATTGCTAAGGCGAAAATCCAACATGGTGACAGTGGGCACTTGCCCTCCTAGCAAGCCCTGCCCCCGCTCTCACCCGGCCAATCAGCTTTGTGCTTCCCCACAAGTTTTTTATTGTTCTATAGTCCAAACATGCAAAAATGCACACCTGCCTCACAGTTTGTGAAAAAGTACAGGGAAATCTGCGAAGGCTTTTACCCCATTGTTTTTGCCGTTTTGGGCCTCCCTCCTTCCGAATAGTGTGGATGGGGCTGGATCCTGTTTAGACAGGAAGGATTCCCAACAAATTCCATGAGGGGTATTTTCACCATTTAGACAGGCCCTCAGATGGAACAGGGAAGTCTGAAAGGGTTGGGAAGAGATAACTTCATAATCCCTACTAATCAAAATATCCTGGTGCTTTGATCCCTTCCCCTACTCTATTCTATCACTGGCCATGTCATACCTTTGGTACAATCTTTTATGCAATTTGTGGGTTTCTGGAGGGTTGTTGTTATTTCCAGACATCTTATGTGCAACTCTCCTTCTATACTGTATGCTGATCTCTCCTCCCTTCACAGGTTAATAGGTGTATGTATGCTATAGCACAGTGGTTCTTAAACTTTTCTTTACCAGGCTTCCCCTTTAAATATCTTTTGCTGCCACGGATCCCCAAGACTTAAGATTTAAAACAACAACAACAATAATAATGCAATTACACCATCCATTAACCTTTCCCTCAGAGGCACTGTTGCTTCTTCCTGCATGTTTATGGCTGGAGTGGATAGAATGACAATGCACAGGCCAAGCCTGTCTTTGCCTTGGCTCCTGTCACATGGTCACTCCATTGCAGGGAGCAGGTGGGCCAAACAGCCATCAAGCCTTTGTAGACCCCCTGTGGGAACATCGCGGCCTCCTGGGGGTTCACGGACCACAGATTAATAACCACTGCTATAGGATATGATGATCCTTAAATGGCAGTAAAGCACTGCAATAGACATGGGGATTTCCAATTGTGTTAGATTTTCAGATTAACTTTAATATGGTAGCCATGCAGTTATATAATGTTGATATTCCCCTGCTCACCTTCTCTCTCATTCTTCCCTGCATTTCCCACAGTTCTTTTCCATCTTTGCATTTGCAACATGCGGCAGCTACACCGGAGAATTTTGCCTGAGCGTTGAATGCCCCAACAAGAATGAGAGCGATCTCAGTATAGAGGTGGAGTTTTCATATCCCTTCCGGTGAGTTGGGCTCGCAACGGTGGTTACTCTATTAAGTGAAGTGAGCCAAGAAAACAATGGTGGACAGAGGGTGTCCAATGTTGGTTCAGAAGCTACAGTCTCTGGACAAAGAGCAGGAATAATCACATTCCAAAAGACCAAGCAGTAACCTTCACAAACAGGGACAGAAAGACATTACAGGAGAAATGGGTTGTTCTTGTTGTTATTGGCTGTCAAGTCAACTCTGACTTATGGTGATGCTATGAATGAGAGCCCTCCAAGATCCCGGGTTGTCAACTGTCCTGCTCAGGTCTTACAAACTCAGGGCAGCCATGGCTTTCTTGACCAAATCAATCCACTTCTAGCTTAGTCTTCCTCTGTTTGTATGGAAACATGGGGCTGCTACTGAAAACAGCTGTCTTGTGTTGTTTTTGTTGTAGCAATAACTTTCACAAGGATAGTCAGAAAGAGATGTTAGAAGACATATGGGACTGCTCTCACCAAAAAGCATTCCTGTAACATTATTATTATTAGCTGTATTATTATTATTATTATTACTATTACTATTACTATTACTGTTCCCAGAATAGTGCACTGGGTTGTTTCTAGGTCTTTTTGAAGTAGCCTCCCTCCTTCTAAATTTATTCTCCTTTCTGGATTCTCACCCCAGCCATCCATTCCACAAGAATACATACAGATCACATACAGTGATCTTTGCAAATTGGTGTTTACGTGCAACATGTTTCTGTGCAGTGATCTTGGGACCTCATCCTATTTATGAAGGGAACAGAAACGCAACATTGTCTTGAGCACCTGTAAGGTGGAGGAGTGATTAATAAATACGTTTATGAGTTACTTAAGCAAGTTTCTATCTCTGGCAGCTCGTATAACACAGATACAAAGAGAAAATACCTCCAAAGCAGAAGCCCAATTCAGGCTGAAATACTGGGGCAAGTAGGGGAGGTTTTATTGGGTCACAATGCTAAAATGAAATAAAAAAGCTTTGAAAAAATCTTGGTTATATGCTGCACATTGACAGGAAAATTACGGAGTGACCCACCATACTCTTGCCATTTCTTTTAGGAAAAGCTAAAGGAGAACTTTGTGGATCCCAGGACTGTTTTGTCTAGAGCAGCAAATGATTAGATGTACTTTACATCAAATAGTCAGGCTTTATTTCTATCATTGTTCATGTTGACTTTAATAATGTCCACAGAGCAAACTGTTCCCCAGTTACTTGTGAGCTGTACTGGTATCTAAGCATCCTAACGAACTGGGATGGTGGTCTTAAGGAAGTTTCTTTACTACAGCTACAATGTTTCATTGGTTTTTATTAATTAAATGGACAGATTCATCAGATTAATTTAGATTTTTTAAAATATATATATAAACTTAAACATGTAGCAGATTTCTTAAAACAGCAGGTCAGAGGCTTGATCTTAAAAGAAGCATTCTCCCTGAAAAGGAAAAAAGGGGAAAGAAAAAAGAAGAGAGAAATTCTTTTTGTTCTAAAATGCTCTTTTAAGTTGATGTGTGCATTATCAAAAGGAAGTATGCTTTTTGATTTAGAAATATATTATGCTCACATGCCAGTATATTATGGCCATATACAGATGTATGCATTTTGATTTAGAAATTTATTATACCCATATACCAATCTATGCAGTTTTAATCAACAGATTGATTGACTAAAATTAGTATGATTCACCTATTGTACTGTGTTGCATGCTTAAACTTTTCTGATACACCCAAAGCTGCTCTAAAGCAAGATCAGATATCTTGGGATCACAGTGGATGATCCACTGTGGGTTGGTTTGCTTAGAGCACAAAATAGGGTTGTGCATTTACTGAGTTTCCACATAGTTGCAGTGTCCAGAAGAACATGATACTGGGCAGTTAAAATTCAACTTACTGAGAATCCAGCTTTCCATGTTTGTTTGTTTTTTAATCTTTAATGTTGCATGTCGGGGATGCTTTGATCAAGATTTCCTGCATGGCAGGGGGGTTGGACTGGATGGCCCTCGTGGTCTCTTCCAACTCTGCAATTCTATGATTCTATGTAATGCCTTGTGAAGTTTTGGGAATTTCTGAAGAAGATTCCCAACAGTTCAGGGACAGGATTTTTGGGTCCAGCCACCATCACTCCTTCCCCAGGGACTAATGAAACATGACTACATTGCACCCAAAGAGTGTGCACGTTTGCTCAGTTTAAATTTAAAAAGAGATCTGCCTTTTGTGGCAAGGGTCATTCATTTGGTTCACATCTTCCTTCCAAAAGTTGCCAGCTAAAAGCTCAAGGAACCCATAATTATGCTTTGGAGGTAATGACCCTGAGTTTGCAATCCCTGAGGAGGGCTGCTAACTGCAGGTTCTCCTGAAGACCTCTTATCCATCAAGTAACTGTAAGCTGAAGCTGACTGATAGCATATAATAACAAGAAGATAATGGCCACCCACTGTTCCTTCTCCTCCATATATGGAACTGAAGGGTGGAATATGGAGGTCCTAGTTAAATATTGTGTCTAATAGCTGTTGATACTATGATCTAGCCTCCTCCATGGGTATACCTGTTGTTGTTTTTACAGACATTATCACATCATGTGGTACCGGCCTTGATAAAGAAATTACCCATTTGTATTTTCTTTGTCTGTTCTGAATTAAACAGACCGTAAATCTCACTGGTTGATCCTAGCTTTTAGTACCACAAGAAAGGATGAAAAATCTACCTGAATAAATGTCATTGTTCCCTATCCTGTCTTCTGATAGCAGTACACAGAAATGTTGCAAAATCCAGCTTTTCTTGCCAGAGAATTTATATTTCCTTGGTGCAGATTTAAAGTAAAAACAACTCAAGAGTACATATAGCTATCCCCTTGCTCTATGGACCCCTGTCCTACTTTCTCTGGCTTTTTTCTTCCTGCTTCCAGGCTCCACCAGGTGTATTTTGATGCTCCAGCTTGTAAAGGGACTGAACAGGAGAAGGTTTTCTTGATCGGAGACTATTCCTCCTCTGCCGAATTTTTCGTCACCATCGCAGTCTTTGCCTTCCTGTACTCCCTAGCCGCCATGGTCGTCTACATCTTCATGCAGGACAAGTACAGGGAGAACAACAAGGGCCCCATGATTGTGAGTGCCTGATGCGAAACATGCAGGACTAGATACAGTCAGAGGATGATGAGATTGCCTGTGACCATTTAAGCAACTGTCTTAAAACTTGATAAATGACCTGCCCTGTCTGACTGTCCCAATTTGTCAGGGACAGTCCCAATTAATCCCCTGTTTTCCTGCTTTTTCAGCTGCTTTTAAAATGTCCTACTTTCTCTCTCTTCTTCCCACTTCCCCCTTTGTCCACAGCCAGGGCCGGTTTAAGGCCCCTGCACAGCCAGGGCTGGTTTAAGGCCCCTGCAATGCTTTATTTTGGGCCCCCCATATGTTTATCTCAGGTCAATGTAACCTAACCTATTCACCGTACAGGATGTTCAGATCCTGTACCCCCGTATCCATGGATTCATTATCCATGGGACACAAAACAGCACACCTACCATAGAGTCTTCCTAGAAAATGTGTCCTCCCTAGCCGTTTTCTAGGCCCTCCAAGGCAACTCTATGATATTTTAAACCAGAAGTCCCATTATTTTCAATGGCGTTCACTATTATTCATGGTTTTCAGAATCCACGCCCCCCCTCGAACCAATCCCCAGTGGATAAGAGGGGATTACATAATTTGTCACCAATAATTTAGTTTAAAAACTATATTACAGGCAGTAACATAATATTTTTTGCGTATTAGCAATTAACATAATGGTGTAGATTTCCTCAAAGAAAAGAAAGAGTGGACTACAAGCTGAACATGAGTTAGCAATGTGATGCAGCAGCAAAAAATGCCAATGCAGTTCTAGGCTACATTGATAGTAGTGTCTAGATCAAGGGAAGTAATAGTACCACTCCATTCTGCTTTGGTCAGACCTCACCTGGAATACTGTTTCCAGTTCTGAGTACAACAATTCAAGAAAGATACTGAGAAGGATGGTGGGAGGTCTGGAAGCCATTACGCCCTATGAGGAATGGCTTAGGATGCTGGATGTGCTTAGCCTGGTGAAGAGAAGGTTGAGAGGTGACATGATAGCCATGTTTAAATATTTGAAGGGATGTCATACTGAGGAAGGAGCAAGCTTGTTTCCTGCTGCTCCAGAGACTAGGACACAGAGCCATGGGTTCAAACTATAGGAAAAGAGATTCCACCTGAATATTAGGAAGAACCTCCTGACAGTAAGAGCTGTTCGGAAGTGGAATACACTGCCTTGGAGTGTGGTGGAGTCTCCTTCTTTGGCTTTTTTTAAACATAGGTTGGATGGCCCATCTGTCAGGAATGCTTGGATTGGGTGTTCCTGCAGGGCAGAAGCCAATTGGATGGGATGGCTGTTGGGATCCCTTCCAGTTCTATGATTCTATTATTCTAGGCTGCATTCAGAGCCCGGGGAAGTTACTCTTGGATTACACCTACCAGAACCCCCCTGCCAGCACCCTTCTCAAGGTCTGGTTGCATTGTTCCTTTTCCAGCATTCTCTAGCCCAGTGTTTCTTAACTTGGGATCCGCAATGTCCTCACAGGGGGTCCTCAAAGGCTTGGAGGCTGCTTGGCCCAACTCCTCCCTGTAGTGGAGTAGCCACATGACAGGAACCAAGGCAAAGGCTGGCTGGCTTGGCCTGCACATTGCCATTCAGTCCACTCCAGCCACAAACTTGCAGGAAGAAGCAAGAGTGCCTCTGAGGGAAAGTTTAATGGATGGTGTAATTGTATTGTTGTTGTTGTTAGCTATTATTATTAGCTATTATTATTATTATTATTATTATTAGGGTTTTAAATCTTGAGATAAGTCTTGAGGCAACAAAAGATATTTAAGGGGGGGTCCCTGGTAAAGAAAGGGTTAAGAACCACTGCTCTAGGCCAATGCCTCTCACATAACACTAATGGGATACTTGTGTGTTTTAGTGACAACAATAAAACCATTGTTCCCAGTAACATTACTCCAAATTTTTATTTATATTCTTTTGTTAAAAGAGCTAGAGTGTTGTAGAAGTTTCAGCATTGCACTATGACTGTGGAGACCAGGGTATGAATCCTTACTCAGCCATGAATACCCACTGGGTGACCTTGGGCAAGTCACACCCTCTCAGCCTCAAAGGAAGGCAAAGGCACACCCCCTTTGAACAAACCTTGCCTAGAAAACCCCATGGTAGGTTCGCCTTAGTCAGAAATGACTTGAAGGCACATAGGCAAACACACACAAATTCCTTTTGCAGGTTGAACTGAGTTGGCAGCAAGGGGAAGAAGCTGAAGACCAAGGGGGAAAGGGAGGGAGGGCAGAGACCCCAGGAAACCATGTTAAGAGCGGCTGGAAAGATGGGCTGGAGGGGATCTATGTGGAAGGAAGGAAAGGAAAGGACGAAAGAAAGAAAGAAAGAAAGAAAGAAAGAAAGAAAGAAGCCCTTTCTGAGGGAAAGAGACAACCCTCAAATTCCCCCTCTCTCTCTCACACACACACACCTTACCCCTCCCCGACATGCCTGAGACTGGCTTGCATTTTGCAGCAGCAAACTCCCTCCAGCTTCTGCCACGGTGGGCTGCTGCTTCTTTCTCTTTCTAGTTTAGGAGACACTGGTTTTTTGTTTTTTGTTTTTTTAAAAAAGCTAGCAGGAGGTTTTTGGAGGAGGAGGGTGGGGGGGTGGCTACAAAGCAGCGGCTCCTCCCGGCTGTTTCCTGGCTGTCTCCTTTGTCAGATAAGGAGGTCAGCGGGGGGGGGGGCTTGACCTTGGGGGCCCCTGCCAATGCTGATTTGGCAGACTGGTTAAATTGGCCCTGTCCACAGCTTACTTCAATTACTGCAAATTGAGTTCAAAGTTCAGAAGTAAGCTGCACTCAATGAACTCAGCAGGGGGAAGAGAAAAGGAAGGGTGGAATCTTGCCCTTCCCAGTAGGCTCAGGCAAAAGTAAACTGCTGCAGCTGCTCCTACCTTGTCTGTTCTTCCTCTGTTGCTTGGCTACACATGTCCCAGTTTTCTTCTGTGAAATGTTGGGGGATATGGCTGGCTCTACTATTAGGCAGACAGCCATCCTCAGTGGCAATCCTCAGACACCATGAAAAAGTAGCAAACATTTTGAAATGGTAAATGATATACTATATTTTTAGCAGGTGCAGAAGGGAAGAACATTATTTGGAGTTCAGTGAAACCTCTTATGCTGGTATTAGGACCATAAAAATCTAAAACTAATGGAGAAAACAAGGCAAGCAGATATAAGGACTCTTTGGCCTTTGCACCAAATTTGGCCATTGGTCAAGCCCATTCAGTTTATGGGACCCCCAGATATGGCTCTTCCATCTATGAAGGGGGAGGAAGCAGGAGAACAGATGAAAACATGGAACAACACATGGAGCTATCTTCCATGAGTAGGCTATCTGGAGGACATGGTCTATCACACAGCCACTGGGCTGCTGGAACTGAGCTTTGGCAGAGGTTTGTTGTTATTGTCATGCCTGAGATCATGGGGATGATGGGACAAGAACAATCCCTCAAGCACCACTCCTCATTTCTTGCAACAAATCTATATATATAAAACACTTGGGTATGTTTCCTTTCCCAGTGTGCTGATTGGCCGCTTAGGAAACATACCCAACCAATCCCCTCCCTCTCTCATTCCCTCAGCCAATCACCATGCAAATTCCTTCTCCACCTCACAATCCACTCAATCTGCATCTACACCCCTAGCCTCACAAAGGTCTCTCCCTCCTCTCCCTCCCTCAGCTACTCACCACCCACATGTAAAACAATTTCCTAAAATAATAGCATGTAGCTGAACTGTCTGAACCTTTCAGATTTACTATAATGGCATATGTTATGCTGAGTGCGGTTAGTATACAATAATAAATTCAATAACTTACCATTTGCTGCTCTTTCAAGACATCCCAAGGCAGCTACCTCTTTCTGCCTAATAATATGGCCAGCCATACTGCTGCTGCTCCTCCTCCTCCTCCTCTTCAAAGGCAGTAGACTCTTTGATGCTTAGGGATTAAGCACTGCAGAGTCCTTATGCTCTCCTACCATGTTTTCAGTTGTTTCTCTTACAGAGGCCTAACTTGTGCTTTGGACTGTGATGTCTTTAACACTCTTTTCCTCCATTGTAGGATTTTGTGGTGACAGCTGTTTTCACCTTCATGTGGCTGGTGAGCTCCTGTGCTTGGGCCAAGGGGCTTTCAGATGTCAAGGAGGCCACCGACCCTGACAATGTGATTAAAAGCGTGACCTCCTGTCAAGAAGCGACTGTGAAGTGCAAGGAGATACGGGAGCCCATAACCTCTGGCCTCAACACCTCTGTGGTTAGTCCTCCAACATCGAATAATGGGCTATTACTGAGGCATACATGTGGCTTTGTTAGGATTGCCAGGTGAACTAAGGGACAGTGCTCTTATACCTTTAATTGGTATGTAGAAAACATTATTTACAGCACGTGCCACTTGTATCACAAGCAACTCCTGCTGAAATTCCCTCTTCTGTACAACTATTAAAGGTATAGGAGCTCTGCCCCTTATGTCACTGGCAACTCTAGGCTGTGTGTCTATGTATTTCTATATAGTACTTCAAACGTATATTTTGTACAGCAGGCATTTGAGCATTGTGATACTACAGATCTACCTGTGTGCTTTTTCATGGGGGGGTGTCCCTGCACACATCTGCTTTCTGTGTTTTGGGTGTGTTACTTTTAGTCCTGAGTTTTTTTAGGAATACAGACCATTCTTGTGTTTACTGTATTCAGTGTGGCTTCAGCACTGTGCATGTGGCTGCAGCATTAATTTGACTTAATTATTAGGTTAATCATTGTACATTTTTAATTCAATAATCAGTGGAGCCAACTGTACTCACACAACAGTTTTTCTATCCAGTGACTAAGATTTGAAAGAGTTATATTCTTTATTTGGTCAAGAGCATCAGAAGCTGTTTTTGTTTTGATGGTGTTGCTGTGGAACAGAACAAAAAAGAATATAACACAAGCCTTTTTTTCTTCAAGTGGCACATTTTTCCCAATTAAAAAAAATACCTATTTTGCTATTAATTATTTAACTGTTGTGGCAATGTACAGGTGCTGACGTAGGCCATTACAACAATTTGCACGGTGTTTTTGGTGTTGGTGTTGGTGTTGTTGCTGTTGATTTCAAATATGTACATCTGTTGCAATGTCAGGGTGTAAGTGTGTCCCAACTTGTGCGCATGCCTGCAGATCTGTAGATATGGGTGTTTGCTGATCTGTATTTAATCGAAAGGTTGTTTCAGGGAATATCCTTTACTGATAGATGCACACTACCTCACTGCCTCGCTCAGCTGGTTTTTAATCAGTTCTGTTTATTATTGTCCACATCCTGGGTTTCTAGTTTTGGCTCTGACCCAGTGTCCTCTTGGGTCTGGTGGGGGAGGACCCCAGAAGTATTGAGTTTAGGCTCTTCTCTCTTACTTCTTCCCCCATCTCCTCCTCCTTGGAGAGATCAGCATGCTCAGATATTCTACCATATGGAGTTATTTTTCTAAGACTATATTAAAAACAACTATATTGAGGCATCTCACGATGTCTATTCCAATTCTATGGAGTTCAAGAGCCACTGAGACCAATACCCAACCAAGCACACATAAAGAAACTCTCAAGGGCTAGGGAATCTCCATCCCATAAGCAGGATGCTACCCCAGGACTTCTCTCTCCAGCCTACAGCTCTTTTTTAGATTCTCCCCACTGAGATTGGTCATGGAGGTCTTTAAAAAAAGCAGAACCAAACAGGGGCCCATGCACGCTGCAGAATTAAATGCTGTGGTTCCATCCTAGGGAATCATGGGACTTGTAGTTCAGTCAGAGGCACTAGAGGAGCTCTGGCTGAGAATTCCAAATGACTCTTCCACAACTGCCAATCTCAGGATTCTATGGGATGTTGCTACGGCAGTTAAAATGGAATCATAGTGCTATTATTATTATTATTATTATTATTATCATCTTCTTCTTCTTCTTCTTCTTCTTCTTCTTCTTCTTCTTCTTCTTTTATTTCTATAGCACCACAAAGAACAACAAAACAGTTCCCTGCCCTCAAGCTTACAATCTTACAAAGGGGAGCAGAACCTGTCTGTCTGAAATCAAGCCCCTCTCCCCTTGAGATTAAAATCCTGGGGTTGTCTAAATGATGACAATACCCCTCATAGAATTCAAGGAGAATACGATTTTCCTTAATGAGATCCTGCATCAATCTGTTATATTCAGAATGCGGTGGGGGCAAAAACGGCAAAAACTACACAGGAAAAGTCTTTGAGGCTTTTCCTGTATTTAAAAAAAAGCTCCATGGGGAATGCGTATTCCTGCTTGTTGGGACAACCAATTTGCTTTGGTGCACATTGGTTGGATGTGTGCAGGGGACAGAGCTTGCTAACAAGGCAAGCGCCCAAAACTGCCATGTTGGATTTTTGCTGTAGTGATCATGTGCTCAGGTGATGAAACAGCCTCCCCCCCCACCTATTTATTTAAGCATAATATTGCACTCCCTCACCTTGGATACGCATTTTTTAAAAATACTGTTTGGAGGTGGTAACTGGTAACAATAAAAACGTGAATAATTCACTTGCGCCTGCCATCTTGATTCACAGGCATGTCTGTTTGAACAATGAATGCAGATAGCTTCGCGTGCCTGCAATCATGCCAAAAAATCGTTAAGACAAATGAAAACTGCTGCAAACTGGCATTAGTATGCAACAATCCACATTTTATAGCCTCTATAGACAAGCCCCCTATCTCTCTCTACCTCAGATGCAAGCCTCTGCTTTTATGATACATTGCCATCCCTTTTCACAGTCTCTCCGAACTGTGATTGCCTGCCTTGAAGCCAAGTCAGCCTGGCACCTCCTTCACAGGGAGGGATTTGTTCTGTTGGTGTTGTCATCTCCTTCCCAATCCTCCCTCCTCCAATGTATCAATTTGGCCTCAAAAAAGCTCCCACTGGGACCCAGCAGCAGCTAGTGGCACTGATATCAGTAGGGGGGTGATGTCTGCCCAAACTTCTGATTCCTTTCCCTAAAACATGTTCAGCACTACAGACAGCTCCTCTAACATTTAGATTAAAACCTAGTACAGATTCATTGCCGCTGCCGCTGAAGGGGCTTTGCTTTACACCTTATGGCCATGTGGAACCCAAGGCGAGGGGGATAGCTGGAGAGGGAAGGGCAGAGAAAAAAGTTCTGGTCCTGCCCACTTTTAACACTGGCTCCACCCACTTCTGGTTCTGACCCCGCCCACCACTGACTTGGCTGGTTTCCCATAAGAAAATGTAGGGCTTGTCTATACAAGGCAATAAAATGTAAACTGATGCACAAAATTCACAGCAGCTTTAATTTGTCTTAACATTTTTTTTTTTGCAAGATCGCAGGCATGCAAGGCTATCCACATTTGTTGTTCAAACGGGCATGCCTGCAAATCCAGACAACAGCCATGAGTGAATTACTCATGTTTTTATTCACACCACTTGCCGTCAAATATTATTTGTTAAAAAAAGCATATCCAAGGTGCTGAAGTGCGATCTTCCACTGAAATAAATAGAAAAAGAGGGGGGTAGAAGGCTGTTTCGTTGTGTTAGTGCACGATCGCAACAGCAAAAAACCCAATATGGCAGTTTCGGGCACTTGCATTGTTCACAAACTCCGCCCTCTGTGCACGTCTGACCAATCAGCTTTCCACTTCCACTCTTATTGGGAATGCAGAGCAAAGCGAATTGGTTGTCCCAGTGAGTGGGAATGTGCATTCCCTGCAGAGCTCTTTTAAAAATACAGGAAAAGCCACAAAGGGTTTTTCTGTGAAGTTTTTGGTGTTTTTGCCCCCCTGCTTCCAAACACAGCAGATTGATGCAGGATTTCATTGAGACAAATTGTATTCTCTCAAATTCTGTGAGTGGTATTTTCACGTTATAGACAACCCCATAGCCAAAAAAAAGCTTTAAAAGTAGCTTGAAACCCCCCCCCTTTACTTACACAATGCAAGAAGACTGCAGTGCAGTTATGCTAATCTCTAGAAGAGCAGTTATGTTAGGGCAAATTCAACAACAGGGTTGCTCTCCAATGAGAATAAAAAATGACTTGCTGGATGTATGAGTCAGCCATCAAAGATCAAACATCATTGGCAGGAGCGTCTTCATATCCTTGAACATACTTTCCAGAGACAGTATTTAAAGGACTGCAAGATTGCCTTCACCAGTGTGGCTGGTGAGACTGGGGAAGCCCAAGACCAGCCCAAGATATTGTGCTTCCTGAGGCAAAGGACAAAATGTGTTTCCTCCCCTCATCCCCCACGTAGCCCATTCCACATAGTGAAGCCAACAGGAGTAACGATTCAATCTCGATGCTTGTGATAGCAAAACCTCCTCTATTTCACCGCAAAGAAGTAGCTTAGCTTAGGGAGTGCCAAACAAGTGATAGAGGACACCCAACTCTGTCCTCCCAACATATTGCCATTGCTCTGTGCCTTGTGGCATTTACCAACTGAGGTGGCTGCTTCACTGTGTCTAATGTCAGGGCTGGCCCTTGAGAGGAAGGTAGTATTTGGCTGCTACCCTAAATGGTAACCATTGTCCCATCAGAAGTGATTAAGATTGGAGCACAGGAAAGTTACTTTCCTGAACAGCAACTCCCAGAATCCCTCAGCTACCACGGGCATTGGGCATGACAGGTGAGGTCTTCTGGCAATTATAATTCTAAAATGTAACTTTCCCAAGCTCTGGTCAACAGGTGATGCTTGATTCTTTACATCCTACTAAGAATATGGTTCCTCATCCCTTGCAGCATTGTTTATTTCCTGGCTCCCACAGGTCCAATGTAAATTGGCTAGTTTAAAGGAAAAAGGAGTCTCCAGATTGTTGATAAGGCAACCTAGACCTGTCATTTGTCCAAGTATGAGTCACTGAGGTATTGTCTGATGGATATATTTATATAAATCAAAAAGTTTAGTTTCCAGCAGAATAGAAAAGGCTGTCGAAGGCCTTTTAGATTTGCTTTTTTAAAATCTGCAACTGTTGCTGGGAGATCTGTCATCATGGGAGCAGAACTGCTGCACCCTCTTAGATGTTACTAACCACTGGCTGCAATGCTTAGTCATTTGAGCAATGATTTTTCAAACTGTGTTGCAGCTGGGGGACTATTGGCTTCCCCTTGGGAGCTTGTCTGGTCTTTTCTAGTTAGAAGTTCAACAATGAAGGACAAACTTATCCAATAGGCTGTTTGCTCATCACATCAGTGTCTCTGCCCCTCTGCAAGTGGGCACCATAAAGTGAGGGGGAACATGTGTTACTTGAGGTGGAACAGAAAATGGTTCCCCACTACCACTCAGAGCAATACCATCTGGATTCTGGGTTTTGTTTTTGTTTTTGGGTTCCCCCCCCCCACCCATACTATTGTCTGTCACTCTGAGAAAGACTGAAGGCTGAAGACTGGCTAGTAAATGTTTTAAACTAAGGGCCCCTTCACACTGCCCAATTAGAGCACTATGGTTCCCCCTTCATTGCCATGGCTGCATCCTACAGAATCCTGGGATTGATAGTTTGGTCAGAAGGATTAGTTTTGAATCGGGTTCTCCCAAGTGCCAGGCTCACTCTTTAACCACTACACCATACTGTAGTGAGAAACCTCTCTGGGTGCTTCCAGATTATATGTTTTCCCTACCTCATTCACCAAACTCAGTAGGGAGTAGGGGAGGATTCCAGGCACCGTGGCTTCTATTTCTAACCCTCCTGTGTTTTCCTAATGCTTCAGAGATGGAAAAGCTCATTCTCCAGGTTGGCATCTGGCATCCCTGCTAGAACTCAGTGCAAGCAAGACAGGACAAAGGTTGCCCTGCCCTCCCCTTCTGGGCAGCTGCCAATTGGCAATATACAAGAGCAGATAGTAACAGATCTAAGACACCAGTGGCTCTCCTTTCTTGCAAATGACCCTGGGGCCACAAGGCAGAAGGCACCACTGTCCTCAAGACCATTGTCATCACCACCATCCCTCCTGCTTTGAGACCTGCATTATATTATGGCTTCCTTCCTCCACAAGACACAACTACTCCAGATGGGGGAAAGATACCACTCTCTTTTATTGAATTGTCTTTTCTCCACCTTGCCTTTTTGTCTTTTCCCTCAGGTCTTTGGCTTCCTGAACTTGGTGCTTTGGTTGGGGAACCTGTGGTTCGTGTTTAAAGAGACAGGCTGGAGCGCCCCCTTCATGAAGTATCCACCTGCCCAGGAGAAGCCCCCAGCACCTGAGGCCTATGGTGATGCCTACAACCAAGCCCCAGGCTATGGACAGCAGGACACGTATGGGCAGCAGGGTGGCTACCAACCCGACTACAGCCAGCAGGGCTATGGTCAGCAGGGAGACTATGGCCAGCAAGGTGGCTACGTCCAAGGCGGACCCACTTCCTTTGCAAACCAGATGTAGGCGGGTGAGTTATGGAGACAGAACTGATTAGGGTTGGTTGGGATGTGGTCGGGATGGGACTGGGAAAGACAGAGTTCTTCAATCAAGCGCTACAGACTCCACACTGAACATGTTAAAATTCTGTGCAAGGGAAAGTGAGTTCTCCAATTTATGCATACATTATGCAAATGAAGCATCTGTTTGGCACAGTTTATTCTGGTTCTATTAGTGATGGGGGCAGGGCAAGGCATTAACCCCTGTGGACTGTATCTAGTTCCTAAATCCCTCCAGCTTCAGAGTCCCAAATCCTGTGGATGACTTAACGCTGGTGTAACTGTGTTATGCTGGTGTAAGCACTTTCTTGAATCGGGGGTAGGAACAGTAGTGGGGAGAGCAGCAAAGCCATCTCTGTCAGGAGAGCAAGCTTCACTGACAGCTTCTGAACTGTGAAGTCGAAGGCTTTCACAGCCGGCATCCATAGATTTTCTTTGGGTTTTTTCCAGGCTTTGAGGCCATGTTCCGGAATAGTTTCTTTCTGACGTTTTGCCTGCATCTGTGGCTGGCATCTTCAGAGAATGGTTGGGCAGGAGTGTATGTGGAGTTTATATGCTGTGAACCCCTGTTGGGGAGTATCGTATATGTAAATTTGTGTAAATAAATATAAAAATCCTTTGAATGGAAAAATTGAATGTAAAAATCCTTTTAAAACTTGGTGCCAAAGAAGTGGATGGCTGTAATCCCCTTTATATGCAAATTTAGCAGAGTCACTGTTTTAAAAATTCAGGTGAAACGTCAGAAAGAAACCCAAAGAAAATCTATAAAAGCTTCTGAACTATTTGAGAGTCTGTAGGGCAGCTTCTTCCTCTCTTGACACAGATGGCTTTCACTGCCTCTCTCATTCACACATGTTGTCATAGCACCTATGGTCACATTACCTTTGCCAATATGCTGGCTACACCTCTTCCTTCTTCCTTCCTTCTCTTCCTCTTCTAGAATAGTTATACCAGCCAGTAGGATCTTGCCCTGAGATTTCAGAAGGTCCTGGCCAAACACTTTCGGACATACCTTCATAATCATGAGGGCAGTTTTCTAGCTGAAACAGATTCTCAGAAAGCAGGGTTCTCTATCCAGTGCCACATTCTACAACTTTTCTGTGCTCCTGCATGTACAGAAATGAACCAGAGCTAATAGAATGGTGTCAGATCAGCATGGCCAGATATATAGACTGATAAGAATGAATGCTGCTGGCAAAAGCTATAACTAAGTAAGAAACAGGGAAAGCACCAGGGCCCTTTCAACCTACACAGTTTATACAGGTTGAGTCTCTTATCCGAAATGCTTGGGAGAAGAGGTAATTTGGATTTTGGAATACTTGCATATACATAATGAGATATTTTGGAGATGGGACTCAAATCTAAACATAAAATTTATTTATGTTTCATATGTACCTTATACATATAGCCTGAAGGTAATTTTATGCACAATATTTTTAATCATTTTGCACATGAAACAAAGTTTATGTACACTGAACCATCAGAAAGCAAAAGTATCACTATCTCAGCCCATGTAAACAGTTTTGGATTTTGGGATATTTTGGAATTCCGGATAAAGAAGACTCAACCTGTAATGCTGTGATCCTATCTTAACTTCCATGTCCACATCCTGTGGAATCCTGGGATTTGCAGTTCGTGGAGGGGTATTTAGGATTCTCAGCCAGAGTGTTCTATGCCTCAGCAAACTCTGAGCCCCAGGATTCCATAGGATGGAGCCATAGCAGCCAAAGAGGAATCATAGCCCTATAATGAAAAGGCCCTAAGTACACCTGGGAGATGTGGCCTCCACTGCAGCCTTGTAAGATTGTGAATCTTACTTCTTGTTTCACCACCACCCCGCAAACACTCTTGGTTTTATTATACTCACAGCATGAACAAGCTCTTACAGATGGGGACTGTGGGGAAAGGGTCAATGCATGGCAGAAGGCTATACTTGTGTTTTTTCCTAAATAATTAGAATGGCTTTAATGTTCAGTGAGAAGAAGTGGAGGGGAACACACAATTAATAAAGTGCTGAGGGACATGGAAAACCTTTACTGGAGAACTATACTTTTTCTGTTATAGTTCTATCCTGGTTCCATTTCCTGCCAGATCTCCCCTTCCCCTTTCTGCCCCTTCTTTTGTACCTTAACAGTGCTGCATACCTATGCAGTAAAGGGTTGTTGTGCTTGATGTGATGCAGGATAATTGATTCATGCCCGAGTGCCAATATCCAGAGTCACTATTTACAATAGTGGCACAACACCACAGTTCGTAGCATTGTACTAGCCCAGCTGTCCTAGTGTCTGATCTTGCACATTTATTTGCTGGCTCAGTCTGCCCCATCAGCTATGTGCACCACAAAGAAAATGGAAGGTAATGTTTTTATTAGATTAAGTAGCTAACATTAAATTAAACATAAGGATACTACAATGACTTAGAATTCTATGGAAAACTATTATTCCACGCCCATTCTCTCTGACAAATTGTTCTGTGTTACTCAAAAGCTAGTGTGTGCTGACACAGAAGTGTCCCGATGACAGCGTCCCAGGACTCCCAGTTCAGCATTTTGACATGTTACTTTGTGGCAAGTGCAATTTCATATGGAAAACAGATATGTTAAGCAATGAATAATAGAATTAGAATCATAGAATTGTAGAGTTGGAAGAGACCACAAGGGCCATCCAGTCCAACGTCCTGCCAATCACAATCAAAGCATCCCTGACAGATGGCCATCCAGCCTCTGTTTAAAGACCTCCAAGGAAGGAGACCCTACCATGCTCCAAGGGAGTGTGTTCCACTGCCAAACAGCTCTTACTGTCAGAAAGTTCCTCCTAATGTTGAGGTGGAATCTCTGTTCCTGGAGCTTGCAAACATTGCTCTGTGTTCTAGTCTCTGGAGCAGCAGAAAACAAGCTTGCTCCATCTTCAATGTGATACCCCTTCAAATACTTAAACAGGGCTGTCATATTGCTCCTTAACCGTCTTTTTTCCACAGTAAACATACCCAACTCCCCAAGTCTTTCCTCATAAGGCATGGTTTCCAGACCTTTCACCATTTTAGTCGCCCTCCTCTGGACACACTCCAATTTGTCAATATCCTTTTTGAATTGTGGTGCCCAGAACTGGAGAGAGTATTCTAGGTGAGGCCTGACCAAGGCAGAATAGAGTGGCACTATTACTTCCCTTGATCTAGACACTATACTTCTGTTGATGCAGCCCAAAATCGCATTGGCCTTTTTAGCTGCCGCATCACACTGTTGACTTATGTTCAACTTGTGGTCTACTAGGACTCCTAGATCCTTTTTGCACGTAGTCTCATTGAGCCAGGTCTCCCCCATCCTGTATCTATGCATATCATTTTTTCGCCCTAAGTGCAGTACCTTACATTTCTCCATATTGAATTTCATTTGGTTAGCTTTGGCTCAGCTTTCTAGTCTATTCAGGTCATTTTGAATGTTAATCCTGTCCTCTAGGGTATTAGCAACTCCTCCTAATTTGGTGTCATCTGCAAATTTGGTAAGTATGCCCCTAATTCCCTCATCCAAGTCATTGATAAAGATGTTGAATAGCACTGGGCCCAGGACAGAACCCTGTGGCACCCCATTGGTCACATCTTTCCAATATGAAGAGGAGCCACTGCTGAGCACCCTTTGGGTTTGGCCAGTCAACCAATTGCAAATCCATTTAACAGTTAACTTGTCTAGCCCACATTTTACAAGCTTGTTTGCAAGGATGTCATGGGGAACCTTGTCAAAGGCCTTACTGAAATCAAGGTGTGCGATATCCACAGCGTTCCCTTCATCTACCAAGCTGGTAATTTTATCAAAAAAAAAAAAAAGAGAGAGAGAGAGAGAGAGAGAGAGAGAGAGAGATCAGATTAGTCTGGCATGACTTGTTTCTCTGAAACCCCTGTTGACTTTTTGTGATTATGGCATTGCCTTCTAAATGTTCACAGACTCTCTGTTTAATGATCTGCTCTAGAATCTTCCCTGGTATTGATGTCAGACTAACTGGACAATAATTGTTGGGATCCTCTTTTTTCCCCTTTTTGAAGAGGGGGACAACGTTTGCCCTCCTCCAGTCTGCTGGGACTTCTCCTGTTCTCCAGGAGTTCTCAAAGATTATTGCCAATGGCTCTGAGATTACATTTGCCAGCGATTTTAATACCCTTGGATGTAGTTCATCTGGTCCTGGAGATTTAAATTCATTTAGATTAAGAAGGTATTCCTGTACTACCTTTTTACTTATTCTGTGCTGGATTTCCCCTATTGTGTCCTCTGTTCCATTATCCTCAGGTTGATCACCCTTTTCCTTTTCTGAAAACACTGAGGCAAAGAAGGTGTTGAGTAATTCTGCCTTTTCTCTGTCCCCTGTTAGCATTTTGCCATCTTCTCCACATAGTGGTCCTACCATTTCCTTCTTCTTCCTTTTGCTGCGCAATAAAAAAAACCCTTTTTATTGTTCTTAATCTCTCTAGCAGGCCTGAGCTCATTCTGCGCTTTAGCTTTTCTGACTTTACTCCTACATGTGTTCGCTATCTGTTTGAATTCTTCTTTGGTGATTTCTCCCTTTTCCCATTTCCTATACATGTTCCGTTTAAAACTTAGCTCCGTTGAAAGTTCTTTAGTCATCCATCCTGGTTTCTTGAGACACCTCCCATTTTTCTTCCTCATTGGTACTATCTGAAATTGTGCCTTCAGTTCCTCCCTTTTGAGAAAGTCCCATCCGTCTTGAAGTCCCTTCTCTTTTAGTATTCCTGACCATGGGATCACCCCCAGTATTTCCCTGAGTTTATTGAAATCAGCTCTCCTAAAGTCAAGAATATGTGTCTGACTATGCCTGGCTTCTCCTTTCCATTGTATAACAAACTCCAGGAGAACATGATCACTCTCACCTAAGGATCCCACCACTTGCACCCCATTAACCAGGTCATCCCTCTTGGTTAGGATCAGATCCAAAATAGCTGACCCCCCCCTTGTTGTCTCTTCTACCTTTTGTATTTACCTGGAGAAATACACCCCCTTTTTAAAAATTACATAAAATATACATGGCTGTTTATGTGAAGTATTGTATTTCATATAAAATAAAATAGCAAAAAAAAGAATATTTCAAATATTTTTAAAGGATATAAAAACGTAAAAGCTGTCACTCCTAGAAGAAACTGTCATTTGTCCATGAGTCTTTTTTCCTTCCTGTTTACAGCAACATATGCACAGCCCTTCAAACTAAAGTGCTCAGTTCTTTGAATTTTTGGCCCCACTGATAAATAGCTCTTTTTGTTGTCTAAAACTGGCCTGAATGATTATTTGGGACGTATTCTTTTCATCCAGTTGTGTCCTACAGTGATGTAGACCCTAGTGCACAGTTGTGGCTGTGTTTGTCAGCTGTGTAGAAAAACACCCACACGCATCTGGACTGCAAGTATCTGGAGCTCTGACAGCCGTGACCAGGAGCTCTGAAATTAGAACCTTTGGGATAATCACTGACAGATAATCAGCTTTTCTGGCTGGCATGGAGGGAGTTGGGATTTGCTAGTCTGTGGCAGGGCCAGCCCTGCTAGGACTCACTTTTTATTAACATATACAATTTATATAATATAAAACAAGGGCTGTATACATTTTTAACTTCCTCAGATGGCAAATGTTGGTGGGGGGGGGGCAACAGCAGTATTGCCCCCCCCCCCATCATTCCTTCTCTCTCTCCCTCTCTCACACACACAGATTTAGCCATTTTCATCTCCTGGAGGGCAGAGCTGACTGAGTACAACACAAAGTCTCTCCTTTATCTCCTAAACCAGCCGGTGATGCTGCCCCTCAGTTGCTATAAGGAACTTAATCCATTACCTGCGCTGACTTAAAATTCAACTGCCAGTCCAGCTGATCTTTGTAGATGGAGGGGAGTAAGGCATAATTCTATATTACATTCTGTAATACAATAGGACCCCCATATTCGCTGGGGTTTGGTTCTGGGGAAGGGTGTGGATACCGAAAACCATAGATAATAATGAATGCCATTGAAAATAATGGGACTTCTGGTTTAAAATACCATAGAGTTGCCTTGGAGGACCTAGAAAATGGCTAGAGAGGACATATTTTCTAGGATGACTCTATGGTAGGTGTACTGCTTTGTGTCCAATGGATAATGAATCAGCGGATACGGGGGTCTTACTGTACATAATTCTGTATCATTCTGCCATGGGGAGCCCTGGTGGCGCAGTGTTATAAGTTCAGTCCCAGAGGGCTCCAAGGTTGACTCAGCCTTCCATCCTTCTGTAGGTTGGTAAAATGAGTACCCAGCTTGTTGGGGGCAATTAGCTAACACATTGTAAAAAAAAAAAAAAAACCAGCTTGTTGGGGGCAATTAGCTAACACATTGCAAAAAAAAACCCAGCTTGTTGAGGGCAATTAGCTAACACATTGTGAAAAAAACACATAGGGAGTGCTTAGCCCTGATAAGCAGTGTATAAATATCAATGCTATTGCTATTTTGCCTTAGGCAGCAAAATATTGTGGATTGGCCCTGGACTGCTAGTCACATTGGTCCAAATCTTTTTCGAGTTCCATTTTGAAACCCAAAACTCCATCTTGGAGGAAGTAAGCAGCTGGCTCCTTTACTTTGCTGCTATGACCCATCATTCCCAATTGCTCTTGGAAGGCCGAAAGTACAGTGGGCTCTCCAGATCTGCGGGGATTTGGTTCTGGGATCCCCCACAGATGGCAAAAAAACATGGATGGTCATACCCCATATTATTAAATGGTGGTGATGTGTGTGTGGACGCATCAGCGCGTCCGCATGCACATCACCGCCATTTTTGATATGGGATGCAACAATCCACAAGCAGTTGAAACTGCAGATTGGGAGCCAACAGATTGGGAGGGCCCACTGTATTCATAGGCTTGAGCATGGCCCTTAGGGGAGGATATTCCTAAGCCATTTTCCTAGCCTGCTTATTGACCATGTGAAAGCTTTTTTCTTTTCTTATTTTGAAATATTTTTAACACGTACAAGTTATATAATATAAAACAGCATATAGTGTTACACTACATACACTACTTTACAGACACTACATACTACTACACTGTATAGACTACAACTACCTACTACTACAATCTACCAACAAAAAAGACAGGGGTAATACAAAGGACTTCTAGTTTGCCTGCTCCAGGTTACAGTTCTCCACTATTTCTACTTCTTCTTTATTCCCTTTTAAGCACTAAACATTTTAAGAACTTTGTCAAGAAACAACTAATTAATCTAACCCTACTTGTTATTAAATCAACTATTCTTCAAATTCTAAAACTACTATTTTCCCCCAATTTTTCTCCATGTGTTCTATCACCACCTTTCACTCAGTTTTAAAAGTACTATACAGTCGGAACCCCATATCCGTGGAACCAGTATCTGCAGTTTCAGTTATTCACAGGACACAAAGCAGGGACACATACCATAGAGTCATCCTAGAAAATGCCTAGAGAGGCATCCTCTCTAGGTATTTTCTAGGTCTTCTAACACAACTCTATGGTATTATTATTTTTTTTATCAGAAGTTTTTTATCAGAATTTTTTATAGGGTACACTGTTATTTGTGGTTTCCAGTATCCGGAAACTGAACAAATAAGTCCAAGAACTGAACCCCCATGGATACAGGGGTCTGACTGTACCTATTGTCTTACCTTTAACTAAATTGCTCAATTTATCCATCTCAGCATAATCATATACTGTACTTTCAATAACAATTCGGTCCAAGAAGGGATATCTATATTCTTCCATCTCTTCATTTAACAGAGTCCTAGCTGCTGTAATCATATACAGCACAATTTTTTCTGTTTCTTCTTCCATTATGCCAAGTAAAAAAAGATTCTTGTTTCATTTGGAACTTAAATTTCAGGATTTCTTTCATCTCAGAATGTATCTGAATCCAAAATGTCTTGGCCTTCTCACAAATTCACCACATATGATAAAAATCTCTTCTTTTTATTACATTTCCAACATGTATTTGAGGAACCTTTTTATATTTTGGATAACTTTTCTGGAGTTAAATGCCAACGCTACATCATTTTACATCAGCTCTCTTTAAGATCATAACTTAAGGGTGATATTTAACCCTTTTTTCCACATTCTTTCCCATTGTTCCAACTGGATGTTATGTCCTATGATTGAGCCCATTTCACCATACGTTCTTTGATCTGTTCATCTTCCATTTCTTTTCTTAACAATATTTTATGCAATTAAATCATCATTTAATTTTTTGCAATTAAATTATCATTTGAGCATAATAACACTTCAAATTCTAATTTTGTAGTCTCCAGACCATGCGATCTTTTGTCTGTTTCAAACTTTTCATACAGGTGTCTGTATAGATACATTGGATCTTACATCCATCTCCAATTCCAAAGAAGAATCACCCTCCACTTTCAGAATATCTCGTTATGTAAACCATTTGTCACTTTTTTATTTCACATAGAAAGCTTTGAGAGGTGAATCCCATAAAGGCAATTTAGGACATAATCACTTTTTTATACTTAGTCCATTTTCTTAACAATGATCTTCTGATATAATGATTATTAAAATCAGCATTTACCTTCACCTTATCATACTGTAAATAAACATGCCAACCAAATCTGAAACCAGACCCTTTTAGTTGTAACCTTTTTTAATTCACCAAAGTTATCCAGTATTTTAATCAGACTAAAGCACAAGCAGAACAATATGTCTTAAGGTCAGGTAACCCCAGACTCCTCTTTGCTTATCATCTTGCAAGATTTTAAACTTAATCCTGGACTTCTTTCCTTTCAAAATAAATTTTGAAATATCTTTCTGCCATTGTTTGAATGGAGACTTATGCAACATAGGAATTGTTTGAAACAAAAAAGAAAACATTTGTTTTCAAATTGTTCTTCACCACTTGCACTCATCTGACTGAATAAGAATAGGGTGGGCTTTGGTTCAAGATGTAATCACATAAATAAGACATTGTCATCTGCTCAATATGCAGTTGGAAATACTATATTACACTTATATGTGAAAAACTGTGTATGTATCTATGTGTCACCTGTTGACTTAGGGCAACACCATTAATTTCATAAGGTTTTCTTAGGGAACGAATACTCAGAGGTGGTTTTACCAATTCCGTCCTCTAAAATGTAGCCTACAGCACCTGGTATTCATTGGCAGTCTCTCATCCAAATACTAACCAGGGCTGATCCTACTTAGCTTCCATGGTCAAATGGGTTCTGGTGCCTTTAGGGTATTTATGCCATCATAAATTATATTTTAGGGCCAACAATTACTAGTAGACACATACCCTAATCTGTTTGGGATTATGTTGCTGAGGGTTTGATCTTTTTTGCAATTGAAATTGCCCTCCAGCTTTTGTTGGTTCCCCAAGCTGTTCTGCTCAGAATCAGAAAAGTTAATTTTGGACTATAACTCCCATAATCCCTAGGCAGCATAGAGTTTTGAAAATTTGTTTTCACTAAACTCTTCATTTACTAGCTTTTACCCTGGGCATGGCTAAACTCGATACACTGCACCCCAACTACTAGAGCATCTTGTAGATGATAGCTAACCTAAGTTTGGAATCAGTTTATGAGCTTCTTAAGAGATGCTTTCTATACTCTTCTCCAGCTTGGAAGTAAAAGCATTGCCTCTCCACCATTCAGACTCAAGTAGCCTATCACCCCTTCAGGGCCAGGCCTGTCAGTTCCTTGACTCTGGCTGTGAGAGGCATCTGCCACATCAAGCTACCAACAGGTGGCCCTAACAATTGGGCAAAATGAGGCAGCTGCCTCAGGCATCAACTGTTGGCAGCAGGGAATTGTAGAGAGCTTTTATGCTCTTCATGGCTTCCCCTTAAACTAGCCTGCTGCCTTCACGGAAGGTGGAAGACATACCCATTCTCCTGCCAGTGCTGAGCTAATATGTAGTTGACAGTCCAGCTGGTTTCTGTTTGTAGTATGGGAGGAAGGAGAGGGAAGCTCCTTCTTCTCCTTTGCCTCAGGCAGCAAAAATGTCATGGGTGTTTAGCCCAGAAGCAACCCTTTCCCCAAACTGCTTTGCAAAGAAGAGTTTACCTCCCCCCCCCCCGACAGGACCCCTGTATGCCCTCCAACATTTCACAGGCAAAAACCATGACACACATTGCCAAGCAACATCAGAGTGTTGTCAAGATTTTAAAAGTAGTTAACAAGGAAGAACACAGAGCTAGGAGAGGCTGCAACAGTTTGCTTTTGCCTGTGCCTACTGGGAAGGGCAAGATTCCTCCCCTTCTCCCCCCCCCACTGGGTTAATTAAACTACTTTTGCACTTGGAACTCAGTTTGCAGCAACTGGAGTGAGCTGAGGACATAGAGGGAGAGGAGAGAGAAACTGGGACATTTTAAAAGCAGCTGAAAAAGTAGGACCATGGAGGATTACTTGGGATGATGCCTGTCAAATCAAAATAATTGGAGGGTATGCCCCTCAGTTTCACCATCCTTGAGCCACTCTAGGGCCATCTTAGAGTGGCTGTTTCAGTTTGCTTCAATATGACAGCACTTTCACCCCATTTTAACTGCCATGACTCCATCCTAGGGAATCCTGGGATTTATATACTTTCGTGAGATATTTAGAATTTTGTACCAGAGAGTTCTAGTGGCTCTGTAATGTACAAATCCCAAGATTCCATAGGGCATTGCCATGGAAGTTAAAATGGGATCAAAGATCTGCTCCTGGAGGGTGGGATGAGTCAGCAATCTTCTGTTCCTTTGGTATACAACAGTGGTTCTTAACCTGTGATCCGCGGACCCCCAGGGGTCCTCAGGGTCCTCACAGGGGGTCCGCAAAGGCTTCAAGGGTGCTTGACCCACCTCCTGCCTGCAGTAGAGCAGCCATGTGACAGGAGCCAAGGCAAAGGCTGGATGGGTGGCTTGGCCTGTGCATTGCCATTCAATCCACTCCAGCCACAAACTTGCAGGAAGAAGCAGGAGAAAGGTCTTCCCTTCTCCTCTGGTGCCTCTGAGGGAAAGTGTAATGGGTGGTGCAACTGCATCATCATCATCATCATCATCATCATCATGGTTTTTAAAATTTGAGTTAAGTCTTGGGGTCCACAGCAACAAAAGATGTTTAAAGGGGTTCCCTGGTAAAGAAAAAGTTAAGAGCCACTGGTGTACAACATTACAGATGGCAACTGTGTTTTCAGAGTTCATCCTCTCTTTCTCTTTCTCTCTCTCTTTCTCTCTCAATCTCTCTGTCTTTGTTTTCTTTCCACAGGTCCCTACCTGCCAGTAGGAGGCGCTGTGAGGAGGAAGCCGCCATCCTGTCCCTGCCCCCCATGTCCCCTTGTGCAGGGGAAAGGGGGGGCTGGTGGGTGCTCACGCTGGGAGGGGGCTGGCGGGGTTCCCCCCTCCCAGGATGAATGTAGATGTTCGTGCTGTTTATATATATATATATATTATATATATATGAGAAACTACAATTAGAGATAGAGACCGCCCCCCTCTTCCACTGCCCCATTGCCTCATGCACACACACACACACACACACACACACTGCCCTGTGTCATTACCTAACCCCTGGGACAGCTCCTTGACCTTCCACTAGTCCTTTTATACCCCTCTCCCACTCCGGCCCCTGCCCTCCAAGATTCCTACTCCCCCCGCCCAAAATAAGCTATACAAGCTCCCCTCTAACCCTTATCAATTGCCCCCCCCCCCGTACCTTTGGAATCCCACACCCTCCCACCTAATGGTATGGAAGGCACTGCATGATTCCCACGTCATTCTTCTGACACTTGTCCCAAGACATGGCAAACCCACCTCCATCTCCCCTCTGCATGCCTGGAGGAAAGCAAGTTGGTCATGGGGAGAGGGGATCTGAGGTTGGAGGGGGGAGGGGCTGTTTGGATGCTCTCGGGAGTGTCCAAAGGCCAGGCAGTTTTAGGGTTTAGCGGGATTGGGGATCAGTTCTCTATCTGGCACTTTAATTAATATTCTTCACACACATACACACACTTTTCTGTTCCAGGCCAACTCCCCGCAAAATGCTGTAAGGGTCAGGATAGAGGGCAGTGTAAATCTTGGGGTAGTATTCTTTTGAGCCCCCTTCCTGCTGGTCCATATTGCAGACTAGGGGATGGTGTGGTGGGGGAGCCTAGGAGGGCTCCATAGCATTGGGGTGCTACTTATTATTCTGAAGGGGTGTGGGTCTATTCATTTCTGCAGAAGGGTTTATTCAAGTAGGGAGGGAAAAGACAAAAAGGGGGATGGGGTTGCTCCTAGTGAGCAGTCTTTCAGGGGTCAAAGCCCCATTATTTCCCCTAATACCAGCATGTATGCCATGAATACCAGTCCAGTTGGGGCCCACAGTTCAGAGGTGGGGTGGGGACTGAGGGGGAGACTCCCATCCTTTTCCCCCATGCTTTCTCTAAACCACCCTCTCCTTTCTTCTCTCACTTAATCTTTCTTTCCTTTTTATATTTCTGAGGCTCCACATTCAAGGTATTTTAGTACGGATTTGCTCTCACACCTATTATTCACCCCATTGTTATTAAAGTCTGTACTAGGGATGGAGGAGCATCTTGATTCAGTCCATTTCTGATAAAAAAATTCCCAAATTGTGAAGGTCTATTTATGCTCAGGGTGGACAGCATGTAGGAATTAAAAAAAATCAAATGTAAGAGAAATCAGAACTGACAGATTTGTCCATCTAGTCATATGGCTTTGAGTTTGGGGTTTGAATTCCTCTGTATTCAGCTGTATTTGTGGTGCTGAACTGAGATTGCTACCTCTTTTTCCCCGATTGACTCCCCATCCTCTACAGCTATACAGCTGCCAGTCTTATGTTGAGAACAGCCAAACATATTGGCTTTAGTCAGTGCAGATGTGTGAGAATTTAGTTTCAGTTTGGCTTTTGGTAAAATTTTTCCAAAATTTACCAATTTCTTCATGCCCCACGAGAAAAAAAAGAGAGACCTCTAGCTCCTTAAAAGATATTATAGCATGAGCTTCTGTAGCTGTGTCACTAGGGTTGATGTCACCCAGTGTGTTAGCTCATGGTGTCACCCTCCCATACCAGACCATACAGACGCCTTTGTAATTCCAGCAATCTACGCAATCTGTGCACAACTTTGAGCGTCACCACAAACCTACATGTGGGAGAGGAACAAGAAGGGAGGCTCACCTGGCTGGACATGGCACCAGGAATATTTTTTATACAAAATAATAAATTTCTGTTATAAATTCAAAAATTTATAGACAGTCATTTTGGTTTCCCTTGGGTTTTTTCCAGGCTGTGAGGCCGTGTTCTGGAAGAGCTTCTTTCTGACGTTTCATCTGCATCTGTGGCTGGCGTCTTCAGAGAATTCTCTGAAGACACCCGCCACAGATGCAGGTGAAACGTCAGAAAGAAACTCTTCCAGAACACAGCCTCACAGCCCAGAAAAAAACCAAGGAAAATCTATGGATGCTGGCTGTGAAAGCCTTCGACTTCACAGTCATTTTGGTGTTACCCCCTCTGATGGTGTCACCCAGTGCAGTCCATACCCCGCAAACAAAATATAGCCCACATCAACAGATCCATGAAGATCCAGGATATTAGTTACATATAAGTTACACATGATCAGGGATATGATTTTACAGTTAGATCAGGGGGAAATTACATGCAGAAAGCACTGACAGTTGTAATTATTATAATTCATTTATACTCGGGATGGGTAAAAACCTGAATTCTAGAAAAATCAAATAGAAGGGAAAGTGAAATAGACTGGTATGTCCATCCCTTTAAATTCCTGGTTCTCCATAGGTTGGTTCACCTATCAGATTGATCACATATACACTATCTCCACACACTCTTGCCTTAGGGAGGTGTCGGGGTAATCTGAGAATGAAGACATTACCTTTTTGACTACAACAGCCAATATGGCCACCATGCTGTTTGGAAGTTATTGGGGTCCAAAAAAATGTTGGGGGGAATAATGCCCAGATTCTGACAACTTGAAGGAAGTACAGATTGTATGAATAAGAAATCTTATGAGCTATGATTTGTGGCATACAGGCTCAATGTGGAGGCAAAAGTTCATGCAGTGAGGGCCTCCAGCATTTTCACAAAGTTGTGAGACTGCTGCCTGTTCCACACACTGCTAAAGGCAGCCTATAGATTAAACAAGGTGGAGGAAGGTATCTAATCTACTATAAACAGTTATGTATAAGAAACAGCCTGAAGAGTTATGGACACAGATTGGGCGTGGTATTTTGTATTTGGCATCAACTTGTGACCCTTAGCCAAAACTTGGACAAGTTACCTTTTAGAATGCAGCTTCCAGAATCTCCCAGCCAGCATGACCACTGATGGATTCTGGGAATTATAGTTTAAAATGTAACTTTTTCAGGCTCTGCTTTTAGCATGCTTAGTTGGAAGTTAGCAGCATCTGTGTTTGCTTCTAAATAAATGTGCTAAGGATGAGAACAATTTTAACATCTCTTTCTCTTCCCGCTCCTTCCCACTCCTAATTCATTTTTTTATGTTTCATCCTTCTATCATTCCTCCCTCCTTCTCCCTATATCACTTTCGTTTTCACATTTTTATTAGCTATGCATCCTCTCTTCTCAGCTTCCCACTCATGCATCCTTTTCTCTGGCCCTTCCCAAAATTCCTGCTCCTCTGTTCTCAATCTATAACCTGTGGTCCCCAAACAGACCTATTTTTCATACCAGCCAAAGCTTCTCCCCCCAGCCCCCTCCCCATCTACCCCAGTGGCACTCTGACTATATATTACTCAGTGTCTGTGTATCTGATTGTGCCGTAATTGTGCGTTTCGGTTTGTCCGGCTCTTTGCCCCGGTCGATATCGTGTGATTTTTTCTTCCATCTTTAAATGACAAAAAATACCAATGACAACAGCAACAGCAAAATGACAGGAAAAATATGCATTAACCCCCCCCCAGTCTGCCCCCCTCACCTCAAAAGGTATAGAGAAAAAAATGGATAAAAACCAAATAAAAAGAGAAAGAAAATGTATTTCAAAAACAAATCTCTGAAGTGTCTTTATTTCAGGTCATTTTAAATCATGTCATATGCATGTCCCCCAATGTGTAATTCTGTGTGCCTGTTGTTTTGTGCTTTCAAGTTGTTTCTGATTTACGGCAACCCTAACGTGAACCTTGGCAAGATTTGTTCAGAGGTGGGTTGTCTTTGCTTTCCTCTGAGTTTGATAGAGTGTGACTTGCCCAATGTCAGCCAGTGGGTTTCCATGCTCAAGCAGGGCATTAAACCCTGGTCTCCTAGAGTCCTAGTCCAACACTCAAAATTCTGTGCTGGAGCCCATTGTGTCCTCCAGGCTGCAACCAACATTCCTCTGCCCCAGGCTTATACACCTGCTCAGGTAGCCACATCCTAAAACTGAGTCTTATCGCACTATTATTCCACTTTAACTGCTATGGTTGCCTCCTGGAAAATTCTGGGGTTTGTAGTTTAGAAGACTACAGGCTCTCTGGCTGAGAATGCTAAAGGCCCCTCCCTAAACTGCAAATCCCAGAATTCCACAGGAGGCAGCCATAGCAGTTAAAGTGGAATAATTCCACTATAACAGTGTAGTGTGATAAGGCTCTGTCAGTCATCGAGTGATGCATTCAGTGTCATCCTTTGTCTGGTGAAATGGCCACCTCACACAATGGATTTTGGAGGAAATGAAAAGGAAACAAATTGTTGTCTTTTACATTCGTAAGTATTGTGCTTTTATTGCAAATGTGGTTCTCCTCTCCTCTTTTAAACTGCAGTTCTACTTTTATTGCAGAGTGCTTGTGGGGTGTTTTGCTTTTGAGAGAATGTGTGCATATGTGCCTTCAAGTTGCCTGTCGACTTATGGTGACCCCATGAATTTCACAGGCAAGGAATTCTTAGAGGTGTTTTTCCAGTTCCTTCCTCTGAAATGGAGTCTACAGCCCTTGGTATTTGTCGGCAGCCTCCCATCCAAGTACTAACCAGGGCTGACCCATCAAACATGATCTGTTGCCTTTGGCCCTTTGTGACAGAATAATTTAGCTGAATTTATGCATTCTGATTGGTCAATATGGGCAGAGCTACAAGAAGTTCCTTTTTTGGACTATAACTTCCAATTCCACTCCAGTAGGTGTTCTGATTAGGAGATTCTGGAAGTTGCAGTACAAAAAACAACTAAACAGCAAAATGTCTTGGGTCAGCCCTGGATGCTTGCTTGCTAGCTTTAATTTAAGAAATTTATATACCATGCACCTGGCAAGGCCCTCAGGGCAGTTTATACATATTGTATAAATAACAGATCATAAACAACATAATTATTGTTTTGGTTACTATTAAATAGTATATTTTCATTTGTAAATCAGCCCTCTGCCTCCAATGCTACCTTCCTGGAGAAACAGAACTGCCCTGTTAATTTTGAAAAGAAATTCAAAGCCATGCATTACAGCATTCTTCCTCACCACACCCAAATCCCCTAACCACAGGCTAAGAAAAATGATCCTGAAAGAATGGCTCCCTGGGTCATTCTTAATTTTGACTCTCAGTCTTCTCCTAAAATCCCAGAGCCTTCAATGTGTGGTGTGGGTGGCAATTCTGATATTATTAGTCACCCCTTCTGTGGTGATTCACACAGTCACTCCAAGTTAATGTGACACACCGTCCTTCAGAAGAGGATGAATATGTTCTGACAATTGTAGGTGCGGAATTTTTGTCAAGCCTCTGATGCCATTCCAAAGATTCCATTCTTTTGGCGTGCTGGGTGTTTCCTTAATAGGTGTTTTTTTTACTTCTCCCACAAGCACCAAGCTGAAGTCACCTGAATACTCCGCTCTGCCTAGTGAGCCACCCTTGAACCTACACTGCTTGTGGTAGGGATGGTTGTCAACTTCATTTCAATTGAATTTCAATTTACCAAAGCTTCCAATCCAGGCAAAACTGGAATGGGGAGAAAGTGAAACCAATAGGTTTTCCAATTCCATCTAGGTTTGGGTGAGAAATTCATTTCCATTTGCTTTTTATCAGAGGTCATCAACATTCAAAAGTTAAAGAAAGCAAAATCAAACAGATGTGGCCATTCTTAGCTTGCTGCTCCCTGAGCTCTGGATGTTGCTATGTGCCTTCAAGTTGAGACCAATTTACAGCAACCCTCTCATACAAGGAAGGGTTTTCTCACAAGATGAGTTCAGAAGGGGTTTCCCATTGCCTTCCTGTTGGGCTGAGAGAGTGAGACTTCCCCTGTGGGTTTCTATGGCGAAGCTGGAATTTGAACCCAGTTCTCCTGGAGTCCTAATCCAACACTCAGACCACTGCACCATGCTGGATCTCAGCTCTGGATGACATGAACCAATCTGAAAAGAAAATGGAATGGTAAATGGAATCTTACTACAGTCACCAAGTAACTGGAAAAACTACCAGCCTGGCCTATTCTTTTGCTGACAAGTTTGGTAGGAGGTGTCAGGAATATGAAGCATTACATGATGATAAACATGGCCACTTGCTGATGGCTATAGATCTGGGATGGGCAGACTTTGACCCTCCAGATACTTTGGACTTCAGCTCCAAGAAGCCCAGGCCAGCATGGCCAAGTGCAAGGGGTTGTGGGAGTTTCCATCTAAAACATCTGGAAGGCCACAGATCTTCCCTTCCCAGCGGCAGCTTATGAATCAAGTGTGGAGCTCCTCCTCCCCAAATGGGGGGATGGACTCTTCTTTTCAGTCCATAACCTATCTGTGCCTAACCTGGCTACAGTCAATCTATCAATCAGTTTATTCATACAGACCACAGACCCATCAAATAACAGACATGATGTACATTAATAAATAAAACCATAATACAAACCAATAAAATTAGGATACTTATTCATAGAGTTTTTGGAGCTCAACCAACTTATTCCCCTATTAACTTCCCTCTCAGTGGTCTTACTGACCACAGATAAGAACTTAGCAACTGACAAGGTAATATTAGGACATTTATCCTCTTGAAAGAATTATCCTCTATATTGGCTATAGTCTATCAACTTGCTATTAAAGGCACAGGAGCCCTTGGCAAGCCCCTCCCTTTTGGCAGGGGCTTGTTGATTTTTAATTCAAACCTAAATGGCTGGTAACACCATAAAAGGATGCAAGCCTGAGTGGGGTGTGCATGTTTCTTGTGCTCCTGATATTAACGAACTGCACATTCCATAAGTCCTGGCCGGCATAGACAATGATAAGGAATCATGGGAATTGTAGTTCAACACCTTTCAAAGGAGCACAAGTGTCTAAATCCATGCTCTAGTCCAGGGGTGGGCAAAGTTCAGCCCCCAAAGGTCTCTTTCATGATCCCCTGACCCTTTCAGTCAAAAATAAGACAGTAATCCCACTCCCGTGCACTGTTTAACATTACTGTATATCCATGCAAAGAAGTGGACTTGCTGGCACTCTGTTGTCTTTGTTCTCTGACAATCTTTGAAGTTCCCAGAGTTCACAGGGGCAGAAAACTGTCTCCCCTTGACCTAGCACAATTGCCCATCTTTGATTCAGCCCCTTCATCACACGAGCCATCTTTGTGATTTGTCTTTGTAAAACATCCATAAGAATTTACTCTCTTCAAAGTATAAGGTTTTTGGAAACAGGCTTGTGACTGTGGAATATGTCCCCCCATGACTGACATCTCTCTCTCCCCTTCTGGCCCTGAACCCTTTATATAGACTTCATTATTTTAAAATTTAAAGATGCTTGTGGTCAGGAGAGTTTTACAATCAGAGTCTGTGAAACTGTGGTTGCTTTAGAAGCATACAAAGCTAGCAGCACCTTTAAGAGGTGGGTCTCCTCTTCAAAAGCTACAAGTGCATTTATTTATTTATTTATTTATTTATAGTCATAGAATCATAGAATTGTAGTCAAACAGACCCTAAACCTCCTTGCATATCCTCCCACCCTAGGAACTAGCCATTCAAATACACAAATTTACATATCCTCTCCAACAGGGGCTCACAGTATATAACCCCCATCCCCACATTCCTACCCAACCATTCTCTGAAGATGCCAGCCACAGATGCAGGTAAAACGTCAAAAATAAACTCTTCCAGAACATGGCCTCACAGCCTGGAAAAAAACCCATGGAAAACCTACAGTATTTATTTATTTATTTATTTATTTATATTTCATTTGTATGCTGCCTATCTCCCAAGATGGGACCCAAGGAGGCTTTCATAAAACAGATTAAACTACAATATTGAATACCTGTACAATAAAAACTGTTGAGAAAAGACACATTTAATAATTATTAGAAGCATTCCCCCCCCCCCGGTTTAACATAGGACGGTTTCACGCAGTTATACAGCAGTTTTTCTCATGACCACATGAAATGGGAACAGTTCAGGGAGAGGAAAAGGGGGGGGGGGGGATACTAGAATTTCCCAGCCTCTCCTCTCCCTTCTCTTCTAGAGGCAGATAAAATCAAGTACACAAAAGTAGACAGTTCCAGTGAATCACAGAGTGAACAATCAGGAAACCTCTGCCATATGCAGTGTCCAGCAGCCCTATATCCTAATTCAGTTGTTGCAAAATGCACAGTACTTTATCTAATTTCAAACGGGTAGCACACAAAAACAGATCTATTTTCAGTCCGTAGTTTTTGCTTTTAAATAATGAGAAATTACTAAGGCTTGAAAATGGAAGAGCTTGGGAAAAAATTACTTTGGGTGTCTAGAACTGCCAGAATTCCCCAGCCAGCATGGGCAATAGGTGTGTTGCTGGGGGATTATGGGAGTCATAGGTCTGGAAAATAAGACACTCACATTGTTGCTGGTGGTGGTGGGGAAAAGCAATTTGAAATTATTTAAGTAAAGTAGGCTTGTAAAAAGTTGTTACAAACTTCTACAATTTTCAGAAAAGTCAAGCCAATCTCTGTATAATAATATTCACAGATAATGTTCACTAAAGTTTAATGTTAAGTTCAGATTCACAGGCTTTAAGGAACACACCACAAGCCACAAGTATTTTAAAATATTTGATGCCACCTTTCAGAGTAAAGATAACCTCCCAAGGCAGTTTATATAAGAACACAAGACTATAAAACACAATGATAATAAAAGGTCATAATATAAAGCAGCAGGTAGTTATTTTTAGTACAGTCTAGGCAAACAATTCCTGAGATTAATTACGCCATTAAAACAAATAGAAGACAATCAATAATTTACAGTTTATATAACACACTGGATAAAAACATTCAGGTATTTTCTAAAAGCAATACTATTCAAAGACCATCTAAAATTGAGAACTAATTGGCCCAGCTGTACATGTTTCAGAGGAAGTTCCCATTAAGGCCCTAACCTCAAGTTATTCCTCCTGTGCATGACTTGTCATTTTTGGGTGGGTGGGTGGGTAAAAAAAATACTTTTACACAATGAGCTGCCCAATCAATCATGGCTATAATTATTGTCAAATTGAAATACTTTTACACAATGAGCTGCCCAATCAATCATGGCTATAATTATTGTCAAATTGATTAACTGACTAGCTGGATGCTTCTGGCATCCTTACATGATTCTGTACAAATGTAAAACAGAAGATAACATAGAGGCTTGCCAACATGCTGAAAAAACTCCTCATGGAATACCTTTTGTCCTAACGAGATCCTGCAGTGATTTGTTGTATTCGGAAGGAGCGGGGACCAAAACCGACAAAAACTCCACGGGAAAAGCCTTCACAGCTTCTCCCAAGTTTTTTTTTAAAATGTGTACGAAACGTGCAATCCCACTTGCTGGGACAACCAATTCTGATGTAGTGCAGTCCCAGATAAGAGAGGACATGGAAAGCTTATTGGTCAGACATGCAAGGGGGGGTGGAGCTTGACGGCAACAAAGTGCTGGATTTTCAGAGTATTGCTTGTGGGTGTTTTCGCAGCGCTGAGGTGACGAAATAGCTTTTTAAAGCTCTTTGAAGTGGAAGGTTGCACTTGCACACCTTAGATTCGCCATTAAAAAAATTACAGTGTACTGTTCAATGGCAGCAACTTGGGGAGAATAAAAATGCGAGTAATTCACTCACGGCCACCATCTTGATTCACAGGTATGCCTCCATGTGAACATCAAACACGGAGATAGCTTTGCATACTAACGATCTTGCCAAAAAACTGGAGACAAATGAATGCTGCTGCAAATTGATGTTAATGTGCAGCAATCAGGATTATATCTTCACATCTAGACAAGCCATTAAAAAAACATCCTCTCTTCAATTATATTCTAACAGAAGTGAATGTTTTTTTAAAAAAAAAAGAAGAAAAAAAATAGGTAATTCAATGAAACAAAGGCAAGACACAAACAAGATAAACAACAGGAAATACTTTCCAGCCTAACAAATAGTTTACTTATGGAATTCATTGCCACAAGATGATTGAATGGTCAGTAGGATGAATGAATTTTTAGCAAATATTGGATAATTACCCAATGCATAAGGTCTATGAAAGCCTATTTGTCCCAACAGTCACAAACATGTTAAACATGTCAATGTGAAACACTGAGGACTAACAATAAGGCTTGGAAGTCTTTTGGTTGTCATAGTGAGATTGTAGTGGCTAACAGACCAAGATGTGAGCCAATAATTTGAAATTTATAAATTCACAAAACAGTGTACATCAAACAACTTGACCCAACCTTGTCCCCAGTTTGAAACATGGAGTTAATTACAGACAGAACTTACAGGGTGTTTTTTTTGGATATGAGGTACTATGAAATAATACTCTCAAAGGACTAATTATTAGTGTCAGGAAACAGAATCTATTAGGGCAATTCATATGTAATTTGGCATGTGCTGAATGTTTTACTCAAGCATCCTACTAAAATAAAGGGCTGCTTTTTACTAATAATATGACATATAATTATTCTTAATGAGACAGCCAAATTATATGCTACTCGTACTAGGCATGCTAGGCAAAAAGTCACTTAGCATCTGTAGTTTTTCTGTAGTAGGAATAACTTGAATCCTCAGATTTTTTTTTTAAATGTAGAAAGAAAAGGAGTTAGTCACATACCCACATTTCAATATGGAGTCCTCCCCAACAACTTTTCTACAAATTTAACACAAACAGTATCTCAGTTTCAGTAAAGAGAAATCTAACAAAAAGGTTTCTCTTATCTAAAATATGAGGCCTATTCTCCTCAAACAATCTTGGATAAAGGGTTGTTAGTCAATGTTTTTTAAATAACTTTCCTTCAGAGCACCATACACAAAATTACTACATCCAGACAATACACACCTTGGCCCTCCTTACCTCCAGCAATATGACTGGAGGAAAGTACCTTTAAACGACACTTTCCATTTCAAGGGAGACCTTCCTCTCTGAATGGAAATCATGACATCATTATTATTATTATTATTATTATTATTATTATTTTACAACACAGAGGTATTAATATTACAGCAAGGAACTGCCAAACATGGCATAACAATACAACTCAAAAAGGAACAGAAATGAGCAAACTACTATGATCTACTTAAGTGAAGTGATTGGGCAATGAGTCTTCTTTCCAAGAGACAGTCGATACGCAGGCTAACCAGAATCACGTACCATGTCTTTCTACAGTGATCCATGGTGCTGAGGAGGGTCTTGGGTGCAAGTATCAGAGTTAATGAACTTTATAAGAGGTAACCATCTTTCACTGAAGGGTATTGAGTCCTCTTGTCTGGTTGATCATCTAATACGGTCAGCTAACTTCCATCAAACATACTTCCCAGAATCTGGCCTACCGTTTGGAAATAGGAAAGTACATCTGTTTTCCAATTTTGGGCAACTTCTATTCTAGTGATGGCAAGCAAAAATGAGATTATCTCCTAATGTTTTAATGATTTGTGCGCATCTATAAAAAGCGAGAGCAGGAGTAATGCTGGAGTGGGAGATGCCCAGTAATTGTTGATATAATTACCAGAATTGAGGCCCAATAAGAGTGGACCAGTGGGCAATCAACTCACATACGCACAAATGTCCTTACTTCATCACATTATCTCCAATAAACAGGGCTAGATGTTTTTGTAATCTTCGCTAGTTGGAGTGGTGTGAGATGCCATTTGTGCACGATCTTTAATGAGGCTTCTTAAAGTGAGGAGTACTCCATAGATTGATTAAGCCATTGGCTTAAATCAGGATCTGGATACTCAGCTCAGATTCCCATCCTGTTTTACATATCAGACCTGTACCGTGGGTATCTTTCACCAACCACGTATATATCTGGGATGACTGATAATTATAGCATCAAATTTATCTTTTAATCCTCACAGCAATCTATAGATTAAAACAGCTGAGCAGCAGTGGTGTATTGCAGTTTACCACTTGAGTTTTCCAGCTCAAGTAGTAGCTGAATAGTAATTACAACTAATTCATGAATTCTGCAAAGTACACTGTTAAATTACTCTCTAAAAAACAACAACAACAACCTACTACTATAATCTAATCACTAAAAATAATTAGTTATGGAAAAAGCATTATTACTGAAATTTTTCAAATCTATTATTCATTAATAGTTACTGATTACTCTCCTGGATAATAACAAATGCAGCTATAGCTTCCTTGGAGGTCTTTAAACAGAGGCTGGATTGCCATCTGTCGGGGATGCTTTGATCAAGATTTCCTGCGTGGCAGGGGGGTTGGACTGGATGGCCCTCGTGGTCTCTTCCAACTCTGCAATTCTATGATTCTATGAAACTTCCAAAATCTATACCTTTACCAAGGCTGCTGATACACTACAGAAATAATGCTTTAACTGCCATGGCTCAATGCTATGGACTTCTGGGACTTGTAGTTTTGTGAGATATTTAGCCTTCTCTTTCAGAGTTCTGGTGCCACAGCAAACTACAAATCCCAGGATTCCATAAAATGGAGCCAGGATAGTTAAAGTGGTATCAAACTGCATTATATCTGCCTTTTATCTGTTTAACAACACCCCCAAGAATATATATTGTGTGTGTTTCAACAAAGAGTGGGAATGCTGAAACTACTTCAGAAGTTACAAAAGTCATTCCAATTATATCTACTGAAATGTGCTTATAGAATAACTGAGAATACAATATATTTTAAATGACAATATTTTTACTACCATTATTTTTAAAATAGCTTGCAGTCCTGTGACCTCTAGGGCTGACATCTGAAGGAGGGTCCCATACATTTAAGCATTCTGCCTGAATATGCAAGGACACAGAGTGTGTATGTGGGGCAGCAGGCATCACATTCCCTCCAGCTGTTATTCATTATGTAAGGCTCATCTTACACAATGTGCTGGATATTGCTAATTTTGTGCTTGGGGTTATCTAGATGATGAAAATACACCTCATAGAATTCGAGCAGAATATCTTTTGTCCCAACACGCGAGAGCGAGATTCGTGGCATTCAGAAGGAGGGGGGCCAAAAACGTCCATCTACTGCATGGGAAAAGCCTTCACGATTTTCCCTGAGGTTTTTGGAATGTGTAGGCTTGCACATTATCGCACATCTGGACAACCAATTTGGGATGCTGTGCATTCTTGGTGAGGGCGGAAGTGGAGAGCAGATTGGTCAGACATGCATGGGGGGCTGCCTTGCCAGCAAGGAAGTGGCTGGAAGTGCCATTTTCACATTGAGTGTGTACTTTTTTGCTGGGCTGAGGTGACCAAAGAGCTTTCTATAAGTGGAATGTCACACTTGTGCACATTTGATTTATAAGTACAAAAAACTTCCTGTGCAGCAGCTACAACACGTGTGGAGAATAATAACACACTGTACTCTTGGCCACCATCTTGATTCGCAGGCATGGCTACATGTGAATTTTAAACTGTTTTAATATGTACTGGTTTTATTTGTTCTTTTGAACTGATATTGTGTTTTTTTATGTATTCATGTATATTTAACCAAGATATTTAATTGATATTAATTGTTTTGTGTGGATGTGTTGTTCCCCACCTCAATCCATGGGGAGAGGCAGGTAAGAAATAAATATTATTATTATATTATTATGTGCGCTTCAAATATGGGTAGCTTCACATACAATAGATTTTGCCAAAATATCATGGAGACAAATGAGCACTGCTGCGAATTTGCGATCATGAGCATCAATCTGCCTTATATCTTCTCATCTAGACAAGCCCCTAGTGTGTGTGTGTTTAATGATGTATGTTTTAATCTGGTTTTACTTTTTTATTGTTTCATCTTGTTTTAACTTTTTTATCTTGTGGATTTTTAATGACATCTGGAAGCCTGTCTGTGGTTTCTCTCTGTCTTCTGTTGTTTTAGTCCTACTTCTGGGGTGGATTTAGGATGGTTTTGGCAAATAGGGGAGAGACTGCTTTGTTACTCTAAAGTAATATTGGACAGTTCAGGAAGGATATTGAGAAGCTGGAACATGTCCAGAGGAGGGTAACCAGGATGGTGGGAGGTCTAGAAGCCATGCCCTATGAGGAGCAGCTTAGGGAGCTGGGCATTTTAGTCTGGAGAAGAGAAGGTTGAGAGTTGACATGATAGCCATGCTTAAATATTTGAAGGGATGTCATACTGAGGATGGGGCAAGTTTGTTTCCTGCTGCTCCATAGACTAGGACACAGAGCAAGGGGTTCAAACTACAGGAAAAGAGATTGCACCTAAACATTAGGAAGAACTTCCCGAGAAGAAGAGCTGTTCAGAAGTGGAATATACTGCCTCGGAGTGTGGTGGTGTCTCCTTCTTTGGAGGTTTTTAAACAGAGGCTGGATGGCCATCTGTTGGGAATGATTTGATTGTGTCTTTCTGCATGGCAGGGGGTTGGACTAGATGGCCCTTGTGATCTCTTCCAACACTATGATTCTATGAGTCTCAATATGGGCAAAAGGCGCGAAAGAAGTACAGCTGGCCCTCCATATCCATGGATTCTGCATCCATGATTCAACCATCCACAGCTTGAAATATCCTTCCTCCCGCCCCCACAAAAAATCCAAAAAGCAAATCTTGATTTTGCCATTTTATATAACTGATACCACTTTACTATACCATTGTATATAATAGGACTTGAGAATCCACATATTTTGGTATCCATGGGTGGGGCCTGGAACCAAACCCCAGCAGATAGCAAGGGCCCACTGTAAATATAATAATAATGGTGATGAAGATGATGTGGAAAGACACTCAACACATGTTCTCCTGAACATATGTAGAAGCCTCTCCACCTAAAATTATCAAGGTTCTCTATCACGCTGGAAGAAAAAACAGGCCAGCCCTGCCATTAGGCCAAGTGAGGAAGCCACCTCAGACAACAGACTTGGAGTGCTGGGAAAGACAAGCATAACATCCTCATCCTCATCTTCTATTTGTACAATGCCATCAATTTACATGGCACTTTGCAGAATAAAACAATAGAAGAAACTGATACTTATGCCAAATGCACACAACCTAATTTAAAAGCTGGTAGTTAGTTACTCTGTTATGATTGTATAAGCGTGGGATGAGTCCTTCCTGAATCTTCGTTTGTGAAGAAAAGCCAGAGAGAGAGAGAGAGAGAGAGAGAGAGAGAGAGAGAGAGAGTGAGAGAGTGAGAGAGAGAGAGAGAGAGATGATTGTACTGTATTTTGATTGCCAGGTGCTTGGGGGATCACTTGCCTCAGCTGCCCAAATAACTCACTTTTCTTTCTGGTATATGAAACTTGACTACGGAGAGGATGGGGCACATTCACTGCTTTGACTCAAGCAGCAAAGACTTCTAAGTGCAATTAACTGAGTGCTCATAATGAACCCTTCAAATGTGAAGTCAAAGGCTTTCACGGCCAGCATCCATAGATTTTCCTTGGGTTTTTTCTGAGCAGAACATGGCCTCACACCCCAGACAAAAATCAAGGAAAACCCTTCAAATATTTGGGAATGGCCAAGGTGGAGCAAATGCGCGAAGGGACACTGTGGGTAGAGCCAGTACCCATTTCCTCTGGGTTCCCTATACATTTTGTCTCCTCTCACAGACTGAGGGCTCATCTACATGAGGGGGGGGGAAATCCCAAGTACCTCGTACTATTGGCATCTCGCAGCAGCAACGACTAGACCAAACGGTTTTTCTTGGCCTCAAAACCGCTGTAAGCCTTGCATTCCTGATGATGGCCACGAGTGATTTACTCGCGTTAGTTCTTCACTGCCACTGTTTTTTTTTAATTGTCCTAGGTGTGCTGGTGCGATAGAGTGATTTTCCAAACCAAATCAGAAAATATTGATCCTTTTTTTCAACCACCTTAGCAAGTGATCGCTAAGGCAAAAATCCAATATGGCGGCAGTGGGCATTTGCCCTCCTAGCAAGCCCCACCCCTGCTCTTGCCCAACCAATCAGCTTTCTGCTTCCCTTCACGTTTTTTATTGTTCAATAGTCCAAAAGAGCAAAAATGTGCACCAGTCTTACAGTCTGTGAAAAAGTACGGGAAAATCTGCAAAGGTTTTTGCCCTGGGTTTTTTTGTTTTTTTTTTTTTTTTGCCGTTTTGGGCCCCCCTCCTTCCAACCAGTGTGGATTGGCACTGGATCCTGTTTAGACTGGTAGGATTCCCAGCAAATTCCATGAGGGGTATTTTCACCATTTAGATGGGCCCTGAGACTGAACATCAGAATAGGGCTGCTGGAGCTACTGTATTGCCCAGCACTCTAAAGCACAAGCTCTTCCATCCGACAGCAAAATGCTCTGGCCAGGACAAGTCTTCAACATGATGTGCAGTGATCCTAGCTCCTTCTAGATTTGTTTCAGGTAGACTGGAGAGATGGTAGAGATGGACGATGGTGCTGGTGTGTCCTTTGGGTTTTCTTCCTTAAAATATTAGTTCCTGCTACTCATTCCCCCTCAGCAGTAGTTCCTGTCTATACTGGGCTGGTACATAGGCTGGATCTCTCCCCAGTGACAGGCATTTAGGGCTGCCCATCCCATCAACTCAGGAGCTTTAGCAAGAAACACCAGGAGAAGAGTGATCACATCCCCTTCAGCAGAGTGGACACGGATGGGTTCCTGCCCATAAAAGTATCGGTATAGATTCCCCAGCTGGTAGCCTCCGTTTACACCTTTAACCAATTCCCTCAAGGCTGGCAGTGTGTCCAGGCAGCCCAGGTCTGCAGGCATTGTGGCGCCCACTCTCTGAAACTCTGTACACAACAGGGGGAAATCAAACCGCAAACCATTGTGGGCCACCAAGCAGATTGGGCCAGCTTGCCGGCGCATGAACCCCTGCAGGGCCTCTAGCACAGCATTGTTGAGATCCGGCTTGCAGTTCTCCTCCAGGTTCTGGTTGCTCAGCCCAGTGATCTCCTCTGCTCCAGGAGTGAAGGGCTTCTGGGGATCAATGCAAAGGGTCAGCTTGTCTATGACACGGGGCAGAAGCTCCTGTGGAGTCAGCGCATTGCTCGGTGGGGAGAGCAGCAAAGAACGCCGGTGCACGGCAAAGAGACACAGCTCAGCCATGCGAGGTTGGTCTCGGGGCAAGCCCGTTGTTTCAGTGTCAAGGAAGACGAATGTTTGGAAGTCATGGGGAGCAGCCATGGCTGTTGCGGAGGAAAAGGATGTTAGAATTTCATAACTACTTGTATCACAAGATCCACCAAGTTCAGTTCCACTCTATATGGGCATGTAGAGTTTTATCTCATTTTGACACCACTGCAGTCTCCAGTACAGAAGAGATAAGCCACTTCAGTTCTGGTGACTGACAAGGTGCCAAGGGCAGACAAAACTGCAGCTGTGAGTGTGGTTCTCCCTAGGTTAGTATACATGCCACTTCTTTAACAAAAACCTATACATAACACATAAATAATGATGTCACTAAAATAAGAAACGTGGAGTGATGCCTTCCTTTGCCCACTCCCCCTCTGCTTCAAGACAGAGAACCAAACTGAGAAGTCGTGAAACGAGAATGCCTCATTCCACAGCCCAGGAACTGGAAAGTGGTCTGGAGTGGTTGACCCAAATCCCCACCCCAATGGGCTAGATAGTTACAGGGAAGAAATGCACCTCTGATGTCATATCTGTCACTGGTTTCTTAGCTGGCATCTTGGCTGGAGAATCATTTTTGTCCCCTTACCCACACAAATCGCCTCTCTGCACAGCAAAGACAAATGAGGGACATCCCACCAACTCTCAGACCACTGACTGAGTGTGCTTCCCTTATTTTCCCCAAGGTTGGAAGCAGAGAAGGCAGCGAATCTGCATCTAATTACAGGAGTCCCCCAGCTTCACTACATCTCCTTCCTATCTCTCCTTCTGGTGGTTAAGCAGACACAGATTTTGGGAATAGCTGACCAGAGAATCTCTAAGCACTCCGTGTGAAGTTGAAGGCTTTCACAGCCAGCATCCATAGATTTTCCTTGGTTTTTTTCCGGACTGTGAGGCCGTGTTCTGGAATAGTTTCTTTCTGACATTTCACCTGCATCTGTGGCTGGCATCCTCAGAGAATGTCAGAATGGCATCTCTGAGGATGCCAGCCACAGATACAGGTGAAACATCAGAAAGAAACTATTCCAGAACATGGCCTCACAGCCCAGAAAAAAACCAAGGAAAATCTATCTAAGCACTCCCTTTCCCTTTCCCTGACCAGCATAAAAAATTGTGACAATTGCTATCTTGAGTGGGACTACTTACCTGAAATGGAGGAGGGAGGAGAGATCTTTATTTTTTTTAATTATTTTTAAGGTTACATAACTTTTCGCATACAAAAAAACCCAGTTTCCATTTCAATATGTAATACTTCTTTTTGTAAATAAATAAAAATATACAGCTCTGTGAAATTATTTCCTTCCTGTTGTTAATCCCTCTCCAGTTCCTCTTACTGGATCCACTCTTAAACTTACTTTGTGTATTTATAGTACTCCCTACCTAGTTTGCTGGAATTCTCTTATTTTTCCAAGTTTACTGATTTTCTGTTGTCATAACAAATTCTTGTTCCTCCTAATCTTTTTATATAGCTATACTTCCTAAATTTTCAATCAATACAACTCCTTTCCAGTGAGTTTAATTTTAAATTTTGACATTTATGTTGCATACGTTCTCCCATTTCTTTAAATGACAGGACAGGACCAAAGTTCAGCCTGGCCCAGTTCCAACATTAGGGAGTTTGCACTTAAAACTGAAACAGTCCAAATGGCGACCATCTGGTCTAGACTGGATTTTGGGTTGTTGTTGTTGTAAAGCCAGGGTGAGGAAAGTGCAGCTTACGGGCCAAGGAACCCCATTTTTGTGGCCTCCAGAGCACACTGCCGGCCCTCCAATTTTTATTTTTTTTTAATTAAAGTGTGAGTTTGTGCAGTTTTGACACGAAAATTGTGCCCAAAGTTCCCAAATGTATATAATTGTTGGCGGGGGGGGGAGTCTTCTTCACTTGTGTGCCAGGTGTCATTTTGGAAGCAAAACAAAGAAAAATGGAGGTATGTTGGTGCACTAGGGGGAAGCGCATGGCCCCCATATCCTGAAGCAGGCCCACAGGCCAAGATCTTTGGCAGGCACCCTCCCTACTGCTAAGGTTAAGGGCAGCAAAATGCTCTACAGGATTTAGGATAAAAATTAGAGTAAGTCAGTTTAAATGATGACACCAAAGTAATATTTATATTTATACTTTAAAAAAAAAAACTAAATGGATTTACATAATAAAAATTTATAATAATATTATGCGGGGGGGCTCCTAATACCCAGGCCCCCAGGTTAGAGTCCTGACAGCCCCCTTGTAGGGGCCATGGGGAAGCAGCCTGTGGGGTGATGGAAAATTAGTCCGTGGTCCACACACAGTTTTCTCCCTTGTTTTAAAGAGATAGAAACAGACTAGAATGTGGACATAGCTCTCCATCTCTGCCCATGAAGTACCTGAGTCATCCCATCACACAGTAGGGTGGGGAGGAATGACATGAACTGAAAATATTCTGCTGCTCTACAATCCATGACATTTCTTGGGAGGGCCAGATTTTCTGTGCTTTAAGAGATGAAGGGAAAGGTGGAATTTTTCCTTGACTTAGAACTCCTAAGGCACAGGACCCATTTTGGGGGTCCAGATCCATCAATAACACCCCCAGGCATATGGGCAGATGGGAACCACCAGTGGTGGGTGATTGTTTCCGTATCGGTGACATGGTGAATCCATGCTGGGTTTTAGTCTGAACTTCAAAGAAGATGTCTTTTGAATGTCTACTTTTTAAAGGAAAAGTACTGCAGAGGACAGGAATAGAGACAGGCCATAGATCTGAAACACTACATGCAGCATAACATCCAACACTTCACAGATGAAAACCAGGACACGTGTGGCCAAGATGGCAAATGTCATTCGTTAATGAAGAAGAACACACAAGCTAGGAGAGGCTGCAGGAGTTTGCTTTTGCCAGAGCTTACTGGGAAGGGCAAAACTCTGCCGTCTGTCCTTCTTTCCTTTGAGTCAATTGAGTGCAAACAACTTTTGCACTTTGAACTCAGATTACAGCAACTGAAGCAAGCCAAGAGCAACTGGGACATTTTAAAGGCAGCTGGAAAAGTGGGAGGACAGAGGATTAATTGGACCTTTCCCTGCCAAATCGGGAAAGTTGGAGGATACACGAACAGTGCGTTTTCCTTCTTTTTTTCAGAACTCATTATAACCCACTTAAGCTGACCAGACAGCTGACCCAAGATCAAATGCAATTAAAACTCAATGGAACCTCCATGTTAGGAGATAGGCTACCTTTGAGAAAACAAAGCAGCAGGAACAATGAGGGTGGGAAGCATAATGTCCCAACTCCTTGTAAGCGTTCAGGGGCATAGGATGGCCAGCTCTTGGAAGCAAAACGCTCGCCCAAACAAGTTTAGGTCAGCCTAATCCAGAGATAAAAAGTCATACCATCTTACCCACTAAGGCAGTGGACTCTTAACCTTTTCTTTACCAAGGACCTGATTTAAATATCTTTTGTTGCCATGACCCCCCAAGCCATAACTCAAAATTTAAACCCTAGTAATAATACATGATGATGATGATGATGATGAATACAATTGCACCATCCAATTAATTTTTCCCTGAGAGCCACTGGAAGTGAAGGGAAGACTTTTCTCCTGCTTCTTCTTGCAAGTTTGTGGCTTGAGTGGGTTGAATGGCAATGCGCAGGCCAAGCCATCCATCCCGCCTTTGCCTTGGCTCCTGTCATGCGGCTACTCCACTGCAGGGAGGAGGTAGTACAAGCAGCCTAGAGGCCTTGGTGGACCCCCTGTGAGGACATGGCGGACCCCTAGGAGTCCCCGGACCCCAGGTTATGAACCACTGCACTAAGGTTTTCCATCCTAGCTGCACCTACTCGGGAGTAATGCCCAGTTGAGCCCAGTTGAGCACTTACAACCCACGAAGGCAGGCGGGAAACAACAGCTTCTCTCCTAGTTTTCTAACTTTTCCTAAACATTGGCGCAGATTATTATTTTTTGAAAATTGGGGAAGTATATAAAGCCCCCCCTCGCAATTTCATCATGACTCACCCAGCCGAGAGTGATGATCCCGACGACACGCAGCAACACACTGCAGAGCTCCCGAGCTACACTGGAAGGTGTGCCAGGCTTCCGACAAGCCCGGCTAAGAAACCGAAAGGAACATGTTCAGGCAAGCCCGTTTAAAGGGGCCGCATGGCTGGAGAGAGGGAAGGAGGGAGAGGGCGGGAGGCGGCCCACACCTCCCCGGAGGAGTTGTAGTTTCCACCGCCGAGAGCTGTGGAGGGTGGAGAGCTTTCCCCTCTCCCAAAAGGCTCCCCTCTGCAAAACACACACACACACACACACACACACTTTCACAACATGAGTGATGATAGCACTTTTATATTACCGCACTATACAGTTGTCCCTCCGTATCCACGGATTCGGTATCCACGGATTTAAGTATTCAGGGCTTGAAAATATTCTTTAAAAAATAATCATCCCAAAAGCAAACCTTGATTTTGCCATCTTATATAAGGGGCATCATTTTGCTACGCCATTGCATATAATGGGACTTGAATATTCACGGATTTGGGTATCCACGGGAGTCCTGGAACCAAACCCCAGCGAATATAAAAGGACAACTGTAATCCAGAAAGCACACCTTGATTTTGCCATCTTATATAAGGGACTACCTTATGCTATGCCATTGCATATAATGGGACTTGAGTATTCACGGATTTTGGTATCTACCCGGGGTCCTGAAACCAAACTCCAGCGAATATAAAGGGACAACTGTACAGTATTGTTATAATGCTATTATTCCACTTTAGCTGTCATGTAACATCCTATGGAATCCTGGGATTTGTGGTTTCAAGAGAGGCTCTTAGGCCTCACTAAACTACAAACCCCAGAATTCCACAGCCATAGCAGTTAAAGTGGAATGATAACACTATAACACTTTAGGTTTCATGCCAACATCTTATGGAATCCTGGGATTTGCAGTTTAGGGAAGGGCATTTAGAACTCTCAGCCAGGGAGATCTTAGGTCTCAGTAAGCTCTCTCTGGCTTTTCTTCGCAAACGAAGATTCAGGAAGGACTCATCCCGCGCTTTCTGCAAGCGTACTGATGACTAAAAAGACCAATCCAAGATAAACAAATCCGGCTGCAGAAAGCACAGCAGAAGGTCTCCTTGGGTGATGTTTCCGGGTTGTGATTCTTTCTGCATTATCATTTCTCTTCAAGACTTGTTTGGCGTGAGTTCTCAAATAAGGCTGCAGCATTGTGGATAGTGCGTCTCCATGCCTCCCGATGTGAGGCCAGGGCGGACCATTGTTGGTGATCAATTTGGCCGAGCCTGAGATGTTGCTTCAGGGAGTCCTTGTATCGCTTTTTTGGAGCGCCTCTCTTATGCTGACCCATGGCAAGTTCACCATAGAATACTATTTAAACCCCAGAATTCCACAGAAGCAGCTATATGTAGCAGTTAAAGTGGAATCATAGCACTATAACAGTGTAGCAGTCCACTTTAGCTGTCATGGCAACATCCTATGGAATCCTGGGATTTGCAGTTTAGTGAAGGGCATTGAGAACTCTCAGCCACAGAGCTCTTAGACTTCACAAAACTACAAACCCCAGAATTCCACAGGAGACAACCACAGCAGTTAGTGGAATAAGAGCACTATAATAGTGTAGTGTGATAAGGCTAGTCTGCTTTAGCTGTCGTGGCAACATCTTACGAAATCCTGGGATTTGCAGTTTAGGGAGGGAGGCCTTTGGAATTCTCAGCCCAAGAGCTCCCCTGGTCCCTCAGCAAACTACAAATCCCAGGATTTGGTAGGATGGAGCTCTGGCAGCTAAAGGGGAATCCCAGCACTATAATTGTGTAGTGCAGAAGGACCCCTTGCCTGTGCATTTCGTTTGCAACCAAGTTATGCAAAAACATGGAAGAGTTCCTTATTTTTGGATTACAACTGGAATACAGTCAGCTCTCTGTATCCATGGATTCTGTATCCACGGATTTAGCCATCCACGGCTTGAAAATGTTAAAAAAAAAAAATCCAAAAAGCAAACCTAGGTTTTGCCATTTTATATAAGGGACACCATTTTATGAGCCATTGTATATAATGGGACTTGAGCATCCGAAGATTTTGGTATCGGGGATGGTGGTGGTCCTGGAACTAAACCCCAGCAGATACCAGGAGCCCAGTGTACCATTCATTGTCAAACCTACTAATTAAGATCTTGCAAAAGCTCTTTTTCCAGACTACAACTCCCATGGCCATGCTGGTTGAGGGGATTCTGAGAAGTGTAGTCCAGGAAAGGAATTTTCCCATGCTCTGTGTTATTAGGAGTTTCCAGAGGTTCTACAATAGAAGGTATTTCAAGCAATTTCCAAGAGGGGCTTTATAAATTCTGTTTATCTTTGAGATGAACGACCAAAGATCTGTAGTGTAGAGCACTAATTTCAGTGTTGTTGGGAACTGCTAGGCTTGCAGGTTCCAAGCGGCTGAAAAACATGAAAAAACTTGATGGAAATAGTTTAAAAAAATTCTATACCTTGATTCAGTTGTTAATCAAAATGGCGACTGTAGTCAGGAAAAAAGAAGACAAAGACTTGAACAGGGAACTATGAAGGCATTAAATAAGATCCTCAAGTATAAAGAAATTAAATACCAAAATCTGAGTGGACCATGCCATAATATTTACAGTTTCTAGGTATGGTTGTGAAATCTGGACAATGAAAAAAGATGATAGGGATAGAATCAGCTCATTTGTAATGTGGTGCCAGAGGAGAGTTCTGCAGATACCAAAGACTGCCAAAAAGACAAATAAGAGCTGTCTATATGAGACTATAAAATGTGGTTTGATGCGTACTAATGCCAATTCGCAGCAACTTTCATTTGTCCCACCAATTTTTGGCAAGACTGCGGGCATGCAATGCTATCTGTGTTCGTTGTTCAAACGGGCATGCCTACAAATCAAGATGGCAGGTGCGAGTGAATTACTCATGTGTTTATTGCCACCAGTTGCTGCCACTGAACAGTAATTAAAAAAAAAAAGCATATCCAAGGTGTGGAAGTGTGATATTCTGCTTAAATAAATAGAAAGAGGAGAAGGCTGTTTCATCATCTCAGTGCACAATTGAAATGGCGAAAATCCAACATGGCAGTTTGGGGCACTTGCCTTGCCAGCAAGCTCCGCCCCCTGCGCACTCCAACCAATCAGCTTTCCACTTCTGCTCTTATCGGGAATGCACAGCAAAGCAAATTGGTTGTCCCAATGAGCAGGAATGTGTATTCCCTGTGGAGTTTTAAAAAACTTTGGGGGAAGCTGTAAAAGCTTTTCCTGCATAGATTTTGGAGGTTTTGGCCCCCCTCCTTCCAAATATGGCAGATTGATGCAGGATCTTATTAAGACAAATCATATTCTCCACAAATTCCATGAGTAGTATTTTTGCCATATATAGACAACCCCTAAATGTGTCTGAGAGTAAATCAGCCTAACTCTAACTAAATGCCAAGATGACTAAGCGGAGGCTGCCTTTTGACAGATCATGAGACGACTTGACTCACTATAAAAGATTATAATGTTCAGTAAAATAAAAGGCAGTAAGAAAAGAGGGAGACCACATTACAGATGGATTGATTCAGTCATGGAAGCCAGGGCCCTTAGCTTGCAAGACCTGCGCAGGGCTGTTGATGACTGGGGCTCATTCATCGGATCACCATTATGTCGAAATGAACTTGATAGCAAATAACAATACCAAAGTGTATAGGTGGTTTTACTGTATAAAAAACTGAATGCACAACATAATAATTATGTGGTGAAATAACAGATCAATTGGAGGCAGTGGCAGCACTGGGGGGGGGGGGAGAGGCCGAACTACACCAAGTGACACCGTCCAGGGAGGGGTGACAACAGCCTTAGTGACACCACAGATTGGAGGAAATCTGCAGTGTATCCACACTGGATAGTTAGAGCAGTTTGATACCACTTTAACTGCCATGACTCCATCCTATACAAACTTCAGATTTATAATTTGGTGAGAACCCTGATGCAGTAGTACAAGGAAGCGTACTAGGTTCTCTAGCAGATTTTCTCAATGAACTACAAATCTTAGGATTCATCAAAATGGAGCCATAGCTGTTAAAGTGGAATGAAACCAAGATAACTGTGTACATGTGGATAGACACCTGGTGGTCATTTACTTTTTATGCCAGCTGGAACAATAAAGACTTGCTACTGTCAACAAATGCTCTGAAATTTTGGAGAAGCTGGTTTCAGTATGGGCTAGATTCACCTCACATACACACGGAAATGAGTACGTAACTGTCAGGCATCCCTTTCTGATTCCATTGAAAAGTAGTGAATTACAGCCATGGCCATTACAGGCCAAAAACATAAAGCAAAAAGTAACTACGTAGTTACATAATGCATTAGAATAAAATTACTTCTGGGTCTGGACACAGCTACACACTGTGATTTGATGACACTTTGCTGATCCGGAGGATCCATGTTGATTCATGCCTCAGATCCATGTCTTCATAACCTGAGGGTGCCCTGGTTAGCTCTCTGTGTGATATTCCTGATGCAACCATGGATATAGACCAGGGTTGCCATCTCAGCAGCATCCCATTCACTATGATTTCAGATCTAAAACCTGAGACCAAGAGCAGGTTCTTGTGATAGCTTATGAACACGGTTGGTTCATCATACCAATGAGGTGTGTAGGCCAGTTATGGGTGGATCCCCTGGAATCACTTTGGGGCAGCTTATTATGGAAATGGGCATGAGGGGAATCCAAATAAATGGGCCCACAGATCTGGTAAAAAGTAGATAACTAATTAGTATGGAATGTTGATGCTTGAGCAGGCAGAAAAAATGTGCCCAGTAGCTGCAGCACTGGCCACCATTATAGAATCATAGAATCATAGAATTGCAGAGTTGGAAGAGACCACAAGGGCCATCCAGTCCAACCCCCTGCCATGCAGGAAATCACGATCAAAGCATCCCCGACAGATGGCCATCCAGCCTCTGTTTAAAGACCTCCAAGGAAGAAGACCCCACCATGCTCCGAGGAGGTGTGTTCCACTGCCGAACAGCCCTTACTGTCAAAAAGTTCCTCCTAATGTTGAGGTGGAATCTCTGTTCCTGGAGCTTGCATCCATTGCTCCGTGTTCCAATCTCTGGAGCAGCAGAAAACAAGCTTGCTCCATCCTCAACGTGACACCCCTTCAAATACTTAAACAGGGCTATCATATCGCCTCTTAACTGTCTTTTTTCCAGGCTAAACATACCCAGTTCCCTAAGTCTCTCCTCATAAGGCATGGTTTCCAGACCTTTCACCATTTTAGTTGCCCTCCTCTGGACACGCTCTGGGCTAAAAGGGGCATTACCACTAGGGATTTCACCCCACACAGCCTTACCTACTTAACAGCACATGTGATGCAGGGGGAGTTTTTAAAGGCTCTGAGCTGTTGCTGCAGGCATAAATACCCTGAAAGTACCAGATTCCATCTGATCTCAGAAGCTAAGCAGGTCAGACCTGGTTAGCGCTTAGATTGGGGACCACCAAGTAATCCCGGGTGCTGTTGGCTATATTTCAGAGGAAGGAACAAGCAAAAACACCTCTGAGTATTCCTTGCCTAAGAAAACCCTGTGAAATTCATGGGGTCACTGTAAGTCAACAGGTGACTTGGAAGCACACACACACACACACACACACACACACACGCTGCTGTTGAGGCTGCTGCTGCCAGGGCTTATGGAAGGCTCAGTGCAAGTCTGTGCCTGAGGGTTTTTTCCAGAGTCATAGCACTTAATCTGAAAGGGCTGGTGCTACAAGCAGGCTCCCAATGGCTCAGTAGGCTCAGGGCATGCACAAAACAATTCTCCCCCCTGTCCACTCTGGGATTTTTGATATGTCAGTATTGCAGTATATGTATACCAATATGAACATACTGGTCTCTTCTGAGTTTGGAAGGTAAGGAGGGTTAGGACGGATTAGTATATGGAGGGGTAACAGAATACTGAAGATTTCCAGGTATAGCAATAATACTCTCTCTCTCTCTCTCTCTCTCTCTCTCTCTCTCTCTATATATATATATATATATATATATAATTCTCTTGGGTATGTTGCCATTTCCAGTGTGCTGATTGGCTGCTTAGACAACTGATCACTCAATCACAGGTCTGTTGGGCAGCCAATCAGCACACTGGGGGTGGGACCATGTAGATCTCAAACATGGTGGCTGGAACTGGAGAGTGAATAAAATGGGGTGGATGTGGTGTGTGCATGTGTGTTCTGAAGTGCAGGGGGTGGGGTGGGGTGGGAGGGGCAGAACAAGTAGGGGAGGGGCAAATGAGTGGAGGGAGGTGCAGAATGAGCAGGGGAGGGGCAGAACAAGTGGGGGAAGGAGCAGAACGAGCGGTGGGGGTGATGGCAGGGGGCAGAACAAGCGGTGGGTGGGCGAGTTAAACCCACCAGCCTCCTTCAAAGGGTTGTCATGAGGTCTCCTGGGCATTTTCAGGGGAGTTTTTTAATGGCGTATGGTACGTCGGGTCCAGCTAGTAGAATTTATATTTCTATACCGCTTATCTGTGCAAAGCGCTCCCTATGCAATTTACAATATCTTAGCTAATTGCCCTCAACAAGATGGGTACTCACTTTACCGAACTATGGAAGGATGGAAGGCTGAGTTAGTCTTGGAGCCCAGTAGGATTGAACTCAAAACACTGTGGCTGAAGTACCGGCATTTAACCACTGTGCCATCAGGGCTCCTTAGAAATAACTTCGAAAGAACCGTAGAGAACAAAGATGGAGAGTGTCAGGTATTAGCATTCCCAGACTTATAGAAAACAAGCTTCAGGGTTCATCAGAAAGTTTTATTGCCAGACATCCAGGAAGTATACAATACAAAGTAATTACTGGGACAGAGAGACTAACGAATACACTCTAAGTTAAACGCATTACATATTTAATAAATCATCATTCCCTCTGTCTCACTCAATTTTGGCTTTGGTTGTATTATAAAACTCCTCCCTCTGGTAGAGAGGAGAGATGTGTATACAACCACATCACCAGCAAAATTAGGAGTAAGTCCACAAGTCATAGCACAATGAAAGAGATCAATATAAAAATGTACAAATTCCTAGAGAATATCAATCTGTTTGTTACTGAGATCAATATCTCACCATACTATAAGAGAGAACAATGAGTCTGGTTCTAAAAGAAGATACTTCTGCTATCAGAAAATACTATGGTGCAGCATCATAAGCCTTATATGAAGAAAATAATGGAAGGAAAATATCCTAGAGTAAAAACCGACGCACAAAAAAATAAATAAGTAAATAAAGATCCAAAGCCTTAGACAAGAAAATGGATTTTAATAAATTATTCAAGTATTTCACAATAAACTAACAAAAATAAAAGCTAAGAAGTCATCTTGGAGGGATTGGAACAAAATGCAGAACAGTGTGAGACATCACGCATTGGAAGTAGGCGTAAATATCTTTAAGGCACCAGATCACCCTCTGAACTTGGAAGGTAAGCAGGATCAGCCCTGGTTAGTATTTGGATGAAAGACCACCAGGGAAGACCAGGTGCTTTAGGCTGTATTTCAGAGGAAGGCAATGGCCAAAACACCTCTGAATATTCCTTCTCTAAGAAAGCCCGATGAAATCCATGGGGTCACCATAAGTCAACAGGTGACTTGAAGGCGCACACACGGACACACATTCAATCTAATAAAAATATTACTTTTCTTTTTCTACATTACTGACATAGCTGATGGGGCATACTGGCAGCACATGAGTCAGCAAATACATGTGTAGGATCAGACACAAGGATGACTGTGCTACTATGCTACTATGAAAACCATATGAAATTCATGGGGTTGTCGTAAGTTGACAGGCAACTTGAAGGTGTGCACACATGCACACACACCAACTGAAAAATCTTGTATTTCCTCTCCCTCTGAATGGGAAATAAAAAATACAGATGCACAGCAGCCATAGCTATATTTTGTAAGACAAATAATGGTGTTACCCGAAAAGGTGGGGGTGCTTGAGAGACCCACACATGATGCCAAACACTATATTAATATTTGGGGAATTATTACTATTAGCTCAAATGGAACGCTACAAGAGGCGGGTAACTTCAGGACCTTTTCATCTATTATACCAGTACTAACTACAGAGAACTCTGAGTTAAAGTGAAATAAGTTCTCTTTATTGGAAAATAACACATAAAGCAATCACACACACAACAAGCACCCACAAAACCCACACAGCCTATCAAAGAGTTTAAGGCAGAAAGGTTGGATAGAAGAATAGACTCAGGAAACAGGGTGATAGTTACCAATCTGAAGAGTAGCAAAGTACTGAGACTGAAGTCTGAGGGTGGCATTGAAAGTCTGAGCCATGGGCGCACTGATAAAAAGAGTGGCCAGGTTTTGTCCACAGTGGCACATTTTGCTATTGTTTATAGTGGGATATTTATAACCCATTTCTTGCCTTGAAGGTGCGTTTTGGCTAAATGATTCTCTCAGAGGAGGAACAAAGGAGAACGAAACTCCACTGATTGTCTTAGATGTCTGGGTGATAGGAACTAATTGGTTTATGACAACCTTGCATTGTAGGACAGGGGTGGGTTACCGAGATATCCCCCCCCTCTCTCTCTCTCTGGCTTTTCTTCGCAAACAAAGATTCAGGAAGGACTCATCCCATTCTTTCTGCAAGCGCGCTGATGACTGAAAAGGCCAATCCGAGATAAACAAGTCCGGTTGCAGAAAGCACAGCAGAAGGTCTCCTTGGGTGATGTTTCTGGGTTGTGATTCTTTCTGCGTTGTCATTTCTCTTCAAGACTTGTTCGGCGTGAGTTCTCAAATAAGGCTGCAGCATTGTGGATAGTGCATCTCCATGCCTCCCGATGTGAGGCTAGGGCGGACCGTTGTTGGTGATCAATTTGGCCAAGGCTGAGATGTTGTTTCAGGGAGTCCTTGTATCACTTTTTTGGAGCGCCCCTCTTACGCTGACCCATGGCGAGTTTACCATAGAGTACTATTTTTGGGAGGCGATGGTCCTCCATCCTAGAAACATGCCCTGCCCAGCGCAGCTGTGTTCTCAATATCATGGCCTCAATGCTGGTGATCTCTGCTTGTTCAAGGAAAGCAACATTTGTCACATAGTCAGTCCAGTGTATATTTAGGATTGTGTGTATACAGCACTGATGAAAGCATTCGAGGAGTTGTAAGTGGTGGCGATAGGTGACCCATGTTTCAGACCCATAAAGGAGAAAGATAGCTTGAAGACAACCTGGCTGCATCCCTGATCCAAACACTGGCACCTCGTTTACTATGTTCTAGTCTGCCAGAGAAACATTCGCAATATCCATCATACTCGAATGATGCCCAGTGCAGAATGCCAAACAGATCATCACCTCGTAAGGTGTAAACTAAATCTTCATCTTAAATTAAAACCAAAGATGGGTGGCATCTTAAAGAAGAGACTCCAAGTCACCAGTCTTCAACAAGCTACCATGAGAGACAACTTCCAGGCAAATCTGCAAACAAAACTTGAAGACCATCCTACAGATCCTACCGAGAGATACTTCCTGAGGATTTGGGGTGTGTAGGTCACTTAATTGTTTGGTTGGATGACTCATTGCCAAGGGGCCCAAGAAGGAATTAGCACATACCTCCACGGTGTTGTTTACTAGGGGATCTGCTTAATCCTTGGGTGTGTTTTCTAAAATATTTCCAAGACAGCTTCCCAGGTCCTGATGAGCTCCATTTGACCTTACTTGGATCACCCTGGTCTACTAGACCCCTTGAAGTGTCTAATATTGCCAATTCTGAGATATTATAGGGAGGGGGTAGTAGGGCATGGCAACAATGGGGCCACAGTTAATTGTATGACTCACAATATAGATGTTCTAACTGATCAGGTAGAGCTGGAAAATGATTTTTTTTTAAGCCAACAACTAAAAGCTGGTATTGGTACATCACAAACTGCTTTCCTCTGACTACTCAAAAGTCTAAGAGTGTATTATCTCAGCTTCAGCATAAGCAACATTTAATAGATTGCCTAGAGTCAATTATTCTGGGACACTTTTCATTACTGATATAGTATATGGTTAATAGTTATTTTTCAATTATAAATATCCTTGTGCTATAACAGCCTTTCAGGAATGGCAAACGGCCAGTAAAACGTATTATAGACAGGCTGAGCTTTTGAATATAGCATTAATTTTGTCTTGGCTTCTATGGACTTTTCTTTATCAATAATCAAGCAGAATAGAAAGGGCTATTATGATATTTTATATTCTGATAGTAAGGACAGTAGTAAGAGAGATAATTCTGAATGATTCAGAAGCAATTTATACATCTCATAACCATAATGACAGAGAGAAAATATAAAGGGAAGAGAGAATAAAATATTGCAATGATTTAGCTGGAGATTATAAAAACAAATATTTTTTAAAAAATCCCTGAGGAAGAAAGAGTACTGAAATGTTATGAGTTTTATCTTACCAAGTCCACAGTAAAATATTATGAGAATAAAGATGGAAAATGTATGTGGCCCTCCAGATATTGTTGAACTGCAACTTCCATAATTACTATTATTGGCTATGCTGGGTAGGGCTATTAGGAGTTGGATTTCGATAATATTTACAGGTCAACTCCTGTATCCATGGATTTGGTATCCGTGGTTTCACTTATCCATGTCGGGGAAAAAAATGTTCTCTCTAGGCATTTCTAGGTCCTCCAATGCAATTCTATGGTCAACTTCTGGCATTCATCTTATTGAAAATAATAGGGTTCCCTATTTTCCACAGTTTCTGGTATCTACGTGGGTCTTGGAAAGTATCCCCCCGAGGATATGGGGTCAACCTGCACAAGTATTTATTTAACGCTAATTTAATATCTGGACGGTATCATGCTTTCCATTCCTGTAATAAATTCTGTATTGTGAGGCAGGATGTGATCTAAGGTCCAAAGAGGACCAGAATTCAAATGTAACAGAAAAAGGATGATAAAAGCTCTTAATTAAGTTCATAAAGTGGGAGTAGGGATAAGAAACAAATAGCAATGAGGACTCATTTGGAACAGCATGTAATACCTTGAGGGGAAAATCTCATTCGTTGAGAGATTAATTTCATGGCAACTACAGTAATATAAGTTCAACATTGAGCAAGGATAGGTTGCAAAAACAATTTTGCAAAAGCAGTTTCCAGAAGAAGCAGCTGTGTCTTTGTAATGCTGAAAATCAGCAGAGAAGGATGTGGAGAGAAGATAGGATATTCACATTTATGTGAATGTGGAAAATGAGTAAAACGTGTGTGTGTGTGTGTGTGTGTGTGTGTGTGTGAATATTTGGCAAGCTATACCCCCCCCCAATCAGTCTCTGAGATTACTGAACTGTAATATTGCAGAGTGGGGAAATGAACCTTTAGATGAAGAATATAGGGATTATATTAAGCAGTTTGATGTTTTGTTGTTTTAGGAAAACATCCTCTAAGAGGAAAGCAGAATTAAATGAGTTTCAGAGCCATTTTGTAGAGGCTATGGATTTATCTATACGGGTCAAATACCTTGGTTTGCCCCAGTTCCAGAGCCCTGCAGTCCATACAATGCAGTGCATTTACTCCAATCTGCCCCCTGGGCAGCCAAAATGACTCCTGGGGTAGATACAGGGCTGGAATGGGGGCAAGCTGGGATAGGGACCGAGAAAGTGTTTTGAAAATAAGTACCTGGTTTACCTAGGAAAAACCGGACTGGGCCCTGCACGTCAACAGGAACCCGTCTAGCACCCCGCTCCTCACTGCCGCCTCCATCTCCCTGTCTCTCTCTGAAAGCAGGCAGGGGTTCTGCAACATGTGACCAAGGCTGGTCACATGCATGGGGCCTGCAGTCACGTGTTGTGGGAGCTTTATCTGGCTTCTGCATTAGCAGAGAAAATGGCGGCAGCAGCAGTGGTGGCTTCAGTGATGGGCCAGCATCCTATTGGGACTCTGGTTTGTTTTCTGCAGGTAACGGGGAGGAAGGGAAAACAGGCCAGCTCCAAAGGCAGGATACACCAGCAAGGAGCCGGCATATCTTGGCTAGAGTAGATAACCTCTAAATTAGGCCATAAGAAAGATAGTCCAAAGGATGGATTAATATGCTTTATACCATCTCTACTCTGATTGCCAAAGCCATACACCCTTCCTTTAAAGAGTCAATAGCACAGGGCTTGGAAAGTTACTTTTTGAAAGTAATTACTTCGTGGTGCTCATTACAGTGTTTGAAGAGTAATCCATTGTTATTGCTCATTGTAGTGTTGAAAAAGTCACCTCATGTGTCACTCTCTGCTCTGCTTGTTGCTTTTCTATTACTTTCCATTATTCGCGGGGAGGGGATAAGAGAAAAAAACCTTGATGGTTGATAAGAGAATGGCATAAAACTTGGAAAATGCCAGACAAAATGGCTATAAAAATTCCTGTAAAAAGTAACTTGTGTAAATATTTAAAAACTACGGTATTATTCATAACAACAATAACGAAACCTCATCTTTACATCTTATGTTACTTTTCAAATGTGACTTAATTACACTCTTTGCTCAAAAATCAACTAGTTAAATTACCAGCATTACTTGTAACTAAATACTTCTGGGCTCTGCAATGTGTGTGTGTGTGCCTTCATGTTGCCTGTCAACTTAGGGTGACCCCATGAGTTTCATAGGGTTTTCTTAGGTAAGGAATACTCAGAGGTAGTTTTGCCAGTTCCTTCCTCTGAAATATAGCCTACAGCACCTGGTATTCATTGGTGGTCTCCCATCCACCTTAGGTACTAACCAAAGCTGACCCTGCTTAGCTTCCAAGACCAGAGGGGATCTGGTGCTTTTAGGGTATTTGGGCTTGTCTGGACTCTGCAACAGCAATAGTGATATTGCTTAAAATGAGTAATTCAGAATGGTTAAAAATAAGTGTTTATGCACCAAAAGAAAAACTATAACTAAGGCCAAACAGAGGATATAAATAGTACAGGAAGTGGTGTGTTTCCTGTTATGGGAACCTGTAACAGAATTTGAAGAAACACATTTTGAAAATGGGAAACTAAAAACATGAAAAGAGGGAAGGGCCCAGAATTTGATTTTATAACAAGAGAGGAACAACCATTGAGTAGTTGGAGACATCACTGGCACACTTATTTTCCCATATAGATAAATTGGGTCTAATTCCAGTAAGCTGAACTGAAGCAGAAATTGTACCCATTTATAAGAAAGTTTAGAAGATAAAACCAAGCAGAAATTGTACCCATTTATAAGAAAGTTTAGAAGATAAAACCAACAAATTATTGTCCCATAAAGTCTTTCATTTGAGGGATGGTGGGGCAGCTTGAGACTTCCAAACTATTGGTGCTCTGTGAAGTTTCTCTTGACCTTATGGGAGCTGTCCAAGATGCTGGACTAATTTGGGGAGTAGAATTCAGCACCATAGACAGCTCTTCTAAAATATGGGAATGAACCAAGAATGGCTTCTCTCCACCACTGATATGGAAGCCACCAGCTGCCTATATGTCATATATGTCATATAGCTGCCTATATGACATGTACTCCAAACACAAATCAATAGATGGGTTTGCGGAAAGGAAGGATATCAGTGTGGAGCAGGTGGGTTTTAGGAGGGGCTGTTCAGCACTGGCACCTGGAATAATCCTCTTTCATTTGGCAGAGACATATTCAATGCATTTTTATATACTGTACATGTGGATCTTAAATCAGTATTCAATTCTGTATTGAGAAAATGGTTGTGGGGGAAATTGAAGAAGGTGCTGTGGGTAAGAGACCCCTTTTTGTGGTGAAAAAATGTGGCAATCAGTTTTGGAAAGTGATTGGGGAAGTCAGGGAGATCTCATGATATAAAGCGCAGTGACAATATCACTGCTGTGGTTTCTTTCATTCTTTCTTTCTTTTTACAAGTTGCGGGTTTATTACAATAAGAGTGGTTTGGCAATGGAACCTATTGCCTAGAGAGGTGGCGGGGTCTCCTTCTTTGGACATCTTCAGAAAGAGGCTGGGCAGCTACTTTTAGCTGGAGACTCTGCATTGAGCAGGGTTTGAACTAAATAAACATTTATAGGATCCCCTTCAACAGTATAATTCTATGCAGAGCAGAGTTGGGACTCGTGGCCCACAACTCCCAGCATCCCTCACCATTCATTTTTCTGGCAAGGACTGATAGGATTTGCAGTCCAGAAACATCTGGAAGCTTGCATGGTTCCCTTTCCTGATATACAGGCTAAATCATGAATTAAAAAAAGATTATTGGATACTGGTTTTCAAAAAGAATAGCCAGAAGAAAACTGTATCTGCTCATCATTAAAAAGGGTTTAGAGCCAAAAGCAGACTATTGGCTACCTACTTCCTGGTTTTCTTCATAGTTAAATATAAGAAAGTCAATGCAACAACTCAGTCTAAATATTGTAAAGGAACCACATCCCTTCTGATCTTGGAAGCTAAGCAGGTTCTGCTCTCTAGGTTCTGCTCTCTTATGTCACCATCAGGCTTCCAGCCTATGTGTTTAATGCATGTGCTTGAACCTGATAGAAGACCATTCTCTTGGATGTTTGGCCATACGATTTGGGTTGGCCTGTTCCTCTACTCATTTATACATGGTCTGGTTGTCACTGGTGTAGGCCCAGTAGTGACAATGGGATTGTTACAGGCTTTCCTTTTGAGAAACCTGACTACTTCAACAGCCATGGCTCCATCCTGTGATATCCTGGGATCTGTAGTTTGGTCAGCGGCACCAGAGGAGCTCCCTGGCTGTGAATTCTAAATGCTCCTCCCTAAACTGCAAATTCCAGGATTCCATAGAATGGTTCTTGGACACTGGAAGTGAAATAATAGTGTTATAATTGTGTGGTATGAGTGGTCCTCTGGTGCAATGGTGTGATTGTTGGACTAGTACTCTAGGAAACCAGTGTGGCCTAAGTGACAAGCTGAGAAATAGCCCAAATTAAGCCTTCTTACTTGCTTGCTGCACCCTGCCACTGTACTCCATTCCCTCACAGCTGGCATAATGCTCTTTTCCCCCACAGCTTGCTTCACCTTGCCCCTGTGCTATGCTTCCCTCCCTTGCACCCACCACTGCACCTTCAACTCTCTCTTTCTTCCCCTTACCACTTGCCTCACTTCATAGGAGTCTTAGTGGACCACAAACTGAATGTGAGTCAGCAGCATGATGTGGCAGCTAAAAAAGACAATGCGATTCTAGGCTGCATTAATAGGAGTATAGTGTCTAGATCAAGGGAAGTAATAGTGCCACTCTATTCTGCTTTGGTCAGATCTCACCTGGAATACTGTGTACAATTCTGGGCACCACAATTCAGGAAGGATATTGAGAAGCTGGAATGTGTCCAGAGGAGGGCAACCAGGATGATGGGAGCTCTGGAAGCCATGCCTTGTGAGCAGCGGCTTAGGGAGCTGGGCATGTTTAGTCTGGAGAAGTTAAGAGGTGACATGATAGCCGTGTTTAAATATCTGAAGCGATGTCATACTGAGGATGGGGCAAGCTTGTTTTCTGCTGCTCCAGAGACTAGGACACGGAGCAATGGGCTCAAACTACAGGAAAAGACATTCCACCTAAACATTAGGAAGAACTTCCTGACAGTAAGAGCTGTTTGGAAGTGGAATACATTGCCTTGGAGTGTGATGGAGTCTCCTTCTTTGGAGGTTTTTAAACAGAGGCTGGATGACCATCTGTCAGGAGTGCTTTCATTGTGTATTCCTGCATGGCAGGGGGTTGGACTAGATGGCCCTTGTGATCTCTTCTATGATTCTATGCTTATATGATCTGAACAGAGGCAGAAGGCACTTTTCAAAGACCTCAGACGGAGGAACAATTAAACCATCTCCTTTCCTTTTGAAAGCAAGCCGAGTAGAGGCTAGGCATTTTGAAAGACCCAGACTGAGATCTTTCACTCAGACGCAGGGAGATCAAGCCGGGTTGGGTTTCCCCTTGCCTCTTTAAAATGTTAACCCTTACTTCACAGATTCAGTAGAGATTTCAAGGCATTTTGAAAGGCACAGACACAGAGGGGGAATTAAAGGGTGTTCATTCGCTCAGAGGCTGGAATACCAGGGAGGTGATCAAGGCAGGGGATCCTCTGTCCACCGCGATCTCTCTGTAACATGCAGTTGAGGAAGAGGTTAAAGCTGAAGGATTTGCAGTGTAGAAATCCATTTTAAAAGGTGATTGAGTACACGTGCGCGCACACACACATCAACCTTCGTGCAGCTGGAAGGGATGCCTTTGCTTTCGGCTGGTGAGGCTGGATCGGTTGAACGGGTGACTGACCCCTCCTTTTCTGGTCGCTGATCTCTAAGCCCACCCCCAGTCACCATTTCCGGCCATCCCTAGTACCGAGACATTTTGTCCCAGGCTGTTTACATTTCCGATTTTCCGAATCCTCCTGTGACTTTTTTAAAAACCGGCACAAACCGCGGGACTGGAAGTCCCGCAGGTTGAGTGATAAAAGGTGGCCCCCCTTCCGAAAATCACGTACCCGACCCGATGTACGTGTAAACTGCCAGGGATCGACATGAATTCTTCCCAGGACATTTTCATTGTGTAAACAGCACCTTGCTCTGTTCCCCTCCTCCTGGAGGAACTCTGCTTGCTGTTGCCTTGCCTCTCTCCCTGTGCTTCTAACTTGACCTGCCTCCATTCCTCCCCCTCACAGGACTCTGCCATACCTCCCTTTATTGTTCTGTGCAGTCTGCTGCTGTCCATCCTACCCCATCCCTCCTTCTCTCACCTTGTGACACCACATCTCCCTCCCTGGCACCTTGTCCCTCATCATGCCTACTCTCTTGCTCCTTGCACTCTACCGATGCACCTCTCACCCTCCCTCCCTCTCCCTCCCCTCCCCTCCTACTTGCTCTTTCACCTCTCACCATCATGACATGTCCCTCCTTCCTCCTTGCAATCATTACCCACTGCTTGTACTGCTCACTCTCCTGTCTCTCCTGTTCCTTCCCTCAATTTCCACCCTTGCATTGTGTCCCTCCCTTGCTTCATGCACTCTGATGCTCACACCCTGTCCAGGAAAACAGCTCAGAATGCCAGCAGGATAAACAAGGAAAGCAGCCAAGCCCCAGTGATAGTTAATTAGGGGGAGCCAGATAAAGTTCAGAACAAGCAAGGTTCTGTTTCTTGGAGAAACAGCAATACAGGCAAGAAGGCATACAGAGTAGAGTCCATAATACAGTCCAAAGGTTAAGGCTTACAGAAGGCAGCATTGTCTAGAAGTCGGTCTGTGGGTCAACAGACAACAGGGTAGTCAGGAACAGTCCAAGGTCAAGGCACGAGTCAAGGCAGCAAAGATTCAGACACCGAAGGCAGCAGGAAGCTTTCTCCAGGGAGATCAGTTAATCTCTGACAAAGCTTCCATTGCCCCTCCCAGCCTATATAAAGCAATTAAGGCTTCGCCGGGTGTTTTTTAATGAGCAAGTTCTTCTCATAACTTCTCAGAGACCTCCTTTGAGCCTTCTTTTGAGCTCGCTGCTGAGTATACAATGGTGGAGGTAAGTCCCTTTCCTCTTCTTTGTCCTTATCTGAGTGGGTAGGACTCTCTGCTGGGACTGATGCCAACCCACTCGGACCAGGCTCTTCTTCTGCTCGAGCCTGGTTGTCAGGGTTCCCTGCTGGCACAGGTGTAAATAAACCTGTGCCAGGGTCCCTAGGGCCGTTCCCTGCCATGTCCTCCTCCTCCTCCTCTGACTCTATAGCCTCATCAGGCTCATGGGGCATGACACCCCTTGACTCACCTACTCCCTTCCTTACCTCACCTTAACATCCATACAGTGCATCCTTCCTTTGCTTCTTGCACTGCTTGCTTTCCCTTCTCCCCTCCTCCCACCCTTGGCTCACCTCATTCTCTCACAGTGAGCACCTCACTTGCTTCTTGCATCCTGCTGCTCACAGCCTCATTTCTCCTACTCCCTCCCTCTCCTCGCCTCACACAGTTGCAGTCAATGCTTGCACTACTTGTTCTTCTGTCTTTCCAGCTTCCTACCTCACCTCACCTCATGTCCTCTCAATGCATCTCTCACTAGCCTCTTGTACTCCTCTGCTCTCACCATTGGCTCTCTCACTCCCTCTCTCACCTCACCTCACATCTTTGCAGTGTGCCCCTTGCTTGCTTCTCACACTGCTCACTCTCACTTCCCTAATGCCTGAAATTCCCAGGTGGACTTTTTTCTTGCAGAACAGTTTGACCACTGGGTGACTCTGTGTTTTGCCCCAAATCATGGCTTCTACAAGGGCTAGATACTTACTTTGTTTTTTAAATTGGAAGACTGGAATATGAACTAGATGATGATCCCAATAGGCACTGGTTGGCATATCTAGAATCTGAATAAAATGCAATCAAACCAGGCATAAGGCAACCCCAGAATAAGGTGAAAAGTGTTTGTGGCAACAGAGCATGTCAATGGGGATGGTTGACTTCCACTCACAAGTGTACCAGTTCAGCTGGGAGCGGGGGAGAGATCATCCCCTTTCTTATATAAAAGGGCTCATATGTAATTTTTTACAAACTCTCAAGGGTGTCCCCATGTTTGATCTTCAAAGAGAAGGAAAGCTGGAATTGCTGATTAACAAGAGAACTCTACAGGAACTACAGGAACATTTTAATTGCATCTTGACTGGAGCTGCGTGCAAATCAGCCATCTCTGATGGCAGGCCTTACTAAATGAGCCTTGCCGGTGAGAGCACGCTTCTCCCAATCATTTGCATGACTTTAGGGCACAGATGGACAAAAGTGCAGCTCTCTGGATGTTGTTGGGCTGCAGCCCCCTAGATTCTTCACTGGTAGTTATGCTAGCTTATACTGATGGGAGATGCAGTCCAGCAACATCTGGAAGGCCACACATGGCCCACCCTGACCCTAAGGCAGCAAAAACTGGATAGAGAAGACTGTGAGCGAAGCAGGAATTTGGAACAGGACAATAATCTGAAAGAAACAGGCAGATGATATGAGCCAGGTGCAGCTGGGGCTGGCAAAGTAGGGGGCTTACTAATTACTAGCAGGGCAAGAGTTTAGGCCTTGCTAAGCATTCTGCCTTTAGCTGTACAGGAATATAACTCCCATCATCCCCAGCCAGCATTGTAATGTGCATGCTGCAGAATGCAAACCTCCCCAGGCATGTATAATCACCCACTGGGAGATTATTGTCAGGAAATGACATGGATGTGACCACAAGATGGAGCTGTAAGCTTAGTAATGAAAGTAGTTAAGCTCCAGTGGCAGGTGTGTGTGTGAGTCAGCACTTGAGAGTATGCACATCTGAGATGCCTGATGTAACAGGCATTGTTTAACTGCCTATAAAAAGGAGATGGGAATTATCTCCAGTGTGGGTTTGTTGTGCATGGTGGTTGGTGAAGCAGTTTGTTGGTTTAAGAGAGATTTATGAGTATTAGAGACGGCTGTTCTATACTCTGTATATATATTGTAAATATACTGCAAACAAAGATTAAAGCCCTCAAGTTGAGTGAAGGCTGGCCTTGTTGCTGTCTTTATTTGGCAAGCCAGAGCTCAAGGCAGTGTGCTGGGGTGAAGGAATTTTTCCTTCTCAGCCTGAAGTCTTTTGCAGAAGTCTCTCCAGAAACCTTCTCCTTGGTGTCCTGTCGACGTGGAACAACTCTGCAGGTGGTCATGGTGGACACAGTGCGTTTTTCTATGCCCCAACAAGGATTATGGGCCCAGTGTCTGCGTGGACAAGGCTTGAGAAGCTGTGGGAGATATAGTTCTGCAATTGGTGAGCTGTTTTGTGTTCCTGGAGGGCTGAAGAGAAAAGTCCTGGAAAGGAGTGAGTTAAGTGTGTCTACTCATGGACTCTGATCTTATCTGTTTGCTTTGTTTGTTTTGGAAGCTAATTGTTTTTGGCAGCCTGCCCGGACTGTTATCAGTGTGTTTGTTTGCATCTGTTTAAGTCACAGACTCAGTGCAAACACGGAAACAGCAGTCAGGTTGAAAAGCTGTCTGAGAAGAACTATACTTCCTGGAAAATTTACATGCAGGCTTTGCTAATAAAGCAGGACTTCTGGGACTATGTAAAGAAACAATCTGACCCTGCTAATGAGAATGAATTAATAGGTGACGAAAAAGCTAGAGCTTCCATTATTCTAGCTGTAGAACCGAATCAGCTGAATAATATCAGAGATAAGAGGTCAGCGTTTGAAGTCTGGAAAGCTCTTGAGAATGTCAACCAACCAGCTAGAGCCTTGTCAAAAATGCTGTGCAGCAGAAAGCTGTATTGTTGTAAACAGCAGGAAGGTGAATCCGTGCTTGTGCATTTAAAAAGGATGCAGGGTGCAGCAAGCGTGGCATCCAAATAGAAGAAACCCAAAAAAACTTTTATACTCCTGAGTAGTCTAAACAGTGAGTGGGAGTTTCTAATGTACAATCTCCAAGGAGTAGCCGAAGCTGATTTAAATGTCGACCTCGTGGCATCCAGAATATTGGAAGAGGCACAGAGGAGAAACTCAAGAGGAGAGCTTCAAGGGAGTGACCAGTTGGAGGAGACAACCAACCAACCAATCCACGTCCTTGTCTGAGGAAGGGAGTGCTGCTGTCTGCAAAACACAGAGATATTTTTCCTGTAGAGAAACCGGACATTTGATAAAGAACTGTTCTAAGGTCTCTGCAACAAAGAAAGGACAGAACTCACAAAGAAAAAGAAAAGACAAGCCCCAAGATGGGAGGGAGTTTGCTACTACTGTAGAGGGAGTTGTAAATGAGAAAAAGGACCAGTCTGTCTGGATTTTGGACAGTGGGTGTTCTCACCATATGACCCCTGATAAGGAAAAACTACAGAGCCCGAAGCCAGCACCAGTGGACACTGTGGTAATTGCAGATGGTGAATCTGGCAGTGTAGAGATTCAAGGGTCTATATTAATCCCTGGTTTAAACAAGGTATTTCATAATGTACTGTGTGCACCAAAACTACAAAATAGCCTCGTAAGTGCGGCATCCCTAACCAGTGATGGATATGAAATGCTTTTCAAAGGAGATGAGGGGATTGTACCAAGGAGGGAGTAGTATGTGGTAAAGCCATAAAGAAAAATCACATTTATCAAATGGTAGCACAGGTGCAGTGTGGGAATGTAACAAATAAGCCACTGCATGATGGGTGTGCTCATTACCTTCATAGAGTTATGGGCCATATAAGCTTCAAAGGTTTGAGAAACTTAGAGAACGTTTGCCCAGAGTTCAAGGTAGAGAACTGTGAAAGTTACCTGGACTGTGCTATTTGCAAAAAGGTAAAGGTCAAGGCTTACCCTGTGGCGAAGGTGAGCAAATGCATAACCCAGAGGCCTTTTCAGATTGTACATGCGGATTTATCAGGGCCACATCAAGTAAAGAGTATAGGGGGTAGCAGGTTTACCCTATTGATAGTAGATAGGCATACCAGATTTACCTATGTGGCAATGCTCAAAACCAAAAGTGAGGCTGCTGATATGATCAAAAAATGAGTCAATTCTGTTGAAAGGGAGTTTCCCTGCAAGGTTGGCACTGTTGTGACTGACAGAGGTGGGGGAATTCCTAAGTAGTAATTTGCAGCAGTGGTTTGGGCGGAAAGGGATCCAACATAAAACTACAAATCCCAGGTGTCCAGCTGAGGATGGTTTGGCTGAACGTAGGATTGGGATGATAAACCAAATAAGGGATTGTATGTTAGAGGATTCTGGAGCGCCAGCTAATTTGTGGGGAGAAGCAACAAGAACCGCTTGTCATATTGTCAGTAGGTCATGGTGCAGTGCGATAAACCAAACACCATACTACTTATTGTATGGAAGAGCACCAAACCTAAAGTACTTAAGAGTGTTTGGACAATTTGCATCAGTGTACATTCCCTCCTCAGTTCAGGAAAAAGAATCAGCCCAAAAGCCAAAGGTTGCATTTTGTGGGCTATGAGGGGAATAAATATAGATTCCTGATGGATGGGAACAGGATCTTGTATTCAAGGAGTGCTAATTTTGAGACTCATGCTAGGTGGAAGAGAGTGTACCCTGACCAGAATGTTGTTGTAGAACAGAAAGCCAGTTTGGTAGATAAGAACAACAGAAATGGAGGGGTACATGCATCCAGGGATGTCTTAGATGAGAAACCAGGTGTGTCACAACAGCCTGGAATTTCAAGTAAACAGGGCACTTTGAAGGTGCCTGGTACTCCAGAAGAGCCTAGCACTTCATTAGACTTGCAACCAAAGCCAGAGATAGTGACTGTGAAACAAGAACAAGTTGAGACTCATGGGCAAGACTCTCAAGCCAGTGTTAGTAGCAGTGACACTGAGGGTGGTCAAGGTACATCCCTGATTCCCATGAGGACTCAGAAAGGAAAGTTCTTCGTAGTAAAGCAGGGACAAGCCTCTTCTGTGGCAGCAGTAAAAAGAACTGAAAACACTCCAGAAAGAGCCAGGAGAACATGTACTAAGCAGGAGGGGTGGAAGAAAACCAAAGCTCTGGTGTGCGTGGCAGAGTATAGCCAGGATATGTTTGGTGGAATGGTCAGGCCTGTAAGTAAAAGGAAATTGACAGATGATAGCACCAGGGAAGCCAGAGCCGGGTGGGTCAGTAACATGGGCTATCAAGGTGTAGGAAAACACTGTAACACTGTAAATAATGGGAACGGAGGCTCAGACTCTATAGGTATCAGCAAGTAATGTCACAGTATATAAAAGGATAGGTGTAAATGACACATGGGACACACCACATGTCATTTGGAGGGGAATGTCAGGAAATGACATGGATGTGACCACAAGATGGAGCTGTAAGCTTAGTAATGAAAGTAGTTAAGCTCCAGTGGCAGGTGTGTGTGTGAGTCAGCACTTGAGAGTATGCACATCTGAGATGCCTGATGTAACAGGCATTGTTTAACTGCCTATAAAAAGGAGATGGGAATTATCTCCAGTGTGGGTTTGTTGTGGATGATGGTTGGTGAAGCAGTTTGTTGGTTTAAGAGAGATTTATGAGTATTAGAGACGGCTGTCCTATACTCTGTATATATATTGTAAATATACTACAAACAAAGATTAAAGCCCTCAAGCTGAGTGAAGGCTGGCCTTGTTGCTGTCTTTATTTGGCAAGCCAGAGCTCAAGGCAGTGTGCTGGGGTGAAGGAATTTTTCCTTCTCAGCCTGAAGTCTTTTGCAGAAGTCTCTCCAGAAACCTTCTCCTTGGTGTCCTGTCGATGTGGAACAACTGTGCAGGTGGTCTTGGTGGACACAGTGCGTCTTTCTACGCCCCAACAATTATCACATGGGTAAAATATCCCAGGGCAGGTATGACAGGAGATCATTAAAAGGCTTACCTTTTAGACAATGTCGTCCCTGTCCTGGGATGTGCCTGTTCTGCTCCTGTTCCTCCCCCGCTTCCTCTTATTCACGGAAAAATCCATGAATAAGAAGCCCATTCAGTTATCATAACGGAATAATGGGCAAGTGAACAGGAGCCCCATTCTGCTCCTGGGATGACAACGGAATGTGACATCACTGGGAGGTCCGTGCCAGACACTTCTGAGCGCAATCGGGACAGCCAGGCAAGTGACCCCCCCCCTTCCGGATTACTTGTAATTTTAAAAGTCTGTTTTGGGGCTTTGTTTTATGTTTTGACGTTTGGTTGGGTTTTAGGTTTAAATTTCTCGCAAGAAATTTCTCGCAAGGATTTGGCTTCACTGCAGTAAAAGCAGCTTTACTACAGCTGCCTTTCCTGCAGTGAAGCCGAGGGGAGGGGCAACTGTTTCTATTCCACTACAAGGTAGGTGTTTGAAAAGTTTTTTTGTTGTAGTGTTACAGGGACGGGAATGGGGCAGGAGTGGGTCGGGTGGGAGGTAGCGGGATAGACATGACCCGTGTGATAATCTCCTTGCATTCCATCCTCCAGGAACAACTCAAAAACTGTATTAAAAGAAAATCTATGAATATGAGAAAAGACTGAAACAGCATCTGCCTTTACCAAGAAGTCCAGCAGTCAACAAAGGGGAACAGACTTTGGTGCAAACAGTGAAAGCTACCACTCACAAATATACCAGACACTAACAACCTACCACTTTTTGCCTGTACAGAACTGTGCAGCAGTCAAAGTGGCAGACAACAGGTCTCTGTGGGCCTTTGGGGCAGGAAAAATGTTAGCTGTGGGCAAGTAAGAAAGATTTTTGAGGGGTCGAGAACAAGAAAAAGAGGGAAATAAATTGGGATTGAGGGCCATTTCCTAGATGGTGATACTACACAATTTAGTTTCAATTAACGTTTTAACTTGCACATTACCTAAAATTAATCTCTAATTTAACAAACACATATCCTCCAACTGTCCTGGTTTGACAGGAGCAATCCCGATTATTCCTCTGCCATCCCACTTTTTCAACTGCTTTTAATATGTCATGGTTTCTCTTTCCTCCTCTGATTTCTCCCCTTTGTCCTCAGCTTATTTCAGTTGTTGCAACCTGAACTTGAAGTGCAAAAGTAGTTTGCACTCCGTTAACTCAGCAGGAGGGATAGGACAGGAAGGGACAAAATCTTGCCCTTCCCAGTAAGCTCAGGCAAAAGCAAACTGCCGTAGCTTCTCCTGGCTTATCTGTTCTTCCTCATTAATAACGTTCACCTTGGCCACACTCTGATGTTGTTTGGCCACATGTTCTTTTTAATGTATATGAGTTTATTAATACAATATATTACGTTATAATTCATCTGATTATACATTATCTATCACAAAACTATACACAATTATTTACTAATCTCACATATACATACATATTATTTCCTTAATATAATTACCTCCTCCATCTACCCACCCACCCACCCTATCCTGGGAACAGTATACCATATTAACTTCCTTTTTCTCTCATATGGAAAATCTTTTTAACTGTTTCCTTAACATTCTCATACCACTTCCTCTCTTCAACAAACTCAATCATTATTCTCCAGTTACTAAGCCAAACCTCTTCTTTCAATTGGCCAAAGTAAACCTTCCTTTTTCCATTATAAAATCAAACATCATATATTCTATTTTATATTGCGTCCACCTGTTACAATTCCACTTTTCTTTATCCTTCCATCCATATGCAATCACTGCCTTTGCCGCTATAATTGTTTAGCTAAGTATTTCTCTTCCTTCTGAGGTCCTATAATCCTAACATTACATGTAATACTTCTTTATTTATTTAACTGAATTCCCCCCACCAGTTATTTTATTTGTTTATTTCCAAATTTTTTCTATTTCTTTCCAAATTTTTTGTACTTCACAACACTCCCACGACATATGAATGGAGTTTCCTTTACTTCCACACCCATGCCAGCAAGCAAGTGACACATTTTTATTAATATATGCTAACTGCTGTGGTGTTCTATACCATCTTCCTATTATTTTCATCTGTAATTGTGTAACCTTATTGTTTTTAATGGTTTTAATTTCTTATATCCATTGTTGGATTTCCTTCTTTTATTAGTCTTCCTATCCTTTTCCCATACTCCTGATAGGCTGTCTATTAGATTATATGACTGTCTAATAACATCTTATAGATCCTACCTCCTAACCCTTTCCTACCTTCCTGTCTCATCATCAGTATTTCTTCTAATGGGTTTCAGCATTCTTTTATAACCTTTATTTCCTGTTAAGTCTTAAATATACCACCTAACTGAAGCCAATGTTGATTTCCTATCATCTCCATTATTTCATGTGTCTCTGTCCTTTCCCCTAAATTTTCTACAATATCACCAATTATCCTATATCCCATTTCCTTCAGTTTTCTTAATACAGTTGTCCCTCCACATTCGCGAACTTGACATTCGCGGTTTCGGTTATTCGCGGTTTTGGGAGGGCCCCCCCGGGCCTCCCCAAAACCGCGACACGGGGCCTCCAGAGGCCCCGTGAAAGACATAGAGGGAGCGGGGAGGCCCAGGGAGGCGTCCACGGGTCCCCCGGAGGCGCTCCGGAGGCCCCATGAAGGCCTGGGGACGGGGTGGGGAGGGCTGGGGAGGCGATCCTGGGGCCTCCGGAGACGCTCCGGAGGCCCCAGGAAGGGCTGGGGAGGCGATCCTGGGGCCTCCGGAGACGCTCCGGAGGCCCCAGGAAGGCTTGGGGACGGGGTGGGGAGGGCTGGGGAGGCGATCCTGGGGCCTCCGGAGACGCTCCGGAGGCCCCAGAAAGGCCTGGGGACGGGGTGGGGAGGGCTGGGGAGGCGATCCTGGAGCCTCCGGAGATGCTCCGGAGGCCCCAGGAAGGCCTGGGGACGGGGTGGGGAGGGCTGGGGAGGCGATCCTGGGGCCTCCGGAGCATCTCCGGAGGCCCCAGAAAGGCCTGGGGACGGGGTGGGGAGGGCTGGGGAGGCGATCCTGGGGCCTCCGGAGACGCTCCGGAGGCCCCAGGAAGGCCTGGGGACACGGTGGGGAGGGCTGGGGAGGCGATCCTGGGGCCTCCGGAGACGCTCCGGAGGCCCCAGGAAGGCCTGGGGACGGGGTGGGGAGGCGATCCTGGGGCCTCCGGAGACGCTCCGGAGGCCCCAGGAAGGCCTGGGGAGGCGATCCTGGGGCCTCCGGAGATGCTCCGGAGGCCCCAGGAAGGCCTGGGGACGGGGTGGGGAGGGCTGGGGAGGCGATCCTGGGGCCTCCGGAGCATCTCCGGAGGCCCCAGAAAGGCCTGGGGACGGGGTGGGGAGGGCTGGGGAGGCGATCCTGGGGCCTCCGGAGACGCTCCGGAGGCCCCAGGAAGGCCTGGGGACACGGTGGGGAGGGCTGGGGAGGCGATCCTGGGGCCTCCGGAGACGCTCCGGAGGCCCCAGGAAGGCCTGGGGACGGGGTGGGGAGGCGATCCTGGGGCCTCCGGAGACGCTCCGGAGGCCCCAGGAAGGCCTGGGGAGGCGATCCTGGGGCCTCCGGAGACGCTCCGGAGGCCCCAGGAAGGCCTGGGGATGGGGTGGGGAGGGCTGGGGAGGCGATCCTGGGGCCTCCGGAGCGTCTCCAGAGGCCCCAGAAAGGCCTGGGGATGGGGTGGGGAGGGCTGGGGAGGCGATCCTGGGGCCTCCGGAGACACTCCGGAGGCCCCAGGAAGGCCTGGGGAGAGCTGGGGAGGCGATCCTGGGGCCTCCGGAGACGCTCCGGAGGCCCCAGGAAGGCTTGGGGACGGGGTGGGGAGGGCTGGGGAGGCGATCCTGGGGCCTCCGGAGCATCTCCGGAGGCCCCAGAAAGGCCTGGGGACGGGGTGGGGAGGGCTGGGGAGGCGATCCTGGGGCCTCCGGAGACGCTCCGGAGGTCCCAGGAAGGCCTGGGGACGCGGTGGGGAGGGCTGGGGAGGCGATCCTGGGGCCTCCGGAGACGCTCCGGAGGCCCAGGAAGGCCTGGGGACGGGGTGGGGAGGCGATCCTGGGGCCTCCGGAGACGCTCCGGAGGCCCCAGGAAGGCCTGGGGACGGGGTGGGGAGGGCTGGGGAGGCGATCCTGGGGCCTCCGGAGCGTCTCCAGAGGCCCCAGAAAGGCCTGGGGACGGGGTGGGGAGGGCTGGGGAGGCGATCCTGGGGCCTCCGGAGACGCGAAGGCCTGGGGAGGGAGGGAGGGAGGGCATTGGAGACCTCCGCGGGGCCTAGGAAGGCCCCGCGAAGGCCTGGGGAGGGCGGGAGGGAGGGCCGGGGAGGCCTCCGCGGGGCCTAGCACGGCCCCGCAAAGGCCTGAGGAGGGAGGGAGGGAGGGCCGGGGAGACCTCCGCGGGGCCTAGCAAGGCCCCGCAAAGGCCTGGGGAGGGTGGGAGGGAGGGCCGGGGAGGCCTCCGCGGGGCCTAGCAAGGCCCCGCGAAGGCCTGGGGAGGGAGGGAGGGAGGGCCTTGGAGACCTCCGCGGGGCCTAGCAAGGCCCCGCGAAGGCCTGGGGAGGGAGGGAGGGAGGGCCGGGGAGACCTTCAGGGGCCTAGGAAGGCCCCGCGAAGGCCTGGGGAGGGAGGGGGGAGGGGTGTCGCTATTCGCGGTTTTTTCACATTCGCGGGGGTCCGCGGAACGGAACCCCTGCGAATGTGAAGGGACGACTGTACTATTCCTTTGCCAATTTCTCTTTCCTTATTCAAATATTCTATTGGGTGCCAGTAGTAATTATCTGTTTTCAATCCCCCCACATTTTTCCATATTAGCCACATTGTACAAAATGGTCTTTTATTAATTTTAATTTTATCTCCTTTAGGTCTAACTTCTAACATTGATTTAAATTCCATATCATTTACCTGCTTCTCTATCCTAACCCATCTTTTTTGAGTATCATATTCAAAGTCTAATAACCGTAATATTTGGAAGGCCTCAAAATAATTTTCCAAAGAGGGAAGTCCCCATCCTCCTTTTTCTTGGTGAGTACGCATCTGGACTTGTTTATCTCGGATTGGCCTTTTTAGTCATCAGCGCGCTTGCAGAAAGCACGGGATGAGTCCTTCCTGAATCTTCGTTTGCGAAGAAAATCCAGAGAGATATAATAATGTATTAGAGATTATATTTTTCTTTTCTCTTGAAATCCATTATTTTATTTTCCTATCCCAATTTCTTAATACTCTTATTGGTATTTTTTCTGGAATTGTCTGGATGAGGAACAGTAATTTAGAGAGAATCATCATCTTAAATGCCCTAATCCAAGTTAGAGTACTGTATTCCAATATTTTTATCCCATCTGCTTACTTGTTTATTTATTTTCTTCCATAACTGATTATAGTTCCCTTGAACCATGTTCTTTATGTTTATCATTATATTTACTCCAAGATATTTCATTTTCTTTACCCCAATTTTAAATCTGTTATTTCCTTGATTTGTTTTTGTTCCTCTCAACCTGTATTTATAAACATTATTTCTGATTTTGCTATACAGTATTAATTTTAAGTCCTGATTTCTTTTCAAATTATTCATTATTACTAATAATTTTTTAATTGTTTGATAAGGCTGTTCTGTAATAATTAGTGCATTATCAGCAAATAAATTTATTTTTAACTCTTCTTTTCCTATTATATAACCTTTCATTTCTTTTTCCTTTCTAACCATATCTGCTAATGGTTCAATAGCAATAATAAATAATAATGGAGATAATGGGCACCCTTGTTTAGTGCTACTCTCCAATTTAAATACCCTCATATAATTCCCATTTACAGTAGGACCCCCATATCTGTTGAGAATTGTTTATGGGCCCCATCGTGGATAATGAAATCTATGGATAATAGTGAACACCATTGAAAATAATGGGACTTCTGGTTTAAAATACCATAGAGTTGCCTTGGAGGACCTAGAAAATGGCTAGGGAGGATGTATTTTCTAGGAAGACTCTATAGTAGCTGTGCTGAAACTGAAACCGTGGATAACTGAATCAGTGGATACGGGGGTCCTACTGTATATTTATCTGTGCTTGATTATCTTTGTATAACTCTCTTATTGTATTTCCAAATTTCGGTCCTGAGCCAAATTCCTTACAAATTTTATATATTTTACGACAATGTTATTCATGACAACCATATACAGGTTATAGCCATCAAATTACAATCTTACAAAAATTATTAAAACCATTTAAAAACTTTTAAAATCACTGTTGGCTCTATAATATGTATATGTATATGTAGTGAAAAACATTTAATACAAAGATTTTAAAAGCGTTTAATATTAATCATGGCACAGTGTTACATAATCCATTCAAACCTATATATATATATATATATATATATATATATCACACGTTCCCACCTGAACCATTATCCTCAAAATCTAATCTGAGTTTGGCTGCTTTCACTGTAAATCTGGCAGTATTAAACATGACAGACTTGACTGTATTGGATAGCAAATATATTATTTTCTCCAGATCATTTTGGTTAGCTACTAATTCTAAACTTCTCTTCAGAAACTTATCTCTTGGGGTCTTATATATCCTACAATGTAGCATATAGTGTATGGTGTCTTCAATGTCCCCACTTCCACATATGCAAACACGCTGGTCCCTGGGAATCTTTTTATATTTCCCTTCAATAAAATTGGTTTTCACCTTTTTAAACAAACCTTTTTACACAACCTTCTTTTGGGAAGCTGAAGGGGAGATGGAACAGTTCATACCAATCTATTTGACAGGAGTAGCACCAAAACAGCCCTGTCCCGGCAGAAGGCCAGCCTCCTCTCCAACACAGCCGCCACTCTATTGTCTTTCAATTACTACTCTTGTTTCAATTTCTCCTGCTCCACTCTGGCAAGTAGTAGTAAACTATAAACTGCAAACTGTAAGACTGCAGTTTTAATTAATAAATATATCTTCCTTTTCCCAGCTTACTTGTTTTGTTGTTTTCTTCTTCTACTTCTGTGTCTCTTATCTCTCACCCAAGGTAATCACTTAGGGAGTGTGAGTTGTGACGGTTGCGAAGTCTGTAGACAATCTGGTTGTAGTTGAAATAAGAATGTCAGAAGTTGGTAACTGAACTCCATTTTAAAATGTCCAAACAATTGCAGAAACCATGCTGAGTCTTAATGGCTGACTCCATGAACTGCCAAATCATGCCTAGTCATGCCACAGCTGCATGAGAAGGGTTACTAGAGGGCAAAAGCCATGTAGTATGAAATCTGATGCAATGTAACCATGTGATTGAATAAGCTAACGCTATGCTGATGTGTATATAAGTGAGCTAGACCAGTGCTCATTCTCTTCTTGCGATTCACGAGTGTCTGGCATAGCACTTTGACTGATGACTGTAAATTTTGTGAATATCTGCAACTGCTGAAGATAAAAGCACCTCCTGTTTTCTGGATGTCAAAACACTCTATGTGTGAGTGTTCTTGGGAAAGGGTTGCTACCAAGTCTGCTGAGACAGTTTTTGGCTTCTGCCGGGGATTGAAATGTCCTATCATCCTCCGACAAAGAATTATCAGCTAGTTTGTAAAAAGGAAAACACCGCTGCTAATAGCTGCCTCTTCCACGGCTATTCCTTCCTTTTTATGGTTGTAGGTACTAATTAGCTCTGTAGTACTTTGTTGTGAAAATCTACAGACTATTTTCCACAATTAAGACCGGAGCTCACACGTTATGCTTCTGCCTCCAGCTCCATCTTCTCCGCCCAGTACAAATTTTATATAAATATTCATGATTTATTGAATCAAAAGCTTCGTATACATCCAGTTTCAAAATCCCAACTTTCCTATTTTTTAACTTTGCATGATGAATTACAGTCGTCCCTTGGAATTCGCAGGTTTGAAATTCATGGTTTTGTGTATTTGCGGAAAGCCGCTGAGGCTTTGCTCAGCCTTCATTCCCTGGGATGGGGGAGCCGAAGGCCGAGCAAAACCTCAGTGGCTTTGCAGGGAAAGCACGGCTTTCCTCCAGCTTTGTTCCATTTGGCAGGGGGGAGCCTGGGCCGAGGAAAGCCAAAAGGTTTTAACTGGCCCTGGCTCCCCCCCACCGCCAAACGGAACAAAGTGAGAGGAAAGCAGGTGTGGGGGGCTGGTGGGCAGCAGGGAGGCTTCGCAGGCCTTCCTGATGCTTTGGGAGGGACGGGGGATGCGGGTGGCAGCGGAGAAGCTTCTCAGGCCTCCCCGCTACTTTGGAAGGGGCGGGGGTATTGGTTGAATTGCGGGAAGGCTTCGTAAACCTCCCCACTGCTTTGGAAGGGGCAGGGGATTGGGTGGGCAGCAGAGAGGCTTTCCAGGCCCTGCTGCTTATTTGTGGTTTTTTCAATTTCACGGGGGTGCTCCGTGAAGGGAGGACTGTACATTTATTATATTTCTAATTGGATCTCCAATTGCTCTCCCTTTGATAAACCCATATTGATCTTCGTTTACTAATATTGGTAAAATAAATTAATATTTTTGCCAATATTGTTGCAAAAATTTTATAGTCTTGATTAGCCAATGTTATAGGATGGTAGCCTTCTGGATTTGTCTTATCCTTATTGGGTTTTAAAATTGGGATTATTTCTGCTGTTTTCCAAGGTTTAGGTATATCTTGGTTTTCTAAGCCTCATTAAAAGTCCTTACCAGATGGGCACTTATTTCTTTCTTAAAATATTTATAAAAATTACTTGTTAGCCCATCTAAAGTGGGAGATTTCAATCCTTTCATTTGATCTATTGCTCTCTCAACTTCTTCTTTACCTATTGGGTCATTTAACTGATCCTTCTGCTCTTCCATTAATTCACAATTCAGTGCTATCTCTAGCTCTACTACCTTCCTTTTCTTATATAATTTTTCTTAACATTTTGCCATCGTTTCTCTTATTTTCTCTTCTTCTGTCACTATTTCTCCATTTACTTCCCTCATTTTATTTATTTTCCTATTCTCTTTTCTCCTTCTTAAATATCTAGCAAATATTTTAATCCCTTGCATATCCCATGCTTGGAATTAATTTTTATCATATAAATATTTCCTATTAGCTAGCTGTTCCATGTCCTCTATTTCTTTCTTCTTTCTATCCCATTCTTTTTTTATTATTTTTCCATTTTTATTTTTCTGATATTCTATTTGTCATTTTTCTGCTTGTTCTATTAATTTCTTCTTATATAAATATCTTTCTTTTTAAATCCCTGTTTCCATAGTAATACACTTCCCCCTCACCACTGCCTTAAATGCATCCCATACTACACTTTCCTTAACCACCCCATTTACATTTATTTCAAAATATGTTTGAATTTCTTTCTCTATTTCTTGTTTATTTTTTTCTTCCATTACTACTATTGGATCAAATCTCCATTTCCTTATTCTATTGTCTCTTATCATTTTTATTAACATAATTAATGGAGCATGATCAGAAATCCAGTGTTTTTCCATTTTTATTGATTTTATCTGAGCATTGTTTCCTTCTTTAATTAAAAAATAGTCTATGAAACTATATTTTTATATCTACATGAATAAAACGTTTCTTCATTATCTTTATATCCACATTTCTCATACCCATCCATTAAATTTCAAATTGTCAAATTTATATTCCTTTTTGCCTTTCTACCCTTCATTTTTTAAAATTAATATTAAAATTTCCACCTATATAGACATTACCTTCTGCAAAAAAATTAATCTATTAAATACTTTTTTTAAGTACTGTAATCTATTTTATTTTTATTGGGACCATGTATACAAGCTAGTGTAATTTTGACATTATATAATTTCCCTTTCACAAAAACATATCTTCCTTCATGATCTACCTTCACCTTTTTAACTTAAAAAATTATTTCATCCCTTATCATTATTGCTACTCCTCTTGCTCTATTAGATTCAAACTGTGTTTTCCATTTCTTATATTTAAATAATACATCCCTACCTTTCCTTTTATGTGTTTCCTGTAACATTGTTATATCTACCTTTTGTTCATTCAGTAACCTATTCAGGCAATATCTTTTCACTGGGGTAGATAATCCATTAATATTTAAAGTCATAATTTTAAATTCTTCCATATTAACCATTGTCTTTTTTCTTTAAATCCCTGAAATTCCACAAATAAAATTTATAAACAACCATTCCCATTATTTCCCATCTGACCATTAGGTTCCCCCCTTCTTTTGCGGAGACAAAGAGCAAAAAAAACCCCACCCTACCATTAATCAGATTCCCATTCTTAATTGCACTCTCCCTGTCTCCCTTCCTCCTTTAATCTTATTACTTTAAAAAAAAAATCATTATCATCCAAAAACTATAATCTGTACCTTATTTCCAGAGCTCTGTTTCATCCCCATATATTCTACAATAATTTCTTATCCATGCTTCAGATTACAAATTATTTCCCATACATTTACTACTATTAACCAGTCATTTGATTATTAACAGAATATTTTACACTCACATGTCCCTTTATACATCCATAATCTTCCAGGAGATCATTAATTTTAGATCCTTCACTGGTGCAAACTTTCTAAAGATAATTTCTTCTGGTTCCTCCTTCTTCTTTCTTTTCTCTTAACTTCAATTACTTTTTGCAGCATATCAGAGTCTAGCTCCTCTTCTTCATTATCAGATTTTTCCATCATCACAGCAGCTCCTCCACATAGAATCATAGAATCATCTTGACCTTGATCAGCTGAGTTACTCCCAAGGTCTCTAACAAGCTGAGACCCTCCTCCATATTTTTGGCTTTATAAAGTTTTCTGTCTTTGAAAATTAATATCACTGCAGGGAAACCCCAAGTAAATTTTATTCCAGCATTAATCAAACTTTTTGTTATTTTTTTTCAGCATTTCTCTTTGTTTAATAGTTTCATCAGCCAGAAGAGACTTGACAGCTAAACACAGTACCAAAGACCTAGTAACAAGGAAGCATCGCGATCCAGAAGCAAAATGCTAAAGAGATTTTATTCAGAGTTTGCATGCTGACAGAGAGACATTAGGAGAGAACAGTGGACACTGCATCTCAGTCAAAGCAATGCAGGCAGGCAGGTAGATAGATACAGAGAGCAACAGAGAGACATGATGAAAATGAGCAGAAGCTTCTCCTTAATGAGCAGAAGCTCTTTCTTTATAGGCTCTTTGTCACATAGGCAGTTAACCATTTGTCTGTACCATATACACTCAATCACTGAGATCAAAGGAGGTCTTAGCCTAGGGATGTGATGTTACATGAAAGGAACTTCCATGGGAAACTACAGATAACATGGTAACACTAGGTTGTAAAATCCAAGGTAATTTCCTGAGCTTCCCTTCAAAGATGGCTTATGAAGCCAGATGTTTTATTGGCCCAATTGTAAAGGTAGGAACAAAGGAAGCATGAAGTTCCCATGAAATGTCCGGTGTGCCAGACAGCTGAGAACCTCAGATTCCTACATTTCCCCCTTCTTTATTTTTTAAAATCCAAATTGTTTAGTTGTTGTCCAAATATAACAACTGATGTCTCTTTGTAGGAAAGGCTCATGAAAAATCCTGTGAAACAAACAAAGGCAGTTTGTAGTCAGTTTAGATTAGGCAGCTAGCTTAAAAGATCATGAAATCCTATATTTGTAGTAATGTGTTGTCAAGTTTCTTAAATAATGCAACTGTTGTTCTATAAAAAGTTCATATCTGTGATGATGCAGGTGAAGCAAATAATAGTAGCTCTACTGATAGCTAGAAACATATTCAGCATTATGTGAGCATCATTAAAGGATACATATTCATATGTTTAACAATTAATGCAGGTGGCAAACATGTTCTGGCAACTCAATGGAACCTTGGTTTGAATTAGATCAGGTTTTACAAACATGGAATATAAATTGTCCAACAGAGAGTTAGAAACAATGGAAGAGATAAACAGAAATAATATACATCCAGATGTGTCCATATGTTGAATAAAACAGTCATGTAAAAGTCTCTTTAGCAGTTATAGGAGTGACTGTAAATAAGCAGATAAGGTACAAAAGTGTTTTGCTGAATTAGCAGTAGGTCCAAACTGCTGCAACAAAAGTTCTCAGGTGTCCTTTAGTTTGTTCAGTCAATATAATTTGTGTTTGAACAGTCTTTTAATATCTTCCCAAGTTACTGGACAATGGTTTGGTTGATATGGAATCACTTGTTGCAGGCTTGAGGTTGAAATTCAGGATCAGGATCTGGAAGCTGGCTATTCAAAACCTGTGGTTATGGGAGGGAAAAGGTGCCAAAAATGCTTCTGTATTGGGGAAAAAAATCAGAAAAAGTTAATAATTCATAGTGTAAATATACAATATGCAATTACTGTTTGACTGAATGACTACCAGGGAGCACACAGGAGGCACACTCCCCCCTTTTTGTTTTTCAAAAGCCTTTGAGTGACTATGCCCAATAAGTTGACCTGTAAAGAATGTCATGAGATTAGGAAAGAGAAAGATGCATATCACAAAACATAACATCAGTCTTTGAAGAAAGAGAGAAAAGAAGTAAAATGCAGTTATTCATACGCCAAAGTTCAAGGTGCAGGACAAAGTTTTAATTTTGGGGTCAGACTGGATGCCCTTGTAGGGTCTCCAACTTTGCCTCAGGGTTGGATTCAAATTCCTGTTTTTGTAATTGGAAAATCAGTGCATGTTAGATCTATGTAAATTATGTAGAAAAGAACAAAATTCTAAAACAAAGGCAAAGAAAAACTATGAAAGTTAATCAGCAACAGTTGAGCAATCTTCCTTCCCCAGCTGTGGAGAGGGCATCAGGGCAGTCCAAAAAATTGGCAGCTTCTGAGAATTTCAGGCTTAGTCTTGTCTAGTGCTGATGAGACACCTGTTTCTGAGAAAAGCTTTGAAAAATTATGCAAAAGCATTCATGGCAACAATAACTGAGGGATAACTAACCAAAACATCATGGGCTTTAGAGTAACTCATTTAACTAAAGTGAAAATCAATAACAACAATAACAACAAAGCAAAAATAATGGCTAAAAGGAGCACAAATTCTACTACGACCTGCAAAAGGACAAAAGTTATTGGGGTTCCCAAAGATCAGACAAAAGAGTCATTGGCAAGGCTTTTAGACCATCTGGTAAAATAACAATACGGTCAAATAACAAGACTTCAAATGAGAAATAGAGCAATTCCCTTAAACAATGGAATTCTCTTTTCCCAACATAAGTTGCTTACAGAGGTGGGAATTCATGAATGAACTATCTGAGAATGCAAAATATCTAAAACCAATTACTATGTTTAACAAAAATCCCAATGAAAATCAAATTTCAGTTATTAACATGTAACTTTTGGGAACTTCAGGCAGCAAAATTTCATGGGTCAGCAATCTCTGGAAAGGATCAGAGAATCAAAATGCATGCTCCAACTTCCTTCTACATACTTAAAAAAGAAAAAAAAGTTTTCCCAATTCAAAGAACTACAATTGCATGCCATGAGTCTGGGGCCTCCAAATGCCCCAATTTGCATGACAGAGAGAAGACAAAAGAAAGGCACAAAACTATTTACAAATGATTGGGTTGTGAGGACTTCTTTCCTTATGAGATACCATTCCAGCTTTCCTTATGGGGGATACCATTCCAAAAGATGGGGGAGAAAGAAATGAAAAATGAAAAATATCTTGAGTTTTCTCACTCAACTGTTACAGAAGAAAAATACATTCATGGGATAAACTTGTTAGCAATTAAATGTTTCATGGGGGGTGCACATTCCCAAAAGATTTGGCATCTCTCCAGTCAAGAGACATCTTTTCAGTCATCACAAGTGGTAACACTGTCTCAGCCTCGGAAAGGCTAGGAAAGGCTAGGGCAGCCTCATTTGGAGGTCTGCCGTTCCACTCAGACAGCTTCTGAGGAATAGGAAAGAGGGAATGAAATTTCTCTGCTTTAGTCTGTTCAGGGTTTCCAGGAACACTTTCAAGAAAGGAGGCTTGTGATTTTTGTGGACTGGCTGGAGTTTGTAGCATCTCATCTAAGTGGTGTTTGGCACTTGAAGCCATTACCCTTAGGAATGTGGTTAAAATTGAGCTGCATGTTGCCATTGTGAAGGAAACTAGAGAAGTTGCAGCCTCATGGACATTGCAGTCCACAAAATTTCTATTGGGGACTTCTGCAGCAACGGTTTGGATTCCCTTATCCAAAATCAGAAGAGAAACTGCTGTTGTGAGGTTTGAACACACAGATTTCTCTTTTCTGAGTGCTCTCACTCTCTGGGGAGCATTTCCTGTGATGGGGGTCATCAAGGCTGTTGTTTTGAAGGGTTCCCATAAGGGGAACTTGAAAAAGATTCCCTTCAGGTCCGCACTTTCCATTGCCCAGTTGGGGCTTGTCTGGATGACCTTTTAGACTAAGGGGCAGATCTGATAAATCAGGATCTTTCAGCATGGATTTCAAGGTTGTCAGACAGGGAACTTCTAAATTTGGAGGTTCTGAGAACAGAGTTGGTTTACTGGGACCTCCCAAATTTGTGGACTCCATAAATGCTAAATTAACTTTAAAAACACACAAAAAATCATACTCACCATTCTCCGTGGATGTTCTGTCCTGTGTTCCATCCTGTAGATTTGTTCCTAAAGGAAAGCCTGTGTATTCTAGGGAGAGTTTCCCTGAAATTTGAGTCTGTGTGGGTGACACTATCTCAGCTTCACAAGCATTGCTTGCTCTGCTCAAGGCAGAGAGTTGGCTTGTGCCATCTGGGGGTCTGCTGTGCCATTCCAGAACCTGCTTTGGAGTGGCACACAAGTGGATCAGTTTTGGTGCTGTGTGATCCATTTCTGGGGCAAGCATCTGTGAAACTTCACTTGCATCTCTAATCTTTGTTTTAAAGGTCATTTCCTTTTTCTTTGATGTCTTGTGGGGAACTGATTTTGCCTGTGCTTTCTTAGACCAAGGCTTTGCCTTCCTAGTGAAGGTTTTCCAAGCCACTTGGAGCTTATGGCGTGGTTTGTGGATGGATGCCTGTTTGGCAGAGGCCATGCCAGCCACAGGGGTTTCAAAACTGAGATTCTCCCATTTGGAGAGCTCTGCATCCTCCCAATCTGAATCCCTATCATCACTGCAATTCCCATCATCCTGGCAAGATTCATCCATTCCTTCCTGAGTTACAGGTTTGACTAGATGATCTTTAGTTTCCATGTTGCATATGGCAGGCATTTCTGCTGATTCCTTAGCTGGAGAGGCAGGGTCATGTTTACATCCTTCTGCCATCCCCTCCACTGCACTATTACTTTTTGAGTTTTGAAATTCATTGGTTGGAATAACAGAAGTGGCAGGCAGTGGTGGTACAAACAAAGGGGATTGAGGAGTTGGAGAATTGGATAGCTCTACAGTTTTTGATTCACAGCCAAATTTTTCCACTGCATAACGACAAAGATGCCACATCTGTAAGATTTCAGTTGAAGCCCTAGGTTCTGCATGCAATTCCCTTCCTAATTTCTCCCAGTCCTTAAGCTGTAGGGAGCCTTTTTGGGGGTACCATGGGCATTTTGCCCCAAGTTCAAGGACCAGCCTTTGAACTGCATCCCAAGAAGGATGGCAATCTATTCTTTGTAAAAGAAATAAGAGTTCCTCTGCATGCTTCTCCTGTTCTCCTGACAAGGAAGCGCCCATACTTACCTTGGGGGGATCGGTTGAATCCGATGGTTAAGTGGCCACTTAGCTCATGCCGAGCGAGGTAAGATGAGAAGAGGTCTGCGAAGTCCCAGGGGTGAGAAAAGCTGAATCTTGGTTCCAGGGTGAGAAAAGTTTTGAGTCCCTGTTCGCTGCGCCACATGTTACAGCAAGTAACAAGGAAGCATCGCGATCCAGAAGCAAAATGCTAAAGAGATTTTATTCAGAGTTTGCATGCTGACAGAGAGACATTAGGAGAGAACAGTGGACACTGCATCTCAGTCAAAGCAATGCAGGCAGGCAGGTAGATAGATACAGAGAGCAACAGAGAGACATGATGAAAATGAGCAGAAGCTTCTCCTTAATGAGCAGAAGCTCTTTCTTTATAGGCTCTTTGTCACATAGGCAGTTAACCATTTGTCTGTACCATATACACTCAATCACTGAGATCAAAGGAGGTCTTAGCCTAGGGATGTGATGTTACATGAAAGGAACTTCCATGGGAAACTACAGATAACATGGTAACACTAGGTTGTAAAATCCAAGGTAATTTCCTGAGCTTCCCTTCAAAGATGGCTTATGAAGCCAGATGTTTTATTGGCCCAATTGTAAAGGTAGGAACAAAGGAAGCATGAAGTTCCCATGAAATGTCCGGTGTGCCAGACAGCTGAGAACCTCAGATTCCTACACATATTTTTGGCTTTATAAAGTTTTCTGTCTTTGAAAATTAATATCACTGCAGGGAAACCCCAAGTAAATTTTATTCCAGCATTAATCAAACTTTTTGTTATTTTTTTTCAGCATTTCTCTTTGTTTAATAGTTTCATCAGCCAGAAGAGACTTGACAGCTAAACACAGTACCAAAGACCTATCTCTTCTGGCACGCCTAGCCAGTTAATTTTAATCTATGAATTTTAAATTAGTATGGGTGATTTTAATATAATGTTTATTTTAATCTTATGTGGACACCCTTGTGTGTTTTAATGATTTTATGTTACTTATTGTATTTTAATTCATACTGTTGAGCCTTGGGGAGAGATGAGTAAGAAATAAAATTATTATTATTATTATTATTATTATTAAGCTTGTCATGTTATAAGAATTTTTAATACTGCATCCTCATGGTTAGGATCTATATCCAAAGATGGTTTTGTTTAAAATCCCACAAAATTCACAGGACTTCAGTTAATAAGGGATGACTGGTTGTAAAGGGATTTAATTGCCATAGGATTATGGTGGTCTCATCAGTTTTAATGGAACCTATGTGCAACTAACTTTCACTGGACCTGAGACATTAATTCTACATCCTCTGAGGTGAGGCAGGTAACAAAGAGGAGCAGATCAACTGTGGAAAACCTTCCCTTTGTCTCTCTCTCTCAGGGCCCTCTTTGATATCTTTCAAAGATACTAAAGGCATGCTTTTCTTTTGGGCTGTTTTGTTGTTTTTGAAAAGACCAGGAGATAAAAGGATCTTTTCCTGTTATTGAAAAGACAGCAGGATAAATGGGGCCAGCCCTGCTATTAGGCGGAGTGAGGGAACCATCTCAGACAGCAATAGAAACTGAAGGGCAGGAAACAGAAAAGAGATCTGTGAGATGTTCAGGTTGCCCTCAGCCAGTTGGCTGCTGTCAGGTGCAATGGAGGGCATTCTCCCTTTGCCAGTGTCGAAATAAGACTCGTCTGTGAGTGTGGACTGCTCTTGTACATGAAATGGACAGAAACATCCTCGTCTGCCTCACACAGCAAAAGCTCTTGGACTGGCACTAAGGAGATTATCAGATGGTAAAAAAATCCCAGGACAGGGACAACAGGAAATTGCTAAAAGGTTTACCTTTTAGACATTGTCGTCCCTGTCCTGGGTTGCTCCCGTTCTGCTCCTGTTCCTCCCCCACTTCCTCTTATTCACGGAAAAATCTGTGAATAAGAGGCCCATTCCGTTATTATAACGGAATGACAGGCAAGTGAACAGGAGCCCCGTTGTGCTCCCGGGATGACAACTGGCTGTGATGTCACCGGGAGGTCACTGCCAGATACTTCTGGGTGCGATCTGGATGACAAGGTAAGTTAAACCCTCCCCCCCCGGGTAGCTTTTATTTTTTAAAATGGGTTTTTGTGGTTGGTTGAGTTTTGACAGCTGGGGGGGGGGTATCTTTAAATTGCCGCCCAGCTGTTCTTTCACGAGAATGGCCGGGATTTCAGTTCCCAGTCGTAAAAACAGCCTTACGATGGCTGCATTTACGACTGGGCAGCAAAGGGAGGGAGAGCCCGTTCCTGTCGTGGAATGAAGGTAGGTGTGTGAAACTTTTTTCTTTATTCCGCGGCAGGAATGGGAATGGAGCAGGTAGGGGGATAGCGGGACAAAAACGGACCCTAAGTGTCTGTCTGATAATCTAAGAGTTCATGCCAGATAAGCCTCATTGAGGTGAGTACTGTATTCCAAAGACGGGGCACCATTAACAACCAATTTTTAAAAAACAGCCGTTCTCTCAACTGGCCTACCTCAGGAGGGTGGGGCACTTTGAGGAGGACATGTAGCATATGTCCAGTTTGAAATGGGAGCAGACATTCCTTCCTACTGGAACAAGACCTTTGCCTGATGCTCAGAAGCCCTGCCATTGCATTCTTCAGTGCTACAACCTAAGATCGATTCTGTGCTACAAGATCAGGCTTACTCAAGGCATCATCCATCCCACCAGGAGCTGCAGACAGCAAAGGCCTTTGTAAAAAAAACAAACAAACCAGGGCTCCTTGTGACCTACAATCTCTTATAAATACTGAAGTGATTTCAACTGGTAAGTGTAAAAGATGTAATTAATATGAGCTTCTAATTTTAAAAAAAGGGCTAGGTATCAGGTGGTCCACTCCAGATGTTGCTGAATTATAACTCTCAGCATGTTTCACCATTGGCTATGCTGACTAGGGCTGCTGGGAGTTGCAGTTCAATAGCGTCTATAGGGCTGCATGATTCCCATCCCTGATTTAGAAGACACAATGTAGTGGTGGGGAACTGAGATTGCCAGAGGAGTCTCATATTGAGAGAAAAATATGCCCTGAATTTAATCTTGGGTTTGAGTTCCACTTTCCAAGATTGACCATGAAGCGTTATGACATGGAAAACCAGGGATATGAACATTGGCAGACACAGAACTCAGTGCCTGCAGGATCCATGGCCTCTGCAGATGAAAGGAATCTGACAGAAATTGAGAAAGGTACCCACACCAGGCACTAACACCCTCATTTTTCCACATTCTACTGCCAACACAGAGCTGAATAGCAGCCAAAGCAACACCCAAGAGACCTTTGTGAGTCCCTGGAGCAAGGAAAACTTCAGCAAGGAGCTGGAGGTTTTCAATAAAAATGTCAGGCACAGAGAACAGAGAGAAGTATGTTTGGATTAAGAGGTGTGAGACAATTTTAGGCAAAGAGGAAAAAACCCAATTATATTAGTCATAATGTACTCTTGGGAAATGAAGACAATCCCCAGCATGAAACCAAGCTCTTACTATTGATTATCCCAGCTCACAGTGCCATCTTTGATATCCAAAACTGGAGAAAGTACGTACTGGGAAGGACAACTTAAACAATAAAGGGACTGAGGTATATTCCCCATAAAGATGAGCCAGTGTGCTATAGGGGTTAAGAGTGTTGGAAGAGGACTCAGGAGATCCAGGTTCAAGTCCACATTGAGCCAAGAAACTCAATTGGTGGCCTTAAGTCTCTCTTTCTTGCTCTCGCTCGCAGCATACAATACCTCATAGGAATGTTGTCGTGAGGATAAAGGGAAGGAGAGCCATGTACACACACACCCGACCTCACTGGAGGAAAGGTAGGATATTCATGTATGTAAAAGTGAATAAATGAATGAATGAGACCGGTGCTCTGTAATATAGGAAATAGAAAAACTAGATCTTGACCACACTGCAGGTGTCTTGAAACAAAATAAAAACAACCTCTGTTTCCACCTCAGATTTCCCTCTGCACTTTCTAGGTAGCACCGTAGACAAATACTAAGTGTATCTGACTGATGAAGACCTCCTTGCCCGCTTGAAGAAATACGGGCTGAAACATGGACCCATTGTTGGTATGGACTAAACTTAAGTGACAGTGTAGCTATACAGGGGGCAGTAATGAGAAACAACATACAGTCATCACTTCCTATTTGCGGCTTTCCCTTTTGCGGTTTTGAGTATTCGCAGAAAGCCGCTGAGGGTTTGCTCATGCTTCGGCTCCCCCCTTGCAGCAAGTGCCAGGGGTTTCCTCGGCCTTTGTTCCCTGTTGCAGGAGGGGGAGCCGAAGGCCAAGCAAATCCCCGTGCTGGCCGCAAAGCCACTGCGGGTGTGCTTGGGTCGGCATCCCCACGCACACAGGGAACAAAGGCTGAGGAAACCCCCAGGGCTCACTGCAAAGCCCCGCGTTCCCGGGGGGGGGGTTAATTTATTTGCATTTTTTTTTCAGTTTCATGGTGGTGCCCTGCCCCTAACCCCTGCAAATGGGAGGGAACAACTGTACATGCTGGGACTTGGGAGCTGAATCAAGAAAAGGAAAGTAAAACCCAGCAGCAGCTTCCATGTCAGGAGGACAGTGATCCAGTCCAGGTCTTAATCTGAACTTTCAGGTTGTACATAGCCTGCAACAGCAGAAGCCAGCAGCTGTGTTGACTTGACATAACTGGCCATATCTTTGGCTGCAGCCTTGTTGAAATGGAACAAGAGTACAGGCAGGACCGTGGGACTGGCAGTGAGTTCACAGGAAAGGTTACTTGGGGGTTGTCTAACCAGTGAAAATATTCCACGTGGAATGCGAGGAGAATCCTACCTGTCTTAATGGGATCCTGCATTGTTTCGCCTTATTCAGAAGGACTGAGGCCAAAACCATCAAAAACTCTGAAGGAAAAGTCATTGCAGTTTTCCCCGGAGTTTTTAAAAAACAGCGGGGGTGTGCATTCCTGCTCATTGTGACAAGCAATTGACTTTGAATTACTTTCCCATAGGACAGGAAGCACTAACTGACTGGCCAGATGAGCGTGGGGGTGGGACTTCTAACAGGGCAAGTGCCCAGTGTCCTCATGTTGATTTTTCACCTTAACCTGGCTAGTCACTTGGAGAGGGAGGCGGGGACGTTTCTCCCCCACTCTTTCTCCAAGCAGTTGGCCAAGCGACTACTGATGTTTCTTTCCTGCCTTTGAGAATGAAAAGCCCCTTCGCCTCCCCTGCACAAGAGGGTGAATGAGTTTATGGGGGCTGTAAGACCCATTAAGATAAGTTACAGCTGCTGAGACTTATCTTTACTGCTGGTCACTCCAGGTTTTTTGGGCTTGTATAAACAAGCCCAAAGTGAGGAAACCTTAGGAAATAGAAAAAATGCTTGAAAGAAGCAGAACATGTAGTGCTGGGTTGGGAATCATGCAGCCCTCCAGATGTTGTTAGACTGCAACTCCCATAAGCCCTAGCCAGCATAGCCAATGGTCAGGAATGCTGGGAGGTGCAGTCCAACGACATATAGAAAGGCATATATCAGTATGACCCCCGTATCGGTCAATACTTTCCTGGACTTACCGTGGATACTGGAAACCAAGCCTGTTAAAATGAATGACTTCCAGTCCAAGCATACCATAGAGTCACACTGGAGGACCTAGAGATTCCTAGAGAGAGGACCTCTCTAGGCATCTTCTAGGTTGTCCAGTGCAACTCTGTGGTCAGCTTCTAGTAGAAACATACCATAGAGTCTAGAACATGCCTAGAGAGATCATATTTTTTTGGACACGGGTAAGTGAAACCACAGGTACCAGTCCCATGGTTACTGGGGTTGTAGTACGAGAGAGAGTAAAGTGAGGACATGTCCCACCAATAAGAATTCTGTCCCCCCAAAGAAAGTTCCTTTCAGTCCCCAGATTTCTAGTACAGGTTGAGTCTCCCTTATCTGAAATGTTTGAGACCAGAGGTATTTTGCATTTTGACATATTTCAGCTTTTGGAATAACTTGCATAGACATAATGAGATATCTTGGAAATGGGAGCCAAGTCGAATCATGAAATTCATTTATGTTTCATATATACTTTATACACATAGCCTGAAAGTAATTTTATACACAATATTTTAAATAATTTTTGCATGAAACAAAGTTTGTGTACATTGAACCACCAGAAATTAAAGGTGTCACTACCTCAGCCACACACATGGACAATTTTGGATTTTGAAGTATTTCAGATTTTGGGATTCCAGATAAGGGAGACTCAACCTGTATTGCAGTAACTTACAGCTTCAGTTGTACAGTAGGTTTCCAAAGAAAAGGTGTAGGCAAAGTGACTCAGAAAATGAGAACACAGCAGATAGATATCAAGTTCTAGACATGACTGATTTTCATGAGGTAGGACAGCATTCTTCTTTGGGGGCAATGTCCTCATTTGTTCTCACCCCCTGCAGCCCTGACGATATAGTTTTATTTGTTGGGTTGGTCCCACCAGTGGTGCAAAGCTTCCCCCCTCCAGCCAGCCACCCTTCCTGAAGCCTCCCTGAAGCTGGCTGACTGGGGAATCTTCCCAGCCAGGCAGCCACCTCCCATGATTCCTCAACCTGCGAGGAGGCTGGCCAGCCTCCTCGCAAGTTGGAGAATTGCGGGGGATGCCTGCCTGCCTGCCTGGGGAGAGGCTCAGCCCCTCCCACCCAGAGAGGCTCCCCCCCACACCGTGCAGCCTCACTGGGCAGGGGGGATCTTCTCCGTGACTTAGTTCTGGAGAAGAACCCCTCCCCATCCAGCGAGGCTTTCCCTGCCCCATGCAGCCTCACTGGGCGTGGGGGGATCTTCTCCATGACTTAGAGTCATGGAGAAGACCCCCTCCCGTCCATCGAGGCTCCCTCCCTCCCCTGTGGGGGTGGCTGGTTGCTGGAGGGGGAGCTTTTCAGCCACCATCCGCTCTTCCCGGAGCCGTGATTGGGGTCCTGATCGCAGATTCGGAGGGGTACTTGACGGGTGAATAGGTATCTCCATTGCGGCTTCAGGAAGGGTGGGTGCTGGCAAGCCTCCCCTCCATCCATCCAGCCACCACCCGTCCTTCTGAAGCTGCGATTGGGAACCCTATTCCGGTGTATAAGACCACCCCCTACTTTTGAAAAGATTTTGAGAAGGTTAAAAAGTCATCTTATATGCCGGAACATACGGTAATTTTATTTGTTGGATTGATCCCACCAATGGTGCAGAGATGAGATTTGCAGTTATAGAGTTTCCTTGGTTTATTTTCTGGGCTGTGAGGCCGTGTTCTGGAAGAGTTTACTTCTGACGTTTCACCTCCATCTGTGGCTGGCATCTTCAGAGAATGGTTGCATAGGAGTGTGTGTGGAGTGTATATACTATGAAGCTTTGTTGGGGAGTACAGTCCTCCCTCAACATTCGCGGCCTCCACACTCGTGGTTCCGCATATTCGCGGTTTGCCAGCAAGGGGAGGCCCTCAGAGGCCCCGTCGCCATTTTCAGTAGGGAGTGGGGAGGCGGGGGAAAGCAACTATGGGGCCTCCGGAGGGCCCCCAGAGGCCCCGTGGTCACCTGTGGAGGGAGTGGGGAGGCGGGGGGGGAAGCAACTATGGGGCCTCTGGAGGGCCTCCGGAGGCCCCGTGGTCGCCTGGAGAGGGAGTGGGGAGGCGGGGGGAGGCGAGCACATGGCCTCCAGAGGGCCTCCGGAGGGCCTCGTGGTCACCTGGGGAGGGCGGGGGAAGTGACTATAGCGCCTCCGGAGGCCCCGTGGTCACTTCAGGAGGGAGGGGGAGGACAGTCTTTATTCGCAGAATTTTCACATTTGCGGGGGTCTGCGAAACCTAACCCCCGCAAATGTGAAGGGATGACTGTATATGTAAATTTGTCTGTTTGAATTGTTAGTTTCTGGGTGTATAAATACAAGGAGGATTAATGTTTGTTTGGCTAATGGTTGGTTGATGGCCCATTATCTGCTGGAAATCCCCCTGTCCCTGTGTGGAATTCCTTTGTAAGTGTTGAGTTTTTATTCTATTGTTTTTCTAAACTGGAAGCCATATTTTGTTTACTTTTAGGGTTTCTTCTTTCCTGTTGAAGTTGTCCAGGTGTTAGTGGATTTCATAGCTTCTCTGTGCATTCTGACATGATAGTTGTTGGCCTGGTCCAGAATTTCTGTGTTTTTAAATAACATTTTGTGTCCAGGTTAGTTTATAACATGTCCTGCTACTGCTGCCATTAGCCAAACAGACACTAATCCTCCTTGCATTTCTACACCCAGAAACTAACCATTCAAATACACAAATTTACATATCCTCTCCAACAGGGGCTCAAAGTATATAAACTCCACACACACCCCTACCCAACCATTTTCTGAAGATGCCAGCCACAGATGCAGGCGAAACATCAGAAGTAAACTAACTCTTCCAGAACATGGCCTCACAGCCCGGAAAAAAACCAAGGAAAATTTATGTATGCTGGCCATGAAAGCCATCGACTTCACAGATTTGGAGTTGTCAGAAAAGCCAAGAACTTGTGGAAAGGACTAGCAGCGCAGGAGAGGGGATTGTAAACCACCTTAGCTGGTGTTTAACAGTTTTTTCTGGATTCTCTCCTTCAGCATCAACATGGAAACTTTATGAAAAGAAAATCTACGAATATGAGAACAGGCTGGCACAGCAGCACTCTGTAGTAAGAGCTCCAGCAGCTGACCCAAGTGAGAAGAAACTGGCAAAACCAGGGGGAAATCGCTCTGTCAGACATGGAAATCCCATTTCTCCACATATTTCTCCCTCCACAGGTCCAAGTAATATCTAAAGTATCACCCCAGAGGCCTGTGGGAATTCTGAGACTACAGAAAACCTCAGCTCAGGGCAAGCAGGTGAGGGAGGTTTTAGATAAAATTCCCTAACTGGCAGGTTGGAGTGAGAAGATAGAAGGAGGAGGAGTGGCATTAGAGCAGGAGTGGAGATTTTTCAGCCCTCCAGATGTTGTTGAAATAGTGGTCCTCACCACTGGCTATACTGGTTAGAGGCTGCTGGGGATTGCAGTCCATAAACATCTGGAAGGCTCCATAATTTCCATCACTGAACACAGATCATGAGTGTCATGGGAAGACCAGCACAGTGTCTCCTGCAAGAGTCTTGGGGAATGATGGACAATCTCTAGCATCATTTCAAATCTTCCTAATTCATTCTGCCCCTTCCAGCTCTCAGCTTCACAAGGACATACTTAAGAGAAAACTACTGCTCTCCCAGAACCTCTTACTTACAGAACTCTCTCACACTCATACTTTTTCAGCAGCTTTTAAAAAGTCCTAGGCCCTTTTTCTTCACCCCACATTTCCCCTTTTTCCTTGGCTCACTTCAGTTGTTGCAAACTCACTTGAAAGTGCAAAAGTAGTTTACACTCAACTCAGATGGCAGAGAGGTGAGGAGAGACTTGCCCTTCCCAGTAGACTCAGGCAAAAGCAAACTGCTTCAGTCTTTCCTAGCTTGTGTGTTATTTCTCACTAATAACATCTGGCTTCTTGATGATATGCAGTGTTGCTTGGCCACAATTTTCATGTGTGAAATGTTGGACATTATGAGAAAGTCTTCTGCCTTTAATCACTGGCAGTGACCAAGACTCTCACAGAGGGGAACGAAGCAGCTGGGTTGAGAAAGCTAAAAGTGTGTGCTATGGAGACGCCACACCTGAGGCCCAACACTGAAAGACCAGAACCAGAAAGGCAAACCATATGTCAGCTTCCATGACAACAAGGACCCCACACTTCCCTATAACCACTTGCCAACATAGTAACACACCCTAGGGGAACTAACAAAGAAATATTGGGCTGAGGGCTGCCCCTTTAAGGCATCCCACTCAGGAAGGGGATGGAGTCTTGGAAAGGTAGTGTGGCCCAGGGAGCACAAAAAGGGCCCAACGGGAACTAAGAAGACATCAGTATAATCTTAAAACTGAATAATCTCTTTCTGATCTAGGAATTTAAGGAATACTCACAATTTTTCTCAGTAGGACCCCCTTATCCACTGGGGATTGGTTCTGGGGTGCCGTGACTACTGAAAACAGTGGATAATAGCGAATGCCACTGAAAATAATGGGACTTCCAGTTTAAAATACCATAGAGTTGCCTTGGAGGACCTAGAAAATGGCTAGAAAGGATGCATTTTCTAGGAAGACTCTATGGTAGGTGTGCTGTTTTTTTCCTGTGGATAACTGAATCAGTGGATAATGAATCAGTGGATACGGGGGTCCTACTGTAGTAGTAGTAGTAATAGTCGTCTGCTGTGATTCGTTTGCATTTGGGGACTCTAGAGGAAAAAGTAATTTGTTCAAAACACATTAGCTGGAAACCTCTTAGCAACATATGTTCATGTAATCGGAGGTTTTGCCAGTGTATGTCTTTTAAATTCATTTTGCAAAGAGATATTCTGTACCTCCTTGTGCAACCACTCCCCACACAAGACAGATTCACAGCACTGGCATGTTAGTGCCTGAGGGCTGGCAGGAGGTCATTTAGTGGCTGGAAGGGGAGAAGGGATGACCAATCAGTGTCCAGCTGCACTTCTGCAGCTGTGAGAAAAGAGCAGCCATTGCTTCCGGTGAATTAACTGGCTGTGGGGACACATGCAGGTGCTGAGACCCTCCTCTTCCATGGAAGTTGTGGTAGAAAAGAAGCCCCCATCTAAGTACACTCTGAGACTCTTAGAATCCAGAAGCATTATGTAGAATTGTATCCATTGTTTTTTCACAATAACATTTTTGGTGCAAAAAACATTTTTGGCAGAAAATGGTGCATTTTGGGCAAAGCGTGATGTTTTCTGGGCAAACACATTGGTATAGATTCTGCTTTGCTTGTGCAGAGTGTAATGCTCTCTGCACATGAAGCACCACATGTCTCCTTCCCAGCAGCTCTCAAGCCCAGGGGTGGGGGCAGGTGCTTCTGTGAACATTCAATGGCTGAGGTGGGGGAAGAAAGGGGACAGGAAAAATAAGCTAATCAAGAAGTTGAGTCTAGTTAGGAGTAGGAGAAAAACATGATTGCTGACCCACATTGACTCTGCTTCTCCCCCTCTCCCCCATTGCAGTTGTTATCCACTCAGATTTCAGTCTATTTTCAACTCTTAATTTTCTTTTTCTTCCATCACAGAAGCAAAAACAGAAGAACACCAGACACACCTCCCTGCTGTAACTCCACAGATCTTCCCAGATAATCACATTGTTGAGAAGATTCCAGTTAGAAGCTCAAGAATTCAAACAGAAGCATCAAATTCTGGTGAATGTTACAAGCACACCTACACAAAAGCGAAGGGGGTGGATGGGTGGAAACTTCCTAGCAGGCTAATGGGAGCCGTTTTTTAAAAAATTTAGCTCAGCAATGTCAATTCACTTTCCCCTCTAGAGGGCACTAGCATAAAGAGCTACTGTACAGTTGTCCTTTCATATTCGCTGGGGTTTGGTTCCAGGAACCCACCCACCCACCTCCCGTGGATACCAAAATCCGTGAACATTCAAGTCCCATTCTATGCAATGGCATAGCAAAATGGTGTCCCTTATATAAGATGGCAAAGTCAAGGTTTGCTTCTTGGATTATTATTTTTTAAAGAATATTTTCAAGCTGTGAATACTTAAATCCATGGATACTAAATCTGTGAATATGGAGGGACAAGTGTACTTCTGTACCACCCTTTTCATAATTTTTATCTTGAACTAAATTAGGAATTTAATTGACACAGAGAGCAAGGATTCACTATTTTAGCTGAATTTTAAAAAGGGTCACACACAGTTACAGAGATGTGTTTTTTAATGTGTGACTGTTTATCACAATAGGTAGGTGGAAACCTTTTGTTCAGTTCTTCTGAGTAACAGTTACTGAACTGAATTTGACCAAAAGATAATAATAATAATAATAAAATTTTATTTCTATACCGCCTCTCTTATAACGAGGCGGTTTCCAACATAACAAAAATCACAACATAATACAAATTACATTAAAATTGCATTAAAATACAAGAGTACAACAATAACAAAAAAGCCAATGCCCAATGCTGGTGAGGGGCGAGATATGCAGGCTAAAGGGTGAGGTTAAGGGTATGCCTGCCGGAATGCCCAGGTTTTGAGATCTTTTTTAAATTGGTTCAATGTTGGGGTGGAGCGGAGCTCAAACGGGAGAGAGTTCCAGAGACGGGGGGGGCTGGGTGGAAAATGCTGCTTTTCATATCCAACCAAAATCACCTCAGCAAACTGAAGTTTCCCTCAAGCCACATCTTATACTTTTACATTACTGTACCAGTATTGTTATTGTGTGCTTTCAAGTTGTTTCCAACTTATGGGAGCCCTAAGGCGAACCTATCATGGGGTTTTCTTGGCAAGATTTATTCAGAGGGGGTTTGCTTTAGCTTTCCTCTGAGGTTGAGACAGTGTGACTTGCCAAGCTCACCCAGTGGGTTTCCATGGCTGAGCAGGGATTTGAACCCTGGTCTCCGGTCATAGTCCAACGCACAAACCACCACACCACACTGGCTTCTTCTGAGTATATTTTTAGCAATACCACAAATGCACAAATTTCACAACAGAAAAGCAAATTAGTAGTCTCAATTGTTGACCCACAGCTACAAAACCAGTAACCTTTTTCCCTTAGAAGCCTTCCAAAATCTTAGCCTGAGCATATTTTATTATCACCTTTTTTTGTCAGGGCCAACACATATCCAGACTTGTCGGAGCCTGTTTCCAAAGACCACAAGTGGACCCCAAAACCCACCTGGGGGGACACTCCTGTCCAGACCAGTGAAGATGACAGACATGCTCATTGCAGAGGCTGAAATACCCTCTCCCTCAGACAAACCATTGGCTCCAGCTGTGAGATCTCGCCACGTTCTACTTTCCTCATAAGGTGTAGAGTTTGTTGATATAGTCTCTTGTACTTAATAGCATCTTTTTGAAGCTCTTCCATGAGAGAATAACTTTTAGAGTCTAGGGTTTCCTCGTGTCTTTGTCTCTTAGGAGTATGTTCTTCACTGTCTTTTTCTTGAGCATCATTGTCTAAAACAGAGGAAAACAGACATCAGATATTGAACCCAGTACACACACACAGAGAGAGAGAGAGAAAGAGAGAGACTTATGATACAAATCCTTACCAGAAGCTTTCCTTTTCTTGTCAGCTGTTCTCAGAGGGGAAGCTTTAGATTGTGAGGGCACTTAAAAAAAGAAAAGAAAAAAGCAAAGAGTCAGGTTATTAATTTCTCAAAATTCTTTAAGGAATCCCTCTCCCCCAAACAACAACAGCATGATCATTTACCAAAATCAGGGTCTAATAGGCCCTTCTCTTTTCTACCTGATTTTTTCTGAGCCCATTCCTAATATGAAACAGACATCAGAAATGGAACCCAGTACTTAATCTTCTCTCTCTGTCTTACACACACACACACACACACACACTTATGATACAAATCCTTACCTGAAACTTTCCTTTTCTTTTCAGCTGTGCTCACAGGTGAAGCTTTAGACTGTGAGGTCACTACAACAGCAAAGAGTCACATTATTAATTTCTCAAATTTCTTTAAGGTATCCCTTCCACAAAAACAACAACAGCATGAACATTTACCAAAATCAGGGTCTACCACATCCATCTCTTTTCTCACAGATTTTTCAGAGGCCATTCCGAATATGAAAAAGAACCAGAGCTTTTTTATACCCCTTAACTTACACGACATGTCAAAACTAGAAGAATAAAGATGTCTTTAAAAGTTTGTTTACCTGTTGATGTAGATGCCATATCAAAAGGCAAATGGTTTCCTTCAAAATGTTTGTCCTGGAAGTGTTTCAGAAAAAACAATGTAAAATTAATTAAAGATACAATTAAAGATAAGAACTGACATACTGGGTAAGATCAGGCTTCGCTGAATCTAGCAATGGCTAGCTTGAAATTGCTGAATCATATTGGAAAATAGCACTCTATAGTATAGACACGTTTAGCTTTAAAGTGGGACATGCTGAGACACGTCCAAAACCTTACAAACACGCATGCTCTCTGCGGGGCGTTTTAAGCAGCACCCTCATGAGAGACATGCAGAAGGATATGTATAGCATCTTTGAAAATTATTTGTGTTTAAATTCTGGACAAACAACCCAAAAACTAGATGAAGAAAAAAGTTTACTTTTAAAACAAATTACACCTCAGATTCAGAATGAAGTGGAAGAAACCCTGAGCCCCCTCCTCAGCAACCTTCAAATACATTCAGCAGAGTGTGTAAAGGAAATTTTTTAAAAGGTGATGAACAGCACATTTCAAGATGGAAAATAAACTCAGGAAGATTTATAATTGTTTTTGTCTTTGCTGGATTTCTTACTAAGTGCTTAACAAAGCATGGGGGTTCTCTGCAAGATGAGACCCTGGAAATGCTTTGTGATTATTTTACAGACTACTTGATAAAAAATCATGGAGAGTGGATCTCACAGAACTACAAAAGGGTAAGTAATTTTATTTCAATTGTAAAGGATAATTATGTTTGTTAGGTTGTCAAAAAGATATTGTGGAAGACTTAATAAAACCAATATTCTCTTTTCTTTGTAGGGAGAACCTCCTGACATGAATAATGTTAAGAGAAACATTGTAGCAATTTTAACAAAGATGCTGAAATTGAAATGGCTGCTTCTTCCAGTCTAGCAATCCCTTGCATTGAAATGTTTATAACATGACTTACATTTAAAAAAAAAGAAAAAAGAAAAAAAAGCAAATGAATAAAAATGTTTTTTATATTTAGACAACTTTGATTGCAACTGTACATTTAAAATGGGCATGTACATAATACATTTGGAATAGTAATGGGATTTTTTCATTTTCTTTTCTCTGGTCCAAGCGATACTAGTACACACAGAAAAATAAATCCTCATATCAACACACAAACACACACACACACACATTTGAGAGTTAAACAGACATCCTGTGTTTTGTTTTTTTTTTGCCTTGCACACAGTTTAGCCAAACCTCAGTACCTTTTCTCCAAAATAAGTATCCATAAGTAGAATGTTGAAAACACACAGACAATACCTATCTATGGTTTATTTTAAAGATAACTAAAACCCATCCACACAGACATTTCTCCATACTAGTACACACAGAAAAATAAACCCTCATATCAACACACACACACACACATTTGAGAGTTAAACAGACATCCTGCATTTTTGCCTTGCACACAGTTTAGCCAAACCTCAGCACCTTTTCTCCAAAATAAGTATTCATAAGTAGAATGATGAAAACACACAGAGACAATACCTATCTATGGGTTAATTTAAAGATAACTAAAACCCATCCACACACACACATTTCTCCATACTAGTACACACAGATGCACATGTCATCAATTAAAAAAAAAAAAAGACTCTCATATAGACACACAAACAGCATGCTTACCCAAGGACAGTTGAGGACCTTTTTCTTAAAGACCAAAATGTTACAAAGCCACTGTTTTTATACCCTAAATTCCTTTGACCATATCTGGGGAAACACACACAAGGATCACCTCCTAGACATCACACCCTTAGCTAATGTTTTTCATCAATATAGGATTTGTTTTGAAACGTCTTCAGTAACAGGATACAATAGATAACTCCTAATCTTTTGCACGTTTTAAAAGTGTCCTGGTGTGGAATGCATTTCCTTTCTACTGTGTGGTCACAGCTGGGCACACCCAGAGAATCTCATGCCCTTCCTTTCTTCCTGCCTTTACAATGGGGCCAATAAACATCTGGCTTCATAAGCCATCTTTGAAGGAATGCTCAGGAAATTACACCTTGGGTTTTACAACTCAGTGTTACCTTCCTATCTAAAGTTTCTTTTATGTAACATCACATCCCTAGGCTAAGACCTCCTTTGATCTCAGTGATTGAGTGTATCAACAGACAATAAGCTCATCATGTCTCTCTGTTGCTTACTGTAACTATCTGCCTGCCTGCATTGCTTTGACTGAGATGCAGTGTCCATTGTTCTCTCCTAATGTCTTTCTGTTAGCATGCAAACTCTGAATAAAATCTCTTTAGCATTTTGCCTCTGGATCGTGATGCTTCCTTGTTACTTGCTGTAACATGTGGCCCAGCGAACAGGGACTCTAAATTTTTTAACCCTGGAACAGCTTTTCTCACCCCGGGACTTCGCAGACCTCTTCTCATCTTACCTCACTCCGCATGAGCTAAGTGGCCACTTCACCATCTCCCCAAGGTAAGTATGGGCGCTTTCCTGTCAGGAGAACAGGAGAAGCATGCAGAGGAACTCTTATTTCTTTTACAAAGAATAGATCGCCATCCTTCTTGGGATGCAGTTCAAAGGCTGGTCCTTGAACTTGGGGCAAAATGCCCATGGTACCCCCAAAAAGGATCCCTACAGCTTAAGGACTGGGAGAAATTAGGAAGGGAATTGCATGCAGAACCTAGGGCTTCAATTGAAACCTTACAGATGTGGCATCTTTGTCGTTATGCAGTGGAAAAAATTGGCTGTGAATCAAAAACTATAGAGCTATCCACTTCTCCTCCAACCATTCCATCCAATGAATTTCAAAACTCAAAAAGTAATAGTGCAGTGGAGGGGATGGCAAAAGGATGTAAACATGACCCTGCCTCTCCAGCTAAGGAATCAGCAGAAATCCTTGCCATATGCAACATGGAAACTAAAGATCATCTAGTCAAACCTGTAACTCAGGAAAGAATGGATGAATCTTGCCAGGATGATGGGAATTACAGTAAGGATAGTGATTCAGATTGGGAAAATCTAGAGCCCTCCAACTCAAAGCATCCAAATTTTGAAATCCCTGTGACTTGTAAACAGGCATCCATCCACAAACCACGCCATAAGCTCCAAGTGGTTTGGAAAACCTTCACTAGGAAGGCAAAGCCTTGCTCTAAGAAAGCACAGGCAAAATCAGTTCCCCACAAGACATCAAAGAAAAAGGAAATGACCTTTGAAACAGAGATTAGAGATGCAAGTGAAGTTTCACAGATGCTTGCCCCAGAAATGGATCACACAGCACCCAAAGTGATCCACTTGTGTGCCACCCCAAAGCAGGTACTGGAATGGCATAGCAGACCCCCAGATGGCACAAGCCAACTCTCTGCCTTGAGCAGAACAAGCAGTGCTTGTGAAGCTGAGATAGTGTCACCCAAACAGACTCCAATTTCAGGGAATCTTCCCCTAGAATACACAGGCTTTCCTTTAGGAACAAATCTACAGGATGGAACACAGGACAGAACATCCACGGAGAATGGTGAGTATGATTTTTTGTGTGTGTTTTTAAAGTTAATTTAGCCCCCATGGAGTTCACAAATTTGGGAGGTCTGACTAAACCAACTCTGTTCTCAGAGCCTCCAGATTTGGAAGTTCCCTGTCTGCCAACCTTGAAATCCATGCTGAAAGGTCCTGAATTTCTAGATCTGCCCCTTAGTCTAAAAGGTCACCCAAATGGACCCCGAATGGGCAATGTAAAGTATGGACCTGAAGGGAATCTTTTGCAAGTTCCCCTTATGAGGACCCCTCAGCACAACAGCCTTGATGCCCCACATCACAGGGAATGCACCGCAGAGAGTGGGAGCATTCAGAAAAGAGAAATAGTGCGTTCAAACCTCACAACAGCAGTTTCTCTCCTGATTTTGGATAAGGGAATCCAAACCCTTGCTGCAGAAGTCCCCAATAGAAATTTTGTGGACTGCAATGTCCATGAGGCTGCAACTTCTCTAGTTTCCTTCACAATGGCAACATGCAGCTCAATTTTAACCACATTCCTAAGGGTAATGGCTTCAAGTGCCAAACACCACTTAGATGAGATGCTACAAACTCCAGCCAGTCCACAAAAATCACAAGCCTCCTTTCTTGAAAGTGTTCCTGGAAACCCTGAACAGACAAAAGCAGAGAAATTTCATTCCCTCTTTCCTATTCCTCAGAAGCTGTCTGAGTGGAACGGCAGACCTCCAAATGAGGCTGCCCTAGCCTTTCTTAGGCTTTCAGAGGCTGAGACAGTGTTACCACTTGTGATGACTGAAAAGATGTCTCTTGACTGGAGAGATGCCAAATCTTTTAGGAATTTGCACCCCCCATGAAACATGAAATGCTAACAAGTTTATCCCATGAATGTTTATCCCATGAATATATTTTTCTTTTGTAACAGCAGAGTGGGAAAACTCAAAATATTTTTTCTTTTCTTTCTCCCCCATCTTTTGGAATGGTATCCCCCATAAGGAAAGCTGGAATGGTATCTCATAAGGAAAGAAGTCCTCACAACCCACTCATTTGTAAATAGTTTTGTGCCTTTCTTTTGTCTTCTCTCTATCATGCAAATTGGGGCACTTGGAGGCCCCAGACTCATAGCATGCAATTGTAATTCTTTGAATTGGGAAAACTTTTTTTTTCTTTTTTAAGCATATAGGAGGAAGTCAGAGCATGCACTTTGACATCCTATTGATTCCCTGATCCTTTCCAGTGATTGCTGACCCATGAAATTTTGCTGCCTAAAGTTCCCCAAAGTTATATGTTAATAACTGAAATTTGATTTTCATTGGGATTTTTGTTCAACATAGTAATTGATTTTAGATATTTTTGCATTCTCAGATAGTTCTTTCATGAACTCCCACTTTTGTAAGCAACTTATGTTGGGAAAGAGAATTCAATTGTTTAAGGGAATTGCTCTATTTCCAGTTTGAAATCTTGTTATTTTACCAGATGGTCTAAAAGCCTTGCCAATGACTCTTTTGTCTGATCTTTGGGGACCCCAATAACTTTTTTCCTTTGCAGGTCATTGTAGAATTTGTGCTCCTTTTAGCCATTATTATTGCTTTGTTGTTGTCATTGATTTTCACTTTAGTTAAATGAGTTACTCTAAAGCCCATGATGTTTTAGTTAGTTATCCCTCAGCTATTATTACCATGAATGTTTTTGCATAATTTCTCAAAGCTTTTCTCAGAAATAGGTGTCTCATCAGCGCTAGACAAAACTAAGCCTGAAATTCCTGCAACTTGCCAATTTTTTGGACTGCCCTGATGCCCTCTCCACAGCTGGGGAAGGAAGATTGTTCAACTGTTGCTGATTAACTTTCATAGTTTTTCTTTGTTTTAGAGTTTTGTTCTTTTCTACACAATTTACATAGATCTAACTGCATTCCTTTTCCAATTACAAAAACAGGAATTTGAATCCCAACTCCAAGGCAAAGTTGGAGACCCTAGAAAGGCATCCAGACTGACCCCAAAATTAAAACTTTCTGTCCTGCACCTTGAACTTTGGTAAACGAATAATGCATTTTATTTCTTTTCTCCCTTTCTTCAAAGACTGATGTTATGTTTTGTGATATGCATCTTTCTCTTTCCTAATCTCATGACATTCTTTACAGGTCAACTTATTGGGCATAGTCACTCAAAGACTTTTGAAAAACAAAAAGGGGGGAGTGTGCCTCTTCTGCGCTCCTTGGTAGTCATTCAGTCAAACAGTAATTGCATATTGTATATTTACACTATGAATTATTAACTTTTTCTTATTTTTCCCCAATACAGAAGTATTTCTGGCACCTTTTCCCTCCCATAACCACAGGTTCTGAATAGCCAGCTTCCAGATCCTGATCCTGAATTTCAATCTCAAGCCTGCAACAAGTGATTCCATATCAACCAAACCATTGTCCAGTAACTTGGGAAGATGTTAAAGGACTGTTCAAACACAAATTATATTGACCGAACAAACTAAAGGACACCTGAGAACTTTTGTTGCAGCAGTTTGGACCTACTGCTAATTCAGCAAAACATTTTTGTACCTTATCTGCTTATTTACAGTCACTCCTATAACTGCTAAAGAGACTTTTACATGACTGTTTTATTCAACATATGGACACATCTGGATGTATATTATTTCTGTTTATCTCTTCCATTGTTTCTAACTCTCTGTTGCACAATTTATATTCCATGTTTGTAAAGCCTGATCTAATTCAAACCAAGGTTCCATTGAGTTGCCAGAACATGTTTGCCACCTGCATTAATTGTTAAACATATGAATATGTATCCTTTAATTATGCTCACATAATGCTGAATATGGGACAACAGTTGCATTATTTAAGAAACTTGACAACACATTACTACAAATATAGGATTTCATGATCTTTTAAGCTAGCTGCCTAATCTAAACTGACTACAAACTGCCTTTGTTTATTTTATAGGATTTTTCATGAGCCTTTCCTACAAAGAGACATCAGTTGTTATATTTGGGACAACAACTAAACAATTTGGATTTTAAAAAATAAAGAAGGGGGACACTGCATCTCAGTCATGCTTTGACTGAGATGCAGTGTCCATTGCTTTCTCCTAATGTCTTTCTGTTAGCATGCAAACTCTGAATAAAATCTCTTTAGCATTTTGCCTCTGAATCGCGATGCTTCCTTGTTACTTGCTGTAACACTACTGTAAGCTCCTTTGACCATATCTGGGGAAACACACACAAGGATCACCTCCTAGACATCACACCCTTAACTAATGTTTTTCATCAATATAGGATTTGTTTTGAAACGTCTTCAGTAACAGGATACAATAGATAACTCCTAATCTTTTGCACATTTTAAAAGTGTCCTGGTGTGGAATGCATTTCCTTTCTACTGTAAGTTCCTTTGACCATATCTGGGGAAACACACACAAGGATCATTGCTTTATTCAACATTCTTTATTTAAAAACCATTGAAATGATCTATTTTTTAAAAAAGGTTCAACATAGTCTAAAAATTCTTTGTCAGCGGGTTTCAACAGACAATGCAGAAAATAAAATGCTTTTTCAGCCCTACTTAGTTTCATAACAGTGTTCAATACATAATTGGTAATATCCTGTGTTAACGCCAAGCAATCTAAACTGTAAGATACAAGAATTATTGAATGTACTAAACGTTTCATGCACAGATTCGCGGAGATCTGTCTGAGAAGTTTAGAATGTATATTTTTCTTTCTTTTTAAACAATCGTGTTCTGTCACTGACTGCTGACCTGGGGAGTTACAAGCAGAACATTTTCCCTCTACATAATGGTTTAAAATTTTTGTTAGGATCACATAAATGATAACTCTGGAGAGAGATTTCATCGTCCTATGTTTGTTCTTTGAAGGAACTGGAGGTTCTTTCAGGCCAAAAATCCTTTGCATTCTGACATGTGGAAGCTCTGTATTCAGCAGGTTTACAGATCCCTAAAAAATATGAAAGAAATCACTTTTTAAAGGTGTTCTATACAACAAATCATTCATCACGATTCACCCAATAATTTCACAGACCTGTACTTCTCCTAAGGATGCCAACCTCTGCAAAGCTATACTGCATGGTCCATGGACACTGGATTCAGCGACTTGAACACCATTATAGTTTGTTCCACATTCCTAAAAAATAAGAACACGGATTATTGGTTTTTGTCTACAACAAGGTATCCCCAAAACCTTACACAGAGGGCTTTTCATTTTATTTTTTTACCTTAATTGTAGTATTCTCTGCTGAAAGAGAATCAAGCATGGACTGCCACATCTGAGAATCTTCCTCTTGTAGAACTTCTGGTGCACAATTCTCTTTATCAGAATGTGTGTCCCCATGACATTTTGGGATATTAGGTGTCAGGTCTCCTTGAGGGGTACTGACTTCTGTATGTCTCTGAGGAATCTCCATCTTGCCTCAGCAGAACGTGTCTGGGCATGCAAAAAATGGCCGCTTCTCCCTCTACAATATATCTCGGGGTCTGTTCTCCTATTGGCCGTTTTGGCCCACGTGCATATGAGGCGGCCGATATTCATCCCTATTGGCCGGGAGTAGTGCAGAGGAGTTCCACAAGGGGTCACGGGACCCCCGCTGCAACCAATCAGGCCACCAGTTGGACATTGCACAGTTAGGACCACGTGGGGTATAAAAACAGCTCCTATTGGTCGGGCAGGAGGAGTTACTTCCTACAGGGGATCACATGACCTGTACCACATGTTCCGCCCAAACAGGAAGTTCGGCCCCCACAGGAAGTTACGTCTCAAAAGGAAGTTCAGCCCATGACAGGAAGTCCCGCCTAAACAGGAAGTCCTGCCTAAACAGGAAGTCCCACCTCTAAGCACTTCTGGGGGAGGGGCTAAGCCATGTTGACAGCTGTCAATCATTTTGACATGAGCTACACAGGTATATTAGAACTCAGGTTAATGACTCAGCTTGCTCTCACTGCAACTCCCAGGATCATCCACAACAGCCGCCAGATCATCTGAGGCCCTACATTAGCAAAACAAGGGCGCAAATCACAGTCCAAGCCTTTCATGCTAGGAACCCCCACCTTCTGGAGGCACTAGGACCAGGTAGGCTTAGTGGGAATTACTTAAGGTATTGTGCAATTAATTGAATTTCCTGCCTTTCTCTTAACATGAAAGCCAAGGCAGCACAGAAGAAGGCTCAAAGAAGAAAGAGCTAATAACCAGATAACTCAAAGGTTTTTTTTTATTAAAACAACAACAAATGAATGAGTTATCATGATGAAACACCATATAACAGCGTATAAAATCATTTGAAAACATGACTGTAAAGATAAAAATGCAGCGCACATACATCCCATTAGAGAAACACTTCTGCATAACCCGCTAATTGCCAAAAGCCTATTTAAATAGAAAGGTCTTGATCTGGCAGTGAAAGGAGAGCAGAGAAGGGAACATCCTAACTTCTCATGGGAGGGATTTTCATAGATTGGGAACAGCCATCAAGAAATCCCTCTCCCATCTCTGGTAGGCCTGTGATGTTGCCTCTCAACATCACCTCAGTAGTAGCAGAGTGTTACTGTGGCTACGCTGGTTGTAGTGCACGCTGGTCTGTCCCCTCTGGGTTTAACTTGAGCTATCTGGGGTGCTGAATCCTGTCCCCAAAAATAGGTTCAGCACCTTGGATAGCTCCATTAAAGTTTGGATTAAAGCCCTGAGTAAATTCACTGCCTTCATTTATATGGAAGTCATCAGCTATTACTGGCTACAGTATTTTGTATCCCCCCCATACCCCTGGCTCCCTTGAGGCCTGACATGGCTTCAGACTAGCCCTGAATTTTCCATTTCTGGCCTTGGCCCCAAGCTTACTTGTTTGGTCTACTGGTCCCAGAATCCACCAGCCAGTATAGCCAGTGTTGTTTTTAAAAACTAGCTCCTTGGGACTTCCGGTTTGGGATGGATCAAGAAAGGATAATTTTGGAGTCTCTCTTGGGCACCTAATCATAACAGAGACAGCAAAAGGAGTAAATATAGACCAATTTGGCCTGAAAATGAGACCACTGAAATTAGAGGTCCCTAAATAGTCCCACTTTTATGGCCACATTGTTCACAAGGCCAGTCGCTCGGTCAGGCCATTGATCGTGAAGACAGGATGAGTGGAACAAACCGCCATCATGGTGAGCGAGTGAAGGATAAGCCCTCTTGGCTCGAACAGCTAGCAAGCTGACAAGCCTCTTTGAGGGGGAAAAGTGAAGAGAAGAGAGAATTAATGAGGGGGAGAAGACTTGCTGATTACAGGTTACTAAACCTCGAGGGAGATTTTGTTGTTGTTGTACTTTGTTGCTGTGAGTTTAGTGATTTAAGATTTGATATCGCTGAGTTTAAACTCTTTTTTTGTATTTTTGGTGGGTTGTTAAGAGAGTGAAGAGAGAGAGAGGTGAGAAGAAAAGTGGTGAGAGTAAGAAGAGGATTTTTGTTTTCTTTTCTCCCTCCTCTCTTTCTCTGATTATAGCTGCCATTCATATTGTTTTTCTTCCTTTCTTGGTTTTTTGGAGTCCTGATCACTGTGATTTTCACTTGCTATTTAGTGCTATTTGAACTCTCTATTTAATTGAATTGAATTGAATCATTGCCAAAAGATTATCCTTGGAAACGTGGACTTGTTGTTTGGCACTGCACTTGTCCTTGAAAGACTTTCTCCCGCAGTGTAATATTCACTCTCCTTGCTCTCTAATTTGTTTCCTTTTTAAGTTCATTCACCACTCATCCTGGGTGTTATTTTTTGTGACTTATTTTCTTTTTTCCCTTTTGTTTTTAATGACTTCTAAATTTTGAAGCTGTTTAAATTTTGTCATTCTTTTTTTCTTTTTAAAATTTTTCCTCCTTTCCCCTTTATATACTCCTCTCCTAACTGTTTTTTACATTGAAGAGCTTGATGAGGGAGAAAGAATAAAAGAAGAAGGAAAGACAGCAGATAGAAGAGTAAAAAGGGAAGAGAGTAAGGGAGATGAGGAAGAAGAAGAAGTGAAGAAGAAAGAGACAAGAAGAAGGAACATGAGCAGAAGGGGAAAGGAAGAGAATTGGAAGGAAGAGAGGATAGAATGAAGAGAGAAAGTAGAGGAAGAAGTGGGGTAAAGACAAGAGAAAAAGAAAGGAACAGGGAAAGTTGAAGAAGGTAAGAGGAAGTAGTAGATAGCTAGTGTGGAAACAGGATGAAGAAAAATGAAGAAAGAGAGAGTGGGCCAAGTAACTGGAGACAGACATAGAAGACAAATGAATAACAAGAGTTAAGAGATAAAGAGATATTTTAAAAAGAAAGAAGGTAAAGAGAAAATTAAAGAATCATGTTGGTGTCTGCTCTAAGGTCAAGAGGGAACTTTCAAAATGTACAACCCATGCAATATGGAAGAGGATCCATAGAAGAAGGGATTCCTCAATATATGCTGAAGTTTATGGATGAGATAAAAGATTTTAGGAAAGAAACTGGTAATCACCTGGATGACATAAACACTAAATGTAATGCAATGTATGACTTATTAGAGAAAGCGAATGAGGATGTGGAAGAGAACAAAGAGGAAATTCAAGTTCTGAAGATAGAAATGCTAAAATTGAGAGCAGAATTGGAAAAGCAACTAGACTGGATGGGAATGGCAGAACGATGAGAAACAGAAGCATGGCTAAGATTTAGAGGTGTGACTGTGTCCCCCAATGAAATTATTAGAAGGAAAATAATTAAAAAGCTCGCAAAAAGCCTGGAATGGGAGAAAGAATGTGTGGAGAAGGAAACAGACAGAGTGTACAGAGTGAATTCAGCAATTGTAAAGAGGAAGAAGAAGAAAAAGAAGAATCTTCCATGGGATACAGTTGTTCAATGTGTGAAGAAAAATGTAAGAGATTTCATTTTAGAAGTTCACCACCATGAAGGTATAATGGTGGGTGGAAGATTAGTAATAATTTTCAAAGAAATTCGAATAAGATTGCTCAGGGGGAGAAAGGGCTATGCTTTTCTGGTGGAGAAGCTGAAAAGAGAGAGAATACCTTTTAGTTCGTACAATCTTGAAGGGGTAATTTTTTTTCAATTAAAGGAGAAAGATATAGGATTAACTCAATGGAAAATGCGAAAGATTTTTTAAAAACTTCAAGATGGAATTTGGAAATCACCCAAAGGAACAATAAAGTGACTCCTCAGGAAATGAAGAATTAGACCTACAAAGAGAAGATATTCAAGACCAAGACAGAAACAAGAAGTGGGGAAAGAAGGCTCAAAAGAAGAGATTGGAAGATAATAAAAAGCAAAGAGAAGTGAGTTTGCTGCACTTGAGTGCTTCAGACAAGGAAGATGAGGATCAAAGGTAATTAAATAGGGGGAAAGAAAGAGGTGAAAATAAGAGATGGATTGTAAATATATTACATGGAATGTTAAAGTTATCAATACATTGAAGAAAAAGAAATTAATATTACATTATTTAAAGAGGTTAAATGTAGATCTCATATGTCTCCAAGAAACTTATATTAAAAGAAAATATTCTACATTGTTAGTTCAGAAAAACTTGGGTGAAGAGTTTACTTCATTAGGTCAAATTAAAAAATGGAGTAGTAACATATATTAAAGCTACATTTGCCCCAAAATTAATCTTTTCAGATGATAAGGGGAGGTACCTAGGGGTAGAAATTACAGGTCCCCCCAACCCCATATCTGTGGGCGATACATTCCAAGATTTACAGTGGATACATGAAACCATGAATACTAGAGAACCCTATTTAAATGATTGACTTCTGGCCCACCTTCTGGAGAAAGCATACCATAGAATTGTTCTGGGGGACCTAAAAATGCCTAGAGAAGACATATTTTTTTCAGATATGGATAAGTGAAAATGCAGATACTTGTCCCATAGATATGGGGGTCAACCAGTACTGTTAAAAATTCCAAAATGTTAGTGGTTGGGATTTATGCACCAGTAAAGGAAAGATTTACATATTATAAAGAATTAAAGGAAAAGATACTGTCTTTAAACTATAAAAAATGCTGTTTATTGGGAGATTTTAATGAAGTAGTGGACTCTCAGAGAAATAGTCAGAAAGAACAATTAAGAAAAATCAGGGTAAATTAGTGAAGGAATGTTTCGAGATAATAGAATTAGTAGGTATCTGGAGAATAAAGGGGGACAAAAAGAAGGGATTTGTGTTTTTTTTTCAGATTCACACAAATCAGTATCGAGTATTGAGAACAGACATGATTTGGATCACCAAACTATTAATGATTATGGTAGGAAAGGTTGAGATCTTAAATAGAACCCTTTCAGATCATAATCCAGTGATGATGACAATAAAAAGGGGAAATAACACTCCTAGTTATTCAAAAATTACTCCAAAAGTTACTCCTTCAAAAAGAAGAATTTCTCAAAGGTTGTAGGGAAAAAATTAAAGAATATTTTGAATCTTGATAAAGTTACTGCAAATAGCGTGGTGTGGGATGCAAGTAAAGCAGTTATTAGAGGGTTCTTTATAAAAAAAATAAGTAGTGAGTGTAGAAGAAAGAGGCAAGAGATCCATTACCACTGTTATTCTGTCCGAAGGTTCTGCCAACCCTTCAAGTTATTTCTGACTTACGGTAACCCTACAGCAAACCTATGACAGGGTTTTCTTGGCAAGATTTGTTCAGAAATGGTTTGCCATTGCCTTCATCTGAAGCAAAGAAAATGTTACTTGCGCAAGATCACTCAATGGATTTCCACAGCCTAGCAGGGATTCGAACCCTGGTCTTACAGAGTTCTAGACCAGCACTCAAACAGCTACATACATCACATTGGCTCATCATCCTTTTAAACAATGCAATTCACCAAGGGATCTGAATAACTGTATCTACCACCTACACAACTATGGCCTTTCCGCACTACACAATAATTGCACTATGATTCCACTTTAACTGCCATGGCTGATTCCTATGGAATCCTGGGATTTGTAGTATCATAGTGCTGTAACCATGTACTGTGAAGGGGCTTTAAATAACACATGATAGATAGTATAATACTGACAATATATATATGAACAAGAAGAGGTCTGAAACTGCCTACGTCATCCATACCCACACTATCTGATCACACCGGCAGGTGCACACCTTCAGTAAACATACGAGCATGAACTAAAACTGCTGCAATTCTATACCTGCTTATCCAGGAGCAAACAGTAAAATCAATGCAACTTAATGTTGAACAAACTGAGCCTGACAGACCTAGAAACACAATGCTGTACAGCAAATGCAATAAAATTATATACAGTTGTCCCTTCATATTCGCTGGGGTTTGGTTCCAGGACCCCCCATGGATACCAAAATCCATGAATACTCAAGTCCCATTATATTCAATGGGATATCAAAATGGTGTCCCTTATATAAGATGGCAAAATCAAGGTTTGCATTTTTGGATTATTATTTTTTAAGAATATTTTCAAGCCATGAATACTTAAATCCATGGATATAAAATCCGTGGATACGGAGGGACAACTGTAAAAAAGACAACCCTGTTGATCTATGAGGTAAAGCCAAAATCTACATTTGGAGAACAAGCATTCTTTGGGAACCAACCAAAACCCAGCAAAAATATGGAAGTTTTCTTTTTATTTATTTATTTATTATTTTTATTAAAACAAACATTCATTTAAAACAAACAGAGTAACGTATTGTAGAATATTTGGCTAGGATACATACATTCTTAAATATTGTTCTATATACATTTGAGATCTACTTTGTTTAAAGTTAGGTATCACCCCTTTTCATATATTTTGCATTAGACATATACTATAGCTTTAAAAAAAAGTTCTCACATAGCTACATCTCTTAAACATTTTGAAATATTATATCACATTATATCTATATATCAGTTTCCACTTGTTACTATTGTATCCCTTCCTATGTATAACATTAGTAAACTTCCTTTCTGACTTGTCCTGAATCTCTCTCTCTCTCTCTCTCTGGCTTTTCTTCGCAAATGAAGATTCAGGAAGGACTCATCCCGTGCTTTCTGCAAGCGCGCTGATGACTAAAAAGGCCAATCAGAGATAAACAAGTCCGGTTGCAGAAAGCACAGCAGAAGGTCTCCTTGAGTGATGCTTTTGGGTTGTGATTCTTTCTGCGTTGTCGTTTCTCTTCAAGACTTGTTTGGCGTGAGTTCTCAAATAAGGCTGCAGCATTGTGGATTGTACGTCTCCATGCCTCCCGATGTAAGGCCAGGGCAGACCACTGTTGGTGATCAATTTGGCCGAGCCAATGTGGCTTCAGAGCCAATAGGAGTACTACAGACATGGTATTTGCCCTTAGACAACTGCAAGAAAAATGTAGAGAGCAGAACAAGGGTCTCTATGTAACATTTGTTGACCTCACCAAAGCCTTCGACACTGTGAGGAGAAAAGGTCTGTGGCAGATCCTGGAAAGACTAGGATGTCCCCTCAAATTCCTTAAAATGATTATCTTGCTACACGAGGGCCAGCGTGGTCAAGTCAGATATGGCGATGCTCTTTCGGAGGCCTTTCTAATAACTAATGGAGTGAAGCAAGGTTGTGTTCTTGAACCAACTTTATTTACAATGTTCTTTAGCATGATGGTCCAAAGGGCTATGGCAGAGCTTAAAGAAGACGACGGCATCTATATACGTTACCGTACAGATGGTAGCTTGTTTAACTTAAGCCGTCTGAGGGTTCACACTAAGACTCTAAACTATCTAGTCCGTGAGCTGCTCTTCGCTGCTGCTGCTGCCCTTGTTGCCCACACAGAAGCAGCTCTGCAGCACCTAACATCCTGCTTCGCAACAGCTGCAGAGCTGTTTGGGCTGGAAGTCAACCTGAAGAAAACAGAAGTTCTTTACCAGCCTGCACCACAGGACGAACACCACCATCCTGAATATATATAGATCACCAAAGGACAAACACCACCATCCTGAATATATATATATATATATATATATATACATCTTTTCATTGTACCTTTTATATCATGGTTCCTTTTAGCTTTGTTAATTATTCCACCTAAATACATACTATATTGCTTCTAAACTATGTCTCACTCAGAATCTCATTTGATCTCTTTTGATTTAGCTTTAAGTTTGTATATTCTGTCACATATGAGATTTGCTAGTTGACCTCCTTTTTCCTTTTCTTCCCTTTTCCTTTAATCTTCATCTTTTTATAAGTTACTGATTGCTGCAACTTTCCTCCATCTTTTTTCAAAATAGTTTGATATGACAGTCCAGTCCTTCATGTACTTTCCTACATCATGATCTTTTATCAGCATTGTTAATCTGTCCAGATGTATTGTCTCATAGAATTTCTCCAGTCATCGATCCATCGTAGGGCACTCTTTGCTTTTCCACATCCTTGCGACGGTTATCCTGGCTGAAACTAGCATATAAAAAATTGTCTTTCCGTGATTTTTATCCACTTTCTCTTCCCTCATACCTAATAGATAAAGTTCTGGTTTCCATGGTAACTTAACATTCAAGATGTCCTCAATTGTTCGTTGAATTTGCTTCTAATATTTGTCTTTTTGCAATTCCACCATAAATGGTAGAATGTTCCATTTTTTTCTCCACATTTCCAACATGCGCTTGAGGTTCCTTTATACATTAGTGATAATTTATGGGGTGATAAGTACCATCTGTAAAACATCTTATAAACATTTTCTCAGATATCTTGGCATAGTGCTCTTTTTATTTGTCTGGTCCACATTTTTTCCCAACTGGACAGTTCTATTGTATGACCTATATTTTGTGCCCAAGTAATCATATTGGTTTTAATAATTTCTTCTTCTGTTCCATTTTAGGAGTAATTTATAAAATCTCGATATCATGTGTTTATTTCCCTGCTGGGTAATTTTTCCCCAATCTGTTTTTTCAGCTGTGATTCCTATTAATTTGACATCCATTTTATATCTTTCTTTCAATTGAGTATGTAAGTACCAATGACAAACAAGGTTATCTTCCCTCATTTCTTCCTGGGTCTTTAATACCTGTCAATCCTTATCTGTTTTCAACATATCACTATACTTTAACCATTTGTGTGCAGGAATTCCTTCTCTGCTATATAGCACTTCGTGCGGTGGGGCCCAGATTGGTATTTGGGAGAATAATCTATTCTTATATTTCTTCCAGACTTTGATTAAGGAACTTCTAATACAGTGATTGTGAAAGTCCTTATTTATTGAATCTTTGTTGTAAACGGGATAGGCGTGCCAGCCAAACCGATTTCCATTACCTTCAATTTTTAAGAGTACATCTTCTGTTAGCATTGCCCACTCTTTTATCCATGTCAAGCAGCAAGCTTCATGGTATATTTCCAGATTAGGTACGGCCAGTCCTCCTCTTTCTTTGGCATTTTGGAGGATTTTCATCCTTACTCGGTCTTTTCCCAGTCCATAGAAATTTTTATGTATCTGCTTGCCATTCTTTAAAGATCCTCTGAAACTTGATTATTGGGATTGTCTGGAATAGGTGCATAAGTCTTGGTAAGATATTCATCTTTACTACATTTATTTTACCTAAGAGTGATAAATTCAAGTGTTGCCAATTACTCATATCTTTTTAAATTTGTGTCCATGTTTTTTGATAGTTATTATGAAACAGCTCTTGATTTTTATTTGTTATATTGATGCCGAGATATCTCATTGTATTGGTCATTTTAAATTCTGTTTTCTCCAACAATTCTAATTCGTCCGTCTTTGCCAAATTCTTTGTAAGCATCACAGTTTTTTCTTTATTTACTTTATTTTCAAACCAGATAGTGCAGCAAATTCCTCCAGTATATTCATTAAAGGTTTTATTTCTTCTTGTGGATTGCTTAGTGAAATTATTAAATCATCTGTGTACATTTTTAGCTTAAGTTTATATTTTCCAATTTCAATACCTTTTATCTTGTCCTCTTCATTTATTTTCATACTTAGTATTTCCATAACTAATAAAAATAAAAGTGGGGGGAAAGGGCACCCTTGTCATGTACCTTTCTGTATCTGTATGTCATCTGTTTTCTCTCCATTTATTATTAATTTTGCTGATTGTTTATGATATATAGCTTTAATCCAATTTACAAATTTATGGCCAACGTTAATTCGAATCAAAATTCCAAACAATGTTGTCCAATTCACATTGTCGAAGGCTTTTTCAATGTCTTAGAATATCAGGGTCATTTTTTAATCTTTATGATTCTCATGGTATTCAACTAGATTCAAGACAGGTCTAACATTATCTTTTAGGTACCTTCCTGGAAGTTTTGAAGTTTCTCCAGAAGACTTCATCTATTGTAGGTCTATATCATTTACTGCTGAAATGACATGCATCCACAAGATCCTTTCCTTTTTTTTATTTATGCAGACCAGCATAAAAAAGAGGATGGGGGGAAGGGGGGGAAAAGGATTGCGGCAGCATGAGCTTTCATGCACACAAACCTACTTCCTCAGATGCAATAATGTACTACAGGTTGAGTCTCCCTTTTCCAGAATTCTGAAAGCTGAAATGTTCCAAAATTGTCCATGAGTGGCTGAGGTAGTGACACCTTTGCTTTGTGATGGTTCAGTGTACACAAACTTTGTTTCATGCACAAAATTATTTAAAATATTGTGTATAAAATTACCTTCAGGCTATGTGTATAAATGAATTTCATATTTAGACTTGGGTCCCATCTCCAAGATATCTCATTATGTATATGCAAGTATTCTAAAATCCAAAATATTCCAAAATACCTCTGGTGCCAAACATTCCAGATACTCAGCCTAAACATATGAAGAAGTGGGTTTCAGTTTCAGCTTTCTGTGATGTACAGAGAACACATGCTCACATGCATTCAATAAATTGCTTTATTGACATGGATTCATGTGTCAGGAACATTGGAAAAGCCGAAACTGAATTACAGCCAAGCAGGGCTCTAGATAAAAGCACACAGCGTGAGAAAAGCAGTTAGGGAGGATTCCACAGAAAGGGGGGAGTCGTCTTGCACCTGGGCCCCACTGTCCTTGAGCTGCTGGAGAGAGCAGCGTTCCCATGCCGACCAGGCGGGCTGGCCTCACTCCAAAACATTCAGAGGCCTGAAAAGGAACCAGGCCTGAACCAGCTACATGTCAGGGTCCTCTATGAATTCTACTCCAATACCCAGAATTCAGGGATGAGCCTGACAGGTTTAAAGGGTGAGGCCAGTTCTGTGCACACTGCGCTCCACCAGAAAAATCCATTGCACAGGCTTGAGGGATACATCCAATTCCAAAAAAACCCTGTAGCGATAGGCGAGGGATGAAACGGCAGGTGTAAAGATGCACTGGAAGCCGCAGACCCAACCCTGCATGCAGGCGGTTCAGGACTTTGGTCGCTTGAGGCTGACCGGGAGATGACAGTCTTGTTCGGCATCATCCTGAATGACCAAGCAGCCTTTTTTAAGGAAAGCACTGCTTGCTCCATAAGGAGGGGGGCCTAGAAAAGGTGGCCTAATGAAAGCTCATCCCCATCCAACTGGTTGGCTAGCCGTGGCCAACAGGCATCTTCTGATGCAGTCAAACAAAGGCAAAGAAACAAAGGCACACACCGACCTCCAAAGGTGTAAATAAACTGACACTTGCATGCTGGAACATCAGAAACATGCAAGACTGCAGAGGACCAGGGCGAGTGACGGGGGAGCGAGTGGCAAGGGAGGTGAGCAATGGGGGGGGGCAGGGTGAGCAACAGGAGGGTCAGGACAAGTGATGGGGAGCGAGCATCAGGGGAGTTGAGCAATGGGAGGGCCAGGGCGAGTGATGAGGAAGCGAGTGGCAGGGGAGGTGAGTGACAGGGGGCAGGATGAGTGACGGGGAGTGAGCAGAAGGGAAGGTGAGCAACGAGGGGGCGGGTCGAGTGATGGGAGGGCCAGGGTGAGTGATGGGAGAGCGAGTGGCAGGGGAGGTGAGCAACAGGGGGGGCAAGGTGAGCAACGGGAGGGCAAGTGCGAATGGCAGGGAGAGAGTGGCAGGGGAGGTGAGCGGTGGGGGGCAGGGCAACCAATGGGAATTTAATGGCAGGGGAGGCGAGCAACAGGGGGGCAGGTCAAGTGACAGGGGAGCAAGTGGCAGGGGAGGTGAGCGACCGGGGGCAGGGTGAGCGATGGGAGGGCCAGTGTGAGTGATGGGGGAGCGAGTGGCAGGGGAGGTGAGTGGCGGGGGGCAGGGCAAGCGACGGGGGGCAGGTCGAGTGATAGGAGGGCTAGGGCGAGTGACGGGGGGAGCAAGTGGCAGGGGAGGTGAGGAACCGGGGGTCAGGGTGAGCGACGGGAGGGCCAGTGTGAGTGATGGGGGAGCAAGCGGCAAGGGAGGTAAGCAATGGGGGCAGGGCAAGCGATGGGGGTGAGCGGTAGGGGAGGCGAGCAACGGGGGGCAGGATGAGTGATGGGGAGCGAATCACAGGGGAGGCGAGTGACAGGGGGCAGGGTGAGTGATGGGAGGGCCAGGGTGAGTGATGAGGGAGCGAGTGGCAGGGGAGCTGAGCGACGAGGGGCCATGGTGAACGATGGGAGAGCCAGGGCAAGTGATGGGGGAGCTAGTGGCAGGTGAGGTGAGTGATGGGGGGCAGGTCGAGAGACGGGGAGAGAGCGGCAAGGGAGGTGAGCAAGGAGGGGGCAGGTTGAGTGATGGGAAGGTCAGGGCGAGTGATGGAGTAGCGATTGGCAGGGGAGGTGAGCAACGGGGGGGCATGGTAAGCAATGGGGGGTGAGCGGTAGGGGAGGTGAGCAACAGGGGGCAGGGTGAGTGACGGGGAGCAAATCACAGGGGAGGTGAGCGTCAGGGGTGCAGGGCGAGCGAAGGGAGGGTGAGCAGCAGGGGAGGAGAGCAAAGGGGCGCAGGGCGAGTGACGGGAGGGCCAGGGTGAGTGACAGAGGAGCGAGTGGCAGGGGAGGTGAGTGGCAGGAGCCACGGTGAACGACGGTATGGCCAGGGCCAGTGACGGGGGAGCGAGTAGCAGGGGAGGTGAGTGATGGGGGCAGGGTGAGTGACAGGAGGGCCAGTGCGAGCGACGGGAGTGGGAGTGGCAGGGGAGGGGAGCGACGGGGACAGCGAGTGACAGGAGGGGCAGGGTGAGTGATGGGGAAGCGAGTGGCAGGGGAGGTGAGCAACGGGAGGGCCATTGTGAGTGATGGGGGAGCCAGAGGCAAGGGAGGTGAGCAATGGGGGGCAGGGCAAGCGACAGGGGAGTGAGCGGCAAAGGAGGTGAGCAACAGGGGGGTATGGCAAGCGACAGGCGGGTGAACAGCAGGGAAAGAGAGTGATGGAGGGTCAGAGTGAGTGATGGGGAGCGAATCACAGGGGAGGTGAGCATTGGGGGTGCAGGGCAAGAGACGGGAGGGTAAGTGGCAGGGGAGGTGAGTGAAGGGGGGCAGGGCGAGTGACGGGATCGCTAGGGTGAGCAACGGGGGAGTGAGTTTCAGGGGAGGTGAGTGATGGGGGGGCCACGGTGAGCGACGGGAAAGCCAGGGCAAGTGATGGGGGAGCAAGTAGCAGGGGAGGTGAGTGACGAGGGGGCAGGGCGAGCTATGGGAGGGCCAGGGGGAGTCACAGGGGAGCAGGCAGCAGGGGAGGGGAGCAACAGGCAGGCAGTTGAACGACGGGAGGGCCAGGGTGAGTGATGGGGGAGCGAGTGGTGGGGGAGGTGAGTGATGGGGGGGCAGGGCTAGCGACGGGGGGATGAGTGGCAGGGGAGGTGAACTACAGGGAGCCAGGGTGAGTGACGGGGGCAAGGAGAGCGATGTGGGGTGCACAGCGAGTTACAGGTGGCCGAGGGTGCACAATGGGGGGCCATTGTGAGTGACGGGAGGACTAGCATCGGGGGCCGAGTGGCAAGCAAGGGGGCAGGGTGAGCGACATTGGGTGAATTCAGCAGGGAATCATGCGACAGGGGTGAGTTAAACCCACCAGCCTACCTCAATGGGTTGTCATGAGGTCTACTGGGCATTTTGGGGGGAGTTTTTTTAATGGCATATGGTACAACGGGTCCTGCTGGTTATATACAGTTGTCCCTTCACATTCGCTGGGGTTTGGTTCCAGGACCGCCCTGTGAATACCCAAATCCGTGAATATTCAAGTCCCATTATATGCAATGGCATAGCAACATGCCATTGAGCAAAATGGCATGAGCAAAATGCCCATATAAGATGGCAAAATCAAGGTTTGCTTTTTGGATTTTTTTTTTAAGAATATTTTCAAGCCGTGAATACTTAAAACTATGAATGCCAAATCTGTGAATGTGGAGGGACAACTGTATTAATTTTGCTTATTTTAATCTTTTAGCTTCATGTGTTTTTACTGTGAGGTTTTTAAATTATTTTAAATTGTATTTTATGTAATTTTGTGAGCCGCCTTGGATTCCTTCTGGGAGAAAGGCAGCATATAAATTAAAATAAATAAATAATAGGTGGCTCCTTCCCATGGAATCCTGGGATTTGTAGTTTGGTGAGGCACCAGCATTCTTTGGCAGAGAAGGCTGAAGGATCTTGTAAAACTGCAAAGCCCAGGATTCCATAGGAAGGCGCCATGGCAAATCATCGTTTTAAAGTGAATCATATGTGTATAATTATATGTAGTGTAGATCCAGCCTAGCTTATTTGCCATGGCTCCTTCCTATGGAAACCTGGAATTTGTAGTTTGGTGAGGCACCAGAGCACTCTTTGGCAGAGAAGGCTGAAGACCTTGTAAAACTGCACAGCCCAGGATTCCATAGGCAGGAGCCATGGCAAATCATCCAGTTTTAAAGTGAATTCTTTGTGTAGTGCAGATTCAGCCTGGCTTATTTGCTATGGCTCCTTCCCATTGAATCCTGGGATTTGTAGTTTGGTAAGGCACCAACATTTTTTTTTTTTTGCAGAGAAGGCTAAAGACCTTCTAAAACTGCACAGCCCAGGATTCCATAGGAAGGAGCTATGGCAAATCATCCGGTTTTAAAGTGGATTATTTGTGTAGTGTGGATTGAGCCTGGATGATTTGCCATGGCTCCTTTCCCATGGAATCCTGGGATTTGTAGTTCGGTGAGGCACCAGCACTCTTTGGCAGAGTAGGCTGAAGACCTTGTAAAACTGCAAAGCCCAGATAGGAAGGAGCCATGGCAAATCATCCAATTTTAAAGTGGATTATTTGTGCAGCGTGGATTTGGCGCACCAAGGATGGGGGGGGTAGCGTTAAGGGGCTGGAAGCTATAAGTAGGCGGCTCCTTTTTTTGAGGCGTGTGTGTGTGAGAGAGAGAGAGAGAGAGAGAGAGAGAGAGAAAACCAGGGCTTCTCTGTGTCTCCCTTCGACTCTATCGCTTGGCAGGCGGCGGCGCTCGCTTCCACCCTTGGCCGAGAGACGATTAGGTTTGGTCGCAAAACAACAGTGAGACACACGGCCCACCCCAAAACAAGGGAGGAGGAAAGAGGCACGCCCCGAACCCGGGTGGGGTGGGGATTAGGGGCAGGGCGGGGGCCTGTAGAGATCCCAAAGGCTGCGCCCTCTTCCTCCTCCTCCTCCTCTCCCGCCTGAGTCACTTCCCTCCCGGTGGCTGCCTCTCCTTATGGTGCCCAGCCCAGTGCGCCTGGAATAGCAGGTACCCAAAGACCCCCCCCCTTGTATCCCTTCACCCCACAGCCCTTCTTTCCTCCTGACAGGCCCACCCCACCCCAGTCTGGGCTCAGAGGCATCCCTGGCCTTTCCTCCCTCCCACCCACGAACCCCCTTTCTCCCTCAGCCTTGTTGGAGCCCCACTCCCCTGCGCGCCCTCCTTTGCGCTTTCCGTGGAAGCCCCGCCATCCTGGCTTGGCCCCAACACGGGCTGTTTGCCTTCGCGCCCTTTTCCCCTCGGCCCTGAAGAGGAGGAGAAATGGGGCCGGGTTTTTTTAAAATGAACCCGGTTTAGACCCGGGGAGGCTTAGAGGCAGACATATTCTGCTACAGAGAGTAGTGGTGACGGGGGTGGTGGGCGAGTGGAAGGGTCTCCTGTGGGGAGGGTAAAGGAAGGCAGCTGTCCACTTGGCCAACTTAAGGTCGCCCTCAACCCCTCGCACCAAATAGGTGTAAGTCTTAAACCGGGGCAAATGGACCACATGGCTGTATAGCAGCCTGAGGTGGAGTTTGTTTTTTTTAAATTAATCTTTTATTCAAGAGTTTATAACAAAACATTTAGATTTTACTATCATCAAAATACAGCACACAACTGTAACTGTGGGAAGTGGTGAAAATTAGATAAAGAATTACAGTATTGATATACATTTTCCCTTTCCAGGTATGTTCTGATGGTCCAGGGTTCATAGAGAAAACGTGTCTTTTTTCTTGCTTTCTGATCAAATGCCTGAAATCTTTAGTAAGCTAGTGGTGTGTGCCCAGGGTTTCCTGGAAACCTAGAGCAGGACTTCTTAAACTTTTTTCCACTCATGACCCCTTCTCTCTCTTCCCCCCCCCCCAAGAGAAATTTTTACCTGACCCTGGGTATATAGGTATATAAAATAGGTATACAAATCAAATTTACTGTTGCCAATTTTTTCTCGACCCCCACATTCAGTTATGGGACCTCATATGGGGTTGCAGCCCACAGTTTAAGAAGCTTTGCCCTATAGTTCCCCAAGAGGTTGCCAGGGGTTCTGTGAGATATTGAGATGGGGCCCCCCGAAATAAACCTTTTTTGGAGCTGTAGATATAAAATAATTTTTAGGCAGGGGTTCCCTGAGACCTGAACATTGTTTCAAGGTATCCACCAGGGTACAAAGGTTGAGAAAGGCTGGGTGTGCCTAAGGCCTGCTTCCTTCCTAGACTCCCCAGTGGTGCTGTCCTAAACATTTTTCATTCGGTGTTGTGGCTTTGGCCTCCATAACCAGGCGGGCAGAGCCGAGTAAAGCGTCCTTTACTTTTGAAAACTTGGCAGCTGTCACCCTCATGCTCCTCCCTCCGCCAGCTTCCTTTTCTGTATTTCTCTGCCCAGCAAAAGGATGGCGGAAGCTTTTTTGGAATCTGCCTTTGGAAAGAAAGGCTTGGGTTGCTTACAAGTTTCTAGTTTCTTACTCGAATTATTATCTTTATTTATAGCCAGCTTTTTTCCCAAGGCTGGGACCCAAAGCAGCTCACAGTTTTAAAAACACCGCAATTAAAACATACTAAAAGTGCACATTAAAACAGAATTAAACCAATAACTTCATTAAAACATTATTATTATTATTATTATTATTACACAGAACTACATGCACATAGTTTCCTGAGAGAATTATATTAATCTTTTTTTGGTTTTTCATGCCTAGAATGATATTAATCTTTTTTTGGTTTTTCATGCCTATCTCCCACACATTTCCATCATGCACTCCGTTTGCATACAGAGGCATTCACACACGTGTTTTTGCTCTTCAGGAACTCTTTCTACTTACGATGTTTGGAAAAATTTATTTTTTTAAAGATTACAGCCCCACCCCAGCCACCATGGCCATGGGTTTCCCATCCTCCCATGCTTTGGTGCCTCTGATGCAATACCATTCCAGTTCACGTGAAACTGTGTAATTGGTTGGATAACTTAATCAAGGGTTTGTCTGCATGAGACAATTTCTGGTTCAAACCTGTACAGTGGTGTTGATTCATAAGGCCAATAGCTCATCCTTCTTACCTCCCCCACTTTTAAATTACCGGTACTGTTGCCAGATTGAAAAAGGGAATTCTTTCTGTTCTTTTGGCCATCCCAGGCCAAAAAATGTACTCTCACCTGCTTCCAAAAAAAAAAAAATAGTAGCCTTGCATAAACAGTTTAAAATCATTTTTGAATGTTGCTTTCATCTTCTTTCTAAAGTTTAAGGAAGTTCATACTTGGAACCACACATTTTCATGATTATGTGAGGAATACCCATCAAACATTTACCCATCCCAGACTGTCCTGTGGCAATAGAGTTAACCTGAGTACAGGCTCTCTTTCTGCACATGGTCACTAGAGATGGAGAGAGGATGGTAGAAGGAAGAAATTAAAGAGAAAGGCAAAAGGGGGACACACATTCTTTCCTCCAAGACAAAAAAAAAAAAAGAGAGAGAGAGAGAGAGAGAGAAAGAGAGAGAGAGAGAGAGAGAGAGAGAGAACTGGGTCTTAAAAAAAAACAGGCCCCCATTTTCATTTACTATTTAACATTTTAGAAAAAAAATATTTGCAGCTCTTCAAAGAGGTACAGCTTGAATCTTGCAAGTATATTTTCAGGTGTAATATTAATTGGATACCTTAAGGCACCAGATCCTGTCTGATCTTGGAAGCTAAGCAGGGTCAGTTCTGGTTGGTACTTGGGTGGGAGATCACCAACGAATAGCAGGTGCTGTAGACTATAAGTGGCAAAACTACCTCTGAATATTCCTTGGCTAAGAAAATCCTGTGGAATTCATGGGGTCACTTTGCTTTTAGTTGTGTGCATTTTCTGGAAATTTTGCTATATTGAGGTCTGGTTTAGCTTGTTCTTTGATCTATATTTAGGATACAATCATTTAAAAATTTGTCTTTCATATATATATATATATATATATATGTATATATATCCCTAGGTTTTTTCTAATCAAATATTTTAGTTTAATGTTTTTGACTGTTGGAAGAACTTTGGGCTACAAGTACTTGAATGGATTTTTAAATGAGTGTGTGTGTGTGTGCGGGGTGTTTATTTAAAGATTTCTCCAAGTTGTCCATAGTTTTTCCTATAGTCCAAAAAGTTAAACTGAACTATTTGATTAGGAAAAATTAGAGAATGAAATGTACAGAAATATTTATTGAGCCTTTTGCAGGAATGATACCTTAAAAATGGAGGCTGGAAGTGAGGGCTTTTAAATATTTTCCAGATGTTAAAGGGCTGTCTCTCAAGATACAGTGTTCCTCAAATGAAAAGGCTAGTCTTTTTTCTCCCGCTGTCTCACATGTTGATTTATGGAAGGATACTCTTGTCATTATTAAATATGTCATAGTTACCTCTGTCAGTTAAATAAAGGTATCGCCTTTTTGTGGATTTTGTATTTGTTCTGTTATAGCTGTCATTACATCAGCTGGAGACTTTTTAGCTGGATAGTTGTGAATCAAAAACATGAAATCCCTTTTTGTACTGGATCTCAGATTCATTGTTGTTGTTTTTTGTTTTTGTTTGTTTCTGTAAAATCTTAAAAACACTGATTTTAAAAAGAAAGAGACAGTGCCTCAACACCCAAGGTTGGTTTGGTGCAAGATAGCCCATTGTGCTACTGTGCATTACAATATGAATCATATGATTTATTTTACACCGATACACAGATTGTGTTTCTAATGCTGAAATGGTGTGAAACTCATAATGAGAGAGATTTCATTGAGGATATTTTAAGTATTTTAAAATGTTTTTTGACCTGCTGAATCCTTTGCAAAATGGTGGCAATTAAAACTTATTTGGGGCAATAATGGAAATGTTAAAACATTAAAACCAAATACATCAGTTCTAAAGCATTAAGTCTCTCTCTGGCTTTTCTTCGCAAACGAAGATTCAGGAAGGACTCATCCCGCGCTTTCTGCAAGCGCGCTGATGACTAAAAAGGCCAATCCGAGATAAACAAGTCCGGTTGCAAAAAGCACAGCAGAAGGTCTCCTTGGGTGATGTTTTTGGGTTGTGATTCTTTCTGCGTTGTCGTTTCTCTTCAAGACTTGTTCGGCGTGAGTTCTCAAATAAGGCTGCAGCATTGTGGATAGTGCGTCTCCATGCCTCCCGATGTGAGGCCAGGGCGGACCACTGTTGGTGATCAATTTGGCCAAGCCTGAGATGTTGTTTCAGGGAGTCTTTGTATCGCTTTTTTGGAGCGCCCCTCTTACGCTGACCCGTGGCGAGTTCACCGTAGAGTAGTATTTTTGGGAGACGATGGTCCTCCATCCTAGAAACGTGTCCTGCCCAACACAGCTGTGTTCTCAATATCATGGCCTCAATGCTGGTGATCCCTGCTTGCTCAAGGACAGCAACATTCGTCACATAGTCAGTCCAGTGTATATTTAGGATTGAAGCATTAAGTGATACAATTATAAATGACATATATGCATCATTTTGTTATCAGAACCACAATCCTATATCTAAATTAGTAGGCTGTCACCCATGAAAGTGCAGGCCAATAGAACATATTAGATCTTTTATGGTGGCAGAAGACTGTGTTGCTTTAGCAACAATCCTGACAGTGATAAGCTAGTTAACACCTGTAGTGGAATAAAGGCCCCTTTATCTTAATTAAGGACTTCAAAGGCTGATTCCGGCATGCAATCACTAGATTATTGTACTTATCAAGGAGGTAAGGCATATCATGTATCACCTGAAATCAAGATAATAAACTTTTCCCCCCATGACAGGGGGGAATCATGGGGCTTGCCAATGCTAGGCTTACTTGGCTTAGATATTTCTGTTATACCTACATGTAAGAGGCCACTATCCTCTTCATTTTTCTTTACTACAACAGACTAACAAGGTGTCCTCCCCACCCAGAAAAAAATCCAGTGGAGTCCTCCAGTAAAATTAATTGCTACACTTGGATTTTAAAACAAAACTGGTTACTAATGCAAACATTTATAAATATTTCCACAGTGTATCGACATAGTTTTAACATTCGAATAAGAAATAGCTGGTTACAGGTTGCTGTAAATTTCCAGGAACTCAGAGTCTCTATTTCATGTGTTGTGTTTTATCTGAATCCCTAGAACACCTTTTCAAGATGGTATGCAGATTTCCTTTCATAAATCGGTAAAATGAGTAATCGGCTTGTGGGGGCAATTAGCTAACGCACATTGGAAACTGCTTAATGCAGTGTAGATGTGTAAATTGCTATTGCTTAAAAAACAATTTGTAAGCCACTCCGATAGCCTTGTGGCTGAAGAGCGGGATATAAAAAAAAGGGGGGGGATCAATGAGAGTAGTAGAGGGTAATCTTCGTTCCCAACACTTGGCAAGTGCCTTGGGAATCTATATGTGCCTCCTATGGACAATGACACTTGTAACGAACTGCTGTGTGTCAATAAACCGAGTTTTGTCTACTCCCCTTCACTGCCCGCCCTGTCCAGCCATGATCACTTGCCAGTTTGCCATAGGTGTCAAGGCAATTGAGCCTTTTGAGCTGCCCCCCATGTCAGCAAGCCAGTGTATCTGCTTTGGGTTTTAGTCCAATCTTTAAAGGAGCTGTCCAATGTGCTGAACTGTGCGTGCATGCGTGCACGAGCAAGGGGGTTCAGAACCGTGGCTAGCTCCTTTTAAAAAGTTCTGACTAAAACTTGGAGCAGATTTACCATGACACTGACACAGGGGTCAGTAGCTGCCACTACACAAGATGGTGGAACAAAAGTGTTCTGCAGATTTTGCCTTGGCTGTTATTCTTCTCTAATTCCCTCACAAAAACTGTCAGGTATGTGATGGATTAAAGATATACTAGCTGTACCTGGTGAAACATATGCCATTAAAAATACTCCCCCCAAAATGCCCAGTAGACTTCACGACAACCGTGTAAGGTAGGCTGGTGGATTTTTAAATTCCTCCTCCTCCTTCTTAGTGTTCCACACTTTTCCTGGAATTGCTGAGGGTGACTTGCTCTGTTGCCCTGCTGTGGCCACCACCAATTGACTGCCTGGGTCCCATCACAGGTCATCTGCTGCTGCTGCCAGTTGATTGTCTGAGTCCCAATCTGGTGGATTGTGAGGTGGAGAGGGAATTTGCATGTGGGTGGTGATTGGTTGGGTGTGTTTCTTGAGGAGCCAATCAGCCCACTGGGAAAGGCAACATACCCAAGAGAATTATATATATATATGTATGTATGTATGTATGTTAATTTTATATTGTAAAGAGCTGATGCCAGCAGGGGCCAGTAATGAGGGCCTGCAAGGCACAGCTGGTATTGACATTTGTTCAGTGTGAAAAGAACAGAATGCGTGGGAGAAGAGATATAATGTCTGTTCCCCTGGGGAAAAGTTGTACAAACCATGTATGTGGGAACGGGCCCATGAGTGTAACACACATATGCATTAGTATAGGTTTTTGACCTCCCCTCTCTTCTCCGTCTGTACCATTTCTCTTTCTGTTACAGTACTGTGCTGCTCAGAGTGCTGTACTATGTAGTCTCTGTACTTAGAATCCCTGACTCACTGTAAATACATCTTTATTATGTTTGAGTAAAGTTCAGTAGTTTTAGGGGAAATCCACACGACACAATCCAGTTTGAAATTGGATTATTTGCATCACTCCTTCCTATGGAGTCCTGGGATTTGTAGTTTTACAAGGTCTTTAGCCTTCTCTGACAAAGAGTGCTGGTGCCTCACCAAACTACAAATCCCAGGATTCCATAGGATGGAGCCATGCAAATACAGTTGTCCCTCCGTATCTACAGATTTAAGTATTCACGGCTTGAAAATATTCTTTAATAAATAATAATCCCAAAAGCAAACCTTGATTTTGCCATCTTATATAAGGGACACCATTTTGCTATGCCATTGCATATAATGGGACTTGAATGTTCACGGATTTTGGTATCCACAGGGGCTCCTGGAACTGAACCCCAGCAAATATGAAGGGACAACTGTATAGGCCAAGATTTTGCGTTGTCAGATATAGTTACAAGGATGTAGTTCCATTGTTGTAGCTATGTCTCTTGATTCAGTGCCCCTCTCCCACCCACCTTAGATGCCAGGCAGCTGTACCAAATGAAGGAGTTCCAAGGGGCTAGAGAGTGGGGTGCTGAATGGTGATGCATCCCTCCCCCTCCCACCAGTGAGACACAGTGAAAAAAAATTGCAACAGGACATGTAGTTTTTCAGTGCCCCACCCTCCAGTTCCTAGGAATTGGTGCAGCTGCTTCGCTTCCAAGGTGGGGTTTGAGGGGCATTTGATGGGTGCAATAGTGCCACGACCATAAATGTAAATTGCAACATTTACAGTGTTGTAAGTCTGGCTTATGACATAAATACTAGACAGGATTTATTTATTTATTTATTTATTTGATTTGTATCCTGGGTTTCTCTTACCATAGGACCCAAGGCGGCTTAGAATAATTTAAAATAAAAGTTAGCTAAAATGTCATATTACAAAAGTTTTTTAAACCAGTTAAACAACTGTACTGTTAAAAGTAGATAGTGAAAAGGAGTTGAAAATACATTAAACCATAATTGAAAACATCCACGATAAAAACACAGCACACACATTTTGAACAATATTCTACCATGTGATTAAAAATCCATCAAAGGCCTGTAAGTAGAAAGAGAGGAAGGTGGAGTCCAATCAAACCTCCTGTGGAAGGGAGTTCCACAGCCTGGGAGCAGCTGTTGAGAAGGCTCTTTCCTGTATCCACCAACATTCCTGTGATGGTGGTGGGAACAAAAGAAAGTGATTTCTCAAATATTTTAAAACTTGGGCTTGGGCTGGCTCATATAGGGAGATTCCAGTCATGTATTTTATAGATTTATGTGGTATTAAGGTCATAGCACACAGCATACTGACTGCCACTTTTTCTCTTCTTCCCCATCTCTCCACTGTGTTTTTCCAGGTAGCAGCATGGAAGAATATAAAGGTTTGACAGATAATGAACTTATTGCACGTTTGAAGAAATACAGCATCCCACATGGACCTGTTGTTGGTATGGACTGTAATATTACATCTGGCTGTGTCAAGGGGTAGAATAATGCTTGGGATTTACAAAGGAAAAGTAGAAGACCAGAAAAGCAACTGGGATGACAATTCATAAATAAAGTACAGTGGTGGTGGGCTACCTTTTACAGTAGAAGCAACCTAGGGGAAAGGCAAAGTGGATCTCCCTGTTGTCTGATTTACCTCCCAGAATTAAAAATGATGATGTTAGAGCCACAGGCCTACATTTTGTTAAGATGTTGTTTTGGTTGTTGTCAGTTAAGATGGTTTGGAAGAATATCCATGTAGGCAGTGGCCACTCCTCTCTTTGACTGTGTGGGCTCTGGGAGACAAAGAGTCATAAAATCCAGGAAATAACATTACATTTTAACATTACTGATAGGAAAAGCAACTTCCTTTGAGAACCAGGCTGTTTCTCTCCTGGGTGAGGCTAGCCACCCCTTTTCTTAGGCAGAGAACATTTTGTCAGCTTTGTTTAAACATACCACTTGTATTCCTTCCTCTAGGATCAACTCGGAAACTTTATGAAAAGAAAGTCTATGAATATGAGACAGAGCGAACATCGTTCCCTTCACATGGTGTGTCAGGGTCCTACACAGGTGAGAAGAACTGGGCACAAATGGTTACTGACTCCCCCTGTCAGGCACTAAACGTCACTCCTTGTCCTTTGTTTTTGCCCATGCAGAGCCAAGCAGCAGCAGTGAAAGTTATGTACAAGAGACTTTTGTGAGTCCACGGAGTAGGGAAAACCTCAGCTATGGTCGAGAAGGTGGGATAACTTTCTTTAGAGAAACTTCCTGCACTGTAAAGCCCCAAGGCAAAGGAAAAGAGGGGAATGAGTTAAGAATTAAGATATGTTAGAAGAACATTCAGGAGAGATTGGGGAGGGGGAGCAAGGAGGGAAGCCCTGTCAGGTTTAAAAAGAGGAGTATGTAAAAGGGAAAGCGCATATGTGTGTGTGTGTGTGTGTGTGTGTGTGTATCCTCATGCATGTGTGTTGGAGTTTATAGTGTTAACTGAAGATAGCTCTTGGGAAATGACAGATATTCTCCAGCACCAAACCAAATACTTCTCAATTCTTTCTGTTCCTCTCAGCTCTTGGCTCTGGAAGGACTTACTTAAGAGAAAACTATGACTCTCCAAGAACAGAAGAATACTACTCTGAGTATAGAAATGAAGGTAGGTGTTTGTATGGGGAGTCTTTGGCAGAAGGCAGGTGGATTGTGGTAGACAAAGGGCCATGAAGTATAGGAGATTTTCGTTTTGGGAGAAGCCATCTTCCAGTCTTCTTCGTGTGGCACATGACAGGGTCATCCTCTCATCTCAAAATAAACCAAATGGCTTACATTTTTTCACTTTGCTTTAACACAATATTTTTACAATGTTGCTGAATCTGAGTGCCCAGTTCTGAAAACAAGGACTTAGGAAAACTTGGAAACCAGGGGCCTGTCTAAATGGTGAAAATACCTCTCATGGAATTTGCTGGGAATCCTGCCTGTCTAAACAGGATCCAGTGCCAGTCCGCACTATTTGGAAGAAGGGAGGCCCCAAATGGCAAAAACAACAGGGTAAAAGCCTTCACAGATTTCCCCATACTTTTTCATAAACCACGAGGCGGGTGTGCATTTTTTCTCATTTGGACTATAGAACAATACCAATCTTGAAGGGAAGCACGAAGCTGATTGTCTGGGTGAGAGTGGGGGGCGGGGCTTGCTAGGAAGGCAAGCACCCACTGCTGCCATGTTGGATTTTTGCCTTAGCGCTCGCTCACTAAGGTGATAAAAAGGATCAGTATTTTCTATTTGGCTTTCTTATAAAATTGGAGAATCGCTCTATCGCACCAGCGCACCTGGGGATGACTTTTTTTTTCCCTCAAAAAAATGGTGGCAGTGAAGAACTAATGTGAGTAAATCACTTGCAGCTGCCATCAGGAATGTGAGGCTTATGGGGGCTTCAGAGGCCAGAAAAAAAAAACGTTTAGACATGTCGCTGCTGCTGCTGCAAGATGCCAATACTATGAGGTATTTTAGATTTTTTTTCCCTCTTGGGTAGATGGGCCCCAGGAAAACTTGTACTTAGAGAAAGCTTAGTTGCATTGAAAATACCATTGAAGTTTATGAAGCTTAACATATATACTCATTTTTTCTTCTTTTTTAAAAATTTATGTATATGAGTTTATTAATACAATATATTACCTTATAATTCATCTGATTATACATTACCTATCACAAAGCTATACACAATTATTTACTAATCTCCCATATATATACATATTGTTTCCTTAATATAATTATCCCCCTCTCCCCACCCATCTCAGGAACGGTATACCTTATTAACTTCCTTTTTCTCTCATGTGGAAAATCTTTTTAACTGTTTCCTTAACATTCTCATACCCCTTCCTCCCTTCAACAAACTCAATCATCATTCCCCAGTTGCTAAGCCAAACCTCTTCTTTGCTTAATATATAACAATTGTGTATAAGTCGACTTTATGTATAAGACGAGGGGAGGTTTCAGGGCCAAAATTATTTTGATATGACCCATGGATAAGTCAAGGGTAAAACTTTGGGGCTCAGCATGGGGCTCCTCAGACCCATTCCGTGGAGAGGCAAAAGCTCCAGCGCTGCCTCAGGGGGCCAGCCGTCCTTGGCTGTTGCTGATGCCACCACCATTTTCCCGCCCAGGTATTTAAAAAGGCCTTTCATCACTTTACCACTCTAAAAGAAGCACCAAACCCCTCTACTCTCTCCTTTTGCAATGCCTGGGTGGAAAAATGGTGGCGATGGTGGCTCTTTGGCTCTTTCTCACTGCTGGGTTCTCAGAACCTAGTCCATGCTGAGAGAGCCTGGAAGAAGACCCACCCCCTCTGCTCTCTCTGCTGTGGCAAAAAAAACCCAAAAGAGAGCAAGCAGAGGGGGTTATTTAAAGGTTTTCTTGACTCCTTCTTAATCTCCCCATCCTGGTGAGCAAGCACCAAAGAGCTGCCACCACAGTGGGGATAATGGAGGGAATCAGGGTTTCTTTCAGATTCTCCCAACTTCTTCTAATCTCCCTGCCCTTGCAGGCAAGCACCAAGGAGCTGCCATCACTGCTATTTTGTCAAGCAGGCATTACAAAACGCGGTGCCATGGCAGACAGGCGTACCACATTGACCCATGTATAAGTTGACCCAGGTTTTGGGGGCGATTTTTTGGCATAAATTTTTCGACTTATACACAAGTATATATGGTAAAGTTTAAGGGAACATCTTCTGCTTTGTGAGGGAAGGGAAGGACAGGTTGCCCTGAAGGTCTAAACCTTTTTTGCAGACATTGGGCTTATCCACACAGGCAATTTACTTCATCTTGCCCCTGTCTTAGAGCCTTGCAGTCCCGATGATGCAGGGCTTTTCCCCCATTCTGCCCATAGGCAGTCCTCACGACCCTCGGGGCTAAGACCAGGTAGGGCATGTTAAAATATTTTTTAAAGTACCTGGTTAACTCCGTTTTAACAAGCAAAAAACCAAATTGGGCCCTGGGAGCCTGTAAGAGCCCATTCCAGCACCATGGCCCATTGCTGTGGCTGCCAGTTTGTCGCAGCAGGAAGGCGTCTTGCAGCATGTGGCAAAGGCTGGTCACATGCAGGGAGACTTGGTCACATTGCAGGCCAGCTTTCTCGCTTCAGGAGAGTGAGGGAGGCAGCAGTGGTGGCTGCAGCAACGGGCCAGCATGCCCGTCTTGGACTTCCTCCCATGTGAAGACGGTAACGGGAGGAACAGACCTGATCTGCGGGCAGGATATGCTGGCTGTGATCCGATGTATCCTGGTCTGTGTAGATGAGCTCGTTGTCAACCTGTACCCCTTCCCTAAACATATTCTTAAAGCACCAATGGGTACAAATTTACTTCTTTTAAAATAATGGAATTTGAAAAGGTCAGAAGGATTACTTTCCACTAATGTATCTCTCCCCCCCGCCGCCTTTGCTTTTCTAGATCCCAGTCCCAGCAAGTCCTATCTGAGCCGTAACTATGGTTTGTCCCACCATGAAGAAGGCTCCAACTATGCTCCAGAAGGTAGAACAGAATAGAATGAAACTATAGGATTGTAAAAGTTTGGGTTCCCATAGGAACAGAGCTGTAACAGTACAGTTAACTCAGGGTGGGCAGAAAGTAGTAATCTGCAATAAATAGGAAATAATTGCTGACATCTTGACACCCAATTGTTTAACAACTGCACCAACAAAATGTCTCTTTGCTGTCCTAAATCTGAAATGAAGAAGGGGGCAGCGGTTCTAAACAGGAATGTGTTTTTTGTGTAGAAAGATAATAAGTCTTCTGTTCAGCTCTGTTACTTAAAACAAATTTCTTGGCTCAGAATTTTCAAATTCTAAGCATGAATTTTTTGCATCAGGCTCCAGTTGGTGGATCTTGATGTTCCAAAAAAGAAGCTTAAAGTTTTCTCTAGTTCATTCCCCTCTCTCTCTCTTATCCCAGACTGGGACAGCAATTCTTCTGAGACTTCCACCTCTTCCTACCGTCGATATGTGTCATCATTAGGCAAGGATGTATATCCGGGGTCAGTGAGTGCCCGCCAACCAGTAAGTTGTCTCTCTTGTCCATGGAGAGGTCAGAGAAGGTACCTGCATTAAGAAAGGATCCCTGTGCTGACAAGCTCCTCTTTCTCTCTTCAGATTGCAGAGCCATATCCCTACAGTTCCAGTCAAAAGGATGTGTCAACTGAGAGGTAAGCAGGGACCACAAAGTGGTCTTAATAAGAAAGAGAGCTGGTAGTGGAGCGGGTTGCCAGGCCAATTTCTGAGGCAGATGGGGTCCATGCTGGATGCCATATCTGAAGAAAGTGGGGTTTTTGTTTCCCTGCCTCTGGAAGATTGGCTGGTGGCTGTCCTTTGGGTTGGTGCTCAGGATGGCTCCTAGAGTTCCCAAGCACTTCTGCAGCCAATGCTAAGTCTATGGGTAGCTACAGGGCTGGGCTGGGCTGGCTTGGCCAGTAAGAAAGACAGGCATTGGTTCTATATAGTCAGAAATTACCCTGTCATCTGCTAAGGTAAAAGCTGCCATCTTAAGCTGTGGCTTTGGGTTGCCACAATAATAATTCTTATTAATTTTAACACTTGGCATTTTTATGGTGCTTTCAAGTGATGAAAGCAATGGATATACATTTATCTTTTATCATCCTTATAACAATCCTGTAAGGTAACATAGCCTTATAATGCCCAAGTTGCAAATGATGGTGGCCAAGAGGAATTTCTTTGCCTAAATAAGAGACTGCCTTATTTAACATACAGATTCTTAACCATTATTGCATCCCAATTCTGACCATTAAGGGTGCAATTCAGCATGAAGATTACTATGCATTCATGAGCAGTCCTTGGTCATGCCAGTGGGGCTTAACCAGTGGTTTGCATCTCAGATTATCACAGGGATGGTAATTGGCTTGTTGACTTCTGTTGTCCAAACATCTTGGACGTGTTTTACACCAATGGTGAGAATTGTGTGGCCCTCCAAATGTCATTGGACTGCATATGCCAGCATTCCTCACTATTGATTGTGCTAGCTACGGCTGCTGGGAGTTACAATTCAACAACATCTGGAGGACCTCAAAATTCCCACTTTTGTTCTAGATACTGCTAGCTGCTGGCTGGTTCCATTGCTGCAGTGAACCTTGCTTCACACTCCTAGTTGTCTGTTGTATTGACGCCAGAGAAAGGCACTGCCCAGAAAGAACCACACTCCATAACTCCTTTCGGTACAGCCTCTCTATAGAACCCCACCTTACAGTTGCTTGGAAACAACAGAAGGTTTCCTCTTGGGCTGGTTGTGCAGAAGGGAACACAGGAGAGAAGGAGCAAAAAGGAGAGGCACAGCTCAGCTTGGGAGTACAGTGGCCAAGCAGTCAGTACTTTGTGGAAGTTGGCATTTTCAGATGAAAATTAAGGTATTATCTTCTTTAGGGCCTAAGTAGGCAAACAGGCGGTGGGTGGGGGGGCTTGGAGAGTTGATTATATGTGTTAGTACCAACACTTAGGAGTTGTCTGTATGGCAAAAATGCTCCTCAGAATTTGAGGAGAATATAATTTCTCTTAATGAGATCCCGAATCTATCCATCGTATGCAGAAGGAGGGGGCCCCAAAACTGCTCAGGAAAAGCCTTCACAGCTTTGCCCATATTTTTTTAAAAGCTCTGCGGGGAATGCACATTCCTGCTCATTGGGACAACTGAATCGCTTTGATGTACATTCCCCATAAGAGTGTAAGTGGAAAGCTGATTGGCTGGACATGCACAGGGGGCAGAGCTTGCTAACAGGGGGGAATTTCACCATAGTGATTGTGCGTTATGGAAAGAAAATAGCCTTTTTTTTCCTTCTTTGTTAAAATGGAAAATCGCACCTTGGATTTAGTTTTTTTTTAAACTGTTCAGTGGCAGCAGCTCAAGGTAAATAACAACACAAGTAATTCACTCACGCCCCACCATCTTGATTTGAAGGCATGCCTGTTGGAACAGCGAAAGTGGATAGCTTCACATGCCTGCGATCTTAAAAAAAAAAACTGGTTAAGACAAATAGAAGCTGCTGCAAACTGGCATTACTGCACACCAATCCACATTTTATTTCTTTATATAGACAAGCCCTTAGAACTATCTTTCTGCTTTGGTATTCTTTTCAGGGACAGCAGTTCCTACCAGAGCGTCTTCCATCGGAAATCATCTGGCTTGTCCTCTCTGGGAGTAGAGCCACGTCGGGCCATCCACCCTGAGCGCCAGGCCCAAGCAGCAGCAGAAAAGGCTACGGGTAGCAGCGCAGGCTCCAAGCGCTACTTACCACTCTGGCCCCAGCTCCTGTTCTTTGTGCTGCTGGCTGGCTTCTTGGCCTTTGTCTACTTCTACCTGCAGGGTGGTGCTGATGACAACCCCTTTGTGAAGTATCTTAAGCATTGAAGCCTTCTGGCCACAGGCACGTCTTCTCTCCCTAAGAGCCAGGAATGTTTATATAGGGCCTCCACTGAAGTGCCTTCCTCTTTTCTTTTTTAAACCTCAAAGTGAAGTAGGTGTATTGGGGCCAGGGAGGGAGTGAAGGTTTCCCACTAACTTCTCTGAATTATGGCAGCTCCCCACCCTTCTCCCCATACCTCAATCCATCCATCCATCCGTCCATCCCTTAAATCAGCAAATATGGGGCATTTTTATCTGCTGTTTTTGTAGCTTGTGCTTTATAATCAGGGTGTGGGTTGGGGGAAATGGGTGTTTTTTTCTCATAAAGGAGGGAAGACATAGAAGAGAGAGAACTAATGTAGACTATCAACAGCTTTTAAAAATAGATATATAATTGTACGAAATCTCTAATAAACTCCACTGATGGGTTTTTTTTTTTCTAAAGTGTCCCCTTTTTCATCATTTTATCTCAGTGTGGGCCATTCCTTTCTCGTCCTCCATATTGTCCTCCCTTTCCCCACTAATCAAAAAGCAGAAGGGTTTCTCCATAATGACAAGTAACAAGAAGCAAAAAATAAGGTGCTGTGTATGGGCTATTTTTATTACTGAGGGAGAGAAATAGGACCCAAATCAGGCCTACCCTGTGCCTACACTTTTCTTTTCAGCTTATCCCAGTTCTTGAATGTAGAGTGCACTCAGTGGGTTCAAACAAGGGATACTGAAAACTGAAGGTCAGTGGGGGTTCTCTACCCAAATCTGGAACAATAAGGAGCCCAAGTATATCTGTGTTTAGAGATACACACCGTGAGCGAGTGTTAAAAGAGAAAGGGAGAGAGGGTCATGTGTTGGCAAGAGGACTCTGCGTCAGGGCTGAGGAAAGATGAGGGGCTTCTGGGGAAGCCTGAACCTCAGTTGCTTCAGACTCAGGGGCTCCAGAGGAGTCTGAAGTTGGGACCCTCAAGAGCTGTCTGTTGGTGAGATGAGAACGTAGGAAGGGGCTGGATATTGAGGAAGGGGCTACACGCTGGAGAGGGGCATCCTGTGCACGGTGTGTCCTTCGTAGATTTTCCCGGACCCGGATGAACTCTGGCTGGTTCCCCACTGTATCACCTGTTGCTTCCTGCTGGTGATGCTAAAAACAAAAGACCCCCCAAAACAAAACATTGTTCATTTGTGGCATTTTTGAAGATTCCACATACAATAAGTCACTACTCTTGCTCACACCAACGTCTGTGTCATAGGCAGAGCCAGTCCAACCATTAGGCAGAACAAGGGGGTCACTTCAGGCAAAAGGGTTGGGGTATCATGAAAGAGCAGCAAATTATTAGCTATTTTTATCTTGGCTATTGCACTGTTTTTACTGCCAGGTATCAGGAGAAACACTTGTGGGCGGATGTTTCCCTCAGGTACCAGAATAGCTTGGTTAATCTGGGGCACTGTGACTTGAGCAGGTTGTGTTTGGGAGGGAGGCTGGAATGTACTATCGCAGTGGTTCTCAACCTGCGGTCCAGGGATGGCTAGGGGTCCATGATGTCCTCACAAGGGGGTCCACGATGGCTTGAAGGCTGCTTGGCCCACCACCTCCCCGCAGTGGAATGGCCACATGACAGAAGCTAAGGCAAAGGCTGGCTGGCTTGGCCTGCACATTGCCATTCAATCGTCTCAAGCCACAAAGTTGCAGGAAGAAGCAGGAGAAAGGTTTTCCCTCCTCCTCCAGTGCCTCTGAGGGAAGTTTTTTGGATGGTGTAATTGTATTATTATTATTATCATCATCGTCATCATCAGGTATTATTATTAGGGTTTTAAATCCTGAGTTAAGTCTTGAGTGCCCACGGCAACAAAAGATATTTAAAGGGGGGTCCCTGGTAAAGAAAAGGTTAAGAGCCACTGTGCATACTTTGCCTCAGGCAGCAAAATGTCTTAGGATGGCCCTAGTCTCAAGAGTCACAGAGGCTGCTTGAGCCTTACCTGTTCCCTTCTCTGCTGCCAGCGCAGAAGCTCCTGCTCCAGAGGTGATTGTTCCAAGCCACTTTCTGTCCCTTCCCGCCGCCGGTTCCGGTGCTCTAGAACCTGCAGCAGCTCTGGCTTAGAGCGAAGGCTGAGGCCTCTGAGAGGAAAGAGATTAAAAACAACAGAGCAGTAATTGCCCCTTCACCACTCTCAGCATGCTGATTGTTCCAATGGCTGTGACACAAACAACCACTCATGCCACCTTTGCTGAGACAAAGCCACAAGTTCAGAGCATGTCTGAATGTAACAAACAAAGAGGATGTAATTCAATTTTGCTTGTCTGCCAAGAATCAGGGGCAATATAATCTTAATCTACACCTACTTCACAGTATTGTTGCAAAAATGTGCATATCATTCTGAGTTCTTCAAGGAAAGGGAAAGATACAAATGGAATAGGGGGGTCTTGAGGTGGAAAAATCAAGAGTAGCAACTGTCACTGTACTGTAAGGCTATAATATTAAGTTTAAAAGTTATTAAATCTCATTCTTTTTTTTTTTTAATGGTGGTCAGCATTGTCCTAAACTTCAGCCTGGTTCACTTTTACCCTAATATTCAAAAATACTCCTCATAGAATTCGAGGAGAATATGATGGTTAGATCCTGCATCAATCTGCTGTATTTGGAAAGAGGGGAAGCCAAAAAAGCCAAATACTCTGCAGGCATTTCCCATTTTTTTAAAAAAAAAAACTCCAAAGGAAATGCGCATTCCTGCTTGTTGGGACAACCAATTCACTTTGATGCACATTCCCCATAAGAGTGGAAGTGGAAAGCTGATTGGTCAGAGGTGCGCAGGGGGCAGAGCTTGCTGCAAGGGCAATGCCCTGAACCACCATGTTGGATTATCATAATTGTGTGCTGAGGCAACAAAATAGCCTTTTCCCCCATATTTATTGCACTTGTCGCACTTCCACACCTTGGATTTACTTTTTAAAAAAATACTGTTCTGCAGTGGCAATTGGTGGGAATAAAAACACGAGTAATTAATTTGCGCCCACCATCTTGATTCACAGGCATGCCCATTTGAACAACAAACGCGGATAGCTTTTCATGACTGCAATCTTGCCAAAAATTAGTTGAGACAAATGAAAGCTGCCGTGAATTAGCATTAGTGCGCATCAATCCACATTTTATAGCCTTGTATCGATAAGCCCTAACATTAATACCTGACACGCAAGGATATTTTTGTGGGACCCACAGGAATGGAAACCTTGACTGTCGCACCACCAGTGCTTGACATCACTCACACTTCCACTCAATGGTAGTAGCTCCTGAAGTTACCATTGTGTTCATGACATAGGGTTGCCAGGTCAGGACTATGCCAGGCCCTAAGATAACAGGGCCAAAACCATAGACCTAAGGGTGACTCCTTGTGATGTCCATTACACAGCAGCTCTGTCACCAGGTCAAATTGCTCCCTCAGGAGGAACCTGAGGGAGAAGCTCGCAGTTCTGTTTTCCCACCTGATTATCACACTACACTGTTATAGAACTATTACTCCACTTTAACTGCTATGGCTGCCTTTGGTGGAATCCTGGGATTTGCAGTTTAGGGAGGGGCATTTACAACTCTCAGCCATGGAGCTCTTAGGCTTCATCAAACTACAAGCCCCAGAATTCCACAGGAGGCAGCCAGAGCAGTTAAAGTGGATAATAGCAGTGTAGTATGATAACTTTACAGGTTACTACTATAGGTGGCAGTGAGGCCCTAATGGGCTGCTGCCACTATATGAGTGAGCTGGGAAGTGATCATGGAAAGCGAAGACTGGGAGGCTGGTAGCACTGGGGGGAACAAGAGGTGGCACACTGGGTGTCCAGTGAGGGCAGCCTGCTCACACCAACATCCAACAATCTGCCGTCTGGGCTATAGGTCCCAAGTGCTGGCATACGTCTTCCTAAAAATATTCTTTCCATATGTGAAACTAACATGCCAAGGAGAAAGGTTTCTTACATGCCTTCCCATTTGACAAATCCAAAGAAGCGAGAGAGGTTTACAAAATGGAACTCACAAAGGTGGGAGAGTGAAAACTGGTCATTACCCCCGTTTTATTTCTTTTAATCCTGTTTCTAAGACTGGGACTCCAGATATGACATAATACTGTGTGTGTGTGTATAAAACCAAAACCACAATAAGTTATAACACAATGAAATTGATTATCATATTAAAACAAAGGCAGGTTGCTTCATGGTACTCCTTTACATTCTCCATCTGTTCCTTCTCATGTAAAGGGCAGAACGCTGCTACTACCACAGGCATGAATGAGGGAGACATATGCAAAGATGTCCTGTCTAAATTGGCCCCACGAAAAAGGCCAGAGACAGAGATCTCTGAAAACCTGGCTCTCTGTTCAGTCTGGCTGGGGTGGGGAGGGGAGCCGCAGAGGGAAGAAAGTTGACACCCACCCAGACTCAACAGGCTGGGGATGAGAATCAAGTTACTGAGAGATTCCTGACCAGCTGGAAATCATTCAAAATCTTCAACCAAGAAGGCTATATCTCTCTTCCCTACAAGTTCAGAGTGGGTGTGAATTGTGCATAAACAGCTTGACCACATGCTGTTGTGGTTAAAAAAACCTCTAAGTCACATGTTGTGTTATTAGTGCTGTTTTATTTACAAGTGAGGTTTGCACATGTGTGTGTGCACTAGTCCGACCAACTCTCCCTGATTTCCCAGGATCTCCCTTATTCAAGCTTTGTTTTAAAAAAATCCTCCCAGCTCCTTTATTGACCTTCTGTTTCTCCCCAATATTTATGAAGTTCTGACATTCAAATGTCAAGGGCAAGCAAGTCCACACACAGACGGAACCTGTGAAGGCTGGATGTGTCTGTGTGTGTGTCATCAAAAAGCAAGCCAGGACACTCTTGCCAGCTTGAGGTGTGTGTTTGCATTTATGTCAAAGAGGTGTGTGTGTGTGTGTGTGTGTGTGTTTGGGTTTGTGTGTGTGTGAGGGAGGGAGAGGGAGAGGAAGGTATGCATGTGTTGTTGCATCTGTGTGCATGTGAGAAAGGGAAGTGTATGTTTGCATGTCCCTGTTAGAGGGGGGGAATGGGTATGTGTGTGCTTTTGCATCTCTGTATATAAAAGATTTTTTATTGTGTAGGGGTGAGCGTGTATCTTTGTGTGACTGTTTTGATCTGTCAAGGTTCTTTCAGTTTTCTTTAAAGTTAGTAGTGGTGCTTCGGATCTTTTCAGAATAGTTTTTGTGGTTGTTCTTATTGTTGCTGTTAAGTTCCCTGGATAGTGTGTACATACACAAACATGCAAAGCCAATCAAAATATTAAACAATATGGCCTGGCCATTAAAGATGTAATCCTATACCAATGAATATTTGCTGGAATGATACTACGCCGCTAAAAATGCACAAAAATTGTGGCAACTAAATCTCCCTTAAATTCATGGCCGAAAGCTGGTCACCCTAGTGTGCACACACATACACAGAGACACACATTCATACATTATAATGTCTCCATTGCTATTCTTGCCTCATTTTCTTTGATATTTTGCATACACACACACACACACACAGAGAGAGAGAGAGAGAGAGAGAGAGAATATTGATTCAGTCAAGTAACTGGCCAGTATTTTACCAAGCTTACTGCATCTTTTCCTGCTGAACTCCCCGCCCCAACCATCCTTCTTGAATTGCATGAGAAAGGGAAAAAATGCAAAGAGAAAGCAGCTAAAAAAACCCCAGCAGTGGATAATATGCATATTCTTGTGCAACAAGAACACACCTGTGGTAATATACATAGGAACTATCATTAAATCTTTGGTTATTGAGGTACAATACCAGATGTGTATACCTGGGAGTAAAGCCCAGGTATACACACCATTCAAAGGGATTTACTTCTGAACAGAAATGTGTAGCTTTGCACTGTTGAAACTTTCTCTCCCTCCCTCCTGGGCCTTGAAAGAATACACCCAGATATTGTAAATTATTACCTTTTGGAACCAATGTTTTATCCATCACAAGCATAACCCACATTCCATTCAACTGTGTTTCTAGATGGAATGGAATTCTCTTTTTCTGCTAACACTACAGGGCATGTTAACAGCATCACAAGCTTGAGTAGAACCTATTATGTTACATAGTCCAAGAAGGCCCTTAAAAAGGGACTTAAATATACAGAGCCCAGGACTATAGCCATAATATTGACAACTTCCAACATACATGGTTTAATTCCCCTGCCCCCGCATTTCCACCGTATAAGAAAAAGAGCCTGTTTCTAGTGCATTATACTTCCAAGATAATTCTTTGCTATTGAGAATATGTCAACAGTGGCAGACATTATTGGTATGTTACGACAGAGAATGTCTTGCAGCACCTTGAAGGCTAACACTTTTTACTTGACATAAGCTTTTATGGACTTCAGTCCGCTTTCTCAAATGCATTTGACAAAGTGGGCTGCAGACCATGAAAGCTTATGCCAAAGTAAAAACACGTGAGTTGCTACTTTTTGTTTAATTTTACAGGGATTCATTTGGCCTTTAAAGAACATAATGTGACTAGAATAAACAGACCAGTTCATACAGTGAATGGATGCATATACCAAAATTGGTGTAGGTAGTATTCCTTAAACTATGCAGCAAGCATTTGTATTCTCTTCATTACTAGAGAAAAATGTAAATTCAGTGAGGCTCTTCTTCAAAAAGGTGGGGAGATTAATATTCACACATTATTAAGATACTTTTATATTAGCCAGAAAGGTAGAAAATATGAAAAATCTATCCATTTACCATAAATAGGTAAATGATATCTTTTCTCACATATTTGTGTGACTGGATATTCTTGTGCATAGCTTTTTACTGATAAAAGTGACTAAGACTTCACCACAGATAAGCTAAGAGAGTGTCTGGGTGGCTGGCAGGTACAGTGTACGTCTGCTTGCAGAAAGGAAGCAAGGTGTGTGTGTGTGTGTGTGTGTGTGCTCACATAAGCAGGCACATGTATATTTAACAGCATAAAAAGGCATAGTAAAATGGCACAGTAACAAATGTGGAAGCAGGAGTTGTGTTTCTCAGTGCTAGCGATGCATTGTGTTTAGCACTGCCACACAGTTTCCAGCTGCAAAAGGGTGGTCTGAGCCAGGGGAGGGCAAAGCACAGCTCTCCAGATCTCATTGAACTGCAGCTCCCACTGTGGTGGATATGGCTGTTGTCTGTTGCACCTCAACAAGTATGAGAGACCCTCCCTCCATGTTCCAGCTGCCATTGCTCTGGCCTCATTTAAAAATTGCATTTTGAGAGCTGGCAAATTGATTTCCTTAAATAAGGACATTTGGCTTCCTCTCAACAAGATATCCATTTATCGTAGGGGGAAATGAAATCCAAATAACCTGGAAAGGGCAGTATCAACAAAGCTCAGAGAACCTTGAACCATTGTACCAGTGGTAATAGCCTTTTACAGCACCTAGCCTCAGAACTTGAATAGGCTATTCTTGCGGACTGTAACTCCCAGAATCCCCCACTCAGCATGGTTAGTGATCATACTAGGCTCTGTAATCCAAATCAGTAACTTTCCCAACTTTCTCTTTGGCACCCACTGTTAACATACATGAAAAACCTTTCAGATAGCAATAGGAGGCTATAGCTTCTTCTTGCCATACTTGCGATGTGTGAAGAGTAATTCCCGATGCAGCTGCTGCTGGTTCCGAGAGGCCTTGCCAGGGTTGGTGGCCCTCAAAGAAGTGGCAAGGTGTCCTTCAGAGCCCCTGGATGTGGCTTCTGAGTGTGCAGCAGCTGGAAGGAAGGGGGGGGGAAGCAGGGAGGGAGGGAGGGAGAGAAGATAAAAGACAGAGGATAGATGAATACAGGACAGTTGTGGCAGTGGAAGCCTAGTTCTAGCTCTTTTTTTGCAAAGGGACACATGCACACACACCCTTCAGTAGACACTCACCGTAGGTATTGGATCCCGTGCGGTGGGGTGGGGGGTGCAAAGCCAGGATCTGAGCCTTGGCCCAAAGCCAGAGCTCATGTGACATCCTAGTGAGGGAGAGGAAAGGGGGGTCAGTGTTTATGGGTGGGAGAGAAAATGGAGTAGGTGGATATTATTAGGGTAACCTCTATCCACCCTAGGACTGTTCTGTTTTCAGTTCTTGAAATTACTCCCAATCTCTGGCCACACTGGTTTCAGAATGAAAGCTATAAATTTATTAAATGTGGCCTCTGTGTTCAAAGCATCCTCTGACTTTTCCATTGATAAAGTGAAATCTGCATTTTAGTAAAGCCTAGTTAAATTTAAATCACTACATTACCTGGAATGATTGGTGTGATTTTATTGGTATATGTTATAAAATCATTTTGGGATACTGTTATAACATATCCTACAGATGAACAGAAACAGTAACTCATTATTAGAAGGGAAGGCTACATCTAACAGGTTATTTTTTTATTTCCTTTTCCCCCAAGAAATAAAGCCATTAGGAGAGGGAGTGCCTTCAGCAGATATGATTATCGACTAAAATTGGCCGGAAACAAATAATGCAGGTTTCCCCTCCACTTCGACCCCCAGGAGAATTGAAGAAGGTGGTTTAAAGCAGGGTGTGATGCCATCCCACTTTCACTTCTGCTTAACAGGTTTTTGTTTAAAAAAATAATAATCCCTATTACGCTGCTTGTCTAGCAGTGCCGGGGTGGGTGAACACGATACTACTGAAATGAAGTCCTTTCTTAAACTACCTTCAAGGTTTCAAAGTGCTCAGAGAGAGTGAACCCAGCCCTATTGCTTAATCTGTCACCACTGATGTTTGTATCTGTACTTTCCACATCCCCCAGTTTGCCTCTTCCGTGCCTTCCCAAAAGCTTCACACCAGCATCAACCACCTCGCCAAGGCAGCTCTCACCTGCCACTTCGAGCCGCCGAATCCAATTGCCCGCTGTGTCCTGCTGCCATGTCACACCGCCTCTCTGTCTCAACCGGGATCCAGACAAATGGAGGCTTGGAGGCTCCTGAGCTCCCATCATCTCCCCCACGAAGCCAGAGGCTGCCATCCCAACCGGAGAGAAACAATTACAAGCAGCTAATTGTCTCCAGAGCTGCTTTTCTCTGGTCTGCCCAGCCACCCGCCCCCCAGCACGCACCAGGGAGAGCGTGAAGATATAGCATGAGGGAAACTGGATCCTGCCTGAGACTACCCAGTAGAGGCAAAGCCAAGACTCCTGGGCAGGGGGCGATCCATCATCCTGTAATGAGGTTTAAACCCTAGTGGGTTGGGGACAGGGGACTAGCTTTAGGCTTGTCAGAGCCAGACACAGACTCCCAAGCATCCACCTACTAGGGCTTGGTGCAAAAATAGGCACACACTTAGCAATAAAGAACAGGGTGCCTCTGAGCACATTTTGATCAGATGCCGGATCTAGACTTGGGCACAACCCTTTCACACAAATGTCCACTCCTGGTTATCTCGAGTCTCATTGAGCACCCGGCTGGTGGGGGCAATTAGCTAACACACATAGTAAACAGCTTACAGAGTGCCTAGCATGCTGTAAAAAGTAGTGTAGATGTGTAAGTGCTATTGCTTAACAATTTGTAAACCGCTTTGAGAACCTTTGTGGCTGAAGAGCAGGGTATAAATGAATGAATGAATGAATGAAATAATCACCTGCCCTCTTGTGAGTGGGCTCTCTCTGTCTCTCTCTGGTGGCGAGGTCTCGGCCTACTTGGGTCTGTTTTTCTATCTCACAGAAGGCAGATGAGTGAGCAGCAGCAAAGAGCAGCATACTTGAAAATAATTCACAGATCCACTAGCAGATTTCTACCCACCCAAGAAGTGGCTTCTACTAAATCTTGACCAGGGATGCCTTGTCTGTGCTGGCAAATTTACACTCAGGTTCTTAGTTCAACAGTGGTGATCTCAACAATGTCTCTCTGGCTTTTCTTTGCAAACAAAGATCCAAGAAGGACTCATCCCGCGCTTTCTGCAAGCGCGCTGATGACTAAAAAGGCCAATCCAAGATAAACAAGTCCGGTTGCAGAAAGCACAGCAGAAGGTCTCATTGGATGATGTTTCCAGGTTGTGATTCTTTCAGCGTGATCTTTCAGTGTGAGTTCTCACAATGTAACACATGTGATAACCAGAACTGTCAGGCATAGGTCAGGGGCTCTTTCACACTAGTGTTACAGTGCTATGGTTCCACTTAACCAGCCTTGGCAATACCCTATGGAATCACGGGACATGCAGTTTAGTATCCTTGGCCAAAGAGTACCTCAAGTGCCTCTGACAGAACTACCAATCCCAGGATTCGATAGGATGCAGCCACAGCAAAGTGGCATTATAGTCAATCCCCTGTATCCACAGTCTGTATTCATGGATTCAACCAACCAGTTTGAAAATATCCCCCACTGGCAAAAAAAATATCAAAAAGCAAACCTTGATTTTGCCTTTTTATATAAGGGATGCCATTTTACTATGCCATTGTATATAATGGGATATCCATGGATTTTGGTATCCACGGGACGGGGGGGGGGCATTGGAACCAAACCCCAGCGGATACCAAGGGCCCACTGTATAGTGTTGTAACTGTGTAGTCAGAAAGGGCTCCTGGACTAAAAAAAAAAATGAGTCCTAACACATGCAGAAAACAATTCCTGCTGAACTTGGAAAAATCCATAGATTTTTCCAAGGAAGTAAACTTTGCCTTTTGTCCAACTCTTATTTCATGCTCAATGCTCCTCTAAACCAGGTCCCCTAAATACAACACACCATCTACTCTGAGACCTTTTAGGTTCTTGAGCACCATTCCTTAGGACCACACAGGCAGCAAAACAGAATTTATTAAATCCCTGGTGTACTGCCATATCTGTCCATTCAACTGCATTTGGCTCCCCAAGGTTACAAGACCTGCAAAGCTTTCTTTACAGTTTGTTGTTTTGGAAAAAGAATAGGAAGCAATATGGAAATCTCCAGTATGAAATCTCTGGAGCTAAATTTCAATTTGTTTTGTGGTAGTTCATGGGAGAGTGTATGCCAAGTTTGGAGGAGGGGGCAGAAGGTGGGTAGTAATAGTTGTTAATTTAGCCAGGACTCAGCAAAAGACCCTTGAGGCTTATGACTTGCAGTGCAGCCTACATATGTTTTCACTGGGACCCATGTTCAGGTTAAGTATGCACAGGACTGCAGCATTCCCACCCCCATTCTAATGGCAACTGCCTTCTGGAAAAATTAGTGCTTTTGAGAGGACGAGAGGATTAGAAGTCATTTTCCCAAGTTCCAAATTCAACTTCTCAAGGAACACAAGTTGTCCTCACTTTTCATGCCAACAGTTAGGTCACCCCAGAGTCAAGTGAGTTGCAAGGAAACATTATGGGCGGTGGGGAAAAGGACAGTCTACTTCAGGGCAAATGGCAGAAGGGTTGGCCTATCACTTTTTGAGGGGAAAACCAAGTTATGATCAAGGGTCCAACTGAACAAACATAAAGCTGTAACAAAAGGGGAGTATACTATGTTCTTTGTGTGGAGTGTTGACACAACAGTCAAAGAGCCTCATAGCAGACTGTGAAAATTGCTTGCAAATGGCTGGTGTGGCCAGCAGGGGCCATCACACTTTCACAGGCCTTTATTTAATCAAGACACTGCTTTCCTCTGAAAACAAGTTTCTAGTCCTTCTTGTTATCACAGTGTTACTAGACCTTCCCAAAGAGACAGATTATTTCAGTGTAAGAAAGGGAAGGGGATGAAGCAGACTACAAGTATCTTTAAGACTGATTTATTTTAGTGTGTGCTTTATTGCTGTTCTATGCCTTCAAGTATACTCTGACTTACAGCAACCCTATAATAGGGTTTTCTTGGTAAGATTTAATCAGAGGTTTGCCATTGCCTTCTTCTGAGGCTGAGAGAGCATGACTTGCTCAAGGTCACCTAGCAGGTTTCCACGGCTGATCAGGAATTTGAAACCTGATCTCCCAGAGTCACTGTCCAACATTCAAACCATTACATCATGCTGGCTCTATCAGGGCATATGTGCTTGCTCTTCACATTTTCCTGACTGTTGACACTGTAATTTACATCTGTTTTAAATATTATTTCACTTTTTTTGTCTTTTTGTCATGCTTTTATCTTTTTTACTAATTGATCACATTATGTTTTGTTTTTATGATCAGTTGCTTAAGGGATCTTTTAAATAAGAACTGGTGCTAAATTTTCCTAATATAATTCAGAAAAATCACATTTGCATAATTTACGCAAGAACATAATGGACAATTACCATGAAGCCAGAGCTAGTTTTCAAGCACAAAACAAACACTCCAACCCCAGCACACCAGTTCTACAATCTCTCCCTATAATGGAGTAAGAAACATGCTAGAAGAGTGGAGAAGAGAGAATACTATAGGCTAAGGTCTGAGCCTACCCAGCCTTTGCTCCATAAAACACACAAGGAGAAGGTTTCACAAAGACTTTATTAAAATTACAAATTTCCAGTTATCAGCTAAAGACCCCTTCCCCACCCCATAGCACCTCCTGTCCCTACCACTTCACTGAGAGATAAGAAATTTCCCTCCCAAACCCTCCCCTCACCATAGTTGCCCTGTACCACTCTCTGTGGCAAGCAAGGGGGGGGGGGAAGAAAACCCCCACACTTCAACAATGTGGGGGGGATGTAAACTTCAAACACTACAAAGTGTAGGTAGATCGTGTGGGGGGAGTGTAACAGCTGAGAGTCCTGTGGACTGGAGTGACAAACCCAAGCCCCCCCCCCCTTCAGCAGATGCTGAATTTGTGTTGCAAGGGAGATTCGTCCCATCCTAAGACACAACCAAGTGAACCCAAGGGGCCTCTTCTTGTGACTGTGAAACACACATAGAGTCCCAGAAGACAGGTGAGGACAGAAAACATACTATTCTCCACTGAGGGGCTGCAGACCAATTTCACAGGTGACCCCATGGTTGATGGGGTCCTTGGAAAGAACGCTGGAGATATTTGGACCCTGGGCTGAAAGCTGGCCAAGCACTTCCAATGCCCCTAATGTGCTCAGTCAGGACATTTTCAAACAGTGAAGAAATTCCTAGCAGGCACTCTAGCTTTGTAAATTTGACACACATACACATGCACCACAGGCCATGGGCAATCCAATTTAGGAAAACTGGCCACAGAAGAACATGGTCAGCCCGCCATGGCACCTAGAAAGTTTGGAGGCAGAGAGGCACGATTATTCTGCCAGTCCTTGCCAGCCCCATGGCGCCTAGCGGATGTGTGCCATCTCTTCAAGAAAGGGCGTCTTCATGCAGCCAGTGCAGAGCTGGTCCATCCAGAGGGGAGCCTCATGCTGCAGTGGGGTGCGCCTTGGGTAAAAGGTGTAGTTGAGGTCGTAGTTGAGCAAGCAGCTGAGCGACGCCATGTAGACATCTGAGAAGCGGCACAGGCGCCGCGAGAAATACGTGGGGTTGTGGCAGGTGCGGAAGATGCTACCAAACTGAGGATTGAAGAGGTTCTTGGTGAGTGCCCTGAAGCGGGGCGGGGAGGGGGGAGAAAGAAGGAAAGAGCCATCAGACATGCATCTATAAAAATTAAGTTTGGAATCCAAGGAATCTTTTTGTCAACAACATAATGTGTTTTCATTGAAGCTTCAAAATGCATTACTGTCAAAAAGAATGCAGCCTCCGCCCCACATAATTTCATCTTCCATTTAAAAGCATGAAAACAGTGAAAAAACAGATTTCTAGTCCTCATGGGTATATGCCTGACAATTTGTGAATAATGCCTGAAGTCTTGGAAGCTAGAATAAGGTTTATAGTGGTCATGTTTTCTTATTCCACCCCATTAATAGCAGAAGCAGAATTAAAACAATTACATTTTGCATAAATCTATACAAGTCATTTTGCTTTTATACATTTCTACTTTACACATATTTCATTGTCGCTGAATTTGGTTATGTTTTTCTAAAGCATAAGGAATAAAAAAGTGGCTTCTGTTCCCATGTGTTACAGCAGTATTGTCAGGCAATTTAGTACAAGGCTTTCCACACTGCCTAACACTGAGAAGAGAGTACAATCTAGTGGTTACAGCAGCTGACAATCACTCTGCAGTCCACAGCAGCTCATATACAGATGCAAGCAGGAGGTCGACCTGAAGAGCTATTCAATTGCACAGTCTTGCCTATTGTTTTCTATAGACAAGGAAACTCAATCCTACCAAAAAAAACATGATCCTGAGCAGCAAAGCCTCCCATTTGTAATTCTCTCATGGGCTTATCAGTGCATGCAAGTGTGCCCTTGCTGTATGTGCATACAGAAGGGAAACTCGCTCAAGCTATTCAACAGGAAAGAATGGCTATTAGCACTGGGGGTTGTGCTCAGGATCATTCAAGCTCTCCATCGCTTGCAAGAATTGTCTATCAATATTTTATTTGATTGAAGCACTTCCGCTAGACATCAGCTTCAATCAAACTGGCACCCACTCCACCTTCAGCTATGTTGGCTTTGTAATTTCCCACAGCCAGGATTCTGGGACATGTCATCCAACAGTCTGGAGGGCACTAGGTTGCAAAAGGTTGTTCTAACTACTAAAAGGCAGTAAGAACAGAATGAAGTTTGCCAAAGATTTACAAAAACCAGAAGGGGCCTGCCAGCATCCACCAGATGTGAAGCGTTCTCCATTGTGGACGGGAACAACAACACTGTTTTTGGAAGTGTTCCCAATTAACAAAGGACTCATTCAGTCAGTTTTTGCTTGCATTTTGACAAAGCAATGCATCAATGCATAAAAAACATTATACTTTGGGCAAGGGTTGTAATTACAAAATATTATATAGTAGGATCCCCCATATCTGCTGAGGATTGGTTCTGGGGTGTGTGTGGATACTGAAAGCCATGGATAATAGCGAATGCCATTGAAAATAATGGGACTTCTGGTTTAAAATACCATAGAGTTGCCTTGGAGGACCTAGAAAATGGCTAGAGAGGATACATTTTCTAGGAAGACTATGGCAGGTGTGCTGTTTTGTGTCCCATGGATAATTGAATCGGTGGCTATGGGGGTCCTATTATAGTCAGAATCTATCTATATATAGAAAACTCTTGGGTATGTTGCCTTTTCCAGTGTGTTGACTGGCTGCTCAGGAAACACATCCAACCAATCACCATCCACATGCAAATTCCCTCTCCATCTCACAATCCACTCCTGCCACTTAATCTGCACTCAATCTGCACCCCCCAGCCTCACAAGGGCCCCTCCCTCCACTTATTCCCCCAGCCACTCACCAGTCACAGGCTGTGACGGGACCCAGGCTGACTTGTTGTGAGGTTTACCAGGCATTTTGGGGGGAGTTTTTTTAATGGCGTTATGTTATGCCAGGTACGGCTAGTACTTATGTATTACTAGAGCTGCCATCTGATGAATGAGGAAACGATGCCTTATGAGGAGAGACTTAGGGAGCTGGGTATGTTTAGCCTGGAAAAAAGACGGTTAAGAGGCGATATGATAGCCCTGTTTAAGTATTTGAAGGGATGTCACGCTGAGGATGGAGCAGGCTTGTTTTCTGCTGCTCCAGAGATTGGAACACGGAGCAATGGGTGCAAGCTCCAGGAACAGAGATTCCACCTCAACATTAGGAAGAACTTTCTGACAGTAAGAGCTGTTTGGCAGTGGAACACACTCCCTCAGAGCGTGGTGGGGTCTCCTTCCTTGAAGGTCTTTAAACAGAGGCTGGATGGCCATCTGTCGGGGATGCTTTGATCAAGATTTCCTGCGTGGCAGGGGGGTTGGACTGGATGGCCCTCGTGGTCTCTTCCAACTCTGCAATTCTATGATTCTATGATTCTATGAATGGATTAGACTATGATTTCCTTAATCAGTCAAAATTATGTGTATTCACCATATGATTAAAGCATAATTTTAAAGGAAAAAGTATACTTTCCTTGTTTTCGGATCGTGTGTGCATATATACGGTATCAGCAAGCACCACCCTGAATGAGGCTTGTTCTCCTATGTAAGAAGGGGAACTACCTCTTCCAAAACGGCATGTAACTTCTAGTTTTTACAGCTCCTTGCATTGTTAAAAAAGCTATTTTTAAAAAAAGTATTATCTGATTAACTCAGGATACCTTTGTAACAAATGACAAAGAGGTTTTTATTTCATGAATTAACTTGACTAGATTAAAACCATTTATATAATCAGAATTTCATGACTACGAAAAGACAAAATGTATAGAATTGTGCACACTGTGGAGAAAGTGGTGGTGGGGGGGGAGAAGTTTTAGTTTTGTTGTTAGTGTACTTAGATCCAGGGTCATCCAATGAAGCTGAATGGTGGGAAACTGACCACTGAGAGAAAAAATTTCTTCACAGTATAAAGAGTGGAATTCTCTACCACAAGGTGTAGACATGGACACCCACCTGGATAGCTTTAAAAAGGGACCAGACTATATGTATTAAAAATATGGAGATGTAAGGCTCACCTACACAGGCCAGAATACACAGGCTACGGGGACAAACCTAAAACGTGGCATGAAACAGGATGGAGATTAGGTAGCCATGCTGCCCCACTGCTGCAGTTGACACTGCTGCCACCTGCATCCCACTCTCCGAAGCTAGAAAGCCAACCCGCAACACATGAGCAAGTCCCCCTTCATATGACCAGCCTGATCACATGCTGTGGGCCTGCTTCCTGGCTGCAGAAAAGTGACAGCAGACAGCAGCTACAGTGAGGAGCCAGTGTGGGCTCCTGCTGTCACACAGAGCTCAATCTGTTTTTTTGCTGGCTGAAGAGGTTTTCTCCAAGTATTTTTAAAAAGCAGTATAGGGGGCTTTACCCTATCTTTGCCCCAGGTCATGCAGACAGCCTGGGGGCAAAACAAGGTAAACAGCATGTCTAGACAAGGCTGCAGTGTGACACTCCATGTGTTATTGGACTGCAACTCCCAGAACTTCACATCACTGGTTATACTAGCAAGGCTTAATGGGAGTTGCATTCCAGCATCGTCTCTGAAGGGACTACACTTCCCTCAACCTCCATTTAAAACAGATGTATGTATTTAAATATTTACATCCCTCCCTATATCACGGGATCTCAGGACAGGACACAATCATTTTAACAGGTAAAAAAAAGTACTTAAAACACACTGAAAAATTTGGTAAGTTAAAACAAGACTGTTTTAAACCAGTTTAAACAGTTTAAGACAATTTAAAAGCATGCACAGGTACAAACACTGATTAATCTAGCTGTCCCCTTTCCACAAATGCTAACAGTCTCATTAATTGTCTGTTATTGAAAGAAGAGAAGGTACACAGATTCCAATTCTTGAGTTATTTTAGACTTGTGCATACCAAAAACCAGTGTAATGTATTGGTCTTAGTGTTGCACCAGAACTCTGGGTGACAGGGTTCCAGTCTCTGCTCACTCATGGAAACCCACTGGGTGGCCCTGGGCAAGTCACACTCTCTCAGCCTCAGAGGAAGGCAAAGGCAACCCTCCTCTGAGGAAATCTTGGCAAGAAGTCCCATGACAGGGGGGGGTCACCTCAGAGTCACTATAAAACAACTCAAAGCACACAGCAACATCTGTTAACAGAGAAGGGGCCTCTCTGGCCCTTCCCTGTTGACAGAGCTTGGAAAAGTTGCTCTTTTGGACTGCAGTTCCCAGACTCCCACAGCCCCATGGCCAAGAGCCATTCCATCTGGAGGAGTCTGGAAGCTGGAGTTTTTTTTAAAAAAGTAACTAATGCAAGCTCTGCTTCTTGGGCATCACCTATAGACATCTTTAACAGGAGAATTTATGCCCAAGCTGATATCCTCCAGATGTGCTGGACTGCAAATGAAGCACCACATGTGTTCACTGGGGTTGGGAGACTAGGAAAAATGTAATGTGAGCAAATATTGCGACATGTTCCTGGGCTTCATTTCAGAAAGACATAGGGAATCATCACTCATATTTAGATTAGTTTAGCTGATATTTAGTCTCTGGTGAAGTCAATGAAGAGTGACTTAACTAGGTTCAATTAACTTGTTATGGATTCAACGCTATGTATATAAATGCAATCAAGCTAAAAGGATGCAGAAAAATATGAACATGAATTAGAATCCAGAAAGAGAAAGGATGAGAAGCTACAAAGTAGTCCAGCCATGCAATTAAAATCTGGAAAGTAACTCAAGAGATGGAGATAAGAAAAAGTATAAAAAACAGTAAGATTGGCAAGATGACAACAGAACAACGAGAAACACTTGGAAAACCAATAATGATACAAGAGATATCTTCGGCGATTAAAAATTTGAGGATGGGCAAATCTCCAGGCCCAGACGGATTCATAGCAGAATATTATAAAATCTTTGAGGAAGACCTAATAGAACACATGCATGAAATGTTTAATAAAATAAAGGGGGAGGGCATCCCTGAATCTTGGGAAAATGCAGAAATAATAGTGATCCCAAAGGAAGGGAAGGATAAAACAGAGGTAAAGAACTATCGACCAATCTCCCTCCTGAATGTTGACTACAAAATATACGCAACGATTCTAGCCAACAGATTGAAAGATGTACTAAGGGAGTTTATACATCCTGATCAGAATGGCTTCCTCCCAGGAAGAACACTGGCGAATAACATAAGGCTAACCCTAAGCATCTTGGAACACTACGAGAAAAATAATGATAAGAAGGTAGCCTTGGTCTTCGCAGACGCTGAAAAAGCTTTTGATAGTCTGAGATGGGAATTTATGAAAATCGTATTGGATGAGACCGGCGTAGGATCTGAATTTTATCAATGCATAGATCAGATATACAAAAAACAAAAAGCACAAGTACTAGTAAATGGAGGAAAATCCAGACCAATCAACATTCAAAGAGGAACTAGACAGGGATGTCCTCTGTCCCCCTTACTGTTCATTTTGGCAATGGAAGTCCTGAACGGCCAAATTAGAGACGAAAAGGAAATTCCGGGATTAAGATTGAAAGGACACGAATACAAACTATTAGCCTACGCTGATGATTTACTCTTAATAATACAAGACCCACTAACCAATATGGAAAAAACATTCGATATGATAACTGAATACGGGAAAATATCAGGCTTCAAAATCAATAAAGAGAAGACAGTTATGCTAACTAAGAATTTAACAAAATCGGAAGAATGTATTCTAAGAGCTAAATCAGGCTGTAAAATCGAAGCCAGAGTAAAGTATCTGGGTATATGGCTGTCTAAAAGAAACAGGCAATTATATGAAAATAATTATAAAAAAACGTGGAGCCAGATTAAAGAAGACCTTAAAAGTTGGCAAAAATTGAACTTAACTTTATTAGGGAAGATAGCAACGATTAAGATGAATGTCCTGCCAAGAATGATCTTCTTGTTTCAAAATCTGGTTATATTGGTTAACGAAAAGCCTTTTCAGGAATGGGTGAAGGATCTGAAGAATTACATATGGAATGGACGTAAACCCAGAATAAAATGGACAACATTAACCAATGTAAAGGATAAAGGTGGAATGGGTCTCCCAGATTTCAAGTTATACTATTTGGCCTGCGGTTTAAATTGGGTTAGCGACTGGATAAACCTTAGAAACGAACGAACAATAAATCTGGAATGTGGAAATCAGAAATTTGGCATTCACGCATATCTCTGGTACGACAAAGTAAAAGCTGACAGAGAATTTGTAAATCATACTACAAGAGGGCCCTTATTGAAAATTTGGAACAAGATAAAACAGAAATTCTATAAAAATATTCCCTCATGGGTCTCACCGGTGGAAGCATTCCAAGTAAGATGGACAAAAAAAGAAGACTGGATGACTTATAAAGATCTGATAAAATGGTCCAACGAAGATTGCTATTTAAAAACGAGAGATGAATTAAATTCCCAAGGATACAACACGCAATGGTTAACGCATGCCCAATTGACATATAGATTCAGAGAAGATAAGGCAACACATGGGTTTTCAAAGATGAATAATGAAATGGACAAGATTATTTGTGAACAAGGCAGAGGTAAAATAGCTAAAATATACAAGTTATTGCTTGAAAGAGAGTTAGAAAAAGACCTGATAACCGAATCTATGATAAGATGGGCCAGAGACTTAGGAGAAGTTATCACCTTGGCGGAATGGGAATGTGCTTGGAAAAGAACCAGTAGCTTCACAGCAAATCAAGACTTAAAAGAAAACTTCCTAAAGATAGCTAATAGATGGTATCTTACACCAGTAAGATTAAGTAAAATATATAAATCAAACAATAAAAAATGTTGGAAATGTGAAAAGGAGGTGGGGTCGCTAATGCACATGTGGTGGGGCTGCAATAAGATAAAAAGATTCTGGATAAAAGTGCATGGGGTCTTACAAAAGATATTTGGAGTTATGTTTACATTAGACCCTAAGCTATACCTGTTAAACATAACGATGATACTAGAGAAACAGATTGAGAAAAAATATTGGAGGGTGATACTTTATCTAATAACGGCGGCCAGATTAAAGATAGCTGCGGTTTGGAAAGCAAAAGATGGACCAAACATTGACGATTGGCTAGACAAGCTGTCAGAGATGGAGGACAATGATAAATTGACACGGTTAATAAATGAGGGTAAGATAGAGGAATTGAGTGTGGAATGGAAACCTGTTACTGATTATTTGCATAAAAGAGTAAAAATTTAACCCATATGAGAGGAATGGGGCAAAGGTGAGGGTTCCAGAAAGTTACAAAAGTAAAAGAGTAAGTCTAGCAAATATGGCAAATTACACAAATTAAGGAAACATGCTAATAAGCGGCATAAGTCAGATTGGAATCGCAATTTAAAGATCAAAGACAGAGAAAGATGTTAAGAAGAATAAACCCTTTGGGCCCGCAACCATGGGAAGTCAAGAGGGAGAGAAGGTAAACAGGGAAGCTTTTAGGAGTAAGAGGAGATGCAATAGGAAAGAAAATCCTAGATGGATTGCACTATATGCATGATAATGATGAATGTTTGTTATGAAGAATTAAGAAACATGGCTGTGGTAGCACAAATATATATATATATACATATATAAATATATATATATGTTAAGATTATGAACTAGACATAAGATTTGATACCAAATAGTATGTATCGAGTATCAGGTATAATGCTTGAAGAGGTATGAAGCGACTAGATAAGTATGGGAAGCACTTAGGAAAGAGAGGAGTAGCTACCCGAAAGAGAATTCTTGATGGATTGTATCATAAGCATGATAATGAAGAACATAGGTAATGAAGAATGAAGATACACGGCTGTGGAAATATAAAAAAAAATGTAAAGATTGGGATAGATACAGGATTATGTAATAAGTAGTATGCATTAAGTATCATGTATAATGTTTGATGGTGTAAGAAGTTTCTGGATAAATAAAAATATAAGTTAAAAAAAAAAAAAAATCTGGAAAGGACTTACTAGCCTGCAGCCCATGGGCTAAAAGGAAAAGAATCACAAGTACACTTTTCAGTTCTCTCTCTTATTCTCTCTCCCACACACACTTTTCATGTCTGAAGGCAATTCTCATTTGCCAAAAGCAACCAGCCAAGTAACTGTTCGCAAGCTTCAATTAGAAATGGTAAAGCTTGACAGAAGCCTACAGAGAAGATATTTAGTAACGCTACCTGAGTTCCTGTCTCTCCTTCATCCAGTCCTGCAGCACCTGCTGGGATTCTGGATCCTGGAACATCTTTTGGGAAATGGAAACAAACCAGATGGTTAGACATGTCTCCAGTCACCTCACTCCATTCGTTCAAGAAACCTGCTTTTCCCACACAGCCCAGTCACTCAACTGAAACTCCACCACCTTATGTTAATAGGCTTTCAGAGCGGGTGGGTGGTGGATATGTGGCCCCTCACATGGTGTCTGGACTGCAATTCCCATCATCCCTAGGCAGAAAGGCCCATGGTGAGAAATTCTGGGAAATGCAATGTCAGCAAGGCCATGAGTGCCCCATCCCTCCTTTAGGGTATCTTATTGTAGTGCCATCTTGAATGATCTTCTCCCACAGCTCTTAGGGACACCCTAACCTACAATGAAAAGTTCTAGATCTTCCCTGAATCCATTTCCAGCAATGAAATAGCCTCCATTGTTCTCTCACCTGCATGCGCTCTAACAATCCAGTCAAGGCCTGCAGCCATGTGAGCGCTTGCGAGTATTGCTCTGTGTTGACCATTTTTGTCTCTGTTTCCAGCTCAGGAACTATGGCCCCTGTCCTCCAGCCATGCCGTAGCATCAGGTCCTACGGAGGAAAGGTGTAACAGAAGATATTTGCCAGGGGGACTTCACAAATCTCACATATGCTACTGTTCTAGGGCTGTGGGAACAAACCTAAAAGCCACTATTCCCAAGACCACCCTCCATCATTCTCTGCGGATGCTTTAAAGCAGGAAAAATAAGTCTAAGTGATCTCACCGCCAAGTCACTGTAGAGATGATCACCAAAGTAGAGCACTTTGGATCCACGCCAGCCTGTAAGACGGAGGAAATCAAAGAGATTGCCCTAATTTGGGGTAGGAGGGAGGTAAGAGAAATGAGAGAGAGAGAGAGCATTAAAGATGGACAAGAAAATGTGATCTCTGTTTAAAAGAGCTCTACAAACCTAGGAACCTAATTTTCAATGGTTTTTTTCCGGGCTGTGAGGCCATGTTCTGGAATAAGTTCTTTCTGACATTTCGCCTGCATCTGTGGCTGGCATCCTCAGAGAATGTAGATGCCAGCCACAGATGCTGGCGAAACGTCAGCAAGAAACTATTCCAGAACACAGCCTCACAGCCCAGAAAAAAACCAAGGAAAATTAGGTTCCTAGGAAAATCTATGGATGCTGGCTGTGAAAGCCTTCAGCTTCATACTAGGAACCTAATGGTTACACACAATGTTCACATCAATGTAGAGAAAATAGGAGGGGGACCTTATCTCACACAGATACCTCTCTACCGATATGGTGGAGGGGTAGCCCCAAAGGTCACCTATAGAAATTGGGAGACCTTTGGAAAAGATACCTTCGGGGCATCTACTTCCTCTTTGCTGCTACTTACTGAACTGCATTCTGAGAGACAGAAAAACAGACCCAACTAGGCCGAGATCTCACCACCAGAGAGAGAGAGAGAGAGAGAGAGAGAGAGAGAGAGAGAGAGAGAGAGAGAGAGAGAGAGCGAGCACATGAACAAGGGGGCAGGTGATTTTTTATTTGTTTATTTATTTAAGTATTTATATCCCGCTCTTCAGCCACAAAGGTTCTCACAGCATCTTACAAACTGTTAAGCAACAGTACTTAAACATCTACACTGCTTTTTATAGCACGCTAGGCACTCTCTAAGCAGTTTCCAATATGTGTTAGCCAATTGCTTCCACAAACCGGGTACTCATTTTACCAACCTACGAAAGGATGGAAGGCTGAGTGAACCTTGGAGCCCTGCAGGGTCAAACTCACAACATTGTGGCTGCAGTACCGACATTTAACCCGTGCACCACCAAGGCTCCCAGGTGATGGCTGCTTCTCTCACTGCCTGTCTCTGAGCCACAGGGAGATGGGAGGCTGAGCAGACAGTTGCAAGGAGAAGCAGAAGCATGTCCAGAGGCTCTAGCAGCTGGCATTTTTGTGGGATGTGGGCCTTGGCAGATGCCCAATGACACAAAGCCTTGACGCTAGCCTGCACCACTGCACCTATAGGACCCAACTCCTCATGGGAACACTGGTCTCCATCCAACATCCCCTACATCCACTCAGGTCTTTCCCCAAAGTTGTCTCAAGAAGCACAATGAGGGGGCGGAACAAAGAAGGTTTACAACCCTCTCACCCCCACTCCCTTTTGGAGAGGTGTGTGGATTATTCAACAGAAGAGGCCATCAATGGCTAATCTGAATCTTAAAATTTTATTCTTGGGGAATTACCTCAACCAGGAAGCTTATTGCCAACTGAGGGCAGATGTTACTATTGGCTTTTCCAAAAGACAGGTAATCCCACTGCTATGAAACTTTGTCCTCCACAGTCTATTTCCTTACCTGCTTATACACCTGCCCCTTCTCCAGCTTATTTATCTTGTCCCACTGCAGGTCTCCATTGCTGTCCAGTCTTCGGAAAGGTCTGAGGAGAGAAGCCAGTAAGAATACCAATAAGGTGCCCTGCTTTCCTGGTGTTCAGAGGGAAAAAGGACAACATGGGAGCCTTAGTCCCAGTACGTATCCCTCCAAATCCATAAAACTGTTCAACTCTTTCTCAATTCAACCCACCTCCCTGCATTGACACAGACAACACTTGACTCCTATGGAAATCCTGTCTATAAAATTACTTCACGTGACTAGTTGTCTATGAGTTTTCTGAAAATTCTTGTGTGAATCAAGCAGCTATGAGATCCAAGGTGTGGCATTTAAATAAGGGGTGGGAAACTTGTGATGGTCAGTGGCTCCCAAACTTTGGTCCTCCAGATGTTTTGGATTTCATCTCCCAGAATTCCTGACTGTTGGCCAAGTCAGCTAGGGCTTCTAGGAGATGAAGTCCAAAACACCTGATGGACCAAAGTCTGGGAAACACTGCTCTATATGTTACTGGATTGTGACTCCCATTAGCCCTAGACAACACAGTTAATGTTAAAAGATCACAGCAGCTGCCATGCAACAACAACTGGAGACCCACAACTTGCCCCCCTCTGAGTTAAACAAATCAAGTGTTGTGTAAAGAATTTAAGAAGGCCTTGTCTACAGGAGTTGCACTGAGAGACATCAGCAAGACATAAGGAGGAAGGAAGACAGATGGGAAGTGAAAATAGAATATGCAGAGCTCAGGCATTATTTAAAAAGCACCCTGTCCACATTTAAATCGGAGAACTGCTACAAGTTAACTCATGTCTCCTCCCTTTTTTAATTTCACATACACACAAGTATGTGTGTGTATATATATATATATATATATATGGTTGAAAAGTAAGAGAAGCATCCTAAGAAGCTCTAGTAAGTGGAGGGGGAACTAAAATAGGCCAGCAGACAGCAGGGTTTATAATGTATGGAGAGCCAAAAGAATGAGCAAAGAAAAAAAAAGCAATTTTTAAAAAAGAAAAAAGAAAAGATCAACAGCCAGCCAGCAAATGAATATTTGGACCTCTTCAAATTGTTGTGCCAAAGGACAATGTCAAAGGTCAGAGTCAGTACTCTGAGCCCATGTTGTTCTTCAGGCCCAAGTCTTTTCAATTTGCAGTTTCTTTTTTGGTTCTATTTTGCCTCAAAGCCTTAGCTACACACACCCAGTGCACTCTATCCTTACAAACCACACACAAATTACACTCAGCTCGGGCTGGTCTGTCACCTGTGAACACAAGCTAAGGAAGGATGTTGTAATCCATGCAATGAGAACCAGTGGCTTCTATGTCAATGGAGTGGTGAATCTGCTGTAGATTTTATTCTGGACTTTAAAAGCGCTATTCAAGGTGTTGAGCCTCTTTGGAAGGTTCAGCATCATGGGCAGCTCCCTTAAAGTTTGGACTGCAACCCAGAGCAGATTCACCACCACCCCACTGACATGGAAGCCACCAACATGCCACTGAATCTGTGTGTGTGTGTGTGTGTATGTGTGTTAAGCTTCCAAGCCCAGGAGTGTGAAAACTACCCATGAAGACATGCTTTCACTTATCCCCACTGTTCCACAGAAAACAGAATCCAGAACCCAGAATTTGGGGGCTTCACACTGGTACCACACTCACTTGACACAATCATTGAAGAAATGAGGCTTGTCCGCTTGGACGATGACCACATCAAAGAAATCCCGCCAGTCCTTACCCACCATGTACCGCATCCCTTTATCACTGGAAGGAGAGGGGGGGGGGAGGAAGAGAGTGAAATTATAGAGAACAGACAATAGGTGGCACTGTGCCACAGAAAACCTGGCACACCTATATTCTAGAAGCTCTTGCAACATGAACCAAAGTAGCACTCAGAAACAGTGAAACAACATTTATCTCTCCAACCACCCTCAAGACTGCCCAGCTGATAGCTATCAAGTTTGCTCAGCCAACAGAGTTATAGATCAGTTTTGGAGTTTGCAGTTTCAATAGAGTTAGGGAGACATTTTGATGCAAACCTGAAGCTCCAATTGCTTATGGATAATTATCTTATGGAGCACAGAATATGGACCCCTGGAGAGAGCTGGAATTCCTGAGTTGATTAAGCTAGTTCTACATTCCAAAAAGGTAGCCAGCCTGGTTAAGTCTGTTGTAACTAAAAAGCAGAGTCTTACAGTAACTTTAAGATAAGCACAGTTGGTGTGGTATAAAATTAAAAGCCTTAGAGCATAGTGCTTGTCAGCTTTTTATTTTCAAAAGCAACCTTCTAGCCCTCAGTGGCAATGGAAACATTTGACCCAGAAACCCTACAGATTCCAGCACACTCATGTCTGTGTAGCTCTGTTTAGTGACATGACAGCAACATCTGAGCAGTCATTTTGTTCATGGAAGTCCACCAAATTTCCAGAAATTTAGCATCAGGACAGGAGTAATGCTCTGCCCCTTTTTAACTTGCAGTCTTGCACGGATCAAACTCACACAAAGCTGAAAGGGCTGTTGGTGATGAGGAAGAGTTTCTTGCCACTTTTGGCCAGGCGGTGCAGCACAGCATAGGTCTCATCCCCACGCATAATATACTTCTCTGCAAAAGACACGGGGGTGGGGGGGGATTAAGAGCTTCTCTGTTTATGCCATAATAGCCAAACTTACAAATTACACTAGAGTAGAAGGCAGCAAAAAAAGAAGACACAAAAATCTCTATGGAACTGCAGAACGTATTATAAGGGTAGCTTTTATTAGGAAATCAATTTATTTGACATGCTCAAGCATACTACTAGATTGCTCAAAACTAACATTTTTGGTATGGTGTTTGTGTTCATGTGAGTATAAAAGGGATAGCTTGTTGCATCATTTTATTTTATATGAATTTTAGTTTTAAAAAAATTAAAACTCAAGCAAAACTTATAATTTAAAAATGGCAGAAGGAAATAAAACAATATTATAAAGGTATTTTGTAGTCTGTTTTTTTAAACCCACCTATTATACTCCACATGGGTCTCATTAGGGGATTCCCTCCCCACTCACTCTGCGGCCAAAAGAACAAGAAACAAGCTTAATGGGCAAGATGGAACAAGGTTTGGAGGATTACTGGGAAGAGCCACAGTATCAGTGTGGTCTAAATAGTTAGTTTTGGATTTTTCAGGGATCTAGCTTCAAGCCCCCACGGAGTCAGGAAGCTCAGTGAGGGATCTTGGACCAGACAGTCATCAGCCTTACCTACCTTGCAAGGTTGTTGTTCTGAGGATAAAGAGGGGAGAAAGATAGCTGTGTATGTTGCCCTAGACTCACTGGAGGAAAGGTGGGTTTTACAGTGTTAATAACAAATCGATTAATGCTTTTGTTTTCAGATTTATGTTGGGTTGATGTATGCCTAATCCATAGGACTGCAGAAAAAAATATAATGCATGCAGAATTTAATTTCCTGAGGATTGTGGTTTTCTTGATTTTTCTTTTTCTTTTAAAGCAGGTTTCTAGCCCTATGGCTGGGAGAAGATATGCCTGAAAGTATGTCATCAATATCATCTCACTCCACTGAAACAAGAGAAGCTACTCAATGAGATTTCAGTGGCTGGAGCTTCCATATCTCAGCTTCTCCCATGACTAGCAAAGCTGGAATTTTGCCAAAAAAAGAGGGGCATGTTATGCTAATATGCTCCATGCACATTAACAGTCCTGGTATGGAGCATTTTACTTGTGCCATCCTGGTCAAACCTCTTGTGTTTGGCTCTGGGATTGTTTATACAGCAAAAATGCTCCTCATAGAATTCGAGGAGAACACGATTTGTCTTAATGATATCCTGCATCAATCTGCAGTATTTGGAAGGAGAAGGGGCCAAAAACACCAAATACTCCATAAGAAAAGCCTTTGCAGCTTTTCCCATATTAAAAAAAAGCAACAACAACTGTTGCACATTACCAATAAGAGTAGAATTGGAAAGCTGATTGGTCGGACATGCACAGGGGTGGAGCTTGTTGGCAAGGCAAGCGCCCCAAACCACCACATTGGATTTTCGCTGTAGCAACTGTGTGCTGAGGTGACAAAGCAGCCTTTCTTCTTCTATTTTTCTATTTATTTAAGCAGAATATCACACTTCCACACCTTAGATAAGTTTTTTTTAATCTATTCAGCAACTGGTGGGAATAAAAACGCGAGTAATTCACTAGTGCCCATCATCTTGATTCATAGGCATGCCCATTTGAACAACGAACGTGGATACCTTCACATGCCTGCAATCTTGCCAAAAAATTGTTGAGACACATGAAAACTAATGCGAATTGGTATTAGTGTGCACATTTTATTGCCTCATGTAGACAACCCCTCTTTAACATGGCTATTGTGTGGAGGCTCCTGTCTTGGATGGTGGGACAGGAATAAAATAACCTTTTCTATCTGTCGCAGCTGAGTTTGGAAAAGTTACTTTTGGGGACTGTAACTCCCAGAATCCCCCAGTGGCCATGCTGTTTGGGAAATTCTGGGAGTCATAGCTCAATTTTTGCAAGCTCTTGTTCTCTCCTCTCCAGCCCCAGGACACATGGGTACTCACCCAGATCTTGCATAATCCACTTGTACATAAAACCTTTGATATGAACATCCCGGATGGCATCCTGTTGAGGGCATTAAAAATTCTTTTTAAAAAGGATACAGAAAGAAGCTTTCACATGTTCTGCTAGACTGCATTTACCATGCTTTACCCATGTTCTACTGAAGAGGTTTTCAGTAGGGGGTAGGCTGAAAACAAAGACTACCGGAGCCAGTATAGGGAGATCCAGGTTAAAGTCCTCACTCAGCCATGAGCCTCACTGGTAAACTTGAGCCTATTACGCACTCTCTTTCTCTCTCAGTTTGACCTCCTTCACAAGGTAGTTGTGAAGATAAAGTGGGGAGGGGGAAAGATATGTACACCATCTTGAGAAAAGATCAGGTTATGAATGTAACTAATAAATAAAATTAAATTAAAATGTATTGTATCTCTCTTGCTTTCCATTTTTCCAAACCTAGCGTCTGGGCTAAAGGAGGCATTTCACTTACCACCATCCCATCCTAAAGCTGAGTCAAAAATATGTAGTTAAAAGGGAAAGCTATTTCCTTATGCTTTGCCTCTCTCTTCCCGAAACCCACTGCCTCTGTCTTTAATGTCTTTAATATACACTGGTGGCACTTTTTTTCAACAAGAGAGCTGTAATCAGATTGCAATTTCTGCTCTAAATAAACAGCAGGAACAAAGGGATGGTAGAAATAATTATTTCCCCAGTCTCCTTTCCTGATTATGACCACACTCATACCCTAAAGATGCTATTTGCCTCTTATTTATTTCAAACATGTTGATACTACTCTTCTCCATCTCTCTCCCCCATAAAAGCTCTAGAAGGTTCATAAATAAAACTTGAACTCATAAACTATAAAAATACATTAGACATACAATCTTAAGCAGTCAAATAATATCAGAATAAAACCAGCACCAGGAAGGCCAAAAAAAAAAAGACAAAAATAACTTTAAAACTAAAATGTCTTGGAAAATGAAAACATTCTTCCCTGTCCTTGTTATGTGGCACTTGTACTTTTTTTTCACAGTCAAATAATCCTTTACCAGGGGGAAGTTTAAAAGGCCAAGAGGGGATTTTAAAAAAATAGCTTCCCAGGGCCCTAATCTGATCTGAGGAACCTCAAGGCTGTTTTTTATTTGTTTAAACAAAAATGTAGATTTTTTTGGTCTAGTTGTGAGCATTACCTAACACACACACATTCTTTCTCCTCTGCTCCCAATTATTGACACAAGATTCCCTTTGGTATTTTTCATACTCATTTTGTGGCAAACACAAAACTGGTTCAAAGGAGAACTATCCTGAATGCCCCTACCAACATATTTATTATAGGCAGTCATTTTGACTCATGTGTCTTCTCCCCTTCTTGAACTATTACAGCATCAGAGCATGGAAAAGTTACTTCCTTTGGCTACCACTTCCAGAAACCCCCAGCAATCCTAATAATTGTACAAGTCTAAAAAAGGACCTTTGTCAAGCTCTGAGCTGCACATAACCTAAACCACCCTTCCCTCTCTTCATACAATCATTCCCCACTCCCAAGTTAAATAGTAACCTATCAATGTTCAGCAACCTTCAGAGGGCGTCATTTGCTTTGTTTTGGTCACAGACAAAGGGTCTTATGGGTGGGAGAGCCAGGGAATGGAGAGAATGTTCCTGCAGCAATTGGGAAAGGGAGCCAGGCGATTTATGAGGATGCCAATTCTGACCTCTTGCCCCAAAGAGAGAAACAGGCAGGCTCCAGAGAGGCCCTGAGCCCAAGAGGCAGCAGAGATGTTTTTCAAGTTTCTATATATGTAACAAACAAGGGACCCTGCCTGCTCAAAACACAGGCAGAGGGAACTCAGAGGGAGGCCTCCCGCTCAGTGTGTGCCTTGGAGCAGCTGGGTTCCTAGATAAGCCTCCCTGGCAAGTGAAGTAGGCAGCCCTTCCCAAGCCCTCCTCAGCTCAGGACAGCCTGTTCTGCTGCTGCCATCATACGTCATGCCCTCCCACAGCAGAGAGTTCAAAAGTGGGAGGGGGGAGAGGGCAGACATCAACATATGGGCCTCAGAAACCTCCTCAATTTCCCTGTTCTGGATAAACAACACAAAGAACACAGAGTCCCTCCACAAAGGAGCCACCTCTGGGCAGAACCCCAGAGCCCAAACAAGCATATCCCACTCACTGCTTCCAGCCAGAATTGAGAAGAAGAAATTCCTTCATTCCTCCCGTCAGCCAGCAATCACCTCACTACACACAGACACTTGAAGAGGAGAAAGAATGTCGCATGGACACACACACACACACACACATTCATTTGCATACCGTAACATCTTTGTAGAGATGGATTGGATCATAATCAATGTCGTTGCTGATGAAGAAGTCATTGGCTACAGCCAGGAGGGTCATTTCGGGCAGAGAGAAGATGTCCATGAATTGCTTTATGGCTGGACCCTGAAAGGAGGGATGGGGGGGGGGAAGAAGCAAAGAATTGGGGACACTGGATAGTTTCAATTGCTCTGGTCATCACTCAGTTACTAAAAGTATGGGATCTACAGAATTCCTCACTCTGCATGCAATTCTGTGCAAGATACCACAAAAGTTAATTTAATCCAGGCCTCTGACAGCCATTTATTTCTATGTCAAAAACCATTCTCGTAACAGCTTATGGCAACAGCATAAAATTACATGACGAATAACAACATTTCCAAATAATTTAAAAACAATTACAACGCAAAATGTAAACTGTCATAGAAACAGGTAAAACATTTCACCATTAATAAACATTAAAAACGATCCACTAATAATTCACACTAAGGGAAATACCAGACAGACAGAAAGAAAGAAATCAAAACATTTTATTCTAAGCTCACTGCTGTTCCAGCTAGAAACTCATGCACCAAAGCCCCTACCACAGTTAACCTTCAAAATCCATCATTAAGAAAATCAGCATGCAAGTTGACAGAGACAGTCTAGGTCTGAGGTAGGGGATGATTAGTAGGGCAGCAGGCCCAGAGATTAGATATACTGCAAAGCTTGGAAAAGTTATTTCTCTGGACTATCAGAGGCCTTTCAGTTGTAAACCCAAAAAGCAAATTTTCAAAGCTCTGTATATACACCACAGAGGGTCCCCAAGACAATGAGAAAGCTGAGGCTATACTACCTGGACTCTCCTACCTCTTCTCCCTTCCACCCAGTTTCTGAGGGTAAAAGTACATTACATACTATATTAAATAAGTACTTTGGCATTGTGAATTTTCTTCTTTTTAACATTAAATAGCAACTATGGCAGAGCTCTAAGTGATATTGGGAGTACAGTGCATTGGGAGAAGGCCTTAACCATTTCCCCCTATCTAGTGACAAACATACAGATTGGATTCATCAGAGCTGAGTGGGGAGGCTTTTAATCAAAACTAGTGTGAGAGGAAAGGGTTAAATCCACTCTTTGATGCCCCAATCCTGATTAAACCCCCAACCACACTCCTACATTCGGCTATTTGTTGTTTTTTAAACAAAGGGTTCAGTCACATGAGGCAAAGTATGAATTTAATGTAACACATAGTTTGGTCCCTGAGTCGTCACAAGATGTCACACTCATATTCTCAACCCGGTCTCCACAAAAATGAGGGCCAGAAACCTAAATGATCACCAGAACAGCCAATTCTGTTCCAATTATCATACTCCACATGCATATAGCAAGCGTGGTGACTCACACAAAAAACACACAGCTCAAATCTTTGTGACTCTTGGGATGAATAAGCTGATGAGATATAGTCTTGGCAAACAATATTAAATATGAAAGATAAACACATACATGGACTTCTCCAAGCAGCATACATAACACTGTGCTCACTAAACACTGTGTACAAATCCTATTAATCCCCTCCCAGACTTTTAAGTCATAAACGTCGATCTGCCACTCACGATCATTCATCCACAACAGGGATCTTCTGGGAGACATTATCAGACAAGGACCAATGTTCACTCATACAGTGTGCCACCCACACTGATGCTAATCTTTGAAAGCAGACCACCTCCTTCAACTGACCCCTCCGCTCATTGTTTCCAGAGCCACTGAAGCCACTCACCAGGCAGATGAATGAATATCTTAGGCTGACTTCTAACCAAGTTCTGTAATCAATCTAGCTCAGTACTGTCTGCTCTCACAGGTGACAGCACTGCAGGCCATAACCTTTCCTATAACTTGCTGCCCAATTTCCTGCCTCCCTCAAACTGGAGATGCTGCGGATTGTGACCTTCGGCAAGCAAAGCCTGTGCTCTACTACTGGACTGTGTCCCTAGCTCACACAGCAAAGCCTTTCATTGCTCACTGTGTCTTACACTAAAAATCATGAAATCCTACTCTAAGGTTTATCTGTGCTAAGGAAATAAACTGAATTTACCCCAGACCAAGTGCAATGTGTCCAGACAACGCATGCAGTGAATCTGCTTCATTAAGCCATTAATCCTCCACAGTGCCTCCAGTTCTTTGGCTGTCTGGATTGGGTTCCATTTGGCCTGATCCTGTTGTCCACATGCAAACACAGCACCATCTTCCTTACTCTGTGCTGAACAGTGGAGGGAAGGGGATGGATTATCTTCAGAGCCGCCGCCACCTTGCTGGTCAAGCAGCTTCCTGTGAGAGCTTGGCCATCACCTTTGCTTCTGCTAAGGTCAAAATGGCGCGCCTGTGCGATCAACGGGGGGGGGGGGGGTAGAGCACCCACCTCCCTGTTGATCGCATGTCTGGGCACCCCCTTCTGACCTCAACAGAAGTGACGGCATCGGCCAGGCTCTTGAACGGAGCTGCTTGTCTGGTGAGGCTGTGGCAGCGGCAGCACCAGGGACAAGGGGATGGGCCAGCAGGGCCGATGCAGTAATGGCTCTGCTGCACTCCAACACACGCTCGCTCTGGGTACATGTGGCCGCCATCATGTTGAATCCGGGGCCAATCTGGAGTATAATGCATAATGCTCCAGACTGGCCCCAGATTAAGGCACTAGTGTAGACAAGCCCTAAAATTGCATTTCATTCTTTGGACTTTTTCAGACAGGGGGAAAAAACCCCGAGGAGGTCAAGAGAAGAACGGGGCTGTTGCACTTACAGAGCCCCGTTTCAGACAGCCCCGTCCTTCTCCCAACCTTCTCATGTGCTGCAGGCACTGCTTTTTATTGATGGAAAACCTCTGTCAATAAAAAGTGGCGCCCACAGCACAGGGGAAGGTCGGGAGGAGGACAGAGGAGGATGGGGCTGTCTGAAACGGGGCTCTGTAAGTGCAACAGCCCCGTTCTTCTCCTGACCTCCTTGGGTTTTTTTTCCTCCCATCTGAAAAAGTCCTTAGTCTCAATCTCTCATTCTCTCTTCTCATCCTGTTTCCTCACTCCCCTCTTTCTTCCTCTTCCTCTTCTCTCTCTCTCTCTCACACACACACACTTACTTTTGCACTGTGGGGAAATGACAATAAGAGACTAAACAGGTCCAAACCCAGTCTCACTCCGCTTCATCACTGCCTGGTTAGCTTGGAACGTGTGAGATGTTCTTGCAGCATACTCAAAGTCTCTGAATAAATTTGCACTCTTCTCTCCAACAAAAGCACCTCACCCCTATTCCAGCCCTGTATTCTGCTCTTCTGTTGCACCACCTGAAAAAACTCCAAGGCAATACAACTCCCTACTCACACATGCTGGAGAAACTATGTGAATCTGGAGGTCCAAATGAGGAAGGAGATACTGCTGTAGGCTATCTGAACTCCCAGATCAAAACAATCCTATGACTGTTAATGGAAGACGCTTATCACTTGGGGAAACCCTGGTACATACCCTACAGGTATGTAGGTGGTTAAGTCAATGACAGGTGAACCCCTACCCACCCACCCCCAGCACCCAATGTCAGTTAGAAATTGAGGCTGAGCAACATCATGCTCAAGGGGTGGCAAGGGAGCCCTACCTTGCCATAGAAGCCACTCGCCTGATGCAGTGGAATGTGATGGGTACCGTCATACATCTCCAGCACTTCATCATCAGGAACAGGTTTCAAGCCCCTGCAGAAGACAAGAAGTGGGCAAAGGGATTAGGTCAAGAGATGGGGACCTCCACCCATGGGTCTAAGCAAACCCTAAAAGAGCTGTAATCTAGGCTGAGTGCAATCCAGAATGGCTAAAGGTAAGAGAGATAATGAGGGCTGAAGTTCAAACATACTGGAGGGCCAAAGTGTAGTATATGAGGTCTGTTTATTAAATAACAGACTGTACTACCTTTCAGACAAATCATGAAGAACTGATTGTGAACACTTGAATAGTGACCCTGAACATGTCTGAACCTGCATGACAAACATCAGCACTCTCGGAGGTTCAGTTAATTGTCAGTTGTCGTTGAAAGCAGCTGTGTTGTCTGTTGTGTGCCGGAAAAATGCTTAAGTTTCAAAGTCGAGTAACATGACATCCTGCAGCAACTTGAGGTGGACCCAAACCTTTTTCAAAAAATCATCACTTGTGATGAAACCTGGATCTTCCAGTATGATCCTGAGACAAAACAACAGTCAACACACTGAAAAACACCATCATTACCAAGAATGAAAAAAGCACATCAAAGCAAGTCCACACTCAAAGCCATGCTCATTGTTTTGGGTTTTTTTTACATCAAGGGTGTAATTTTGACAGAATGGGTTCCAGAAGGCAGAAAAGTGAACCAGCACTGTTATAAGGAAGTTTTGACAAAGCTGAGAGAAAAAAAGAGCCAGAAAAAAAAGGCCATTCGGTTTCATTCTTCATCAAGACAATGTGCCTGATCATACAGCACTTTCTATGAAGCAGTTTTTGGCCAATAAATGCATTACTATACTTGAACATCCTCCAAATTCACCAGATTTGGCACCATGTGACTTTTTTCTTTTTCCTAAAGTGAAAACGGTGCTTAAAGGAACACGTTTTGAGTCAATTGATGCAGTACGAAGAAAATAGCAGATGTGTTGACACAGCTGACAGAAACCGATCTGCTCCACATCTTCGACCAGTGGAAAACAAGACTGCATTGATGTGTGACTGTGAACGGGGAGTATATTGAAGATGACAAGCATTAAAATTGTAATATATCATTATTTAATAGACAGACCTCTTACACACTTGGCATACTGTCTCTATGAGGGGGTCAAAAACAGAGTGCCTCACAGTAATGGTATTTTGCAGCAGCAGCGACTTGTCTTAACAGCGTTCCCCCCCATAAGCTTCACATGTGAGATGGCAGCCATGAGTGATTTACCTCAATTTGCCACTGCCAAACTTTTTTTTAAACAATGTCAAAGGTGCACTAGCACAATTTTTCAATTTAACAGGAAAGCAAAAATAAATAAATAAATAAATAAATCCCACTCTGTTTTATCACCTTAGTGATCGCTCACTAAGGTGAAAATCCAACATGGTGGCAGCAGGCGCTTGCCCTGTTAGCAAGCCCCGCCCCCAGCACTCACCGGCCAATCAGCTTTGCACTTCCTCTCCTATAGGAAAGCAATTCAAAGTGAATCACTTGTTCCAATGAGCAGGAATGCGTACACCCTCACTGTTTTTTTAAAACTACAGGAAAAGCTGCAAAGGCTTTTCCTGTGTTATTTTTGCTGCTTTGGGCCCCACTCCTTCCGAATACAGTGGATTGATGCGGGATCCCATTTAGACAGTGAATTCCATGAGGGTTATTTTCACTGTTTAGGCATGATTAATACAAACCAAGGGTCCCTCTTAACCAGAGTTTGCAAAGGAAGAAGAAGGGGAAGCAGGTTTCTAATTTGCCTAGGGTAACTTGTTGGAAGCCGTGATTAAGGCTACATAGGATCCAAGATCCTGAAGGATTACACAGGATTAGCGTTTAAGAAATGCTGAAGAAATAAAAGATTTCTGCTGAAAAACATGCCTTCCAACATTCTCTTTCTTTCTTTCTTTCTTTCTTTCTTTCTTTCTTTCTTTTGGGATCTAAGGCATGGAACACTTACCTGTACACTGTCCCCAGCTGGATGTAGTGAAAAGCATCGATCTTCATGAGCAAACCCTATGGCGGGGGTGGGGGGAGGGAGGAGGAGAAAGATCTGAGTCAGCATGCAGGAACTATTCTATTCTGAAATTGGGTGTAGTCCCAGGCCTCCCCAACACTTCATTTGGTGCCAAACATTGACACATACAACTGCAATAAAATAAGTTTTACTTGTGGCAAAATATGCAGCAGATATTGCACAGCAGAGAAACATTCCAGCCCTTTTGCTGATGAGGCCCAGGATTCTCTCACAGCCAATGGTAGAATCAGCCTCTAAAGAACTAATTCTATCTAAACTATCCTGGGCTGGAAATCCAATTCCCCACTTTTGGTTTAATCCCCCCCCCCCGCCCCCGGTGTGCTGATGGAAGACAGACTTCCAAGGATTATTTAGTGGAGAACCAGAAAAGAAAATGAAAGCGTGCAAACATGACCCATGTCCCCCATAACCACTAACTATAAGAACTGTGCAAGACAGTTAGTAACAGGGGGAAATTTACTCCCCCATCTCTTTCATATCTTTTCCCAGCCCCAAACTGCCAAGCTAATGCAGAAACGATCAGTCACTAATACAAATTACCCCATACTCGACTGGACAGCTGTTAACATTTGGCCATGATGCTAACAAGGACTCCACACCCCATTAGGCTAGTGGCAAAGGCCCAAATCACAATAGGAAAGCTAGGATACCTGTTCCCATGTACTCTTGACACCTTACACAAGGGTTAGGTGTCCTCTTTTCCTCCATGTTTTAGACTACAACTCCCAGAATGCCCATCCATTGGCCATCTGAGCTAGAGCTTATGGGAGTTATATTACAAAACACCAGAAGTGCATCAGGTTTTCTGTTTCTTCCTTATACCAATTTCACTAATTATTTCAAAAATCAGGGATGGACATCAAGCAGCCCTCCAGCTGTTGTTGGACTGCAAGTCCCACAATATCTCTCAAATGGCTAGGCTGGCAAGGATTGCTGGGACTTGCAGTCCTACATCATCTGGAGGGCTGCATGATTCTCACGCATCATAAACATTTACAGTTCATTTATTCACACACACTTATATTGCCCTTTTATGAGACACTGATGGCCACAATGAAAAAAAGAGAGGCAGTTCTTTTCCAAGTTTCCAAACAGCTGTTCTCCCCCCAGCTGCCTGAAGGTGATTCTTATACACCACAGACCAGAAAAGTGGATATTTTTAAGGATAATAATACTTAGCAGTCATATACAATTTGAGACATTTAATACATTCATGCTGCTTTATATATATTCTTTTAGTATTCCTTATACAAGACTTGTTATGATAGCCAGGACAACTTCCATTCTGCACATGGACTGAGTGTGTGTGTGTGTGAGAGAGAGAGAGAGAGAGAGAGAGAGAGGTGGGAGAGGGAGAGGAGGGAAATGGAGGGGACCCTCTCAGTGCCACCATTAAAACACTTAAGTCACCTTGGCCTCTCACCTTGGCAATGTCATAGTGCAAACCCCGAATGGCAAAGCTGGGCCAGTATTCATACTTCAAGATGCCCTTTGGATACTGATGGGAAGGAACAAAGCAAGATGATTAACACAGTAGTCAAACTTTAAAATATGGCTTTTTTGGAAGTATTTAGTGGTACAGGCATACCTCAGTTAACAAAGCCTCTGATAAAGAAGCTCCTTTCTACAAAGTCTTTTTACACTTGCCCAGCCCCTGCTTTCTTCATCCTCTTCTATCTAGCTAGAAGATTTTTAGCAGCTCTGGCATTGGGAGGATGGTGAAGGAAGGCTAGAGAAACACAGACTTTCAGTGTCAAGTTGGAGCAGTGTGTCCAGAGTAAACAATGCCATCACAACTTGAACCGGGAAAGAGCAGGATTCTGGGAAATAGCATGGAAAGAACAAGTCAATCCTGGATATATTTTGGACGAAGTCTTCAGATGGTCTCTAGAAGGTTCAATGTGTTTTTGGTTACTTATGCAAGGCTTACCTGGCCTGGCTGTTTCGCTTCACATGGGCATATTACTTAGTTCTGAATAAAAGATTTGCTGAAACAAGTTGAACTGCTTATCTTTTTATTTTTATTTTTAGGTGGAGTAAGCACCTATCTCTATTTTTTCCATGTTATTTCTGCCTCTAGTAATACATTTTCTGTTAAATAAGTAATGCCCAGGAAAATATTGACAGTCAGCCCTCAACTTTCATGGAGGTTAGGGGTGCAGGATCCCCACAAAAGTAGAAAAAAACGAAAATAGAGGGCACTATTTTTTTTATCTGAGAGAACACTTCTCTAGGTATTTCTATGTCATCTAATGAGAGGATTCCCTCCCCTCAATGCTGGAAAACTTATCTTTTTGGTTGTGTATAGGGCAGCAGTGGAAGCAGCAGCAAATACAGTAATCCACAAATAATCAAATCCATGAATGCTTAACCCACAAATGTAGAGGGACAACTGTACTTCGTTAACTGAAGTATACCTGTAATTGTTTTTCCTTTATTAAATCAACACAGGAAGATTGCTTGGAACTATTTTGTGCATATTTACCAGCTACGACTCCCAGTGAGACATAATGGGGTAGCCATGTCTCTTATTCTTGTCTCTGCACTACTCACATATAAAGTAGGGTCCGTTTTTTAACCTCCAAAGGGCACAGAGGTAAGAAGTGTTAAACTCTCTCTCTATTCCCACTGTAAGCGCTTTTATCCTCAGCCTCACAAATTCTGGGAATTGGAATTAAGTCTAGGAGAAAAGTGCCTCAAGCGACAAAGGACAATGAAGTTGAGACAGGAGGATTCAGCTTCTCACCCAAATAATCCTTTTGATGTAAAAAGAATAGCCACCCACACCTAGTTTAAATGCAAGTCAGATATGTGAACAAACAGACATGGCATCCTCCTGTCACGTCTAAGTTGGCTCTAAGGCAGGGCTGGGCAACTGCGCAGGGTGGGGAGCTGCATGGGCCAATTTTAATACACAGACTTCCCTGTGGGTCACCACTCCCACAAGCCCAAATACTTCTGTTTTTAACTTGCAGTCCCTCTCAAAATGGCAATAGGAAATTACTTCCCATCACTTCCTGTTGCCATTTTGGGAGGGACCACAGAGAAAAACAGAAGTATTTGGGGGTTCTATAGGATTCTGGGTGCTTGTGAGGTTTTTTTTGGTCTGTTTTGACACACTTAGGAGCTTTCTGCATGGTTTGGGGTCTGAAAACTGTGCCATTTTTTAAACTGGGGGGAGACAGGGGGAGCCACAAAACTAGAGTCCAGCAGCTGCATGCAGTTTAGGTTCTACATTTTACCCACTCCTGAGTTACGGCTTTCAAGCCTTCACAGTCTCCCATCCACTTTTGGCCAAAGTTTCCAGGACGAGCACCATGTTCCAATTCCCTCTCTGAATCATAGAACCATAGAGCTGGAAGAAACCACAAAGGCCATCCAGTCCAACCCCCTGCCATGCAGGAATACACAATCAAATCATCCATATGGCACTGAATCAAAACTCATGTTTCAGTCAAGAGGAGTGAAACCGCTGTAAGTTCTAGGATTACCTTATACTGCTCCACAAGGATGTCCCGTGCAGTGTTATAAATGCGGGAGTGAAGGGCAGGAGAGTACAGTGCCAGTGTGTAGTCATAATCAAAGCCATAGACACCAATAGTACTCAGTGAAATCTCATTGTTGGCATAGATAGTCGAAGGGTTCAGAAGATTGCAGACGCCAGGTGGGAGCAAATCTGAAGCAAGCAATGGAGACAAGAAAGTGAGAAAGAGTTATAACACACAGGCCAAACAGGCATACATCCTCTAATAAATAGCATGGACTTCTACAACAAGCAACAAGTGCTGAAGTCAGAAGGAGACCCCTAACCCCTCTGAAGACAGAGGGCCGATTGTAGATGCGTTCCTGGGCATTACTTTTTTAACAGAAAATTTGTTACCGGAGGCAGAATAACATGAAAATACATGGCAGTGTTCTCACTAGTTTTTCTATAAATGCATGCATTTCTTAAATAGGAATTCAGAGGTTGGGAGGAGGATCAGTTTCCTTTGTTGAATGGAGCCCTGTTCAGGAAAATCTGGATGCCTTTTTTATTATGGTATAAGGGCTCTTTCACACTACACAATTATAGTGCTATAGTTCCACTTTAACTGCCAGTTCCTATGGAATCCTGGGAGTTATAGTTTAGGAAAGGGCATTTAGAATTCTCAGCCAGAGAATTCCTCTAGTGCCTCTGACCAAACTACAAACCCCAGGGATTCCATAGGATGTAGCCATGGCAGTTAAAGTGGAACCATAGCACTATAATTGTGTCGTGTGAAAGGGCCCTAAGAGAGAAAGACTGGGACTTAGTCCTCCCCAGTCCTGAACCTTAGCTGGGTTGTACCACTTCAGACGGTAGCTGTAGGCTCACATGACTGAATATTCTATTAAAACAAAATGCTTTCTCATTGAAAACTAGAGTGCCAGAAATGTAGGTTCCAGCTTACCCCTTTCTCTGGTATCACAAGGGTTTTGTAAGCAAGTATGTATGAATATTTCTGAACCAAAGATGAGTAATCTATCATTGGTTGGGACGAGGAACATGTGATCCACCAGATTATGTTGGATTGCAGGTGATGAGAGCTGCAGTGCAATAGCATCTGGTGGGCTCCAAGTTCCCCATATCCTATGTAAACCACTACCAGGATTATGAAGATAAACTATCGGTTTGCTACCTCAATGAGTGCTATGGTGATAAGGCCTATGTCCAACTGCATATCACAAGAAGAGATCAACCCCACTCCCTTGAGAATCAACCCACACAATCTAGTAGGCCAGAACTGGGGAACACGTACACTACAGATGGAGCTATTTGATTGCATTGTTCTCTGAAATAACAATACCTCAAAAAACAGAGCTGTCATAGAGGAAAGCAAAAAACCCCACAGTCTGTCTTATTTGAATTGGAAGGAACAAAATTCCTTTCCCACAACAAAACCTTGTGACCAGTCAATAGACAGAAGCAAAATCCTTTCCAAAGAAAGGGAAAGTATTACACGTGGCAGAGCTGGTGGTGGGTGGGAAGCACTAATTTATTGTTGTTATCATTTATTTATTTATTTACTTACACAGTGCCATTAGTGTACATGGTGCTTTACATGAAATTTGACAGTATATGCTATCCAATATCCTGCCTTTGGTGCTAGTAATTGTTGCCCACCACCAGGTTTGTCTCTCACCCTCCTTTCCAAGCAGTTTAGGGTGGAATACATCTACGGTAGATTGTGCCCACTTTTCTTCTCACAGGAGATTATGCTCATTTTCCTCCACTCTTTTCCGTCAGGCCAAGACACAGTGACTTCCACAAAGCCACTCTCCTGTCATTACCCAACCTACACTGTAAAAGACATATAAGAGTTGCTGATGCTGTGGGTCACCTCATTCCTTTCTTCACAAGGTCTGTTACAGGGGTAAGCCATGTTTTATTTCTGAAGGACCATATTTCTTCAGGAGTAATCTATTAGCAGCACAGCTTGTGGTGGGTAAGGCTGACGTCTGCCATGGACAGAACCAAAGCCAAAAAATAGGTGAATCTTCTCCTTTACTCCATCAGCCTCTTTTCGCCTTCTCTGGCCTCCTATCTTCCTTCCCACACAGCTACTGGGAAAGGGCAGCAGACCTCTTTTTATTAAGGCCTGATCCATTCGAGAGACCTTTCGTAATTAGGCCAAGTGCCAAACAGGAGAAGGCCACGGGCCACAAACAACCACTACTAGTCTATTACAACACAGTGCACAGCACATCACAGCACTCCATGGCTGTCGTACATAATTGGTTGTTATGGTAGCAGAGGGGGAGAAGGGAATTCAGGGTATGGTGATTTTCCCTTGTAGGCATGTGAGACCTGTGGCCCTTTTACACTACAGTTATAGCACTACAATTCAACTTTAACTGTCATGGCAATACCCTACTGTATCCACAGTGCCTAACAGGAGAGCTCCGTCCAGGTCAGGGTTCCACACAGCAAGCCATTCTGTCCTGCTGAGCACTCCACTACATTCCTCAACGCTCCACTGATGTTCCAATCTGTCCTTCTTCCAGCATCCTCAGTGAGCTGTTCTTTTGCCACAACACCTCATTATTTTAACTTAAGGATATTTGGTACTTCTGCAGACTTCAAGGCTCTCCTGAGCATGCTGATGCCTCTCAGGAGAAACCTAAATTTTTTCACAAGTACAAAGCAATCTTAATGTAAACACACAAAGTAACAGGATTCTTTCCATTCTAATAGCTAGTAACTATAAAAGATTCCATGGTGGTAATCATGTGGCCCTCCAGATGTTGATGGGACTATAAATCCCAGTATTCCTCACAAATGGCTCTGCTGGCTTAAGTCTGCTGGGATTTACAGTCCATCATCATCTGGAGCCCTTTCACATGACACAGTTATAGGAGTTTGATACCACTAACTGCCATGGCTCCATCCTATGGGATTCTAGGATTTGAAGTGAGAGTCTACCATAGGCTGTGAAGGGATGGTAGACTCCATTTGCTGCATCATTTACTGCCAATAAAGCTTATGCTACAGCTACAACGTGTCAGTGTCTGGTACCAAAAGAACCCTTGGAGAGCCCTGGAACTGCATATAATTCCTGAATGAGACAATGGCTCTGCCCATTTCATGTACAAAAGCAGACCAGACTGGTAGGTGAATCTTATTTCAAAACTGGTAAAGGGACAATGCCCTCCACTGCACTTGAGGGCAACTAGCTAGCTTAGGGGGTGCAGGGCAGACTGCACAGCACACAGAGCCTTCATCGTCTTCTTGCCCATTTCTGCTACAAGTTGCTTAAGTAGCTCACAACATCACCACTGACACGTTTAAGTATTTGAAGGGGTGTCACGTTGAGGATGGAGCAAGCTTGTTTTCTGCTGCTCCAGAGATTGGAACACGGAGCAATGGATGCAAGCTCCAGGAACAGAGATTCCACCTCAACATTAGGAGGAACTTTTTGACAGTAAGGGCTGTTCGGCAGTGGAACACACCTCCTCGGAGCATGGTGGGGTCTCCTTCCTTGGAGGTCTTTAAACAGAGGCTGGATGGCCATCTGTTAGGGATGCTTTGATAGTGATTCCTGCATGGCAGGGGGTTGGACTGGATGGCCCTCATGGTCTCTTCCAACTCTACAATTCTATGATTCTATGACACCATGGTTTCTTTAAACACACAGGGAAAAGGTAACTGAGTTTACTTCCTTGGGTCTTGTCTAGACATAATCCTATGTTTGACTACCGTGAGCAATACCAGAGATTTTGCTACTCCAAACATGCAGCATTTGTGCAACAGAAGGTCTGAACACATTAAGCCTTTCAAGTGCAAGCAAGCAGACTAATATTACACTCTTATGCCAGATGATGAGTCAGCTAATCACGGAGCACGGACTACACGTTGCCCTCAGTCCTATGCCAAACATCCCCACCACCACTTTTTTGAGCTCGTTTAGCTGGTAATAAACCACACTCCTTGGTAAAACCACCATCCAGGAACTGAGATGAGTAAGCTCTCTTGACAACAAGCAGAGGGAACTGCTGAATCAGAAGGAGTGAGTGAGACACAGCAGCAGTTGCTGATGCCACACCGTTTAAGGAGAAGGAACTGGCAGTACCCAGGATGGAAGGAGTAGCTGCCACACTGTTGTATCTGGTTTTGTATATGTTGGCAGAAAGCAAGGGCCGGAAAAGAAGGGAGAGAGACGTGACATCTTTCATAACTTTTGGAAGACAGGAAAGCCTGGAATCAAAAGCAGGACTTCAATGACTTTGTGCTTCTGTTTAGATTAGATTCTAAATACAGTAAATGTTTCCATCCTTCCACACACAAGTTACCCAGTCTTCATTTGAAACTACCATCTCTGATACCTTGGCAAATACTGGTTAGGACCCTCACTCTACAGAAGCAGCCATCATAAGAAAGGTGGCAGGAAGCTGTGATAAATTGCTTTGCTCCTTCCAATCATGCGAGGCAGGAGTAGATGTAATACTATACAGTTGCCCCTCCACATTCGTGACTTTCACATTCGTGGTTTCGATTATTCATGGAAAGCCGCCTCCCCCCCCCCGCTCTCCACCCCAGTCCCTTCCCAAGGCAGTGAGGGGAGGGCGGGGGGGGATGGGAGTGAGTGGCAACGGGGTGGGTTGTTGCAGGCGGGTGGGGGGAGGACTATTATTATTTATGTTTTTTTCATATTTGCAGGGGTCTTCCGCCCCTAACCCCTGCGAATGTGAAGGGATGACTGTATATCTTTTCCTTATTTTCCTCAGAGATGCACTACAGGTTCTGTATCCTTTAGCCAAAATGCTTGGGACCAAAAGTGTTCTGTATTTCGGATTCTAGAATACAGTACTTGCATATATATAATGAGGTATCTTGGACATGGGACCCTAAACAGGAAATTCATTTATGTTTCATATACACCTTATACACATAGCCTGAAGGTAATTTTACACACAATATTTTTAATAATTTTATGCATGAAACAAAGCTTGTGTACACTGAACCATCAGAAAGTAAAGGTGTCAGTATCTTAGCCACCCATGTGGACAATTTTGGATTTTGGAATATTTTGGATTTCTGAATTCTGGATAAAGGATACTCAACCTGTACCAGCAATTATACTAATTAGTAACATAAATTTAAGATATGTGATAAACCAGGCTTAGAGACTTATGAAAGGTAGACTTGTCTAAGGAACCTTTCACACTATATAATCATAACATTATGATTCCACTTTAACTGCTATGGCAACATCCTATAGAATCCTGGGATTTGCAATTTAAGGAAAGGTATTTAGAATTCTCAGCCAGATAACTCCTCTAGTGTCTCACCAAAATACAAATTCCAGGATCCCACTGGATGCAGCCATAGCAGCTCTAAATGGTAACCATAGTCCTTTAACTATGTAGTTGTGCCTTTGATCTTCAGGGTTGTGCAAGACTCTTTGTTGTTACTCCTTCAAGTGTGTGTGTGTTTGTGTGCACGTGCACATTCAAATCACATGTCAACTTATGGGTACCCCATGAATTTCACAGGGTTTTCTTAGACAAGGAATACTCAGAGGTGGTTTTGCCAGTTATAGCCTACAGCACCAGGTATTTGTTGGTGGTCTCCCATCTGATTACTAACCAGAGCTGACCCTGCTTAGCTTCTAAGAGCAGACGGAATTTGGTACCTATAGGGTATTTAGGTCCTAGAGGTATAGTACACAGATGAAAAATAAATTAAGAGTCATCAGATTAATTAATTACAATTCTTTAATAAGTGTCAGTCCTGGGATGGAGGTGATAGGGAATCCAGAAATGTTAGCAGCATTATTCTGTTGCAGTGAGAAAAACAACTATCCTGTGGTGTCAAAAACCCTAAAAGCACCAGAGCCTGTCTGATCTTGGAAGCTAAGCAGGGTCAGCTCTGCTTAGTACTTGGATGGGAGACCGCCAATGAATCCCAGGTCCTGTAGGCTATATTTTAGAGGAAGGAACTGGCAAAACCACTTCTGAGTACTCCTTGCCTAAGAAAACAACATGGAATTCATGGGGTCACCATAAGTCGACAGGTAACTTGAAAGCACATACATATACAGTACAACACATACCTTAATCACAAAGAGTTTTGTGCAACTTGGAAGACTAAAGATTTATTATGAGAACACAAAAAACCATGCAGCACTTAATAAACAGATTTATCAGTCTTAAAGCTGCCATAGAACTCTTTGCAGGGACAAAGAGGTTAAGTTGGCTAGTAGGCCTTCAACTGTAAACTTTCCATAGACTGGCGCCATCATCATCATCATCATCATCATCACATGCACCAAACGTTATTGTAAATTAGCAGATATATATTGTATACACAAGGCCCTTGGGAAATTGCCAGGGTAAATCTGCCAGCAGAATCTTGCTTCATCTGCCTGCCCTTTCATTTCACCATACCCACACTGGGGCTTCTCCAAAGCCCTGCCCTAAAAAAAAGAAGACAGACACAAAGCTTGATGCAGATCTCTTTCTCCATTCCTCCTCCTCCTCCTCCTCCTTCCCAGGATGCACGTCCCAGAAAAACAAGGGGGAGGGGAGACCACACAAACCCATCTCTTGAATTACCAGAGAAGGGAACAAAGACTTTGGAGCAAAACTCTTCTTCTTGTTATGGCCGCAAAAAGGAAGAAGAAAGAAAAGGAAGAAGCAAACCATCAACAGGAAGATTATAGAGTCATTCATCATCACACAAAGGCGATACGCCTAAGGTGGTGAAAACGTGTTAAACACTATAGAAAAGAATAAGGATTATGGAGCAACCCCATATGGAAGCAAAGAAACCAATCCGACAAAACAGGTCGGTTTTAAGGGGCAGCAGAGAGGAGAGGATGATGGCAAACCAAGATTTCCCGTGATTTCACGCGTGTACACGATTTAAAAAATATTATTATTTTAATATTATTAAAAATACTATATGAGTCTATTAATACATCACCTTACATTCCATCTGATTATACATTGTCTCAAAACTACACACAATTATTCACTAACCTCTCATATACACACATATTTCCCGCGCGTGTACACGCTGAAGAATTTGGGAGGCTTGCAGCCAGAGAGATGCAAAGCAGAATTTAGGAGAAATGTGGGGATATAGAGCCGTTTGGGAGGAGAAGAAGGCTTTTCCCAATGTAAGAGAAGCTTAAAATTAGGGAGGTTTCTCTGCTGGGGTTTGCCAGAAAATGTGGGGACTTAAAGCCAGAGAGTCGGGAAAGGACGCTAGGAAGGAGAGGGTGGGGAGATGGGGTGTGTATGGAGGAAAGAAGGCAGGCACTGAAGTCGGTGGCGGGAGGGCTGGAAAAGTAGTCGGGGGCAACCTTTCCCATTCAGGGGGCCCCATTATTGCGGGGGGGGCGAAGTAACCGTCCTCCTGCAAAAACATTATTAGTAATAATCTGAATCTCCTGTACTGTGAATAGCTTAGGTTGAGTTAGGTTACATTGACCTGAGGTAAACATATGGGCCCCCCAAATAAAGCATTGCAGGGGCTCCTGTAGTAACCCTCCTCCTGCAAAAACATTATTAGTAATAATCTGAATATCCTGTACTGTGAATAGCTTAGGTTGAGTTAGGTTAAATGGACCTGAGATAAATATATGGGCCCCCCAAATAAAGCATCGCAAGACCCCCCAATATTCCTTAAGCCGGTCCTGGGGGGGCATCATAACCCTCCTCCTGCAAAAACATTATTAGTAATAATCTGAATCTCCTGTACTGTGAATAGCTTAGGTTGAGTTAGGTGACATTGACCTCAGGTAAACAGATACACCCCCCCAATAAAGCATTGCAGCCCCCGCGCCAATTCCTTAAACCGGCCCTGCCTGTCCCCGGTCCTTAGCCAAGCTGCAGACCCAGACCCGGCCCTTTCCCGGGGGAGGAAAGGGGGTCTCACCCTGCACCAGCCGCTTCATCTCCCCATAGCGCGCCCAGAGGAAGCTCTTGTTGTCGGTCCCGGGCGCCGGGGCGCTGCTGCTGCCGGAATAAGCGCGGGCGGCCAAGTCTTCGTCGGCCGCGGCCGGGCGTCGTGGGTGCGCTTTCCTGCTCCCGTAAGGCGGCCGGGGTTGGGGGGCTGGAGCCGCCGTGGAGCTCAGGGGGGGCTCGGCCCCGAAGCGGGTGCAGTAGGGGGCCGAGAAGCGCAGCAGGAGCGGCGAGGCGGCCCTTGCCATGGTGGGAGAGGCGCGGCTGACTGGGACGCCGCCACGCGCGGCGGGAGGCGAAGGAAAACACGGCCGGGCGAGGGGGAGCTTCGTGGCTCCTCCCCGGCCTGGGGTGGGACTAGCCGGGTGTCTCCATTCCCCCAGGGCTCGCTCCAGCCCGGGCAGGTGGGCTAGCTTTTCTCCACGGGGCTTCCTTTCTCCCCCCCCCCCCCGCCTCCGGCTCTTCTTAGCGGAGGTTTCCTGGAAAAAAAAAACCCTTGAGAGCACTAGGATGCCTCTCTCTCCGTGGCGTGGAAATACTCGCGCGTGGGGGGAGCCTTGAGTACAACAAGATTCCAGTCGCTTCTGGTGGGGAGGTGGCTGGGCAGAGAAAGTGTGCGCCTGGGGTGGTGCAGCCCGAGGCTGCAGTTCGTAGCTTTAATGCACGTGTCCAAAGCTAACAAAAGGAAATTCAATACGGAGAAATGTAAAGTACTGCACTTAGGGCGGAAAAACGAAAAGCATAGATATAGGATGGGGGAGACTTGGCTGAAGGAGACAACGTGCAAAAGGGATCTAGGAGTCCTAGTAGACCATAAGTTGAACATGAGTCAACAGTGTGATGCGGCAGTTAAAAAGGCCAATGTGATTTTGGGCTGCATCAACAGAAGTCTAGTGTCTAGATCAAGGGAAGTCATAGTGCCACTCTATTCTGCCTTGGTCAGACCTCACCTAGAATACTGTCTCCAGTTCTGGGCACCACAATTCAAAAAGGATATTGACAAATTGGAGCATGTCCAGAGGAGGGCGACTAAAATGGTGAAAGGTCTGGAAACCATGCCTTATGAGGAAAGACTTAGGGAGCTGGGTATGTTTAGCCTGCAAAAAAGACGGTTAAGGAGAGATATGATAGCCCTGTTTAAGTATTTGAAGGGGTGTCACATTGAGGATAGAGCAAGCTTGTTTTCTGCTGCTCCAGAGACTAGAACATGGAACAATGGATGCAAGCTCCAGGAACAGAGATTCCACCTCAACATTAGGAGGAACTTTTTGACAGTAAGAGCTGTTCGGCAGTGGAACACACTCCCTCGGAGTGTGGTAGGGTCTCCTTCCTTGTAGGTCTTTAAATAGAGGCTGGATGGCCATCTGTAAGGGATGCTTGGATCGTGATTCCTGCATGGCAGGAGGTTGGACTAGATGGCCCTTGTGGTCTCTTCCAACTCTACAATTCTATGATTCTATGTGTTAGAATCATAACATTGGAAGAGACCACAAGGGCCATCTAGTCCAACCCCCTTGTCTTGCAGTACCCATTCAAAGCATTCCCGACAGATGGGCATCCAGCCTCTGTTTAAAAACAACAGCTCTTACTGTCAGGAAGTTCTTCCTAATCATAGAATCATAGAGTTGGAAGAGACCACAAGAGCCATCCTGTCCAACCTCCTGCCATGCAGGAATAAACATCAAAGCATCCCCGACAGATGGCCATCCAGCCTCTGTTTAAAAACCTCCAAAGGAGGAGACTCCACCACACTACCAGGCAGTGTATTCCACTTCCAAACAGCTCTTATTGTCAGGAAGTTTTTCCTAATTAATGTTTAGATGGAATCTCTTTTCCTGGAGTTTGAGTCCATTGCTCCATGTCCTAGTCTCTGGAGCAGCAGAAAACAAGCTTGCTCCATCCTCAGTATGACATCCCTTCAAATATTTAAACAGGGCTATCATGTCACCTTAACCTTCTCTTTTCCAAGCTAAACACACCCAGCTCACTAAGCCACTCCTCATAGGGCATGGTTTCCAGATGTCTCACCATTTGGTTACCCTTCTCTGGACACCTGTTGTGTGCCTTCAAGTCATTTCCAATTCATGGTGACCCTAAGGCGAACCTATCACAGGGTTTTCTGAGGGCTAGGTGTGTGTGACTTTCCTAATGTGGACTTTCATGACTGAGCAGGGTTTCAAACCCAGGTCTCCAGAGTCATAGTTCAACACTCAAACCACCATGCCACTTACTAGGGGGTAAATCCCATAGAAATCAATAGGATTGTTACATCTGCGTACATGCTTGCGTACGTCTTTGTGCCTATTTCTGATGGGTGTTGATTCTCCACTCCAGAACTAGCATGGGGTAGTGGTTTGAGCATTGGACTATAATTCTGGAGACCAGTGTTCAAATCCCTGCTCAGCCATGGAAAACTACTGGGTGCCTTGGGCAAGTGACACTGTTTCAGCCTCAGAGGCAAAGGCAAACCCCCTCTGAACAAATCTTGCCAAAAAAACCGCATAATAGCGTATTAGGGTCACCATAAATAGGAAAAAGGCACACAACAATTCTATGTCTCAGTTATCCCAGAGACTTAACACTGCAGTTCTATACAATATTCCTCAGAAGTCAGCCAGATCTGATTTCTATAAGGCTTACTGTGTAAACTTAAGTCCGTTCAACCTACTTGGGAAGCATCATCTCCTCAAGTGCCAAGATTGACAAAGAGATCGATCACAGATTAGCAAAGGCATATAGCACATTTGGAAGACTTTACAAAAGAGCCTGGAGTAATAAACACCTGAGGCAAAGCACAAAAATCAGTGTGTATAGAGCCATTGTACTGTCTATTCTCCTTTACAGGTCTGAAATATGGGTCACCTATCGCCAACACTTACGACTCCTCGAACACTTTCATCAGTGCTGTATACGTACAATCCTAAATATACACTGGACTATGTGACGAATGTTGCTGTCCTTGAGCAAGCAGGGATCACCAGCATTGAGGCCATGATACTGAGAACACAGCTGCGCTGGGCAGGGCACATTTCTAGGATGGAGGACCATTGCCTCACAAAAATAGTACTCTATGGTGAACTTGCCACGGGTCAGTGTAAAAGGAGTGCTCCAAAAAAGCGATACAAGGACTCCCTGAAACAACATCTCAGGCTCAGCCAAATTGATCACCAACAATGGTCCGCCCTGGCCTCACATCGGGAGGCATGGAGACACACTATCCACAATGCTGCAGCCTTATTTGAGAACTCACGCCAAACAAGTCTTGAAGAGAAACGACAACACAGAAAGAATCACAACCCGGAAACATCACTCAAGGAGACCTTCTGCTGTGCTTTCTGCAACCGGACTTGTTTATCTTGGATTGGCCTTTTTAGTCACCAGCGCACTTGTAGAAAGTGCGGGAAATGCCAGAGAGAGAGAGAGAGAGAGACTTAGTAAGCTATTTCATATTGTATGTGCCACTAGCACTGCCAGCTTTCCACTACAGCATCCCAAACCAGAGGACATTTCTCAGTAGTTTGCTTTTTACAGGATCCACAAAATACCCTAAGATTTGTTGAGACAGCTTACCGGTACCTTTGAAGTCCAGCCCTAATCCTGTTCATTCAGAATGTAAAGCTCATTGGGTTCATTTTGATTCACTTCCAAATATTCATATTGAGGCTTATGGGATTTATTATAGCCAGCAGCGTTAAAAGCAACAAGCAGGCTCATTTACTGTCAGTCAGGCTGGGCCACTGATCTATTATTTGGGTGAATAGTTCAATATCTCCCATCATCCCTCACTGCTGGCTAGTGTCAATTGGAGTTAAAAGTTTAACATTTGGAAGGAGGCACATTCAGCACCCCATCTTAATCTACAATAACAGATTGGATTTTAGTGCAGGAAATACAGATTCCTAAATAGTCAAGATATATACGGTAACTGAACACCAAAGTCAGGATTGTCCATGCCATTATATTTCTGATTTCAATATATGGTGAAAGCTGGACAGTGAAGACAGCTGATAGGAAGGAAATCAATTCATTAGAAATGTGGTACTGGAGAAGAGTTCTGCAGATATTGTGGACTGCTAAAAAGATAAATAAATGGGTCCTAAAGCAAATCCAGCCTGAACCTTCCCTAGAAGCCAAGATGACTAAACTGAGACTGTCCTACTTTCAACATATCATGAGAAGACATGAATCATTAGAAAAGACAATAATGATTGGCAAAGTAGCAGGTAGTAGGAAACAAGGATCCCATTATAGGTGGATAGACTCAAATCAAGGAAGCCATGGCCTTGAGTTTGCAGAAACTGAGCAGAGCTGTTGATAATAGGGTGGCTTAGAGGTCTCCCATTCATAGAGCTAACAGAAGTCAAAGTTGACTTGAAGGCAATTGACGACAAACAATATCATTTCAGAACCAACAGCAGGTGTAACATGCAACCATAACAGCGGATCTGGACCTCTAAGCCAGGGTGGACATCACATCAACCTCGAGATGCTGTTGGACTGCAAACCCCATCAGCCCTAGCCAGCCTAGGCAATAGTGAGAGATGCTGGGATTGGGCTCTCATGGATGCAGGAGAATTACACAGAAGAGAGCTGCTCCTCAAACCAACATTCAAAGTTGTACACTGCTACTAGTGCCAGGTTTAACATCACATAGCCACCTATATCAGGAATAGGAATCAAGAAGTTTTCCAGATATTGCTGGGCTTCAAATCCCAGCAGCCTAAGGTAATGGATAATGGCGAGGAGTACTGGGAGTGTCAGTTCAATATTTGGAGGGTGACACAATTTCCACCTGTGATCTAAATCCAATTGTTAGTTTCTGCTAAAACTGAATCCACCTTTGGTCTAAATCCAATTCATATTTTCTGCTAAAATAAACCCACCAAATCAATTGAATTTACATAAGTGTTGACCTGCCAAGTTCTGTTTCAGCTTACAGTGCCCTATTCTACAAAACACATTTGTGGTCATGGAGAAACATTCACCTCTGAACAATGCCAATGGCCAGGATGTTTATGTGAACTGGCATTGGAGCATTTAATTAATTTCTCTACGTAACTGAAAAAAGACATTTCAGGAAACTTGTGACTTTGATCATATCACTCTTTGTTTTATAGTTATCACAGAACTGTGTATACAACAGAGCATGTAAATAGTAGCCAGATAAGATAATGTGGACATAGATTAGTCAAGGAAACAAATATGGCCCTTAGCTAGTCATATCATATGCCTGCTTATCCCAATCTCTTCCCTCCCAGTCTCCCCCCCCCACCCACTTGCCCCCCATCATAGTGCAAACCAGTTTCCACCATTGCCACAACTATAGCAATGGTCTATAGCAGCAGTCTTAATCTGCAGGTGTAAGAACAGTAACAATATGATTGGGTTAAATCAAAGATCATCTTCTATCTAGTGCAAATTTGTCTTCAGTAGATCATCTTTGTCTCTTACAACCAGGGCACAAGGAAGATGGCTTCTGCTGATACTCACCATGCTTTCCATCTTTGTAATTGCTCCCCCATCCGTACCTTGTTCAGTTTTGTATCCTAGCTGGTGCTTAAGCGTTCTGAGCAAGACTCAAGACACACAGCTTGCTCCAGTTCCATACCCACCAATTTAAGCAAGCTGTATTTGTAACAATGGCCATCTTGTCCCACTCAGGCTGCAGCTATATCAGGACTAGGGGAACCGGTGGTCATCCAGATAGTTTGGACTAGAACTCCCATAATCCTTTACCATTGTCTGTGGGGGTGTGTGTCTGGAAACTGAGACCCAAAACATCCAATAAGACCATGCCTAGACTAGCATGGTGTGGTGGATTGAGTCTTGGACCAGGATGCCAGGAGACTAGGATTTGAATCCCTGCTCAGCCATAAAAACCCACTGGATGACCTTGGGCAAGTCACACTCTCTCAGCTTTAGAGGAAAGCAGTGGCAAGCCTCTTCTGAACAACTCTTGTAAAAAAACACTATGATATGGTTGCCATAAGTCAGAGTCATTTTGATAACACAGGCTAAATTATATGTTTCATGGTCATAGGCTTGTTTTAACTTTTCGAAATAGTAACCATGAAGGATGGATATGAATTAGGGCCTGAATTCCACCTGCTCCTGCAAATCAAAGCTGTTATTTGCCCCTGAAGGGGGCATTTGCTGCAACTGTACCTTTGGGGACAAATACTTTGGGAAGGGAGGAGAATGAGGGGGAAGGGGAGAAGGGACTTGATGCCACCTTAAAGTTGTAGGTGTTTTCTCCAACAAGCATAGGAGAGATTATTGTGTACCGCTTATCTAATCCCATGAAGCAGCATGAGGCATCTGTACTCTTCATCCCACAACTGCTATATGAAGTAACCCTAATCCAAACCTGCTGGCATCTCATGGATAGTGTTCAACTCCTCAGATCTTTTTACTCAGAGGCTATGTCTTATTTTATTGTGTTATCACTTATTTCCAGCCTGGCTTGCTCTCTCTCCCTGGACTGAGTACAACATCGTTCTGCCTGTTGACATGTTGGAAGCTATCTTTCTTCCACAGCTGGCTCTGAACCATCGTAATTGCAACAGTATTTGTGTTGTGATAATGATCATGTTCCTCAGGCCTGTAACCATGCTGGGAGTCTTGCAAAACACGATCAGACCTGGAAGTCTACCAAAACTGCTCTTCCCTGCAATAAGTATAGCACAGACCAACAAAAAATAGTTCTGAGATGCAAATTATCATATTCGGCTTCTCTTCCGTTATTTCATTATGCAGGGAAGGAGGGATATTCTGGTAGAAGGACCAACCATCTCTGCACTGGGAACACAACAGAAACACTCTGTTGCAGGTCCCTGAGCTTTTCAAGTCTAAAATGGTAAGCAAGATAATGTTACTTAAGAACCCTTTTTAAAAAAAAGTCTCAGCCCTCTTGCTTCATTCTGTAGAGCTCTTACCACTACTGCCCAGATGAGTGAAAAACCAAACTAGTTTCTCCACTGATTCCTATTCGGTTGTATACTCGAGCCATTTCACATATACAGCTTAACAGTAGAAACAAAAAGCACAGATTTAGCACCGTGTATACAATCAAGAGTAGGGAAAAGTGGAGAAATTCATTTGGTTTTCGTTTTAATGTACACTTACCCAATTTCAGTTTTATCTAATTATCCTGGAAATTTTGCATTTCTCAGAATTTGGCAATCAGATTTTCAAGTTTAAAAAAATGCATAAAGAAATGAGTACAGGTTGCCCCCAACCCAATATCTACAGGGGATACATTCCCAGACTTCCTATGGATATGTGAAACCATGGATAATAGTGAACCCTATTGAAATTAATGATTTCTGGCCCAACTTCTGGCAGAAGCATACCATAGAATCACACTGGAGGACCTAGAAAATGCCTAGAGAAGACATATTTTTTTTGAAATGTGGATAAGTGAAACTACAGATACTGGTCCCGTGGATACAGGGCCGACCTGTACATACATAAAGACATATCGGTGAAAGTGGTGTTTGACATTGCACATTGGGAAAACTGCTTGCACAAGTGTGCAAGCCCTGAGAGCCCTTTGAGGGCTGGGAGGCAAAAAAGAAATACTTTACATTTTTTTAAAAAAAATGTGTATATTTGGCAAAATTTTGAACAACATGTAAACAAGTGTTCATGAAAATTAAAAAAAACCCTCAGCATTCAGAATGAATCTAGCTTAAGTCTAGTGGGGGGCAGGCAAAGTTAAGGAAAAGTGGTTGAAAAAATGAGAAACTGAGACAAACAAAGAGACAGATTTGACCATCCCTGATAGAAGGAGGGGGCTAAATCTAAGGTTCCCCTCTTTGTGTTGATGTTATATATGCTTCCCATTTTCACCAGACGGGGGCATCTTCTCTCCATACAGAAGGTCTCCCACCACAGTTCTCTTTAGCAGCTTCTGGTGGAAGTAGCTTGCTTAAACAAGCTCAAACATCCTCCTCCTTCCCCCCAGCGCCTGGCACAGTCTTGCTTAAAGCACAGAAAGTGCTTTCAGAGAGCTTTGCATCCAGGCCAGGCAGGGCACCATCCTTGGTACGGGCGAGACGAACACAGCTTGAGCTAACAGAGAGAAAACCAGCTAGAAATAGATCTCTCTCTCTCTCATGGGATTCTGTTCTATCCATTGTGGCAACAGGCAAGGGGGAAAGGCAAAAGAAAAGCACCCATTAAAGTACATAAGGAAATACACACCCAACCAAAGAGAATTTAACCTTTAAATGAGGGGCGAGGAAATGTGATTCATGGGACACACAAGGCCCTAAGGGCCATTCTTATAGTCCAAGGGTCCAAAAAAAATTCCCCCCCAAGGAGGTGTGGGGGGAATTTTACTATGTTTTCCCCACCCTAGGGGTCATTTTAGACCTATGGGAAGCCTTTTTTCTAACAGGAATATATATATATATATATATTTGCAGGGGAGCAGCCCTCCAAGGTCTCCAGGGGGCCAATGAAGCCTCCTGACAATTCCCCACCCCTGCTTTAAATAAACAATGTGAATTCAATAAAGAGAAAAGGAAGAGAGAAAAGAATGTATTGTGCAGCCACTGCAGCTAAAATGCTGTTTGCTAAAGGAAATTATAAAAATGTCAAATATGGAATAAGATCATTTTACATCACTTTATAAAAGAAACAGTAAAATACAACTTTGTAGAAATATAGAATCAGTTTATATCCCAGGTTTTAGACTAAACAATGGATCAAGACCCACCATTAGCACACAGGAATGCTGGCATGATGCTTTAAAAAAATGAAAAGAACATTTAATGTAAGTCTACCATAAAGTAGGTTATTTGAATGAGACAGTAGTTATGTAATTCCCTGTTCATGTAATTTTTTTAATTTAAAGAAACAGAGTAAGCATACCAAGGATGAGACAGTTAAGAAAATATGTGAAGTTGTTAGAAATCCCTAACTGTATAAGGACTTTAGAAAATAAATGGATACTATAATATTCCAGATATAAAGGTGATACCAATTCATGCATCTAGTTTAAAACTGTGTTCATGCATCTAGTTTAAAACTGTGTGCATATGTGTATCTTTTTAGACTGTTGTAAGTATGTGCATCACATCTGTATGGAGAATTATTCAAACGTATTTGTAAAGATATGACTTCCATTTAGAAAACTAATGGTTGTCACTGTAAGTGGGTGAAGGTGAAGACAATTAAAACACCACTTTTAAGCAGGGCAAAAACAAAGAAAGAAAAACAGATAAGTGATTAAGGAAAGCCAATTATTTATTTGTGTCAAAAGAACCGGGGCCTCACCTAGCCCCAGGCTGCAAACAAAATTGCTTTCTAGTTACACATTTCACAAGACATCACACAATTATATGGAGCTAGTTTTTTCTTTTTCTGTCAACCTGTGAAGCCTGAAGTTAGTTCATTGTGTGCAAAATCCAAGGGGGTGGGAGGGAGGCCATGGGGGAAGGAGAGGAAAACAGTGAAGAGATGGCCTGAGTGAGTAAAGCAGGTCCAGGAAAACAAGGTGGAGGGGCAGGATTATCCACTTCCTTTCACCCAATCAACAAAAAACAAATAGCCCCTGGTCAGTGAGGCTGACATGTGTGCCACTAACATTAGAACTAACAAAAAGGCACAGCATTAGAGGTGCTTAGAAAACACAGCACCAGAGGCAAGCAAGAGAGAGAGAGGGTGAAAGATGGAAAAGGAGTGCATCTTCAAAGAATCTTAAGGCACAGAAGGGAAAGAAATGAGCTTTGGCTAAGCTTTCCTCCTAGTACAAGGGATTCGCCTTCACTGGCTGTGATATTCAGGTGCCACATTTGCCCTGTTCTTCAGAGTTCTGTGACCATGATGAACAAAGAACAGCCAGATCACAACTGCATGGAAATCCTGCACTGGAAACTGGCCATCTCATCGCTGGAAAGAGAAAGAGAGATGCACACAAGCTTAGCAACAGACTGTATATAAAGGCCTCTACTGGCTTTGGATTTCCTTATGCTACTTAGCATTCATACAACAATTTGAATGAGTACAAAGAACTACAGTTGTCCTTCCATATCCACGGATTTGGTATCCACGGATTTAAGTATTCATGGCTTGAAAATAATCTTTAAAAAACAATAATCCAAAAAGCAAACCTTGATTTTGCCATCTTATATAAAGGATGCCATTTTGCTATGCCATTGCATATAATGGGACTTGAGGATTCACATATTTTGGTATCCACAAGGGGTCCAGAAACCAAACATCAGCAAATATGAAAGGAACTGTATATACATTGGCCAATATTGTTACCTCCATATTGCAGAGTTGAAACTTAAGGCTGCCTACTGAGCTTATGAAGGTGGCATATCCACACTTTGGAGGGTGGCATGCTTTCTAGCCTGTGGATTTACAAAGCCTCTCTCTCTGTGACTTCAACAGAGGCTTGTTTTCCTCGTAAGTTGTCCTGGAATGTAACTTTCCTCCTCTTGGACTCTCTCCAATCTTCTGTATCCTGTCTAGTTACTTCTTCTTCCTTCACTCATTGTTTGTGACTGCTCCCCCGCGACTCCTAAATTGTTGAGGTCTCTTACCCATAGATTCCAGTCTGCAAAAATACTGGATTTGCAGGAGAGCTGCCAAATCATTACAGAAATTGGACCGGTGTTTACGTATTTAAGTGCAGAACGGAATTAGGGTTAAGGCTTTCATGGCACAAGAAGTTAAGATTGCAAAATGTGTTTTGCCCTTAACACTGATGCAGCTTCACTGCCCTTCAACACTAACTTTGGCCACAGTCAGTTCCAAAGCTGAAAGGAGAAAGGGAAATCCTACAGAAGAGGGAAAGAACAGAACAAGATGTGAGCCCGTAAGGCCCTCCCTATTACCACTGAGACAAATGGGCAGTGTTACATCTGTACCAGGCCTACTATTTTGGTAGTGCTTGTTTTCCCCTTCCCTGTCTAAAATGTAATCCAGTGTCCCCGTTTCTCTTACCGCACTGCCCTTGGCTGGTCTGAGTGCCCTTCTGCTGCTCCGGGATCCATCAACTGGGTTCTCAAGCGATTCCAGACGCTGCGTGAGTGCCAGTTTCTGCTGGATGGCCATGCGCAACAGGGAGCTCAGAGTCTTCTTCTCATCCTCAGCAGCTGCAAGCTGCCGCTGCATCTCATCCAGCTGACTCACATACTGATCACACCTGGGGGCAGAAAGGGAAACTGTGGGTTCCAGGCTCAAGTCAAACACAGGACTGCCCCACAGATCCCTTGGTAGGTCAGTGCCATATCTATGCCCTTCAAATGTCAGAAAGATCTCAGAATGTCTTATTAGGTATTGCTCTCTTGATTCTTTAAACCAAGCAGAGATATCAATAAAGTGACAAGGGAAGGTTTCTGGTCTTTGGTATTGCAAAGGTATACTTTAAGATGCGTAGATGAAGTCCTAAATATAGCAGAGGAAGATTTCCAGGAATAGAACTTCAATATTATGAAAAGCTTGCCCAGTGTTCATGACAAGTTATGCAGAATGGAGAAGCAGCATGGAAGAATGATACAATATATGATTACAGCAGTCAGAATTTTATATGTGCAGCATTGGAAAGATATGGTGGTTCCATTGCAGGAAGATTGGCTATTAAAACTGTATGACCTTGTAGAAATGGACAAATTGAGAAATTTAATTAGAGAAATCATCATAATAGTTTTATAAGCTAATAGAAGCTAGTAAGTAATTGAATATATGAGAAAAAAGTGGGGAAGATTAGCAGTTACAGGATTTGAAGAACAGTAGAAAAGAACAAGTAGAAGTGTATTTTATTTGAGCAAGTGGAAGATGAATAGATTGTATAATGTGTTTGATATTAGAGGAAGTAGAGCTACCAGATCATCATAACCATAGGCTGACAACTTGAGAGTCATACACTGTATACCCTTTTTTGTCTTGGTCTTTTTTCTTTTATTTTTATTGTATGTTGTTAGTTGTAGCAGTTTAGGTAGATGTGTCATAGTTTAACCCTGTATGGTGTTTTATATTATTGTATGTATATGTCAATAAAAATATGTTCAAAAATGATGTTATGTGGAGTAAAAAATTTGTTTAGATTGCCATATATTACGCAATCTTCCTTAAAGTATATTATACATCCAGGTGTGTTGGGGCCACAATTTTCATAAGTCCACAACCAGCTAATGAAGCTGTAGTGCAACAGATCCAGAGGAAAAATGTTAGTCAACTACAACAAAGAAAGCTCAGCCAGCTTTGGAAAGCTTTCCCTAAACAAGGTCACCCAAGACCTGTATCAACATTTCTTCATCATCAGACTACCTTCTGATTTCTAAAGGGGCAGGCCTGCTAGTCTGTTGCAGCAAAAAGAGGAAGGAGCCTTGTGGCACCTTAAAGACCAACAATTCTATTATACCATGAGATTTTTGTAGACTACAGACAACTTCATCAGAATACACCAATGAAGTGGACTGTATTACATGAGACTGATACATACATTATACAGGCTGTAGTCCACGATTACTTTTAAAATTTTATTTATTTATTTATACCCCGCTCTTCAGCCACAAGGCTATCAGAGCGGCTTACAAATTGTTTTAAGCAATAGCTATTTACACATCTACACTGCATTAAACAGTTTCCAATGTGTGTTAGCTAATTGCCCCCCACAAGCTGGGTACTCAATTTACCGACCTACGAAAGGATGGAAGGCTGAGTGAACCATGAAGCCGGCTGGAATCGAACTTGCGACGTGGTGACTTGCAGTACTGGCATTTAACCACTGCGCCACTCATGTTGTAATAAATGTGTAAGTCTATAATAAGTTACTATTTTTTGCCTGCACAATGTATTTATTTGCTGTCTTTTATCATTTTTATTATTATTAATTCTTGTTATTAATTATGAATTATTTACATATATGTTGTTGTATTCCACTCCTGAATCTGAACTGAATAAAGGATGGTGTTTAAATGTTTTAAATAAATACAGTAATAAAGGCTTGGTCCTCCTAATCTACACGCAGCAAGTTCCTGACACCAGCACATCTGTGATACTGATAACTACAAGAGGACCATAAAGAAACCTGGTTCAAACCCCCTTCTCCACCACCACCACCACCCATTTACTGCTTGCCTTCTCCCCTGGCTTTGCTCCTGCGCACGGAGAAAGAGAGAGGGGGGAGATGCCACACACACATTGCTCCTCACCTGCTGGCAAACATGGCACGCAAGGAACAGAAGGTAGCAGCATCCTCCTTCAGGGCTTTGAGCTCATGACGCAACTTGGCCATAGTCTCTGACACCAGCACCTTCTCACTTTCATACTGGCCTTTGAGGTTGGAGAGGGCTGCCTCTGCTGTCTGTAAGGGAAGGAAGGACACTGAGGTTTAACTAACATATAGGTAACTGACTTTCCTTTTCCTCACATATACAGAAAGCATAATTTTATGAAGCCACTTGGCCAGGGAGGCATCACCCTCTCTCTCTACTATCTGCACACACTCCAGACTACTCTGGCATAGTTGGCTCTGGGATGATGAGAACCACAGTCCAACACAGCTAGAGGATACCAGGTTGAGGAAGCCTGCCAGACAAAAAGGAGCTGTAAAGACCACTGCTGCTCCCCAGAACTATGGCTTTGCACACAGGGTACCAGCTTGCCAACAACAAGACAACCTTAAGAGGCCATTTCACTTCTAGCTTAGCAAGTACAACCACCTCAGGCTCCCTTTCCCCCATTCAAAGATAAGATGAGTTTTTGTCCCCTCAAGAACTGTACTCTCAGGAAGATATATTTATAATATATATATATATATATATATATATATAGGTAAGTATAGAAAGTGATTGGTTGTAATAGCATTTATTGGAATATAAGATATACAGTATAAATAAATATTAAAAAAAGAATTGCACTCTCAGGAACCTCTATGATTGCTTCAGCTATTGCAAGGATGGGAATTGTGTGGCCTTCAAGATGTTGTTGGATTGCAACTCCCAGCAACCCTACCCAACACAGTCAATGTGAGAAATAGTGGGAGTTGCCATTCAATTACATCTGAAGGGCCACCCAATTCTTACCCCAGAGCTTTATGTTAGGCAGGAGAAGATGGCCCAGCAGCAACCAGGCTCCATTAGGCCATTGAAGTCATTTTAAAAAACACGACCAAATTTTGAAACCTGAGCACTGAACGTGTCCAGCCATGCATACAAGCATTAAGGCCAGAGCTAAGGAAGTCTCAGACACTCCTCTGATAAGACTGCATTCCTTTTGCTTTTCCTCCTAAGTCCAGAACGGGCAAGATCTGTGCCCTGGAGACTGCCCAGGAGCAAAGTAACTGCTGCTAGTGGTGCAATATTGTGAAAACAGAGACACTAGGAAGGAAGAAGAGATTTAAGCTAGAGAAAGGAAAGAGCCAGGGTGCAGAATGGGAAACAGGGCACTGACAAGCAGCTGTTAAGGCATTAAAATAGAATATATATGGGGGGAGTGAGTTTAAGAACCTGTGCTCTGCCATGTTGCATCATATTCCAAGGCTATGTAGAAGCACGCAATATGGCACAACCCTGCATCCTGAGAGTTTTATTCAAAGCTACTTTAAACATATTTATACCTTCCAGAGGAGCAGCACAGACATTGACTAAATATGGTAAACATGATTTAAATAGCATGGGCAGAGATTTTGGAAAACCCCTCGCCACACACAGAGAATCTCATAGCCACCATGGAGACTTTCCCAACCTCTAAGCATGGGCAATGCCTGCTGACACCTCAGACATGAAGGGTGGTGGTGGGTGGCAGATGAGAGAAGGGCTGAATCACTTTTCTAACAGTTGAGGAGGGTTTGGTGTCTTGCATATCTCCTTGCTCTGCTTCATGGTGGGCAGAAGAAAACTCACCCACAATATATCTATATATCTATACAGATGTAACAAGCGAAGCAGTTTGTGACCTGCGTAAAGAATATACAGTAGCACCCCCATATCTGCTGATTCAATTTATCCACAGATGGCAACAGCAGGGGGGGCTGTGGACAGGGGAGGGAGGGAGGAGTAGATCTCGGATCGCCCCCTGGGATCGCTCCTGTGGAAAGAATGGCGCCAGGGGCATTCGGTATTACCCACGGATTTCATTATTTGCAGGGGAGCCTGGAACCAATCCCTCATGGATATGGGGGTCCATCCTACTGTACTACTCCAATATCGTATCATATCATATCATATTGGAGGTATATATACTTTATGCAGATCACAAACTGCTTTGCTTGGTGAAGCATTTCCATCACCTAGGTCAAGAGAATCCCACAAGCAGCCTTTGGTGGGATCTCATGAGGTCCTTGCCCAACTCAAGTTTCCCCCCAACCTCTCCAATCTTCAAACTGCATGGAAAAACATGATTTAGGGCTTAACATTGTGTGGGAGTGGGGGAGAGGAGAGTTGCTCAAAATGCTTTTCAGCCCCATTCCCCACTACCCTAAAACTACAAAAATATATTTTCAAAGTGACAGGAAGTGAGCAAAATGTCATTTTGGGCATAGCGTGTGTGCCAAGAAGGACCTTAAAATGGCCCTCAAACCACTGCCCACTCCTGATCTAGGCAGAGATTTTTGAAAAAAAGGAGTGCCAAGTAATACACATAGCTTTCATCATGCCTGTTTCTGTGACTTCCCCGCCACCACTTCCTTAATGTAACATTAAACTGAGGACAAAGAGGAAGTACAGGTTTCCAAACTATGATCCATTTCACTGTCAGGCCCACTTAACAGAAACAGTCTAGGAACCAGAGCCTGAGCAGAATCACATCCTCTGCTCCACTTGCATTGCTGGGGGGTGGGGGAGCAGAGAGGAAGCAGCCAGAGGGAAATTGCACTGGCTGCAACCTGCTGAGAAGTGTCACAAACCTGGCTGCAGGTTCACCCAAGCCCCCAGCTGACACTGCCATGTTGGCTCTGGGCTTCTAGGAATCATAGCCCAACCTAATAACTGCTCTGGGCTCTGAACCTCTTCAAGCTGGAGGGAGCTCAGCGTCCCACCTGTCTTGCCCGGTACTGACCTGCTTGTTGGCCTTGAGCACTGTGCGCAGGGTGGCGATCTGCTCACGCTTTGTGCTCAACAGAGACTTCAGTTTCAGCACCTCCTCCACCAGGGCTTCCTTGTCACGTTCCAGCTCAGCCCCACGGCCCATAGGGCTCTGCTGATGTGCCAGAGACAACGCCACCTGCAAGTGCCCCAGCTGCTCTCGCAACACAGCTGTCAGGTTGGCCATGTTGAGGGGCTCCAAGCTGCAGGGGGAACCGGGGCTGCTACTGGTGGGTGACTGGTCCCCGCTGCTACTTGTCTCCATTTCTGTCAGCAGAAGCTTTCTGGATGACCGCCTCCTGCGCGAACTCCGAGCTCCGCGACCCTCCCGGTAATAGTCCAATACCACGCGACGAGGGGTTATGCTGTGGCAGGCACAGACGTGATGGTAAAGAGCGGCCATTTCCTCAGAGAAACCGAGAAGTTCCTCTTGGGCCTGAGCCAACCGTGACTGACACTCTCGTGTCATCCTTCTGGCGACCCGCAACTCTGTTTCTAGTTGGGCAGCTGCTGCCCTCTCCTGCCGGACTGCCAGTTGAGCCTTCTCCAGCTCCTCATGGCAGCGCTCCATCTCGCTGAGTGACAGACCGGGCCCACCACCACCAGGACCAGCATCCATGGACTGGGCCTCACAACTGTTGCTCAGCTGCTGCTGGGCCAGAGTCTCCTTGGTGCTGGCCAGCTGCTTCTTGAGATCCTGCAGATCAGAGGCGAGTGAGGCCTTCTCGTTTTCTGCCTGAAAGCACAAACAGGAAGCAGAGGACTTCAGGATTCAGTTTTGTAAAGCAAGCCACATGGTGGCTGTGAGTGGAGGATTCTAGTCCTCCTTTAATTGCCAGTTTTGAGGAAGTCTGAGGCACTGTTTGCATGCCCAAAGACCATTTTGTCTATAACAGGGACAGGGAATGTATAACCATGCTGGTTAGGATTTTATGGGAGCTGCAGTCCAACAACCTCTAGAGAGGCACAAGTTACCTATCCCTGATCTATAAGATGAACAGAGTTCTAAAACTAAACCATGATACTTTATTATATTTTTATCCTGTTTTTCCACTAAAAAAGCACTCCAGGTAGCTAACACCATCACTTAAATAATGAAACCATCAATATATTTATGTTTGTTATTAATCATCATCATGTCAACTTTGACTTATGGTGACCCTATGAATGAGAGAACTCCAAGTCATCTACCATCCAGCCCTGCTCAGGTCCTGCAGACTCAAGACTTTGATTCTGTCCCTCTGTAATGCAGTCACCCTCTTTTCCTGTTGCCTTCTACCTTCCCAAGCATTATTGTCTTTTCTAGGGAGTCATGTTGCCCTTTAGAAATATCTTCATCCCGAGGCAATGCACCTGAAAGGATTTATATTCCTGCAACTGTGGTCCCCCAGACTCTGTGAGACTGCAATTCTCATAAGCCCTAGACAACATAGCCAACAGTTAGGAATAATGGAAGGGGTTCCTTAATATGGGAACAAGTACTTAGCCATGGAATGCTTCGTAAGAACCCTTGTAACATGCAAGCTCCCTGAACTGGCAAACAGAACCCTGGCTTTATTGGTCCCACTACAGAGTTTTGTGACTGTCTGGTTCTGTTCTTAAGCTCTCTCCCCCTTTGAAAGGCCAAGATGGAAAGGACGGGCTCTCCCAGCCCCTTCACAGTGCCAGCCACCACCAGGTCACAAGTTTCCATCTGGTCTTTCAAGAGCCAGCTGTTAACAAAGAGAGGCTGAGCCTTCTCAGCTTTGATTTGCAGCCAAGAAGTAGCTTTTGCCAAGGAACAAGGGCAGCCAGACTCTGGCTGGCCAAAGGTGATCTAAAAGCAGCTATTTCAGCTGGTACTTTCATGACCGGACAGCAAGCCCAATGAGTTTTCTATGAGAGCTAGAGGTGCTGGTAAACTGGAAAAAGTGGAGAGAGGAGAAAGTGGGAAACCTGTTCTACACAGGTGAGGATTTAATTGGGTTCTTCAATAGCTTTCCAGGCAGCACAGCCCCCAAACCTATTTCTCCAAGAGAACTGGCTTGCTCAAAGACAGATCTAATCTGCTCTGCAGACAAGCAGCCTGGTGGGGGTGGGGCGAGAGGAGCAGGGTCAGGGCAGAGCAAAGCATGAGGCCAGCTGAGCAGGATGTGCTGCTGCTTGGAATAACTCAGAGTGGCTTCCTGCCATTAGCCCTGAAGGTGACAGAGTCACTCCCAGTTTCAAATTGGGAGCAACAGCACATAAACACAGAGCCTTCCCCCTCCCCCATGAGACAAAAGCTCTGTCTGTCCAGGCAAGGAACTCCCAGGAGCAACTCCTTTGGCAACCCAGCAACTCGCAGCCAGAATAGCTCTTTGGGCACAGCATGAAAACCAATAGCATCAAGCCAAGACTCCCATCGCTCGCTACCAAGGCTTTGCTTAGCTGTCTCCATCTCCAGTGCCACCTCCCAAAGAAAGCTCTATGACACTTTAAGCCCTGTAAACTAGAATCCACATTTAGACTTCACAGGACTCTTTACCCCACTCTTAGCACATCTCTTGTCAGTTATTTGCAAATTGATTTCTGCATCTTCTGTCTGTGAGGCAAAATATACAGTGAGCAGTCATAGGTTCAAGGTGGGGGAACTTCAGGCCTTCCAGATGTTCTTGGACTATAGTTCCCATCACACCTGACCCCTAGCCATGTTGGCATTGGCCTGATGCAATTTAGAATCTAGCAACATCTGGAAGGCCATGGGTTCCCCATCCCAGTCTTATGTTATTTTATCTTCTACTGGACTGAACTTCCAGCGTGGCCACGAAGAGGGAGAATAAGGGTCCACCAGCCCAGTCAGGAGGGACAACTGTCCCTGTCAGATAGCATCAAGATCTCCTGGTCCCCTCACTTGTATAGTAAAGCAACAGACACATCACAATGGGCGGGGGGATGGTCTTAAAACAATCTAATCCGTTTTGGAGCAAGGTCTTTTGTAGAAGGTCCTCAAATGATCCTTTAAATGTTCACAGCAAAATCTGACCTAGGCAATGAAAAAAAAAGACCCAATTGCTTGGCACTGGCACAACACCTGGCACAGTCTGTCCAGCAAGAATGTAACTGATTTGCTGGTCGCCTCCTTTTGGAACCCAACCTCTTCCTATTGACCAGGACTTTCCATCTATCCCAAAGCCCAACCCACTTTACCTGTAGCAACTGCTGCTGCAGTTTGTGAATCTCTGCCAAGCTAAGCTCACTGAAGAGGTCTGCCACAAGACCAGGTGCAGGCCGGACGCTGTGGGGTGTGGAAGCCATGCCTCCTATGCTGCTGCCATTGGCAAAGCCACTGTCTTGCTCCTCACACTCCGCATGACTGTGGTTGAGCTCCTCCAGGTTGGCTTGCAAGCTGGTTAGTGAATCCTGACGCCCACCTGCATAGATGGCGAGCTCCCGTCGCAGTTCTTGCTTTTGCTCCCGCTCTGCCTGCAGAGCTTCTAGTGCCTCCTGAAGCTGGTGTTCTGCCAGGTCTCGGAGACGGCCCAGTTCCAGCAGCTGGGTCCCAGCCAGCACCAGCTCTTCCTCTCGGCAGCTCAATGCGCGCTTGACACTTTCAAACTCCACCTTGGGATGAAACAGGGATGTTCAGTGCAGACACATTTTGGCCTCTCCTCCCAGGCCCCACCTCCTAGTATTCCACTGTAAGCTTCAAACACGACATGGAGCAGACCATTTCACCCGTTATGCGCTCCTTCTTACCCAATAATTTGCAAGAACCTCTAATGTTCTTTAAATCCTGCTGTCAAAGCCTTGCTCCACATCCACTTATTTCAAAAATGTTGGAACAGATATTTGTAGTAGCCCCAGCTCTATGGAACTTGGGCCACAATCCTGTTGGTCTACTACAGTGAAGTTAAGTACACAGAAGCAGAGCAGAAAGAAAAAGGCTATGGCATTGCAGGACAGGCAATTTTGCAAGCCAGCCTTCCCAAGGCTCTGAGAACCTGCCCAGAAGTCAGGCACTAGAGCAACAGGATTCTTCTAAATGCACAGCCTTTTCCTCTACCACTTTCACGGACAATGGCTTCCCCACCCCCTTTCTGTCCCCAACTATTGTGCAAACTTGTAAAAAGGCCAAGTGCATACTGGACTGTTATGCTAGCACAATGCAAAAAACAGGATTTTGGCTTTGGTTACTTCAGAAGAGCCACTGCCAGGCCCATTTTTACCACCAAGATAAGATATTTTAGCTCAGTGATCTTTTAATAGTCAGGGGCAAATTTGGATTGCTGCAGCTGTATTTCAGACTGAATAGTCTTCATTATCTGGGGTTGTCTCTTTTTTGTCTTACATGTTTCTATTCTGTAATGTACTCAGGCAAAATAGATTATATGCCCACTTGTGTATTCTAACAATCCTAACAGAGGCTATGGTAGTCCTGTACTTATCAGTGGAACAGGACCATTAATAGACAAGGTAGGATTACTGCATGCTTAGCAAACTTCCAGATTATCCAAGATTATTTTAAATTACAAAAAAACCCAAACACAGAGAAACAAAGGCTAAAAAGAACCAAGTATGCTTTTTTCCCAGAAGTCCTGAAATATTGACAACAGATCCATATAGGTTGACAGAGGGAGGGAGGACAGAATAGAGATGAGGAAAGAGAATTGGCCTGCTTTGAGGAGGGATGAGGATTCAAAATACACATTGTGAGGACCTTAACACCATCCCCATGCTCTCATCCCTCTGAAGTTAAGGTTCTGAAGCAGGTTTTTTTAAGATTAGCAAAAAAATCACTTCTTCCAGATTGCAAACAATGCTCCCACAGTTTTCAAAAATGAATGAGGCATGCATGGCCTGACAGCCATGCTCAAACAAGGGATGAAGATGTACACTGTAAGGCATACATTTGCCAGCCTCATTCTTCCCTGCTCCCCACAATTATAGCATGTGAAGAGGGGAGGTAGTGGCCTCTCCCTGCCCTGTACAACTCAGGTACAGGGTCCAACCAGATACCTTCCTGCTCACCCAACCCCAACCTCAGCTGCCACTACTGGAAAGGCCATTGTGCTCTAGGGATAGACTGCTGAGGTTCACCTGCTGAGGTTCACCCTCAAGTGAACAGAAGTAGCCCATCCAGGTCCCAAACTCAGCTCACTTCTCTTTGTTTTCTACTACTCCAACCACAACACTGTTGTCTTGCTGGCCAAAAACATATTCCAAAAGGGAAAGTCAGTTCCTGTGCCTTGACCTTTGTTTTATTATACCACTTCTGTACCCGCACAGACCAGACAAGGGCTACAGAGACAAAACTGCAGATGAAAAGAGAGATGCATCTGTATAACCCAACAAATACATATGACCAAATAAAGGGGTATTCCCAGGATGCAGGATCAGGCATCTTTTGCATCAGGCCCACACTTGCTCCAAAGAGCCCAATGGGTATCCAGAAGTCAGGCAAATACACATACACATGTACACAAGCACACACACACACTGAGGGGCAGTGTCGAGTGCACAATGGGACTTGGATTCAAATACCTGACTGCCCCTGAGTGCTGAGACCTGCTTCTGCAGGGAGATGTTCTCTTCCTCAAGCTCTGCACAGTCCTGCAGCTGACGCAGCTCCCGGTTTTTTGCTTGTTTCATCTCCTCACGCAGCCTGGCCTTCTCAGACTCCAGGGTCTGGCACTCCTAGAAAAGGGGGGGGGGCGGGAACAGGATCGCCAAATCAGACACATGGCTTGACAAGGAAACACTGGCCACACTTTTCCTTGAACAGGGACAAACCCAGCCTCATCCCACAATCAATTTTGTCTTTTCTACTGTGTTTTAGCTTTTTTTTTTTAAAGGAGGGGGGGGGGGAAGAGAGAGAAAAGTAAGCCATGCAAAAAAAAAAAAAAAAAAGACTGCCCATAATTTCACCTTTACATAGTTTAAGCTCTGATCAAGAAATGTACTGTACACTTTTACAGCTCCATCTTTGAGAGAAAGCATGCAATGCCCCAAGAAGAGTCTGAGCACACACACACTACAGCTATGATACCTTCCTGTTAATAGTGTCTATTTTATTATGAATCCTGGCTAAACGTGAAACCAGGGGATGGGGGAAAGGTTAAATATCAGTGTTCTCTTCTGGGTCCCTAATCCTAAAAAAATAAGTAGACTGAGGCCAGAACAGGACTGGAAGGAATAAAATGCAAAGAGCAATATCTCGAACATTCCTGTACACCTAAATACGCTAGGAACAGCTCTCGCCCACTTTCCGCTGCACAGGTATGAGTCAGTACAACATGAGAATCATGCGGCCCTCTGGATATTGCTAAAGTGCAAGTCCAATGGCATAGCCAATGGTGAGGAACACTGGGAGCTTCAGTTCAGCAACATGTAAAGGGCCACATAATTCCAAACCCTGCCCTGAACCTTTCAGAATATAGGTCTACCTTATGGTACCTTTGTACCTCACCTCCTTTATAGCTCAGTCCATGCATGTTTCTGAATTGTATTCCACAACCAGAGATACAAAGGCTGGAGGGAAGAACACACTCCGCTACCACATAAATCCCCTATTTTCCTCACCCAGAACTGAATAGAGGGGATTTTTCTCCCACCAATTCTTTCAATGCAGCTGTCCTATCTCTACCCACAACAGATGTCTGTCTGTACACTCTGGCTGGCTGACAACCAAGGTTAAATTCCACACTTGAGAGGCAAAGTCATGTCCCTGACCTTGTGCTGCTCAGGCATCTGGAGCACTTCAGCACAATAGTAGGGAAGACCAAAGATCATCTGCCATTCTGCCCTTCTGAGTCTCCAAAGCCACAGCGTGGAATAGCAACAGCTTTCTGCCATTACTTGGAGCTGGGAATCATAGAACTGTAGAGTTGGAAGAGACCACAAGGGCCATCCAGTCCAACCCCCTGCCACACAGGAAATCACGATCAAAGCATCCCTGACAGATGGCCATCCAGCCTGTTTGAAGACCTCCAAGGAAGAAGACTCCACCACGCTCCGAGGGAGTGTGTTCCACTGCAGAACAGCTCTACTGTCAAAAAGTTCCTCCTAATGTTGAGGTGGAATCTCTGTTCCTGGAGCTTGCATCCATTATTCCATGTTCCAGTCTCCAGAGCAGCAGAAAACAAGCCTGCTCCATCCTCAATGTGACACCCCTTCAAATACTTAAACAGGGCTATCATATCACCCCTTAACCGTCTTTTTTCCAGGCTAAACATACCCAGCTCCCTAAGTCTCTCCTCATAAGGCATGGTTTCCAGACCTTTCACCATTTTAGTCGCCCTTCTCTGAAAAGAAAGAGTAGAAGCACAGCATCACTGGAGGAACTAAGTGCTCCAGAGAACTTGGAAGTGCTCAAGCGATGCAGGCAAGCCCCAGCCTTCCTCCTGAGCAGAGAGTTTGGGATGGGGGAAGGATAAAGAATCGATACAACAGTTGTGCTATACTTCAGAGGGCCTCCAAAGCACAGCCTGCCTGCTGGGATTATTCCTCACTCTTCTCTCCAACTCCAAGCTACACAAGAGAGCTAGCATATATTATCCTTGCCAGAAATGATGGGACACAGCACTAGTGCCTTTGTAAATCCTTGGCTCACAAGTAGGAAGTTCAGCATCCTGGGTAATCAAGTTTCATTGACATTTAAGAACAAAAAAAGCAGAAGTGTTCAGTTTTAATGGCTGCAGAAATAAGCCTGAACACACACACACACAGTGGCTGGTGAAACGTCCAAGGCAAAATGGAGACTCAATAGGGCTTTCAGCAACTCGAAAATAAAGCTTCATGATCCAATAACTTCCTCACAATCCTCCTTCTTCCTGGCTGGCAAAACCAGACTTATGAAAATTAAAGCCAGCTGCTTGATATGAATTCAGTCATTTGCCACAGCTTGGCAAAGATTCTGTACAATACAGGACCACTTATATAGCGATTTCAATGCTAGAAGTCCTGAACTGGCAACTTGGCAGAAAAGCCCCAAAGCTTTGTAACTGAGACTCATTACCTTCCTCAAGTCCCTCAAAGCCACAAGAAGGCGCTCATTTTCTGTTCCGGTGGTGTCAAGCTGGGACCTCAGGTGTTTCACATCCCCCTGGAGCTCCTCAATGGTTTGAGTCAGGTGGGCCTCTTTGGAAGCTGTCTCTCGGAGCAGACACTCCTCTCGGCTCTCCCCGTCAGCGGCTGCCCGTTTGTGACTGCTGTGCGACTCTGCCAAAGCCTAGGAAACAGAAGAAGACACAAGAGGTTATAGCTAACAGCACAATCAGGGCCCAAGCTGGGTCCAGGCTAAGGCAAGGTTGTGGAACCTTTAGTCTTCTAGATGTTTTGGACTACAATTCCTGTAATTCCACACCACTGGCCATGCTAGCTATGACTTGTGAGAGCTGAAGTCCAAAACATCTAGAAGGCCAAAGGTTCCCCACCTCTGGGCTAAGGTATGGGTAGGGAAGTTGCAGCCCATGGGCCACATGTGGCCCCCAAACATCGCCACACCAATTTGTTTGCTTTTTATTTTTACTTAATGTTTTTCCATACAAAACCATGCACAAGAACACAGTCCCCCCCCCCCCCAAAAAAAGGCTTTGTTTTGGCTGGAAAACAGCAACGGGAAGTGATATGTCATTTCTGGGGAACCTGAACATGCTGGGGGAGGGAATTGGCACTTCTCCTGCCCCCACAGTTGCCTACTCCCTGGGCTAAGGAAAACCTTGTCTGAGGCAGAGCAAGGGAATAATTCACTCACCTCCTTCATGTGCACCAGCTCCGTGCGCAGCATCTCTAACTGACCTTCCAGCTCTCCACAACGCTGCTTGAGCTCGCCATTCTCTTCCAGTACAGCCAGTCCATACTGTGCTGCCTGGACCTTCTCTTGCGTTGCCTCCTGCAGTTCAGCCACCAAGCGCTCCACCTCTGCTTGCAGCTTCACTGGATCCTGGGCCATGGTGGCTGCTGGCATATCGTCCCTGGTCAATGGTTGCTATAGGTGTGCTAGCAGCCTGAGAAACAATGGTGAAAGTCAGGAAGAGAAGACCGTCTGACTCAAGGATGACTTTACCAACTGGCCAAAACTGGCTTTTAAATTAAATCCAATTAAGACAATGCTTGTCCCATCCACAAATAGGCACCGTGGAGCACCAGGTGGAATGAGGTCCCGTGGCAGGACGCTTCCTCCGTGACTTGTCAGTCATGGAGGAAGTGTCCTCTGCCACAGGAGCCGTAGGGGCACCAGGCAAAACGGGCTAGGGAGCAGCGGGGGCGGCTGGGCAAAACGGGCTGCCACAACTTAGGACACTTCTGACACTTGGAAGCGCCCTAGGCCACGGCAGCTTGTTCTGCCTGGCGCCACCGCAGTGCCCGCAGCCGAGGACGCTTCCTCCATGACTGTCAGTCACAGAGGAAGCATCCTCTGCTGTGGGAGCTGTGGGGCACCAGGCAAAACGGGTTAGGGGAGGGGGGATGTCTGGCCTGCTCAGCCCTCGCCTACCTCACCGCAGTGAGCGGGGAGAAAGGGCTGGCTAGAGGAGGGGAGAGGTCTGGGCCCCTCAGCCCTCACCTGGCTGCAGCTTCTGCCAGCCGGACTTTGGAGGCAGCGGAGGACCCTGCACAGGGCCATACAAAAATGGCGATCAAGAATTGCAAGGCTTCTCTTGCAAGCCCACACCCTCCAAAGTCTGACCAATCAAAATTCAGCTCTGTTGCGTGCCCCTTTCCTGGGATGGCAGTACGTGTAAACAACAAATCCAAAAAATGGAGACTTGTTACCCACAACAAATCATGGTAACAGTGGGTGACAGATTCGAGTTCTCTATTTCTCGCTTCCTCCAGGAGTAAATATTGCCATGTAGCTGGCACCCAGGACTTCACCTTCTGCTAGTCAAATGGCCAAATGTTCCTGGAGTGCCGCTGTATTAAAAGCCAATTACTTTTTCTTAACTTAATTCTGACCCATTTGTTAGCTATGGTAGGTGTGACATCAGCTTTCCCCTACTACAGTTGGGGCAAACCTAAGAGCAGAGCAGAGCAGAGCTTTCTCTATGAACTACCTTCTAATACTGCAGGTATCTCCAAACAGGAACATGAGCAGTCACCAGGGCAGAGGCCATGGAGCCTAGTAGGTAGAATATCCAGCCAGGGAGACCTAGGTTCAAGTTTTCCTCTAGTCATGAGGCTCCCTCTGTGATATTGTACCAGTATCTCCCCTGCCTCCCCACTCAGCCTAGCTAGGCTGTTGTAGGATACAACAAGATAACAACACATCATGTATGTATGTGTGTCATGCGGCTGCCCTGAGCTCACTGTGGAAAGGAGGAAAGGAAATATGCATTACTTTCTAAAATGGCATTGATGTTCTTATTTCACATTAACTACCCGGTTTGCTTTTGGCAATTCACATAAGTATCTTTTCTCTTCCCTTAAAATTAATGCTTTGATCAAGTTTGACAAGTCAGTTGATTCACTTTTTATTGGTCAGTTGCCTCCCTCCAGGCTATCTGTCCTACCCTGGAAGCTTGGCTGCTGCGTCTCTCGCTCTCCACCCTTCCACAGAGTCCCAAAGGGGCTTACAGAGTAACAAATAACAGAATAGCTCAGCTGAAGTTTGTGAACAGCTATTTTTCAAGAAATTAAGAATTGCTTATAGCCAAGGAAGGCTTTGGAAAAAGAAGAGGTGGCTCTTGTTCCATGATGCCAATGACCCACCAATGACTAAGACAAGTAAATACAGAAAGGCTCATCTCTTTTGTTAACTTTATTTAAAAGTTTAGTCCAACAATAATCCAAGCTAGAGGCATAACCACTCTCTTTCTGAAATCTAATACTGGACTCCTTTGGGAGTTCTACAACTGAGGCCCACCTCCAACCAGAAGCCCATTCCCATGTATGCATCTCACACACAGACTGCCATTATTTAAACTCATGAACCTCTTTGTGCTCAGCCTTCCACAGCAGAGCAGCAAAACACCCATCATGACTAATCACTGATGTGCCAATATTCAACCAAATGGTCCAACACATATAGTTAAATGCATTTCAATGTGTTGATAGAATATTGCCAAAGCAAAGCAGTTCGTTTGTGGCCTCTGTAAGTCAGGCCTAAGTTGCTACACTGATAGCCTTGTTTGTGTGTACGTGACTTCAAGTCACCTGTCAATTTAAGGCAACCCCATGAATTTCATAGGATTTTCTTAGGCAAGGGATACTCAGAGATGGTTTTGCTAGTTCCTGCCTCTGAAATATAGCCTACATCACCTGGTATTCATTGGTGGTCTCCAATCCAAGTAATAACCAGGGCTGATAAACTTAGCATCCAAGATCAGATGGGATCTAGTGCATGTACCATGTCCAAATAGATTTCATTGTTCAGTTAGGTGTAATTATCTTAACAGGCAGAAGATCCTGCCTCCAGGAAAAAGACAGGTCCTTCACATCAATCAAGAAGCACCATAACCTGGCCAAAATTCAAACTAGCAATTCTTCTCCTCCAGAATGAGTACCATGGAGAAAAACAATAACCAGAATTTGAAAAAGTTACCTGTAGCCATGCTGGATGGAGCACTGTGGAAGCTACAGTCCAAGCAGTAACTTTTCCAGACTCTTGACCATTACCTAGATATGTAGAATGACAGGTAGGGGGAAGTAAGGAGCAGTTAATCTACAGGACTCTAAACTGATGCTACTCAATGTGGTGTTTCCCTGGACCAATGCTGGTCTATGTGCTGACAGTCATAGAATCATAGAATTGTAGAGTTGGAAGAGACCACAAGGACCATCCAGTCCAACCCTCTGCCACACAGGAATACACAATCAAAGCACCCCTGGCAGATGGCCATCCAGCCTCTGTTTAAAGACCTGTAAGGAAGGAGACCCCACCACGCTCCCAGGGAGTGTGTTCCACTGCTGTACAGCTCTTACTGTCAGAAAGTTCCTCCTAATGTTGAGGTGGAATATCTGGTCCTGGAGCTTGCATCCATTGTTCCATGTTCTAGTCTCCGGAGCAGCAGAAAACAAATTTGCTCCATCCTCAATGTGACACCCCTTCAAATACTTAAACAGGGCTATCATATCGCCTCTTAACCATCTTTTTTCCAGGCTAAACATACCCAGATCCCTAAGTCCTTAGCAAGCTTCCTGGAAAGAAACAATTGTAGTCAATGGGAACAGATATGGTGCCAGACCCTGACACACTGGAAAAAAATAGTAATTGCCAACCCTCAGCATCAGACAGCCTGAGAAGCACTACTCTAAACAACTGTATCCTTCAATACAATAAAATCATCAAACCAACAGCTCTATTTTGAATAAGCAAAGTATAGAAAAACCAATACGGAAAGACCCAGTCCTCCTTTCACAAACCAGAAGAATGTCCTCGATTTAACTCTTTTGGACAAGCCATGTTATTTCCAGATGTAGTATACTGTAGTCCATGGCCAAGCCACACAAATCTGGACAATATTTGCAAATTATGACTTATATTCCAATTATCACCAGACTAGTACATCAAACAGGTGTTTGCTTGTGTTTCATTGTCAAGACAGCATCTCACATAGGCCAAAACAGTTCTTATTGCAGATACATATTGCCTTCCCTTGCAAAAATAAAGGAAATACCACCATAATATAATTATGAAATTTGATGGTAATATTTCTGATACAGAATGGTAACATATCTTTTTTAATCCAATAAATGCTGTATTGGGTATAACTATGGGTTTTTTTAAAAAATAAGATGTTATTTAAGTCATGTAATAGCCCAGTCAAAATTGGGATTTTGTTTCAGGATACCCTGGATACGAATTAGCAACGTGGTAGGGGAAGAAGGTGTTTTTGCTCACCTTTGGTGACAATACAACTCTGTTAAATAGTATCAGCCAGACATTTTTCAAGCTATACAGTAAGGGGCAGGAATTACAAATATCTCCTAGTGTTGTTGATTGCAACTCCCAGCAGCCCTAGTCAGCACAATCAGTGGAGGGCCATGTGATTCCCACCCTGCTATAACGGATACAATAAGCAAAGAAATCCAGTTCTCTGCAGGGATGGCACCTTTGGGCTGGCTATTAGCTAGCCAGGTTGAGAGAACATCAAGTAATGGTACCATATATGTTGACTTTTACATGCCAAGTATACAACAAAGCAGATGCTGAAGATACTGAAAAACTTGAAGATTTTTCCATACCTTGGTTCACTCATAAATCAGAATGGAGATACTAGTCAAGAAATCAGAAGAATACTAGGACTTGGAAGGGCAGCTATGAAGGAAATAGACAAGATCCCTAGCATTGAATACTCAAGTTAGGATTGTCCAGGCTTCCCATTTCTTTGGTTGTGAAAAAACCTGAAGTTAAGCAAACTGATAGGAAGAAAACCGACTCATTTGAAATGTGTTGTTTGAGGAGAGTGTCACAGATAGTATGGATGTCCAAAAACACAAACAAATGGGTCTGAGAACAAATCAAGTCTAAACCACCCTAGAAGCCAAGATGACTAAACCAAGACTGTCATATTTTGGACATATCATGAGAAGACATGACTCAGAAGCATTTAGAATGAACAACAATATTCTAATGAAACTGGCCAACACTGTTCAATACTGAAATCACCATAGACAGGCAACGTTAGCAACCAGAGATATCCCAAGAGTGAACTAAACCCAGTATGAAAAGTATAAAGGTAAAGGAAGGTTATTTGGGAAGGTTAATTTTCTTAATGCCAATTTCTTTTCTTTTTTCCTAGATCAATTTTGGATTATTGGGTTTGATACAAAAACCACAAATTACAATTCTGTATGCATGAGAAATGTTTTTTTCTTAAAACTGGACAAGCAGTACACAACGGGGTACATACAGAACATCAACCAGGTGCACAGGGTAAGCAGATAGGAAGAGTTTATTACCCAAACTTAGAAATTTTAGAATCTAGTTCAGTTCCAGGAGTATTGAAGTACAAGGAACCAAATACTACACTACACTTACCAGTTACAGGAAAGGAAACAGACAGGAAGTGTGATGTTAAGACAGCTATGTTGAAAGGCTCTAAATATGAATTATCTTAGATACTAAAAAGGCAGTATGTGATGATTCCACACATGTACACGACTTATACACCTGTACTCCAGAACAGTAGGCCTAAATACCCTAAGGGCACCAGATCCCATCTGATCTTGGAAGCTAAGCAGGGTCTGCCCTTGTTAGTACTTGGATGGGATACCACCAGCAAACAGCAGGTGCTGTAGGCTATATTTCAAAGGAAGAAACTGGCGAAAGCACTTCTTGAGTATTCCTTGCCTAAGAAAACTTACGGGGTGTCCATAAATCAACAGGTGGCTTGAAAGCAAGCACACACTCCAGAATAACTACCACTTCCTACATGTATACTTCAGTCACAAACCCAACTTTGCTGAAATGGTCCTGGGGCTGTGACTAATCCAGATTAAGCAGCCTTGAAGCCTGGATCTGCATCTACTGCAGAAATGCAAAGATTGCTAATTCACGCTCCATATTAAATAACTGAGAGTTGCATGCCTGTTTAGGTATTCTACAAGAGCAGACCAAGGCCTGTATTTCAACCAACAAACACAAATATTATGGGGCAGGGGGGACTAATCTTTTACTACCATTAGCTGCAAAACTGACGGGTACTTTTTTTTTTTTACCAGTTAACTATTTTTATTCTTATTCAAAAAAAGAACACATGTACATACAAAGTATACATAAACAAATATAACACTAACACAATAACAAACATAAAAAAGAATTGACAAGCAGGTAATTTAAAAAGTTCTTCAGAATAACAAACTAAAGCAGCCTTTCTCAACCTTTTTACCCTGGTGGATGCCTTGCAACCATTTTCAGGGAACTCCTGCCAAAACATTATTGTATCTACAGCTAAAAAAAAAAAAAAAGTGTTGTTGTTGTTTTTTAATCGCAATATCTCGCAGAACCCTTAGCAATCTCTTTAGGGAGAAACCCTGAACTAAAATACCCAACCATGGTAAAAACAGGAAGCATCTACAGTTGTCCCTTCCTATTCGCTGGGGTTTGGTTCCATGACCCCCCCCCGTGGATACCAAAATCCGTGGATGCTCAAGTCCCATGATATGCAATAGCATAGCAAAATAGTGCCCCTTATATAAGATGGCAAAAAATAATAATAATCAAAGTTTGCTTTTTAGATTATTATTTTTTAAAGAATACTGTATTTTCAAGCCTCGAATAAAAATAAAATAAATAAATGAATACTTAAATCCGTGGATACCAAATCCGTGGATAGGGAGGGACAACTGTACATTCATCTACTAGAGTGGGGGGGGGGAAGAGACCAAAACAACAACACGAAACTCTTTACAATTAATGCCATTCCTCAAAACATGGCACCCCTACTATAACATTTTGAGTTTAAGACATCTTAGTTTTAAAATGTAAAGGAGTTTTGAATATTACCCTTGCAAGACGGACGGGGTCAGACTAAATGACCTCAAGGGGCTACAAACTTTCCCCTCGCACCCCACCCGCACCCATTCTCTTCGCCTCACCTCGCCGGTCGGGAAAGGGGCGTGGCCAGACTACGCCAATGGCAGCCGCTCATTGAACGGGAAAGAAAAAGTTCTGCGAAAGCCAGGGAGGGTCGACTTTTTGGTTCTCAGCTACAGGCGAGGCAGCTTTGCACTCGGGCGGGGTCTTAAGTCGCACTCTTCTTTCTTTCTTTTAAATTTTTGTTTGCACTCCTAAAACTTAACTCTCTTTTTTCGCGCCGCTGGTATCCAACACTAAGCTCCGGAGACGGACCGCGACAGGCACCTCCACTGCCACCAAAGCATGATTCACCCTCCTCGCGCCTTCCCTCCTCCCCTTTTATAAGCACCGCTCCTTTCCCCCCTCCCTCCCCCGGCATTTGAAATTCCTCGCGCGCCCAAACGAGATACCTTCCTGTCCATCATGACCGATGGCGCGAGGAGCAAATACTTCATTGGCCGGGTTCTGTATCCGAGTCCGCGCAGCGCCGTTCTAATTGGCTGGATTTTTCAACAGCACTGTTATCTTCCAAGATGATAGGCTGGAGAGTCTTGAGGATACTCCTTCACTGAAGCCACGCCCTTGCTGTCTTCTGTTTGGTTAGATTTTCCGTAGGGCACGCCCAATATTTTACAACTCGGCCCCGCCTTCCAACTAACGGAAGACTCTTGTCCCGCCCTTCTTGTCACAGCTTCCTCTTTACTGGCTTCCCTTTCTAACGGTCAACGGGAGAGGGCCTGGATATAATTTGACTGACGTGTAAGCAAGCCAATGAGAATGCAGTTTTAGCAGATTGATTTCTGCGACGGGTTTAGAAATTACCTATTACTCCCGCCCTCCAAAATCTGTGTGAGGTGAGGGAGAGCTGGGGGTTTGGCTAAATTACATAATATATACTGTATATTGGTTGATAAATCTCCTTTTAAAAAAAAGAAAGAAAAGGCCCTATTAAAGTAAATAGGCCTTAGTGCCTTGGGAAGGGTTCCCATAGGTCCTGATGAAATACTAAATAAATAAAATTATTTTTATTTCTTACCCATCTCTCCCCAAGGCTTGAGGTGGGATACAACATAAATTAAAATATAATATATGACATAAAATCATTTAAAAACACCAATAAAAAAACACACAGGATTAAACCAAAACATTAAAATCAATCATACACTTAAAATATCAATTTAAAATTCATAGTTTAAAATCAACTGGGTAGGCCTGCTGGACATGGTAATAATAATGGTGAAAGGGGAGAAAACAAAATATTGTAGGCAAAATGCTTGTCTTTACAGAAGAATCATAAATACCTCAAATGAGAGAAAAATTACAGTATACGTTTGTACGCTATTCTCAGGCCAGCTCCATTGCCTGAGGGGGAAAGAGACTGCCCATTTTCATTCTTTTTTTCCCCCAAGATGCCAGTTGACGTGGTGAGTAATAATAATAATAATAATGTTAATGCATACAGTGACATTCGATGTACATTTTCCAGAGATCTTCATTTGTTGCAGTAAACAGAAATAGCCCTGTTGGACCTTTAAGTAATTAGCATATTTAGCATAAGCAAGCCTTGGGGACTGGCAGAGCCCAACTTTCATTTGTGTGAAAGTTACCTAAGAGGTTACAAAGTCACAATCATGTCAAGCATCAGATTGTTATGTTTACGCCTCAACGTTTATTCATCTTTTGAGATCCTTTTTAAAAAAGCAACATGCATTTTGCCCTACAAAGTAACTAAAAAAAAAAGCCTCTTCCCTGAAAATGTTCCCAATCTGAACTTTGGAAGCAGGGTATGGGGCAGGTTGGAAGGAAAGGAAGTTAGAGGAGAGGTCCAATGTTAAGTTTCAGGACTTAAATTCCATTTCTGCACAGGCTGAGAAAGAGAAGAAGACAAAGGCGCTAGGTGCTCAATGGAACGCTTTATAACAGTGTTTCTTAACATTTTCTTTACCAGGGCCCCCCTTTAAACATATTTTGTTGCTGTGTACCCCCCAAGACTTAACTCAAGATTTAAAATCCTAACAACTATAGCAACACAATTACACCATGCATCTTCCCTCTGAGGAAGGGGGAAGGAAGACTTTTCTTCTGCTTCTTCCTGCAAGTTTGTCACTGGAGTGGATTGAATGGCAATGTGCAGGTCCAGCCAACCAACCAGCCTTTGCCTTGGCTCCTGTCACTTGGGCACTCCACTGCAGGCAGGAGGTGGGCCAAGCAGCCTACAAGCCTTCGAGGCCCCTCTGTGAAGACATCGCAGACCCCTGGGGGTCCTCAGACCACAGATTAAGAACCACTGCTTTATAACTTTATACCTACTTTATAACATTATACCTACTTTAACACAGGCTTGCTAGACCTACAGTTAAGGCTGTCATGAAGATTAGGACTAAACATTTAACCCATAAAAAGAATTTGTTTACATCTACAGTAGTTATCAACATATTTAAAATCTCTGACTTTTCTTCGCAAACGAAGATTCAGGAAGGACTCATCCCGTGCTTTCTGCAAGCGCGCTGATGACTAAAAAGGCCAATCTGAGATAAACAACTCCGGTTGCAGAAAGCACAGCAGAAGGTCTCCTTGGGTGATGTTTCCGGGTTGTGATTCTTTCTGCGTTGTCGTTTCTCTTCAAGACTTGTTTGGTGTGAGTTCTCAAATAAGGTCGCAGCATTGTGGATAGTGCATCTCCATGCCTCCCGATGTGAGGCCAGGGCGGACCACTGTTGGTGATCAATTTGGCCGAGCCTGAGATGTTGTTTCAGGGAGTCCTTGTATCGCTTTTTTGGAGCGCCCCTCTTGGGGTTAGAGTTTCCCTTCTCTTAAAATGGTTGCCATAAGGCTAGAGAGCCAATCCATTTAAAATCATACACAGTCTAAAAGACTGGCTAGAATAATGGGCAACTGCTTCTCCAAAAGTTACGGTTACTTGCTCTTCATGAGTGATTTAACCTACATTGCCTTTTAAAAACTTAACATTTTACAGGATACAGATTCAAGCAAAGCCTAGAAAGTAAGAACTGAGGTTATTTTGCGGGGGTAGATTTCTTAATATTAGCGATTTATATACAATTCTTGAAGGAAGTTCACTTTCAGTGTAGGAAATATAAAATTACAGATACAACTTAGAGTGCATCCAGACTGATTTAAATGACCTGAAAGTCCCAGATTTTGTTCTTTCTGATATTATTTGGAGATCCATACACATTTTGTTTATCCCAGAATATTTTCTGTTAATTCCTAGTATGATCAGAGACTTTTTATACCAGCCCCCTAGGTCAGTTTATTTTAAACCACTATAAAATGGGAAAGAACAAGAACAAAATGTGGGGGCTTGTCTAGACAGTGAAAATACTCCTCATAGATTTCAAGGAGAATACCTTTTGTCCCAATGATATCCCATGGTGATTCGCCTTATTCAGAAGGAAGGGGGCCACCACCACCCCCCACTCAATTCACTGTGCGGGAAAAGTCTTTGCAGCTTTTCCTGATTTTGTAAAAATAATGTGAGGAAATGGCCGTTAGTGCTAGTTAGGACAACCAATTCATTTTGCTGAACATTCTCAGAGAGGGCAGAACTGGAGATCAGATTTGTGGGATGTGGTGGTGGTGGGAGGCTTTCAGGCAACGCAGTGCCCAGAAGCACCCTGTTGGATTTTCCTGTTAGCAATCATGCACTTTTTGCTGTGCTGAGGTGCCCAAATAATTTTTTTATACAGGTCACACTTGAGCACCTTTGCTTTAAAGTTTTTTTAAAAAATACTATGCAGTGGTGGCAACATATAACACGCTAATATACAGCCACCATCTTGATTTGCGGGCATGTGAACTTCAAACACGGATAGCTTCTCAGCCTATTGTTTTTGCTGAAAGATCATGGAGGCAAAAGAATACTATTGCGAATTTGCAATAATGTGCAGGAATGAGGATTATATATTCTTGTCTACTAGACTAGCCCTCGGACTTTTCCATCAGTCTGAATGTGCCTTAAGAATTCTAATCTGACACTGGAACTGATGGATTTTATTATCATTATCACTATTATTATTTGTGTGATTTATATACTCCCTTTTCCCCAAAGTGGGACCCAAGCCAGCTCACAGAACTATTAAAATCACAGTAAAAATAAAAACCAATTAAAAACATACAAAGTAAAAAACAGAGAAAACCAACATAAAAAACACACCCTGATAAAAGCTGCACAGGTCTAGTTATATATTAAAGGCCTGCTTGAACAAAAACATTTTTGCCTGCTGACAAAAAAACAAACAAACAGGGAGGGGGCCATCCTAGCCTCCCACGGGAGGGAATTCCAGAGAGTGGGAGCAGCTACTGAAAAGTCTCTCTCTCTCACCAAGTGAGCCTGTGATGGTGGTGGGACCAAAAGAAAGCAGTCTCCTGAAGATCTTAAAACCATTGCAGGTTCATAGAGGGAGATACAATCCTTCAGATAGTCTGTACCTAAGCCATGTAGGGTGTTATAGTTCAAGGCCAGCACTTTGAATTGTGCCTGGAAACAAACTTGAATTGTGCTCCTATAACTGGCCCCAGTCAGCATGGACCTGTGGAACTTTCCAGTTTCCAAAGGTAGCCCCACATAGTCCGTTACAATCTCCAAATGAGATGTAATCAAAGCATGTGTCACCATAGCCAGACCTGACATCTCAAGGAACGGGAACAGCTGGTGCACTAGTTTTAATTGTGCAAATGCACTCCTGGCCACTGCTGAAACTTGGGCATCCATCCAGGCTCAGAGCTGCATCCAGAACAACCAAGCTGCGAACCTGGGATTTCAGAGGGAGTGTAACCCCATCCAGCACAGGCAGGGTCCCTATTCCCTGATCTGCCTTTCAACTGACCAGGAGCACCTCTGTCTTGTCTGGATTAAGTTTCAATTTGTTTGCCCTCATCCAGTCCATTACTGACAACAGGCATTGGCTAAGTACCAAGACAACTTCCTTGGAATCAGATGGAAAGGACAGTTGGGTGTCATCAGCATATTGATACCATACCCCAAAACTCCAGATGACCTCTCACAGCAGTTTCATGTAGATATTAAATAGCATGGGGGACAAAACATAACCCAGAGGGCCCCCACAGACCAACAGCCAGGGCGTCAAACTGGAGTCCTCCAGCACCACCTTTTCAGTTCGCCCCTCCATGAAAGACTAGAACCACTGCATAATAGTGCCCCCAAGGCCCATCCCAGAGAGGTGGCCCAGAAGGATACTATGTTTGATGGTACTGAAAGCTGCTAAGCGGTCCAGCAGAACCAACAGGGACACAACTTCCCCTGTCCAGTTCTATGCATAAGTCATCCACCAAGGTGACCAAAGGTGTCTATGTCCCATAGCCAGGCCTGAAGCCAGATTGAAATGGATCTAGATAGTATGTTTCATCCAGAAATCACTGGAGCTGGGAGGCCACCACATGCTGGAGAATCTTGCTGAAAAATGGAATGTTGGAGACTGGCTGATAATTATTCAGAATGGGGGCATCCAGGGAGGCCTTTTTTTAGTAATGGCCTCACCACAACCTCTTTTAGGCAGGATGTAATCTTAACGATGCCCCTTCTGTGTGGGAAATCAAAATGTCTATGCAAAAAGGTGGGGACAAATTTACAAGGGAATGGGGATTTGGAGCAAAAAGCAATCTATGTACCATATACACATTGAATGTTACATGTGAAAAACAATGGGTACACATGTACACAGGCTGTGTTGAATGTAATATGTGAACATTCCTTGTCTATTCTATCTACTGATATCATGGTTTCCTTCTTTTAAAAGACTGAATTGCTGAAACGGAAAAAGGGGACATGGACAGAGATGGGAGCAGCATAGGATATTTTACTCCCTTTGCAGAACAGGCACTGGCCATCAACTTCCTCCAGTCATATGTCTTCTTCTGGGGGGTTCTTTTTCAGAGCAAAACATGGGAGAAGGGTGTCACAGAGATTACCTGCAGTGTGGCAATACAGACAGTTGCTAGTGCAGAAAAAGCCCTTTGGAACTAAGCATTTGGGGGCATGGCATGCTCTGGTTGTTTCTCTGTAATGCCATTACCTCAACAGAAAAGCAGCTGGTATGGCTCTCCAGAGCCTGCTAGGTCCCTGCTCTGGAGAACCTTCTGGCTGCAACACTTGCAACAACTGGAGAGCAGCTAGTGAGGCTTTCCACAGCAGTGGTGGGGGGACCACCTTTTGCAAGTGTAGTTCATGGCCTCATGTATTCCGTTGCTTAAAGTGGCTGCTTCATCCTGTCTCATGGGGGAGTTATCCCGGTGAGATATAAAATCACAGCACCCTTTATTTGAATGTTTAAATTCCTCTGGCTGATAGCTAGAGCTAACTTCTAGTAGTAACTGCTTGCTAGAAGATACAGGATTTCAGGCAAAAGTGGATGCTACCAGAACACAAGAAAGATCCATGTAAAGTCCATCTTCATTAGCACCTTGTTTCCCTGTCAGAAACAGACAATGGGAGGATCAAAACATAATACTGCCTGGATCTTGATATTAATTTTTCCACATTATGAGGAGACGGGGAGAAACTCAAAACAGGACTCTAGTTTTCTGTGTACCATCTTGTTCCACTCTAAGGTAATAAAATACATTATATATTCATGCTCCTGAACCATTTTCTCCTCTTCCTCTTACTAAAGAAGACACCCACAAGGACTACTGCGAAGTTATTTACTGATTTGCTGGCTGTATACTGATAATAGCAACACAGTACACATAGAACAGGAAAAAAATTATCTTGGTCACATTCAGTTCTAAGACAACATTATTGATATTACAAAGAAGCAACAACATTTTTGTTGGATCCAGTTGCATTCTGCACCAAGTACTAATTATGTGTCCATACCTCCTGCTAGGAAACGGCCCAGGGAAATGTCTACCCAACATGGTCTTGGAATGACAGGCCTGAGAAAAGAAAACCAAGTAGAGTAGCAGCCAGACACAGCAGTAGGTTACCACCAGGCTCAGGTAAGACAAGTACTATTTGGTCCACATACGCTTGCCGGGAGGCTTTCAGGCCCAGTTAATATGCAAATAGATTAAGAATGGTATATTAACTGGGGGGAATGGGTGTTGGAATGTAACTTGGACTATTTTTAAAGCTACATTTGCACTCAGAATAAGGTCAAAGCCCACCCGGGGTTGGGGGCAATGTTAACAGTAGCATCTCTATTGAAATTATAAATGGGAAGTTAGATGATTTCTTAGTCACAAAAGGGGGTTGGGAGGTTTTTCTACCAGAAAAACAAGCAACTACCACCTTCTCCTCAGAACCCATTTTTCATAGTTCCATGGCCTCATCCATCTACATCAAACTACACAACATTATCAATTGGCAAAGGTGCTCTTCACAGCTGCTATAATTTTCTTTGCGCTAATCCCAAACAGATCCAGGAGCTCAGCTGGTTTTCCACTCCGTGGTACTCCTGAAACAGCCAGGCTCTGGACTAAGATGCCAGGTTCTCCAGAGACAGCGGATGCAACAGCATCACCAATACCTCCTGGAAAGACAGAAAGAATAGCAGGTTTCAGCTAGGACATTTTCCAAAGCAAGATTGGGTCAAGCTGGCTAATTATAACAGAGAAATGCCACTGTCACTTGACTCCTGTCAAGTATTGTTATTATTAATTTATTTATATAGCCCCATCAATGTACAAAGTGTTCTCCAAAATAAGACAATAAAACAGACAGCCTGCCCTCCTAAAGCATACAATCTTTTTTTAAAAGGAATATAGGAAAGGACTAATACAGTATAAAAAGCTATACAAAATAGTTACAAAAACAAGCTATCCAAATACATACAATCTGAATATACAAAATTATAAAAACAAAATTAAGCTGAAATGCCCAAAGCTTCAGAAAACAAAGAAGTTTTTAATTGAAGTTTTAAAACAGCAATAGAAGGAGCAGTCCACAGATATGTCTTCCAAGAATATGTGGACTTCCAGCCTCCCTTCTTGTATAATCCCAGTAGTTCATGAGAAGTTCAGAGCCTGTCTCTTTCTTTTGACTGCAGGATAAAAGCTCTTTGGCAACCTTCTCCCTCACAATTGACTATAAATATAGGCACATCGTTAACATCTTTCATGAGAGAAGGCCACCAATAAAGACAGCATGGCCATCAATTCTTAACTCAGGACAAACCCCTATGTGGCTTCAGGTAAGTGTGGACATGAGTGGGGGGACCCGCATGAGGGACTACAAGGCTTTTTAAATGGCATATGTGGGTGGTAAGACAACTGGCAATCATTTGTAAATCAGATTAAACCTACAGTTTACAAGTTAATTTAGCTGAATGGTTGGACCATATACTCTTCTACCCTACATAAAAAAACATGACCTTTCTATATAACGGTCTGTGTTTTTCTAACTGTTGGGTGCTTGAAAGAGTCTGGCAACAAATTCCACAAGCTTATATATAGCCACACCTGCACAACTGGCAGCCATGAACACAAAAACCTTCTGGACAAAAAAGCAAGATAGAACAGAATTTAGAGGGACTGGTTCTCTTTACAAGCATCCTAGCCCATGGTCACAAAACCAGTCAGCTTTTCCCAGTCCTGTCTGAAACAGCCACACTGAGTTTGCTGCTTACCCTCTTTGTAGTGATCCTCAACAGTAATGATACGGCCCCCAGTGGCTCTGGCATTGGAGATTATGGTGTCAGCATCCAAAGGCTTGATGGTAAAGGGATCAATCACCCGGATATAAATACCTAAGAGAAAGAAAACACTAATGAAGGGTGGAACAAGGAGCTGTAGGGGTAGGGAGGGGACAGGGGCAAATCAATACTCTGATGCCCAGTTATGTGTTCAGCCTGCAAGATTCCAGCAATCCATTACCTTGTTTGGCCAGCTCATCAGCAGCTGCAAGGGCCTCATGGAGTGTAACACCTGCTCCAATAACTGTCACCCTGTCAGCATCATTCTCACGTACAACCTATAAAAGACAGAAAAAAGTGCATTTGCAGACCCACCAACATACCACAGGAACAACTTAAATGGATACAACGACCCATTTAGGCTTGGCTATTTCCTAATGTAAAGCAAAATCCTATACTTGAATTCAAGAAGGATGGTATTCAAGATCAGACTCAAAGTTGTCCTCAGAAGATGAGCTATAAGTGAAAAACAATCTACTTTTTATTCATGTACTGGGCAGCAACCAATTTACATGCTAAGTTCCAGGCCTTCATGTTCAATATAAATTTGAATCACATACGCACAAGTAATAAAGCCAAAATCCTTCCTAGCTTTACTTGCTGCAATAGCAAAATGTTATGAATGCCTCATATTTTTGCTTCCTAGTAGGATATTGTGCTGAAAGCCAGGGTAGCTTTTGAGAAAACAAGAGATTTTATTTTTTATTGGGCTCAAGCAAGATAATAATAATATAATATAATAAAATTTTATTTATATCCCGCCCCTCTGCAACGCAATCGGGGTGGCTTACAATATAAAAACCCCATACTCACAATACCCTAGCCCACCCACCCCTTAAAATAATATTAAATTACGAAGGATTAAAAACATGCATTAATTAAAATATATATATAACTTAGAAGAAAAAAAAATTAAAAATTAAATTAGATATTCTTTGAGCCATCCAAAGCACTGTACAAAGGCCTCATTAGGCCACACCCTACTTCAGAGTCTGCCTGAATACAACCTAACATTCTTCTCCAAAAGCTTGATACAAGATCCTGTGCCTTATCTCTACAGCTGGAAGCAACAGAAACCTGACTCCAAGCTTAGCTGAAAAGATCCAATGGCTGTCGAATGCCTTTGACCTCTCTTAATTTCATAGTTATGTGTGCAAGTACAGTAATGCCAGTCCTCTGCCATCTAGTGGTAGGCACACATAAGTTAAGAGTCAAGAGTATTAATTCTTGTGTACCATACTCTTTTTTGTCCTGAATTTGGGGGCTTTGGCCAACAAGACTGACTTGTACACTTGGCTGTAAAATACAGATCATTATTACAGCCCATAAGAGTCTACTAGACTGGCCCTAGATATCTGTCACTGCCTAGCACCTGCTAAATAAAACTTTGCTGGGACCATGTTATAAGTAATGACATGTTCAGAATAATGTACATAGTATTTCAAGTTTACACTTGAAATAAAAATCTAGTGATGCCACACTTTTCCATGTACATTTAGGATCACTGTTATTCAAAAAGAAGCTTCTTCTACCATCTCTTTGGACCAGAATATTTCACACGTTATGTGCCTCTAATTCCAAGTCCAGAACTGAGCTGGAGAACATATTCTTCAAGTTCCAATGCTCAACTTTTTATTGTGTGAAAGAGATTATGGGCCTTTACCTTGGCATGGCCAATCTCAAATTTTTCTTCCTGGGAGTACAAGATGGGAGTCTCTGGACGGCTGGTTCGAATGAAGCATATCCCCTGAGGAGGAAAACAAAAAAATAGTTCAAAGGACAAGGTACAGCAGAGCACCAAACACAGCACTGAGATCCCATGGTAATACCCATTTTAGGGCACAGAAGATCGCACATTAAGCTCAAAGGGCTCTGTAAACACCTAAATTATATGGAAAATGGTGGTTACTTGGAAGGCATAGTAGAATAACATGCTTCAAGCAGTATTCACTAAAAGCATTTTTAATGGGCTATTAATTACAAAGTGGTACTTAAATAGAAAAGCAAGAAACTAAAAAAATGGCACATTAGCAGCCACACAGGATAAACTGAGAAGCTGCTCTCAAATATGTAGTGCTTTTACTTTCTTGGGACGCAGAGAAGCAGTCCTTTTACACACTTACCTTGGTATTGGCCGCCAAACAAACAGCATGTTCAGTGGAAACAGCATCACTTGGGTAGAACACAGTGCAGCCTGGAATGGTTCTGAACATGGCTATGTCTTCCAAGGCCATCTGAGAGGGTCCATCCTCACCTAGCGAGGCAGACCAAAAAGGGAAGAGAGAACCACATAACTCATCTGCCAGGCAAGACAAACATGGGCATTAAAAAAATCTATGCCATGCACCCAGAAAGAACAGAACTATTCCTCTCAATATGTTGTTGTTGCCATAAGTCAGGACTCCAACTTATGGCAAGATGATCATAGGTTTTTCTTAGCAAGATTATTCAGAGGAAGTTTGCCATTACCTTTCTCTGTGGTTGAGAAAGTGAGACTTGCTCAAGCCCACCCACCTCCACCAGTGGGTTTCCCATGGCTGAGCGGGGATTCAAACTGATCTCATGGAGTCCTAGTCCAACATGGAAAACACTACATAATGCTGTCTTCTTTTATCTCTCAATATTAAGATAAATAGACAATACAACTTGTATAATACAGGATTTATTTTAAGAGTCCAAAGCCAAGTCTCCAGAAATGTCCTTGGACTCCATACAGATTTACTCAACTGCTAAACTAGTTTAGACCAGTGCTTCTCAGACTGATGGGGAGGACCCACTATTATAGTCTAATTTGCCAGGGACTGGTACTAGATTTGTGCCCATTGGGTACAACTGTTCCTTTCTTTCCTGGAATCTTGCCAGGGACCAGCAGGCAATGGCTCAGGAAACCAGCACTGATACAGGAACCACCACTTTGAGTAGCACTGATTTAGACAATTCCAGAAGGAAAATCAGGAAGAGTTGGAAGAGGAACAAAGCAGGCACTTCAACACACATAAACCTGGGTGGGGAAATGAAAGGTAGGAATCTCTGAAAGTTTTAAGGACTCCAAAAAAAAACAATGTTGGGGACTGAATGCTCAACCTTGCTGTAAATAATAAATTCCAGGCTTTCTATATCAGGCAATACATACCAATAGAAACTCCAGAGTGGGAGCCGCAAAGCTTTATATTTGCTTGGGAGATGGCAGCCATCCTGATATGGTCAAATGCCCGGGTAAAAAAAGCAGCAAAGGTGCTAGCAAATGCAATTGTGCGGTTTCTAGCAGCACAGCCCAGGGCTACACTGACCTATAGCACAAGAGAAAGTGTTATTAAAAAACAAGAACAACACTATAAATCCATAAAGCAATTTCACATTTTGAGACTCACCATGTTCTGCTCAGCAATAAAGCACTCTATATACCGTTCAGGATGGGCCTGCTTGAAGAGCTCAGAGAAAGTAGAGTTCTTAGTGTCACCATCCAAGACAACCACATGGGGGTTAGCATTTCCTAGCTTTGCCAGCGCTAAACCATAGGCTTTACGGGTAGCCATCTAGAAAAAAAAAATAAGGAAGCCACTTTCAATTCAACATATGACACATGTCATATGGCAAAGGGACACCCCTAGTCCAACAGGTGGAGATTGTGTTTCTTCATAATTTTACCCTCTTTTTATACCTCTCCCATACAAAACCTGGAAATACTCTTATTTTTCTTAACTAGAAAAATACTTAACATGAAAAGGACTGAAGCCTTCCACAAAAATACTAGTTTAGGATATATGAGAGAATACAGTAGGCCCCCCTTATCTGCTGGGGATTTGTTCTGGGGGAACGTGGCTACTGAAAACCATGGATAATAGCGAACACCACTGAAAATAATGGGACTTCCAGTTTAAAATACCACAGAGTTACCTTGGAGGACCTAGAAAATGGCTAGAGAGGACACATTTTCTAGGAAGACTCTATGGTATGTGCTATTTTGTGTCCAGTGGATAATTGAATCAGTGGATACGGGGGTCCTACTGTACATCAGGCCTTTACTAAATTACTATTAGGCCAGGGACAGGGGGGAAGAAAGAGAAAAACTATTATTCTCTTCTGAATTCAATATACAAATTTGCTTTTGGTTGTTATGCACAATTTTTCCTGACTTGCATAAAACTTACTTAATTTGCATATTATTCTAGATTCTTTTCAAGATTTAAACTGGGAGGGGGTTGTCATCTGACTGGAATTATGGAGATGTGGGTGGGAAGAGACCTCATGTGGCAAGGATTAAGCAATTGCAGTGGGCCTGACAGCCATTTTTTGGCCCCAGGACTCTTTTGGGAGCCACACAGATTGCCAAAATAAAAACAACTGTGTATTGAACAATAGGTTTTCTGATGTTAAACAGTACAGACAGCCCTAAAACCTATTTTAAAAGTGAACTGCTCTTCCTGGAGGTTTCCAGAAAAAAGCCATTCACTACCCTTCTCTTGGCCAGAAAAAAAGGCATCCCAGCAACTCTAGAGGGACCAAAGGATGTCAAAACAATCATGGGAAGGGAGCATGAAGCTCCAGGACCATACTTGTCCATCCAAGGTGTAGAGAGAAAGAGAAATAGCTAGACTAGGGTCTGCAAGGCAAAATACTAAGTGACTTGAATGGTCATCCTTCCTTTTCTCAACCAAAGCTCCCAAAACCAATGCTTTCTACAAAGAGGAATAGAACATAGGAGCACATTTATTTCTTGTTTAAAATAAACAAGCAAATAAATAAATACGAAAGCTGGGATTTGGAGAACTCTTTGTTGTATGCAAGCAATGACAAAGATTCTCTGACAATGCTGCAAGCCATAAAGTTAATGTGATAACATTTGAGGCTGAAGATGAGATTCTTGAGCAATGCTAACCTTTTCTCCAATTTTGAAGGCAGGTGGAGAGGGCATCTTGATATCCATTAAGCTGACTTTTGGCACATCCTGAGTAGGTGGTTCGATAGACAAAGCTTTATTAGTCTGGATTTGGCTCTGAATAGAGCTGATAATAGATTCCACTTTGTCCTTTGGCATGGGCTTTCCATGCCAGTTGTCAGCATCTTCCACACCTGAGACAAAGAACATTTAGTAGATACCATCCAGCAATTAGAATGCCACTGCAAGCCCTCCTCTTTCATCACCACTCAGCACCCTCATGACAAGAGACACATATTCACCTGGGATTCCCCGCCCTTTGAAAGTTTTGGCCACAATAGCTGTAGGCTTCCCCTTCTGCTGACTTGCTTGCCACAGGGCCCGACACAGTTCCTCAACATCATGACCATCCACGACATAGGTGTTCCACCTAGCAGAAGAGGAGATGGTTGGCACTAGAAGCAGGCTCCTTGCTAGAACAAGGGCAAAAGCCACGGGCAGTACTTACCCAAAGGCTTCACAACGTTTGCGGTAGACATCAGTGTCATGCCGTAGTGGTGCTGCTTCACTCTGCCCCAGCCGGTTCACATCAAAGATGGCCACCAGATTGTCCAGTTGATAATGGGATCCAAACTGTAGGGCTTCCCATACAGCCCCCTCTGAGGATTCACCATCACCCAGCAAACAGTAGACTCGGTAACTGAGGAAGAATAAGCCACATCAGGATCCAGTAAAGGAAAGGAAAGGGGGAAAAGAGAGGTGCCTCCCACAACACATCTTTTGTCTTTTCTTAACACTGCTGCACTTTGTGTGAGGGTCAAGACAAGTGGACAATGCTTCCTACCCATGAAACAACAGGTTTCATTATATAGATCACAGCTGGGGAAGTGTGGCCCATGGGCTTCATGTGAGCAAACTGCCCTCCATCTTCTGGAAGTAGAGGACTTTTCACCAAGTTCTGGCCCCCAGAGGCTGTTTTAGATCCAGGAATGCCCTTATTTTAAACACTAAGGTATGTGGGGGGTATATTTGGTTATTTGGTTTAAAAACATATATATTTGGGGGAATGGCTATCCAAGTCCTGCTGGGGACCAGCATACCCCCCTAATCTCTGAGTTGCCCATTCCTTGCAGATTTGCCAGTAGCATCTCACCTGACTTTATCAAAGTATTTGCCTGTATAGGCCATTCCACAGGCTGCTCCCAGGCCCTGGCCCAGTGAACCAGTGGCCACATCCACAAAAGGCAGTCTCTGTTAAGCAGAGCAAGAAAGAGTGGTTGAGTGAGCAAAGAACAGAGAGTGAACACCATCATATGTTAGCCATTTCAGACAGATTAAACTCAAAGAAATCTGTTGTTTGTCCACCAAAGACTAGGATACAATTCACATCTCCTTTCTACATGAACACACAGGGAGCATTTTAGTATTCCACCCCAGCAACACACACATGTACCTACCTAAAATAACTAGTTCAGTATTCAAGGCCTATTGCTACAACGTTAGCTAGTTGACGAAGTAATTTTGCTCAGTGGAACGAGGGCCATTTCTCTTGTTGACTACAGTATGCTTCTTTATCACTGAGCCACCATAACATAAAAGAAAAAAGACTTCTCTGGCAACCTTGGCAACCAGTAACTTTTGAACATCAGTTGCTCATCATGAGCAAGCAATATCAGCACTACTGTGGCATTTACATTCAACTTTCCCACCACTCAGTGATCTTCAAAATAGTTTACAGCCATCAATAATATGCTCAAATAATTCTTAAAATATACAAAACAAGTCAGTTAAACTGCAACCAAGAATTAAGTCAAACCATGAATTCACTAATCATAGCATCTAAGTAGTAACTTTCCCCTCTATGTGCATGTCATCCAGCATTATTTCGAGACAGTAATGAAACATAACACAGCCCTGTAAATGACCAGCAGAATAGTGATATGTCATCTGGCACTAACTACACAGATAGGAAGTGCTGCTCTAAGAAAACCACTTACTGGGGTTGGGTGGCCTTCCAAATCACAGTCTATTTTCCTCAGTTTCAGGAGCTCTGGCTCTTTGATGTAACCAGCTTCAGCCCACGCAGCATAGAGCACAGGTGCAGCGTGGCCCTGTCGGAAGGAAACAAAGCAGGCATCAGCACCAGTCTAGTTCTGGGGGTGGGTCATACATGCAGCTCTCCCCAAGGCACCTTTGGCAGCCTCCTGACTACCCTGGATTGCTCTTTCTTCTGGTAAAAAGGTGAATTAATTCTCCTGGAGGCCTTGAGGAATAGCAATTCACCCTCTATACAGATCATCACCTACCCATGCCATCCACTGGTTAACATTTAAAAAATTAATCATTTTTCAAAAGGAGAAATGAACTTCCAACCGCTTCTGGTTTTCGTTATTTCATTTGGGGGGCATTTTTGACAGTCCATGTGGCTCCTGGTCACACCAAAGTTGCCCACCCGGATCTATTTGGTTTCCAGGATCACCACCCTAGGGTGTGAGTGTCCTAGGCCAAATGGTATAGAAAAACCAGCCAAACCAGTAATATGGCAGTAGGATTTAAAGAAACTGATAGGCCCCCAAACAACCCTCTGCCTTTAAGAATTTTAAACTTGTTGGAACTTTGTTCGAGTGGACACAATGGTAGAGTATGCTGGGTATTCTAGTCCAAAATAAAGTCACATTTCCAAGTTCCACCCCTCCCTCACACAGAGAAAGTCACACCATACCCACCTTGGAGAGCACAAAGCGGTCATTGCTGGGGTGGCTTGGCTCCTCGGGCCTGTAGCGCATGGTGTGAAAGAACAGCACAGACATGATTTCTGCAGCACTGCAGCATGATGTGGGGTGGCTGCAGGGAGAGAACACAAAGAGGCACACGGTGACCCATGAGAACAACAACAGGGACTCAGACAAGAGAGAGTGAAGGTGGGAGAAAGACATGTGGGTGCCTAATCCAGGGCATCAAGCTGGTTCTCTGAATCCAGAATTCATGGCAAGGTAGCAAACAACAAGGGCCTCATATCCATAGGCGTGGTAAAATATTTTCACAAGATGACTGACATTCTGAATGGCCAAGTCAGGGAAGGATCACACAGTCCTTCCCCGCCAGGGGATTATAAGAGGGCGAGTGAGCCATTCCAATGAATGAATGAATTCCTGCGAAGCTGCCCCGTGTCCTCATCCCATGAAGGAGTTATACCTCTAGTTTCCAGTAATACTTTAGACCCCAGAAACCACTGCCGTACCCCAAGACATAGAGAATCGGGTTTAAAAAATAAAACCCACAAAACCCGCCCTGCACTCCAGGCCGCCACAGCTAAAGAGATCTTTACAGAACGAGGTTCTTCTGTGCTAAGGCCCCTCTTGACTCCCGCGCGGAAGGAACAAAACGCATTTTGTGCGGATAATGCTGACTGGTGCCCCCCTTCTTTTTGTGCAACCCCAAAGTACTTCAGAAAAGCCAAGGCGAGGAAAAGGCACCCCGTAGCCGGAGCAGCTTACCCGGAGTTGGAGGCGCAGGTGGCGCGAATGGAATGGATCCGAAGGCGATTGGCTATATCCCGGAGGGCCTGGAGTCTCTTCTCCTCCGGCTTCGGAAAGCTGCTAGCCATGCTGCCTCCTCTCACCGTCCTGATGCTCTCAAGCGCCTGCCGCCCAGCCTTTTATCCGGGTTCTCGGAGCCAGAGGAAGTGAGCTCAGAGCGGGAGGGGATGGATGGGCGAGCACGTGTGGGTCCAGAAGATCACCCCATGCGCAAAGGAAGGGAGCGAACGGCTTGCGCAAGGCTTGCGCTCTTTGCAGGCGTGCTAATGCATCGGCTGCGGTTGGGCCGTTTCGCCTCACATGATGCTTTATTGCCTGCCTGCCTGCCTGTCTTTGGCCTTCATTTTCTGGAGCTAGCCCCAGTCGTTCCTCCTGCGTTCCGCCCTAACGCTGGGGAAAATCGTGGCCTGGGAGATTGGCTTCCTTCCTTGGAGGGGGGCGGGGAAGGACAATCCTGACCCACGTTTCTAAAACAATCAGGGCCAGGTTTGAGTTGCTCTCTCCTCGTGCTCCTGGGAGCAGGACCCGGCCTTGACCTCCTTGCAACGGTTGATGGTGGTCGAAAGTCCATTTGGAAACGGTTGAGCAAGCTCCCCCCCTCCCTTATGTGGCGCTCAGAAATGTTTTCCTTGTGTCTGAAGATTAAAAAAAAAATCCAGCTTTAGGGCCCATTTACACTATCAGCAGAATGAAGTAAAACTTAAGGTGTGCCGCTTCTTGCTGTAAGTGGCATCCCCTTTGTTAATGTCCCTGCATTATGAAAACAAAATGAATACCTCCTTTCCATGTAGGAGAAAGGTCTCCTTACCTTTTTCTTTGATGCACTCTTTCTTTTGGATCACCTCTCTAGTGTGAATGTTTTGTTTGGAAAGTTTTGTTTTCCCAGTGAGAGACAAAATACAGTAGGCCTCCCTTATCTACTGGGGATTGCTTCTGGGGGGCGTGGATACCGAAAACTGTGGATAATAGTGAATGCCAGTTTAACATAGCATCGAGTTGCCTTGGAGGACTTGGAAAATGGCTAGAGAGGACACATTTTCTAGGAAGACTCTATAGTAGGTGTGCTGTTTTGTGTCCCGTGGATAATGAATCAGTGGATACGGAGGTCCTACTGTAATAGATGTTATTTCTCCCTCTTCAGCAACCTGTCATTGATACCGTCCCAGATAGGTTTCCCTTCTTCCAACTCTCCTATGTAAAAACTAGCCCCTCAGCCCACTCAATGGGCAATAAATACCACTGAGCTCATTGACACACATAGGTTTGGGTCTGCAAGAGCTGCCAAACTCACCTAGGGAAGCTGAGTACAGGTCCCAAAACATTAGGCAGTTGGGAATGTGGGGAATTCCCCTTCCGTTCTCTCAGGGCAGCTGATAAGGCCTGGTTCTAGAGGCTTGGCACAGCATGAGGGGAAGGGGACCGCTGGCAGGTGGCCCAGAGTGTCCTTTTGCCAAGAGACTGACTGACAGCTCCAAGGGGTGGTGAGACTGCATGGTGCAAGTGCCTCACTGAAAGCTTATTTGTACATTCCAGTCCTTAGGTGTGAGGGGAAGGGAAGAGGTTGCTCTGTTTCCAGCCTGTCCTCTTTGCCTCTCCCTCTGTGACCATAAGACCCAACTTCCTTCTTGAGCTGGAATATAGAATACACTATTCTGCTTCAATCAGTGCACTGGGACTATTTATTCCCCAACCTCTCCCTGGGACCTTGTGTGCAAAAGTTGACCCTAACATAAAGCAAGAGGAAACTCCCAGTTACTCTGGTGAAGAATGATGGGGAGCCGTTCAGAGTGACAAGAGAACACCAATGGATCTGTTTTGCCAGAAAGTTCTCTGGTGTCACCAGTATCATTGAAAAGATCAGGAACTGAGCAGAGGCTCCCCTGAATGAGACTATAGTCAACTTGTACAGTACCCCATCATTTCAGTTAGGTTCAGTAACACTTTCTAGTAGACTCTAACCGTTGCTCATTAGTGGAAGAGTGGGGCAATGGTTGAGGCTTGTTTTTATTGTTTGTTTGTGGCCAAAACATCTCAGGCCATCCCTGCTTGCATGAGCTAGTACCCTAATTTATGTGCAAATTTCCACCAAGGTGGTCTTATTAATCTGTTGTAGCAAAACCACAGAAGAGTTTTATGGGATCTTAAAGACTTTGGCATAAAGTTTTTGGGACTGCAGTCCACTATAAAGCCTGTGCTTTATAAATTATAGCAAAGCCTTTGATTGTATAAAATAGATCATGAAAAAGTATGGATCGCTCTTAAAGAAATTTGATTGTTCTGGTGCATAACTTGTACGCAGGACAAACGCTACTGTTAGGACAATATACAGTGAAATGGAATGGTTTCCAGTTGGCAAGGGAGTCAGGCAAAGCTGTATTTTATCACCCTATCTGTTTAACTTGTATGCTGAATATTTCATGCATAAAGCAGGATTAGACTCAGAGGAAGGAGGTGTGAAAAATGGAGGAATGAACATTAACAGTTTAAGATATGCAGACAACCCTATCTCTCTCTGGCTTTTCTTTGCAAATGAAGATTCATCCCGCACTTTCTGCAAGCGCACTGATGACTAAAAAGGCCAATCCGAGATAAACAAGTCCAGTTGCAGAAAGCACAACAGAAGGTCTCCTTGGGTGATGTTTCCGGGTTGTGATTCTTTCTGTGTTGTCATTTCTCTTCAAGACTTGTTTGGCGTGAGTTCTCAAATAAGGCTGCAGTATTGTGGATAGTGCGTCTCCATGCCTCCCGATGTGAGGCCAGGGTGGACCATTGTTGGTGGTCAGTTTGGCCAAGCCTGAGATGTTGTTTTAGGGAGCCCTTGTATCGCTTTTTTGGAGTGCCCCTCTTACGCTGACCCGTGGCAAGTTCACCGTACAGTAATATTTTTGGCCGGCGATGGTCCTCCATCCTAGAAATGTGCCCTGCCCAGTGCAGCTGTGTTCTCAATATCATGGACTCAATGCTGTTGATCCCTGTTTGCTCAAGAACAGCAGCATTCGTCACATAGTCAGTCCAGTGTATATTTAGGATTGTGCATATATAGCGCTGATGAAAGCGTTTGAGGAGTCGTAAGTGTTGGCGATACGTGACCCATGTTTCAGACCCGTAAAGGAGAATAGGTAGTACAATGGCTCTATACACACTGATTTTTGTGCTTTGCCTCAGCTGTTTGTTACTCCAGATTCTTTTGTAAAGTCTTCCAAATGTGCTATATGCCTTTGCTAATCTGTGATCGATCTCTTTGTCAATCTTGGCATCTGAGGAGATGATGCTTCCCAGGTAGGTGAATTGCTGAACGGACTTGAGCACAGATTTGCCTACGGATGGTGGTGTTCGTCCTGTGGTGCAGGCTGGTAGAGAACTTCTGTTTTCTTCAGATTGACTTCAGCCCAAACAGCTCTGCAGCTGGTGCGAAGCAGGATGTTAGGCGCTGCAGAGATGCTTCTGTGTGGGCAACAAGGGCAGCAGCATCAGGGAAAAGCAGCTCACGGACTAGATAGTTTAGAGTCTTAGTGCGAGCCCTCAGACAGATTAAGTTAAACAAGCAACCATCAGTATGGTAACGTATATCGATGCCTTCTTCTTCTTCAAGCTCTGCCATAGCCCTTTTGGAGCATCATGCTGAAGAAGATTGTAAATAAAGTTGGAGCAAGAACACAACCTTGCTTCATTCCATTAATTATTAGAAAGGGCTCTGAAAGAGCACCGCCATTTCTGACTTGACCGCACTGGCCCTCGTGTAGCCAACCCTATACTACTAGACAACCCTATACTGCTAGCAGAAAATAGCAAAATGTAGAAGGATTACTGAAAAAAGTCAAGAAAGGAAGTGCAAAGGCAGGTTTACAATTGAACATTAAAAAAAACAAAAATAATGACTATGGTTGATTTACATAATTTCAAAGTAAATGATGAAGATATTGAAATACAGTACTTTGATATTTTCCATACCTTGGCTCAGTCATTAATCAGAATGGAGACTGCAGTCAAGAATTCAGAAGAGGACTAGGACTTGGATGAGCAGCTGTGAAGAAACTAAACAAGATCCTGAAGTGTCAAGATATATCACTGAATACTAAAGTTAGGATGGTCCATGTCATTGTATTTCCCATTTCTATGTATGGTTGTGAAAACTAGACAGTAGACAGTGAAGAATGCTGACAGGAAGTCATTTGAAATGTGCTGGAGGAGAGTTCTATGGATACCATGGACTGCTAAAAAGACAAATAAATGAGTGATAGAGCAAAACAAGCCTGAATTCTCCCTGGAAGCCAAGGTGACTAAATTGAGACTGTCGTACTTTGGCCATATCATGAGAAGACATGACTCATTAGAAAAGACAATAATGCTTGGTAAGATGGAAGGCAGTAGGAAAAGAGGAAGACTGCATTCCAGATGGCTGGATTCAATCAAGGAAGCCAGAGCCCTGAGTCTGCAAGACCTGAGCAGGGCTGTTGATGGTAGGGTGACTTGGAGGTCTCTAATTCATGGGGTTGCCATAAGTCGAAGTCAACTAGTAACAACAACCACTTCAGATGCATGGAATGTTGCCTCACCTGGCAGATACTTATATAGTGGGTCCTTGGTATCTGCTGGGGTTTGGTGCCAGGACTTTCCACAGATACCAAATTCCATGGATGCTCAACTCCCATTACATACAATGGCATAGTAAGATGGTGTCCCTTATATAACATGGCAAAATCAGGGTTTGCTTTTTGCTTTTTGGGGGAATATTTGCAAGGTGTGGATGGTGGAATCGGTGAATGAAGAATCTGTGGATACGGAGGGTCGACTGTATACAAGTTTGGGTGAGAACTGAAATGCAAATAGTACAAACTGAAGGTTGTCTTAAAGTGAAGGCTAAAAGATAGCAGTTGGGAGGTAACACAACATACATCTTTGTACACATAAGAAGATTAAGGCACGCATGTAAGGAGAGACTTTGCCCCATACACGTAACAAAAAAGAGAGTTTAACCTCTAGATTGGAGTGGGAATCATGCAATCTTCAAGATATTGGACTGCAACTCCTATCAGCCCTGGCTGGCATAGTCAAATGGTGAGGAATTCTGAGAGCTGTAGTCCAACAGCTTCTGGAGGACTGCATGATTCCCATCCCTGCTCTAGACTAACTCTTATGGCCAGGTGGAATAGTTTGTTTATTTAGGTAGTATTTATACCCTGCTCTTCAGCCACAAAGGCTGTCAGAGCAGCTTACAAATTGTTAAGAAATAACACTTTACATATCTACACCGCATTAAGTGGTTTCCAATGTGTGTTAGCTAATTGCCCCCACAAGCTGGGTACTCATTTTACTGACCTACGAAAGGATGGAAGGCTGAGTGAACCTTGGAGACTTTGGGGTCGAACTTGCAACATTGTGGCTGCAGTACAGTAGCACCCCCGTACCCGCTGATTCGCCAACCACAGATTCAATTATCTACGGATGGCAATGGCGGGGAGGAAGGGAGGGGGAGGGAGCTTGCCTGCCCCAGTCCCTTCCTCTCCCCAGGGAGGCCTGTCGCAGTGGCAGTGATCACGGGGGCGGAGGGGGGAGGGAGGGAGCTCACCTGCCCTGTCCCTTCCCTTCCCCTGGGAGGGCTTCTGTCACCGTAACAGCAATCGTGGGGAGGAAGGGAGGGGGGAGGGAACTTGCCTGCCCCCCTTCCCCCGGGAGGGCTCCTGCGGCGGCGGGGTGGTGGATGCTGTTTGCTATTATCCATGGATTTCACCATCCATGGAGGGGCCCAGAACCAATCCTCTGCGGATACAGGGGTCCTACTGTACTGGCACTGAACCACTGCGCAATTCAAGAAGCACATGCAGTGAACATTGCCTAAATTGTCTAGTTGTGTGGCAATACAGAAATATCTGCAAATGAGCTGATTAACACCTGTGGTGAGATAAATTGTTTGTTCAGCTGTTTCCCATTGGAATCCATCTTTGAGGTTCAGCTCCATCATCTAGTGCTACCAGTCAGAAGGCACTGTGCAGCTATTTTATCTTTCCTTTTAGTCTCATACAAATAGTCCTGATCATTTTAAGCTGCTCTGAAATTTGAAGCCACACTGTTTTTTATGTTTGGCAGCCCTATTGTACTCCTATATGTTTAATGTTAGCTATTTTTTGTAAATTGCCCTAGGGATTTGTTTGAAATGGTCATATTTAAATCCATTAAGTTCAGTGAATTGGTCTTCTGAACCAGATCATAAATAATTGGGAAGGGTAGTTTAAAAGTGAGTATGTTGTTTTTAAGGCAAATTGGCTTCAGACAAAAATGTTTGGAATTTGCAAAAGTCCTTCCTCTTGGGCAGGGCTGGCCAATGGCTATGCTAGCTAGGGGCTGGTGGGAGTTGCAGTCCCACAACAACTGGAGGACCACATAATTTCCACCCTGGTTTACATATTAAGGCAGTGGCTCTTAACCTTTTCTTTACAGGGACCCCCTTTAAATATCTTTTGTTGCTGTGGATCCCCAAGACTCACTCAGTATTTAAAACCCTAATAGTAAGATCTGATAAAAATAATAATACAATTACACTATCCATTAAACCTTCCCTCAGGGGCGCTGGAGGCTTTTCTCCTGCTTCTTCCTGCAAGTTTGTGGCTGGAGGGGATTGAATGACAATGTGCAGGCCCAGCCAGCCAGCCAGCCTTTGCCTTGGCTTCTGTCACGTGACCACTCCACCCGTGAGGACATCATGGACCCCTGGGAGTCCCTGGACCACAGGTTTAAACCACTGCATTAAGGGACACACGTTTTCCATAGTCTCTTCAGCCTGTGGCTTTCATATCTGACATAAAGAAGGAACAACATGGTCCTTCAGCATTACACACTCTCTGCTTAGACTGTTCCCTCACACAATATGTTGCCAATTGTCCAAGACTATTTTGTCACCTCCCTCTCTGGGAAACAGCACCACTTCTAGTGGTGAAAAACACAGCCACTTGGGAGGCTCACTGATGTTTTATGCAACCCTGCATAACGGTTCAAGCCAGACTGGTAAAGAATTTTAATAGGAATCACATGGGAATTCATGGTTACTTCCTGCATTGCTAGAGGAAATGGCTCCCATACAGCAACAGTAGTGTATGAATTGACCCCTCAGTCTATCTGCAGATTGTTTAGTGCTGATCTGCTTGGTCCTATACCCTCTGCCCAGACTTGGGCTAAATTAAGTTTTATGCAGTATGGCTGCATGGTGAAGTTGTCATCCATTGGCTCTGCTACTGGTTGTTAATCAGAATACAGTGAAGTTTATAAAGATGTGTCTAGTTCACACAAGCACTCTGAAGGTCCACATTATGCTGGCAAGTTTTCCAAATACATTTTCTGGTTAATGGAGAGACAGAGTGGGGGATATTTCTAAGAAGCAGGGATGGACTAATTAACTAATTAATTAAAAATATTTCTATCCCATCCGATATCTTAAGATTTCTGGGTAGCTTACAATAAAATCAGTTTAAGCAACATGCTTGTTTCCTGCCTGCTGACTCCCTTCACCTAGCCATGCCTTCAGCTGCGCTGCTGCTTATTCTCAAAGCTAGACTGAGGCTGGAGAAGTGAAAAAGAAGGCCAGGGGGATGCTTTAAGAAAATGAACAGGCTGCTTACCAGAAACTGTGGCTCTTTCATCTGTGAACTCATACAAATGGGTGATTCAGTACCTGAAGATGTAGAATGACCCATTCATGTGAGACTGTGAAGAAGGACAGGTAGCTTACCAATAACTGTGGTTCTTCATCTGTGAATTCCTACACAGGGGTCATTCTGCACCTATGCATCTACATCTTCAGGCACATAATGACCCATTTGTGTGAATCACAGAAACCACAAAGAAGATGAGCTAGTTTATCCCTCTGGCCTACCGCACATACACCCACATGCCCACAAATGCTTCCCTGTCACATTAGCAGTAGAAAACAAACATGGGAGTTATCCATATTTATACCATGTGTGTACCTTTATACATACATTCTAGCCCACAGTGGTGCATGCTTTCAGAAAACACTTTGGAGTTGCTCCAAAAGCTAGCTACATGTAACATGTACATTTCTGTTTGGGACAAACAATTCAGATGCAGAAAAATAAGAAAATACACATTGTGTGTACACACACGTGTACATCCCTATGCAGAAATGTGCATTTATTGAAGCCAACACCTTTTGACTAGAAGCCTTTCTTCAGAGGCAGTAAATAATCTCTCTCTGGCTTTTCTTCGCAAACGAAGATTCAGGAAGGACTCATCCTGCACTTTCTGCAAGTGTGCTGATGACTAAAAAGGCCAATCCGAGATAAACAAGTCCAGTTGCAGAAAGCACAGCAGAAGGTCTCCTTGGGTGATGTTTACAGGTTGTGATTCTTTCTGTGTTGTCGTTTCTCTTCAAGACTTGTTCAGTGTGAGTTCTCAAATAAGGCTGCAGCATTGTGGATAGTGCGTCTCCATGCCTCCCGATGTGAGGCCAGGGCGGACCATTGTTGGTGATCAATTTAAAGCCTATAAAACTGTACTATATACCATTTGTATTGAATATAATTAAAACAACGCACATGAAGATCTCTTTAATAAAAGGCATTAAATCAAATATTAAAAGCTACGTTATTTGAGGGTTTTATAAGAGTGACTGAGATCATGTACAGTACATGAAGCACTCTAACCATAACAATCAAAGATAAAAGCTGGCACTGAGAGTGACTTGGCAGCAGTTAATTGCTGCATCACAGATTAAAATCTCAAGCTACTTTCCAGATAATGGTGTCTATGGGCTGACAAAGCAACATAGGTGGATTAGACTTTCATATCCATGTGTAGACCTGGGAATAATTTTTAGTGAGAGAGACAACCTGGAGGTTCATTAACACTATCAGGCCTTGATGGTCTTCCAGAATGCCCCCACCCCCATCTCATCCTCTGAAATTGGCAGGCTTATGTCTGGATTTTGAAACTGGGCAAAGCCCCAGGGGGCAATTATATCTCACCTGTATTGCTTAAGTCCAATTTGGAAAGGCGGGCTCTGCTCCTACCTATTTTGCTTACTTGCATTGATTGGGCTGTATTTATTCCATCTGAGTAGGGGGGCTTGCAATTATCATTTCTATTTTTAAAATAGATAAAAGGTCAGGTCCTGCCAATTACAGACAAATTGATCTTTTAAGTCTTATTATTAAATTGTTTGCTAGCCACTTTCTGGAGCAGGGGTGGGAAAAGGGCAGCCCGTGAGCCACTTGTGACCCATGTCACCCCAATTTGCAGACTCCTGACTCCCCACAAGGCCCCCAGGTTGCTGCCCCCATGGCTTAAAACCTCTGCAAAGTGCAGCCATTTGGCTTCCATAACTGCCCAAGACTCACATACACCTTAAAGCCCCCTGAAAACATCTGCCAAAAATCTATCAAAAATTAAACCAGAAACAACATGACATCACTTCTGGTAGCGTTTGATACATTGGTGCTGCCTCCTGGTAGGGGATTGTAGGGGCCAAAAATAGCCCCCCACCCCCTTTGCAGTTGCCCACTCCTGCTCTAGAGAAATTGTGAGGTTGGATGGAGGATTAACATTTTTAAAGGAAGAACAATCAGGTTTTAGGTCAAAAAGTTCCTCAGTGGATTCGGAATCAGGATTACATCATTGGATAGAAAAATATTATTTTCCTGCTAGGGGCCACATTACACAGCTTTCATGAACTTTAAGGCTGCATTTGATTGATCCCAGGAAAAGATTATGGCAATAACATGAAGCCACCAACATTGACAGGCATCTGCTGATACTTATTCGTAGTCTTTATAACAAAACTGACCTGCAAATAAGGTGTAATCGTGAAGACCATTTGATTCTATCAGAGCCAACATATATTAGACTTCTTGCTCCCTCCATGTTCAATATGTACATTTTCTGATATATATTCTTGTCCTTCTAAATTGGCAGATAAATCTACCTGTATTTTCCGGTGTGTAAGACAACTGGGCGTATAAGACGACCCCAACTTTCCCACTTAAAATACAGAGTTTGGGATATACTCGAGTGTATAAGACTACCCCCGTCCAGCCAGCCATCCCATCATGGCTTCGGGAAGCACGGGGTGGTGGTGGTGGCTAGCAAGCTTACCCCCCCCTCCAGCCAGCCAGCCAGCCAGCCAGCCAGCCACCCCTCCGCCCTTCCCGAACCCAAGATGGGGCTGCCAGCCCCATCTCAGACTCAGGAAGGGTGGGGGGTGGCTGGCAAGCTTGCCCCCCCCCAGCCAGCCACCCCTCCGCCCTTCCCGAACCCAAGATGGGGCTGCCAGCCCCATCTCAGACTCAGGAAGGGTGGGAGGTGGCTGGCAAGCTTGCCCCCCCCCCAGCCAGCCACCCCTCCGCCTTTCCCGAACCTGCCAGCTTAGCCCAGCGGTTCCTTCACATTTGCAGCACCAAAAAGACAACCCCCAAATTTTGAGGAGATTTTCCTGAGTTAAAAAGTCGTCTTATACGCCGGAACATACGGTATATCTTACTTCGTGCAAATGATGCAATGTGTCATGTATTGATGATGCAGTGGGTAGTGTATTGGGTCTGAGGCAGCTGTTAATAGCTTTGTATATTTATTGCAACACTGAACAATTGGAGATTAATTACGTTGAATCTAATGTTTCAGTTTTTGCTTGGAAATGGAGCAAAACATAACTGGCAGGTCAATGGACATCCAATAAAGCAGGTTTAATTTTATATATGTCTATGTGCCTTCAAGTCACCTGATGACTTATGAAACCCCATGAATTTCATAGGGTTTTCATAGGCAAAGATTACTTAGAGGTGGTTTGCCATTGCCTTCCTCTGAAATATATTTCAGAAATATATATATTCCTTGGGGTCTCCCATCCAAGTACTAACCAGGGCCAATTCTGCTTAGCTTCCAAGATCAGACAGGATTTGGTGCCTTAAGGGTATTTAGGCCTATATAATTTTATAACGATTTGGTAACTATTTGGGTGTAATTTTAAAGTCTTCAGGCTCTTGGAGAGCCCAAGCGTCATATGCCTCATAGAATCATAGAATTGCTCATATGCCATAGCAAGTTCACAAGAAAGTATTAAATTACTTTCCTCCTTTTTTCATATTAATGAAGATCAGCATGTGCCACCAGCTATCCAGGTCTTTAATGGTTAAGGTTTTCATACAAATCTCCAGCTGTTACTTATGCCCAAAGAACTGGCCACCCTGACTTTTACTGGACCCATTCCATGGAAAAAGACAGTAGATAAGAAAATGCTTCCCACAAAATGCCATTCATACTATAGGTTTTACTAAAGCCAAAGAAAATATATGCCAGTGTACCTGTAATGGTTGTTGATGTGTGCCTTTAAAGGCATTTCTGACTTACGATAACCTTAAGGTGAACCTATCACAAGGTTTTCTTGGCAAGATTTCATAGAATCATAGAGTTGGAAGAGACCACAAGGGCTATAAAGTCCAACCTTTTGCCATGCAGGAATACACAATCAAAGCACTCCCGACAGATGTGTAGGAGGAATGAGTCTATAAATAAAAATGTATTAAAAATTCCAGGGATCTAGCCCTTTTAAAAAGGAATTAAAAATATCTTCTTTAAAAAAGGAGTTTAAAAAATCATTTACTTTCAAATTCATGCAGAGTGGCTTAAGAATGCAGACAAGCTCAATTAACATTTAAAAGTGTATTCAGAGGTCTGTGGTCTGTGATCACCCAGTTAAATTAGACTCATTACAAAAACAAAGGAGTCAGTTTAAAAATGCAAATCAAAAGTTTACTGAAAGTATATCAATCTCAATCTACAAAGTAAAACAAACTTTTAAAAGGGTGTTCCTAACTAACTAGGAGGATTTAGGGTAGAAAGACTCACCCAGCCTTTAGCGGTAGAGACTGCATGGTGAACATCATGGCATGGCTTCATAGGATAGCTAGGGAAGAATAAGATGGCTACAGCCACATAGAGAATCTAACTTAAAAGAGAACTTGCACACAGAGCAATAAAATTTAAATTAGGTCATGTGTCGAATGACCCATCTCTCCAGTTGGCTGGAATTGCCCAGTGAAATAAGAGAAAGGGAGTTTGGGAGAACAGAAGCATGCAGGGAAAAATTCCTATTGTTAATTAGGATGTGAATGGGGTACACAAGATTGTTTTACATTACAATAATTATTTCCCCACATACTACAAGATGGCCATCCAGCCTCTGTTTAAAAACCTTCAAAGAAGGAGACTCCACTATATTCTGAGGCCACATTCCACTGTCAAACAGCTCTTACCATCAGAAAGTTCTTATTTAGGTAGAATCTCTTTTCCTGTAGTTTGTGTCCATTGTTCCATGTTCTAGTCTCTGGAGCAGCAGAAAACAAGTTTGCTCCCTCTTCAATATGACATCCCTTCAAGTATTTAAACATGGCTATCATGTCCCCTCTTAACCTTCTCTTCTCCAGGCTAAACATACCCAGCTCCCTAAGCTGTTCCTAATAGGGCATGTCTTCCAAACCTTTCACCATGTTGGTTACCCTCCTCTGGACACGTTCCTGCTTGTTCAGAGAGGATTTGCCTTTGCCTTCCTCTGAGCCTCAGAGAGTGTGACTTGCCCAAGGTCACCCAGTGGGTTTCCATAGCTGAGCAGGGATTTGAACCCTTGTCTGCAGAGTTGTAGTCCAATGCTCAAACCACTACACCACCCTGGCTTTTGAAACCCAGTTGAAAATCACCTAAGTGCAGTTCCTTTTACACAGCCATTAGAAAAAGGAGGTAGGCTTTTCTTCCTGCAGATTATTTTATTATTTTAGGTATTCCAAATTATAGGAAAGCATTTACCCTGGCCAAACGTAATGTGCTGCCATCTGCAGTATGGAAGGGAAGATATAATAATATGCCATATTGTAATGTTTATGTCCTTGTGATGTAGAGAAAATGGACACTGTGGAACAAGTTTTGTTGTACTGTTCCTTATATTGTGACCTCCAAAACAATTTTATTTCTCAAATTTTACAAAGTAAACCTGTGAAATCTGAAGGGCATTTTACTTATTATCTTCTGGCTGATCAGTTTTCTCATACAGCAAAGGTAGCCAGTGTCTGTCCAGTAGCAATCAAATATCAGTGTAGGATGCTGACATAGTATTTAAAGTATTACTGTTTTATTATTTTATACTATAAGCAAGCGGACCTTGTAGCACCTTTCAGACTGAGACAAAAAAGCTGTAGCATAAGCTTTTGTACACTTGGTCTACTTCCTCAGATGCAGGGAATGAACAGGTGCCTGGGAACAGACCTTATAAGCAGGCTGTTGAATAGACATAGAAATGCAAACATTGTTGGTGTGGTGATGAGGCACAAGTTCAGTTTAACATTGGTAGTTGAGGGACTAAGGCAGGAGGAAAGATGTTGCCTAAGGCCAGGGTTGGTGGAGACCATATGAATGGTGGAGGGAGTTCTGGAATGTAGTGTGATTCTGGTTGGCAGCCAGAAAGGAGATGTGATAAACTGGCCAAGAGCACCCTCATGAGACTGACGTGTTAACTAGTGTTATAATATGTGTAGTGTGCCAGGAAACCATTGCCTCTGTTCAACCCACTGTTGATAGACTGGTATTCGTGGATATGTTCCAGTTCAGCTGTTTCTCTTTCCAATCTTCCTTTGTAGTAGTAGTGGTGGTAGTAGTAGTAGTAGTAGTAGTAGTTGGTGTTGTTCAAGTACAGCTTCCTGAGGTCAGAGATGGAATGTCCAGGAAGATTGAGGTGTTCTGCAACCAGTTTTTGTGTATTCCCATTTATAATGTCTGAATTATGTACATATATCCTCTGGTGCAGAGACTGGACTGTTTGTCCAATGTAGAGTGCTGAAGGGCATTGTTGACAGATATGACTAATAATATCATATTAGAGGATGAACAAGTAAATGTACCTCTAATATTGTGGGTGATGTATTAGGCCCGGTGCTGCCATTAACTGAGTAGATGTGTGGGCAGAGTTGGCATCTGGGTTGTGGCAAGGTCTTGTACCCATCTCCCCATCTGTGTTGTGCATCCTCCTAGAATTAAGTAACTGAGATTGCAAGGCTGTCTGTAGGCAATTACAGGCCTTTGAAAGGGCAGCATTATTGTTCAAGATAAGTTGTAGTTCAGTGATGATACATCTGAGGGGTCTCAGCTGAGAACTGTCTGTGACCACTAGTGGGGTTCTGTCATTTCCGGTCTTCAGTCTGTTCTGTAATAGATTAGTCCTGGGTACAAGTCTTGCCCTGTTGATTTGTTGTTGTTGTTTACTTCATATGGTGTGTACTATAGTATAGTAGTGTAAATATTTTGCATTCAATATTGTATTGTATTGTATCTTATTTTACCTGGTCATTGACCAAAATAAAGATTCACCTGCTCATTTACTCATTCTGAACAATTTAAGAAAGTTCTACTCACCGCACTTCATCCTTATCCACGTGCTATGTTGAATTTCTGACTGGTTAATGACATCAGGAAACCAACCCAACTATAAATTTCCATTTACCTCTTTTACTTTCTCAGAGCTGCACCATACAATCCTTCTCGGCAGTTGCTGAAGGATAAATATGTGGCCACAGCACATGACAGGCTGCTTTGTGGGGTGAGGGTTGTGTTGCTGCCACATCACCTGCCTCTGCACAACCCTCCAGGAAGAGTGGTTGGTGGCCAGAGTAGATTTACACCTCAGTGGAATACCTGTCATGAAGCAAGGAAGGTGATGGCTGCAGTTACAAGGAAGGTGGTGTAGCAACAAAGTGGGCAAATGAGGGCATTGTGCCCCCAAATAATAGTTCTGTCCCCCATTAATTTTCCTTCAGTCCCCAAATTTGTAGCATTGCAGATGAGTTTTTAGAAACAGAATTTAAGCATCCAAAGAAAGGGATATAATAGAATCTACAAAACTCCAACACTAACACTTCATGAACTTACTACATATGTTGGCTGCATGGCCAACACAGCTCCTCCTAAATACATTTCCTGGATTTGAAGGTACCATATTTAGCTACAACAGGGGAATCCTAAACAAGAGCAAGTCAAAGGACTGGAATGTAACTCTTTGAGACCTTTGACAAAGGTAAAACTCTTTTATTTTGACTGCAATTGGAAAGTTTTACATATAGAGAACCTAAATGTTTTTCCAGCTATAATAGTACAGAGACTTCTTGAGAAATTAAATGTTCTCTGCCTAAGGGGCTTATCGCATGAGAGAAGGGAAGTGGAAATGAAGCCTGAGAGTAGTGCATCCCACCTTGCCTTATCACACAATGTCAGCGTTTTCCAGCTGTTCTCTTGTTCTGGTCCTGTGGGAGACAGTGTTAAAGGTGGGTCTGTTTGCTAACAGATTTTTCCAGTTAACAAAAAGACTAATATTTACCACTGTCTCCCAAGGGACCAGAATGGGAGAACAGATTAAATACTCCGACGTCATGCAATAAGGCAAGGTGGGCGGTGCTATTATCAGGGTGCACTGCTGCTTCCTTCCCTTGTGCGATAAGCCCCTAAAAAGGGGGCCGGTAGCCTTGGACAGGACAGAGATAGCCTGGATCCCAAGGGAAGTTACTTTGTGGCTGCTAATGGAACTGAAATGTTATTTCCTGGCTTTTACTATTCATTCATTCATATTTTATTTACGATCATAGACCAAAATATTTTTAAAATGCAGAAAATGCATAAAATACACACAAATGCAACATATAAAACACCTACACAGAAGACTGAATACTGAGGAAAATTTTAAAAAAGTTAAAATGTTTAAATGTTAGAATTTCATCTCTAACACTTCCTCTTATATATATCATAAATAACTGAGGATTCTGAATTATAATTTCCCCCCTAATATTTGCGTAGAGGCAGTAATAGCACATGAACAGAACCTAGCAACCTTCTCTGCTGGCTTTTACTATCCTTTGTCCCCAGTCCCCACATGATCAAGAAGGGAAGTGGCCTCTGCCTGCATTGATATCTCTCCAGACCATCTTAACTGACAACAGAAGTAACATCTGAGGCAAAATGTAGGCCTGTGACTCTAGCATTGTCACCTTTCTTCTCCTGTATGATTTTTAACATCTTTGCCTGATGAAGAAGCCTGTGTAGCTTCAAAAGGTTGCATGATGTATTTCATACTGTTTAGTTGGCCCAATAAAGGTATCACTGTTTTGGGGGTTACTAAAACATTGTACAGATACAAGGATGTCTTTCCATGCATGTACACTTTGTATCTGCAGGACTCACCTTTGGTGCATCTACAGTTGTGTTAAAAAAACAACACCACCAAAATCTAAACTTTGACACATATGCTGACAGCATACTGACATTAAGGTCCTGCCTATATGGGGGGGGGGAATACGAATGCCTCTGAAAAAGCAGCCATTTGCAGTACTGTGACCTGTCTTAACCGTCAAAAGAGCCCCCCTAAACTTTGCATGACCCCTAGCCAACAAGATGGCAGCAGCAAGTGATTTACTCACACTTTTAAATCAACTGCCACCAATTTTTTTAAAACAGTCTACCATGGTGCGCACATTCGATATTTTGTATTTACAAAAATAAAAATTAAAAAGAGAGTAAAAGATAACCATTTTATCGACTTACCAGATCCTTGCTTAGCCAAAAATCCCACATGGCAGCACCAGGCACTTTCCCTGTTTCCTAGCCCTGCCCCCCATGCTCATCCAGCCAATCAGATTACACTGCTTGGTCACAATGCGAATGCGACTCTCCTAACAATCTCACATTCGCATGTTGTACGGAGCTTTTAAAAAAGTCTGGGAGATACCCTGGAGGCTTCCCACATGGAGTTTAAGGTGGATTTGGCTGGGCCCCCCCTTCTGAATGAGATGTAGTTATGTGAATGTCCATTTGTACATATTGCCTTCCATATAATTGCCATTTGGATTATTTTCACCATATAGACAAGCCCTCAATGCTTCATCAGAGAAAGCAGATTTAAAGTAGCATATTTGAGGGAATTTCAAGTGGGCAGTTTCATCACATTATACTCTTAGCAGTTCAGATCATTATAGTAGGATGATTTGCACAATACACATTTACCTCCTACTCATTCTTACTTAATTTACACAACTATTTTGCATGTTGGAAATATTGTATTTTAAATTGATTTGCCTTTTTGGAAGGTTCACAACATATTTTCTAATTAAAATGCATTAAGTGGGAGTTATTTTTGTCATTACCTATGATTCCACCCCCCCAAAACCTCTTTTATGGAGACCAATCACCAAATCCTTCTGCCCCCCCCCAATTTTGTCCCCCCTGAAAATTATCTTGCTGCACCTCTGTGTGGTTACTTTAAGTAGAAGATTTGGGATACTATTAAAGGTGACAAGGTGAGAGACTTAACACATCTCATCTATGAAATCCAATTCACCAGAGAATTCTCCTCTATGGGGAAAATAGTAGAGCCCTAATATAGTTCCCATTAATTTAGGGCTTGTCTATACAAGGCAATAAAATACGGATTGATGCTCACTAACGCCAATTCACAGCACCTTTCACTTGTCTCCATGTTTTTTTTTCAAGATTGCAGGCATGTGAAGCCATATATGTTTGATATTCAAACAGGCATGCCTGTGAATCAAGATGGCGAGTGCGAGTGAATTACTTGCATTTTTATTATCACCAGTTGTCACCGCCAAACAGTGTGTGTGTGTGTGTGCGTGTGTGAAGTCGAAGGCTTTCACGCCCAGCATCCATAGATTTTCCTTGTTTTTTTTTCTAGGCTGTGAGGCCATGTTCTGGAATAGTTTCTTTCTGATGTTTTGCCTGCATCTGTGGCTGGCATCTTCAGAGAAAGATGAAGATGCCAGCCACAGATTCTCTGAAGATGCCAGCCACAGATGCAGGCAAAACATCAGAAAGAAACTATTCCAGAACACGGCCTCACAGCCCAGAAAAAAAACATAGAAAATCTAAGGTTTTTTTAAAAAAGCAAATCCAAAGTGCAGAAGTGAGATCTTCTACTTAAATAAACAGGGGGGAAGGGTGTTTCATCACCTCAGTGCATGATCGCTATGGCGAAAATCCAAAATGGTGGTTTGGGGCACTTGCCTTGCCAGCAAGCTCCGCCCCTGTACACGTCTGACCAACTTTCCACTTCTGCTCCCATTGGGAATGTGTAGCAAAGTGAATTGGTTGTCCTAATGAGCTGGAATGCTCATTTCCTTCAGAGCTTTAAAAAAAGCCATGAAGGCTTTTCCCACAGAGTATTTAGAGTTTTTGCCCCTCTCCTTCCAAATACAGCAAAATGATGCGGGATTCTATTGGGACAAAAGGTATTCTCTTCACATTCTATCAGGAGTATTTTTGCTGTATAGACAAGCCCTTAAATGTGGTTCACACATTTTTAGTAAGGCGCGTCTCACAAAATGGTGTGTAAATTCTTTATGCACCCTAGCCTTATTGTACCAAATATACGCGTGCCATCCGAAGCGTAAATTGAAGCCCTCTAGTTGTAACATTCTCTTATTTTCTAATGTTATCCAATCTCTAATCACACAATAAAACTGCCTGGTTTTAAGGTGTTGAGTTTACACATACTTCAAAGCTTGAAACTAGATGCAAAAATGTTATATTTCACTTTGTGCTTTTAATGTACTCTTAAACTTGAGCCTTTATTTAATGTTTGTAAGTTGCTTTGGGTTTTCAGATAAAAGTGGGATACAAAACACTAGTATAAATTGTTTCAATTTTGAACTAAGAGAAAGGAAGGGGGAAAACAGAGGGCTGTGGCAGCCATGTGCTTAAGGCCACACTGTGCTTAAGGCCAACTTTCTAATTAAGGGAATAATTTATATGAATGGCTGTTTGATACACAAAAAGAGGAGGGGGAGAAAAAAAAGGAATGTGATAGTACTTTTGATATACCTTTGATGCATGTGTCTGTTTCCATACAGCAGCCATGGTAGATCTCTCATCCAAAGGAGAATCCTCTCAGCAGACAGAAGACTCCAGAAACCAGCCCCTCACTGCAGTGAGTGACCAAATGATGCTATCCTGATTTTCTCCAGGGCATTAATCTCTCTTAGGAAAATTCCCCAAATCTTTCAAAGCACTTCCTACCAGCTGTTTATGACTCTGGGTACAGGTAACAACTCCTGCTATGGTTTTAAGAGAAAATGCCACTCTGTAAGACTCTTTGCAAGTATTTGGAAGAGAAAAAGTCACTCTGTAAGACTCTTTGCAAGTCTTTTCCTAAGGACCTAGAATAGGAGAAGGCAGAAGTATTGGTGTCTTCTGCCATCCCAGGCATAGGGCTTTGTCTACACTAGTGAAACCCCCAAAATCCCCCCGAATCTGGCCCAATAATGCCACACAGTGTGTAGTCTTTTCCCTGAATCTGGTGCAATAACGCCACATGATGTACAGCCTGTTCACACCAGACCTGGGGAATACCCGCTTAATCCAGGTTTTAGAAAACTTGTAGTTTTCGACTTCCGGTCGGCGTGGGGCTGTGAAAGGACACTAGGAGCGGGTGCTTGTGTGTTCGCCGGGTAGAAGGAGCCTGAGCAATAAATAATTACGCTCAGGAATTTTCCCTCTGTGAAAGGGGAAACAGAGTGGGCTTGGCAGGGGCTCATTCCAGGGCCCTGTGCCCCCTTTCTTTTCTGTCGACGAGAAGGGGTGCGCAGGACCAGCTGACAGAGCCTGAGAGCCGGCAACACTTCTGCCCGGTATCCCTCCGGGGAGAGGGGAAAGCAGCCTCACCGACTTAAAGAGAAGCCAGAATATTACCTGGCTGAGAGACGCTGGATTGAATCTGTGCATTGTGAGTCTGAACCTTGCAAAATCTTTCTCAGTGGTGTTATACTTAAACAGAAGGCTTTAAAAAGATAAGCGACAGAGAGACGGGGAGCTTGAGTTGGAGGGGCTCTGCCAAGACAGTGAACCTGAAGGTGAAGAGCTACGGCCGCAACGGAGACAAGACGGAGTGGGGAGCTGCGACGAGGAGTAGCAGAGAGGCAGCGAATCGAAAGGGGAGAAGAGAGAGAGAGAAAGGAACGTGTGGTGCGGCTTGGGAAGAAAAGAGTGTTAGAAGGTGGAGAAAGCGGAGAAAGACACTGATTCGAATTGGGGAAAGAAATATGGGGGCCGCCTGGGAGAAAGTTGGAGAAAGAAAGAAGGACTGAAAGGAAACAGGACGAGCTGAGCGGAGCAGCGCGCAGTGAAGATAACCTTGAAGTGAAGAAAAAGATACAGCTTAATTGGAGGGTACAAATGAAAGAGAATTAAAGGATTAAAGGATTGTAAACTTGAGGTGGAAAATGTACTAGAGAAAGGAAAAAGAAAAGAGGAAAAGATAGCTGGGAACTTGTAGAGGTGACGAATCGAAACGGCATGAGCAGCTGCTATATATGAGGTGGTAATAAATAAGAAGGGGGAGAGAAAGTTTGGAGGGTCAATAAAGCCAGTGTAAAGCTGGAGTAACTTGAGATAGCCCCCTGGCGTGGCATTGACCGTTGGTGTAAATTGGAGTAGTAACTTGAAGATAAAAACAGTAGAACAATTAATAGACCTAGCAGGAATAGATTATCGAAAGCGGTTTGGAAGGGGGAACGGGGGAGGAGGTTTAAAGCGAAAGTGGTAATTGAGTATCTGGGTGGTGCTTTGCTGTATCCCTTCCCTCTCCTCCTCCTTGCCTTCCTCAAAAAAACTTTGAGCTCAGTTTGTAGCCTTCTTCCACCTCTCCTTCTACCTATTAGCTACTCTGGGTTGTTGAAGAGGATAGATCCTTCATGGTAATTATATAACTATATAGGTATTTTGATGTGCTTAGTCTTGAATGTAACATACAATATATTATATACTCCAGTAAACTTTAGTATCTATGTAAACTGATTTATATTTGTGAAACTGTATTGTCACTGAATTTTTTTAATATACTATATATTATATATACCATCATATAGTATATATATATAATTCCTTGGATGCTTCTATATAGTATATACATAATTGACTTTGCTTTTGAGAATTAACTGCTACACAGTAGATCCTGAGAGAAATTTGAGAGGAAAAGGGAGATATAATGCTTGTTAAAAAACATACACAGCCACAAATTCATACTTTAATGACAAGACGTCATTCGGGAGAAATGCCAGATATCCAACAAACACTATTGCAAGCATTTAAGAAACTAAGAGAAGAAATGATATCGGAGATGAAGGAGATGAGGAGAGATGTAAAAAAGGAATTGGATGAATTTGGGAAAAAGCTGAATAAAATAACAACAGACATAGAGAAATTAAATGAAAAGGTAGAGGAACTTCAAGTAAAGTCCAAAAAGTTAGAAAAAACAACAGATAAAATGAATATAGAGCAGGAGCAAATTCAGGGGGGAAAATAGAATTACAATTGAAATTAAGAGAAAACTGTTTGAAATTAAGGGGTTTGGCAGAGATGGAAAATGAAGATTTATATGGAAGGTTACTACCAGGATTAGCAAATTATATTAAAATCCCCCTGGAGAGAATTGAATTTGAGGTGGATAGAATGTATAGAATAAACTTGAAGATAGCTAGACAAAGGATGCTCCCTCGGGATATTGTCATATACTTTACGAGAGGAAGGATCAGGGATCAAATATTGCAGGAAAACTTTGAAACCAAATTGGTGATAGAAGATAATGAAATTGAGATATACAAAGATATTCCACCCCAAATTCTAAAGAAGAGAAAGGACTATCAGTTTATCATTTCCAAACTTAGGAGAAAAGGAATTCAGTATAGATGGGGAAAAATAGAGGGAATAACAATTACATATAATCAAAGAAAATACAGATTAAATACGGTGAAGAAAGCAAAGGAATTTATAGGGAAATTCAAGAAAGAGTTTGGTGCTATAGAGAAAGTAACAAAAGACGAGGGTGACAGGGGAGAGTTAAGTACTTTAAAAAAGGGTAAAGGGAAAGTAAAAGAAAAACAAATAGCAGAGATTGAAAATATGAGAGGCAGTGTAGAAGACAATACGAGGGAAATAGGGGAAAAAGAAGAGAGTGAAGAAGAGGAACCGGAGATAGAGGAAATTGATGAGGAGGAGGATGTGGGAGAAATAGGAAGTGAAGAGGAGGAAGAAGAAGATCAAGAGGAAGAAATAGAGGATAGCTAAAATGAACAAATAAAAACAAATAAAAAAAATATTTCTTATTGTAAATAAATATATATAAGAAACAAAAAGAAATGATTGCAAATATGAAGATAAGTATCACATCCTGGAATGTGAAGGGGTTAAACTCCCCCCAAAAAAGAAACCAAATCTTCCATAGATTAGAAAAGATGAAAGCTGACATTACATGCATACAAGAAACTCATATAAGAGAAAAAGATCAAAGATTGTTGAAAAATAGAAGATTGGGACAGGAATTCATTAATTCAGGTCAGGAAAAGAAAAAAGGAATAGCTCTCTATATAAATAAAAAATGGTCAGCAAAAGAGATAATAAAAGATTCGAGTAGAAGATATATAGGAGTTGAAATAAACTTATTGGGGAAGAAAACTTTGATTATAGGTATATATGCACCGTCAGAAAACAAAGATGGATTCTATAGAAACCTATTGAAGACAATCTTAGATATTGATCATGATAGTATAATCTTTCTGGGAGACTGGAATGGAATCCCAGATCCGACAAAAGATAGAACAGTGGGAAAACAAAGAAAATTTTTGAAGCAAGGAAAATTACCAAATTTATTTTCAAAACTTGTGGAAAATTTATCATTGATAGATGTGTGGAGACACTTGTATGGAGAGAGGAAAGAATTCACTTTTTACTCCGAATGTCATAAATCTTCGTCACGGATAGATATGTTTATAGTATCTAGAAACATTACACCATATTTGGAAAAGATGGAAATACACCCGAAGATGTTATCAGATCATAATTTAATAGAAATGACATTAAAGGATACTAAAAGGGAATATAACTGGAGATTAAATGAAACAATATTACAAGAGGAAAAGATACAAGAGAAAGTAAGACAGGCTTTGAATAATTATTTCAAAGAAAATAAAAAGAGGAGACATCAATACAAAATGTTTGGGATGCGAGTAAAGCAGTTTTAAGAGGAATAATTATGCAAGCAAATTGGGAACATAATAAAAGGAAAAGAGAGAAAATTCGAAGGCTGCAGGATGTATTAAAAAAGAAAGAAAATGAAATTGATCCCACGAATACAGAAGTGAGAAAGGAATTAGAAATAATACAAGATCAAATGAGGAAGGAATACATGAATGAAATAGAAAAGAAAATGAGGTTTGCCAAACAGAGATATTATGAAGGCAGAAACAAAATTGGCAAATGGCTGGCATATAAGCTGAGAAAAGAACAAGAACGGAAACAGATCCTGAAAATAAAGGAAAATGGGAAAATAATAACACATTTGGGCAAAATCAGAAATTGTTTTCAGAGATATTATGCAAATCTGTTTAAAGAAAGGCAAATGAATGAGGAACGGAAAGGAAAAATTAAAGGATATTTAACTGCACAGAAATTGCAAAAAATAAGCGATTTGGATAGAGAAGAATTAGACAAAGGAATAACGACAACAGAAATTGAGCAAGCAATAAAAAACTTAAAAATGGGAAAAACTCCAGGCCCGGACGGGTTTCCAGCAATATATTATAAAAGATTTGAGGGAGAATTGAAAATTCCTCTTCAAAAACTATTTAACAAAATAATCATTGAAGGAAAAATGCCAGCATCTTGGGAAAATGCAAATATTACAGTAATACCAAAAGAAAATAAAAATCCGGAAAAATTTAAAAACTACAGACCTATTTCTTTATTGAACACTGATTACAAAATATATGCAATTATAATGGCAGAACGTTTGAAAAAAGTGTTGAATGGATGGATAGGCGAAGATCAAACAGGCTTTCTACCAAATAGACACCTGAGATACAACATAAGAAAAATACTGGATTTGATAGAATACTTTGATAAACATCCCGGAAAGAAACTTGCTTTAGTATGTTTAGACGCAGAAAAAGCCTTTGACAGCGTAAATTAGACTTGTATGCTGGAAACCTTGCAGGGACTGGGCATAGGACCAAAATTTATGAATGGAATTAAGGCGATCTATAATGAGCAAACTGCCCAAACCATAATAAATGGTCAACGGACAGGGAAAATAAGAATGGAAAAAGGGGTCCACCAAGGTTGCCCTCTGTCCCCCCTGTTATTTATAACAGTTTTGGAAATTGTATGTAGGGAGATAAGATCAACTGAAAGTATACAGGGTGTTCGAATTAAAAAACACAACTATAAGTTATCAGCCTTTGCAGATGATTTGGCAGTAACATTAGAAGATCCTTTAGAATCTATTCCAAATTTGCAGAGAGCTCTGGACAGATTTGGGGAGATTTCAGGGATAAGGATTAATAAAGAAAAAACGGAAATGTTAACTAAAAATATAGAGAAAACGGAGGAAGAGAAATTAAAAAAGATATCTGGTTATCGAGTAGAAAAGACAATTAGATATTTGGGGATAATAATAACAAAAAATAACATGGATTTGGTGGGAAATAATTATAAGAAGAAGTGGAAAGAGATTAGAAAAGACTTAGAGAATTGGAAACATCTGAACTTATCTATTCTGGGCAGAGTGGCAGCTGTTAAGATGACAATACTCCCAAAGATGTTGTATATTCTCCAGAACCTGCCGATATTGTGTAATGATAAACTATTCAAAGAGTGGGATAGAGACTTATCAAGATTTATATGGAATAATAGAAAACCGAGAATTAAGTGGAAAATATTGCAGGAAGAAACGGATAAGGGGGGCTTAAGTCTGCCAAATTTGAAGCTATACCACCAAGCATGTGCGCTAGTATGGCAATCGGAATGGTTTTCACTGAGCGACGATAAGATTATAACATTAGAGGGAATCGGATTAAGATATGGCTTTCATGCCTATTTGTGGTATCAGAAGGAGCAGACAGGCAAAAATTTCAGCAATCATTATGTTAGGAAATGTCTATTAAAAGCCTGGAAGGATTTGAAGAGGAAGATGTACTATAAATTACCTTTGTGGGTTTCCTCTCAGGAAGCCTTTAGGTGTACCGAGATGCCACACTTAGAAACATGGTGGACTTATGGAGATCTGATACATGTTCAAAAAGGAGGTATTAGACTGAAAACAAGGGAAGAGCTAGATTATGAACAAAAAAAGTGTAACTGGTTCCAATATAAGCAGATTATGGAGAGATACAACATGGATAAAAAGCTGGTAGGAATAGAAGAGTTAAGAACGGAATTTGATGAGTTGATAATGAATAAGAAAGACTTTAAAGTATCAAAGGTATACAAATTGCTGTTAAAACTAGATTTGGAAGCGGAGACAGTGAAGGAATTCATGATCAGATGGTCAAAAGATATAAGAAATAATATTCCAATAGAAGAATGGGAGATATTATGGGAAAAGAATATGAAATTTACAGTGAATAGTGAGTTAAAAGAAAATTGCTATAAAATGCAATACCGCTGGTATTTGACACCCTCAAGGTTAGCAAAAATGTATAAAGCAAAAGTAAACAAATGTTGGAAATGTGGAGATATTGAAGGTACCTTTTATCATATGTGGTGGTCATGCAAAGCTGCGAAGGAATATTGGACAAATATCCATAACTTGATAAGGAAAATAATCAAAATGAATTTTAGATTAAAACCAGAATTAAACCTATTAAACATGTTTGATAGAGATTTCCTGAAGGAAATTAAAAACATGATGCTTTGCATGGTCACCACAGCACAAATTGTGTACGCGAGGTATTGGAAATTAAAAACAGTACCAAATTGTGAGGAATGGATGAGAAAGTTGTGAGAGGTTGCCCAAATGGAACAACTTACTTGCTGGATTAAACAACAATCTTTAAGTGACTTCAGAAAAGAATGGAGTAGTATAATTGAGTATTGGAAATCTGAGAAAACCAGGATAAGAGAATTTTGGTTTGTAGACTAATTGAAGCATATTTAGAATGTATTAAATTTGTTAAAATATATAGAAATTAATAATTGCTGTATGTAAACTCTCTGTTGGAAACACAGGAGGAATGTTATCTACAAAGGTATATAACAGATGTGGGGGAATGGGATTCCTGTTATTAATGACTTAGAAGTATAAAAACATTTGAAAGGGGAGATAGAAAGCCAATGCTAGAAAGAAATCAAATTCAGACAACAGTGTAAAGGAAGTAATGAAATTTTTATTGTGTGGAAAAAGTTGAAAATATAATAAATAAATAAAAAAGAAAAGAAAAGAAAACTTGCAGTTTTCTCCAGAATTTGCATGAAACTCTAGAGAGAACTGTTGTGTGAACAATCCATCCACACTAGATGGATGGGGGGGGGGGAGGAAGGACAAGCACCCCCAGAGGTGCTGCCATTCCCCCCCCCCCTTGGTGCCACTTCCTCATTCCAAAGGCACAGCCCAGAGCTAATCACACTCTGAGGTCAAAACGCCTGGCCAGCCCCGCCACCACTAGGCTAGCCACCTGATCTGAATTCAGAGAGAGCAACTAGTGCTGGGGCTTTGCTTTTATTGAGTGCAGAGTCAAGTCCTAAGTGTGAGTAGCAGCTTTGAATGGAAGCCAAGTGTTTTAAAATACACTTCAAAAACAAATTTTCTGCTTCAATGGGGTAAAAATCCAAATGCAGATTCAGGCTTTGGCAGGCATGGTGCTTAAATCCAGGCCAGAGTTGTCTGAATTTCATGTGTCACACCTCCGGGCCAATGTAGTCTGAATTACACCTAGATTTTTATACACACAGCCACACACCTGTGCAGTCAAATCCATAGTCTTCTGCCCTCCTAGCCATAATCTGATGGGGCCAAAGATCACCCTTTCTCATTGAACACTGCCTCCAGTGCCATTGATTAAATCTTGGTCAGATTTAAATTAAATTAAATTAAATCCCCAAATCTAGGCATTTTCAAGAGACTTTTGCCCACACTCTTATCCCAGAGGGGCAGCAACGCAGACACAATCATACTCCCCATGACTTTTATCTCCCTTTCTAAGGGACCCTTTGGGAGACAGTGGGTGAACAAGGTAGGGATTCTCCAGCAAGACACCTAGCTTGCAGAACACCCTCCAAAGCTCCACTTAGCTTTGGAACTGAATCTCATGCATAGAGAGCAAATGTTGAAACCACAGTGACGATTCAATGCCTAATCCAGTGGTGGCTAAAGGAAAGTGGAGAAAGATGGCAAACTATAATTCCAAAGCTATAATTCCATTAGGAGCTGTGATAGTAACCCTGCTTAGCTTGGATCAAGGAGTCAGCGAATGATGGCAGTGAACATCCTGAATGACAGGTGCTGTCTGGTATCAGATGGGAAGTAGAATTCACCAGGGGAATGGTCTCTGACACCCCAATCCTTCTCCCCATTCCCACATTACTACAGCTCCAGATTTACCCACAAATATGTATTTTTAGTTATGAGGTTACCATTGTTTTGAGAGAAAGGGACACACTGGCTGTTCTAGGAGGAAACACAGCAGAGCATACTGTGGGATGGTGAAACGAGGCAGTATTAGCCATGGGATAGCTCAAGATAAGATAATCCTGTGCATAGAAAAGGGGGCCTCAGCATGAATCTTGACCCTAAATCTAGTTGCTACTTCCTTCTAGAGCAGAACCACAGAATCACCAGAACTTAAGTGCTGACCTACCAACTTTCCATTGTGAAGTCAAAAGCTTTCACGGCTGGCATCCATAGATTTTCCTTGGGGTTTTTTTCTAGGCTGTGAGGCCGTGTTCTGTAAGACCCAACCATTCTCTGAAGATGCCAGCCACAGATACAGTGAAACATCAGAAATAAACTCTTCCAGAACATGGCCTCACAGCCCAGAAAAAAAAAAAAAAACCAAGGAAAAACTTGCCATTGATTTAATTGGCCTGCTTTTGGGGGACTCAAAATTGGATTTAGGCCTTGATGTGGTGTGTGAATGGAAATCACTGCCTCTTCCTCTGACTCTATTGTCTCCCCACTTCATCCCTGTGGTAGGCAGAGTCCAGTCGGGGCCGCAGTGCTTCTCTTGCTTCCACCACTTCCCATTCAAGCTACCGCAGCCAGAAGGATGCCCTACGCCACCGCATCCTACACTTATCTGAACTGCTGCGGGTGGAGAGGAACAACCGAGATGACAATACCTCCTACTATGTGGAGCTGGTGACCAAGGCTGACCGGGAGAAGGCCCCTTCCATCCGCCAGACCTTTGAGCGCATCAACCAGCGCTCTTCAGCTAACATTGCCAATCTGGAACAGCGCCTGCAAGATTGCTGTGCCCAGCTGAAGAAGCTGGAGCAAAGGGTTCTGACCTCCCAGGAGAGCACCACCAGTGCCTCCTCTGCCCAGCAGCACCAGCATTTCTTCACCCCCAGGTCTAGCTTCCCTCGACTGCCACCCTTTCATCTACCCAGGATCCGCACTACAGAAACAGGGGTAGCAGAGGAAGTCAACCTCCCTCCCCTCTCAGAGAGCAAGGAAAATTGCCCTGTTCCAGAGCCTGCCCCAAAGCAATGCCTCGAAGAAGAAAGCAGGCGGAAGCTTCAGGAGTTGAAGGCCCAGTTGTTAGAGCTCAGGGAAGACAGCAAGGCCCTGGAGGATGAATGGCAAAGGATGGATGAGGGATGGAGGGCAGATAAACAGCAGATGATGGAATTCCTGCAGGAGGAGAAGAAGAGGTGGGCACATGCATTCTTGCGCGCAATAGGCTCGTATTCCATCTCCCTGACACCCTGTCCTCATATTTGGTGCTGCCTCCTTCTGCCCCTACCCAGTCTCCCACTTCCTGAGCCAGTGCCCATGGATTAGGTCTTTAAACCTCTGCTTTCCCTCAGTACTAGAAAACAGTCACTTCTCTGTTACTGGGTATGAGGAGTCTTTGTTATTTAAATGTACGTATATCCTGCCTCTCTGATAAAAGTGGTACATCTACCCCAGGGTCTCAACTCAGACTCAACTATCTTTTCCCTGTGTGGATCTAACAAAAATAATGCAGTTTGACATGAGATTGTGTGTCATGACTTCATCCTACAAAATCCTGGGATTTGTAGTTTGATGAGGCACCAGTACTCTTGGGCAGAGAAGGCCAAAGACCTTTTAAAACTACAAATCCCAGGATTCAATAGGAAGGAGCCATTGCAAACTGGATTTTTTGTGTAGTGTGGATTTAGCCCTAGAAGCAACATTCTTCTCTGTGCTGCTAATCCAGGACCATGGTACCAGGGGACCCTTCCACACTGCACAATTATAGTGCCATGACTCCATTCCTGGAGTCTCCAGTTTGGTCAGAGGTACCAGAGAAGTTATCTGGCTGAGAATTCTCTAAGTTGTTGTCAACTGTCGTTAAGTCAACTTCGATTTATGGCAGCCCTATGCACCTCCAAGTCACCCTATTATCAACATGCCTGCTCAGGTCTTGCAGACTCAGGGAGGTGGCCTCCGTGATTGGGTCTATCCACCTGTAATATGAATTTCATAAGGTTTACTTAGACAAGGGATAAAGGTGGTTTTGCCAGTTCCTTTTAAACCCCTCCCCTAAACTGCACACCCTAGGATGCCATGGCTATTAAAGTGGAATAATAACACTATAATTGTATAGTGTGAATGGGCATCTGATTATGCCAGGTATTTCAGGTTTACCAGCTCCACACTTTTCATGTTTCTCTTACATTGCATGAGAACCTATATACTGTCTTTCTTGTAATAGAAAAAGGAAATACATAATCCTTAGACACAGTGGAGTTCTGGAACTGATAATTGCCATCAGGTCAACTTTGATTTATGGCGAGCCTATGAGTAAGAGATCTCCAGGTCACCCTATCATCAACAACCCTGCTCAGGTCTTGCAAATTCAGGGCTGTGGTTTTCTTGATTGAGTCTATCCACCTGTAACATGATATTTCTTTCCTATTGCCTTCTACCTTGCCAAGCATTATTGTCTTTTCTAATGAGTTATGTCTTCTCATGGCCCAAATATGACAGCCTCAGTTTAGTCATCTTGACTTCTAGGGAGATTTCAGGCTTGATTTGCCCTAATACCCAATGGTTTGTCTTTTTGGCAATCCAGGGTATCCATAGATCTCTCCTCCAGAAACACATTTCAAGTGAATTGATTCTCTCCCTGTCAACTTTCTTCACTGTCCAACTTTCACAGCCATACATAGAAACTGTAAATATGATCGCATGAAAATCCTGCCTTTGGTATTCAGTGATATAGAGTTAAGGACAAATGAAAACAAATTTAGAGTAGTGAGCAACTATGATTATGGATGAAATGAAATACCTTCATTTCAGTCAGTTCAATTAATGTAGTTTCCTTCAGGGTCAAGCTCTGGGATTGAATAGAAATAGTTCTTCGAATTTGAAACAGATGAACAGTACTAATTGGTTGGTGTTTGTGATGTCACTGAGATATTTTCTACACCATCAATCCTTTGAGATTATTTATATTTCAAAAACATAAAAATGAATAATAATTAACAGGTGGTGAGTGAAAAGGAGGAAGAAATCCTGGCAGAGATTCTGTGAACAAACCAGCAGTGGCATCTAAAGTATATTTCTTCTCACTACCACCATTGTCTGGGCCAGAGAGAGAGAGAGAAAGAAGTGGGTAAAGGACAGCTTGCATACCTGTAACTGTAGTTCTTTGAGTGGTCATCTGTAAACTTGCACAAATTAATCCCAATGCACTGTGCAGGAGAAGGATAACTCATTTGTGTGAGTCACAGAGACCACAAAGAAGAAAGACAGGTTGCTTACCAGTAGGTAGTTCTTCAAGTGGTCATCTGTGGACTCACGCAAATGGGTTATCCTTTGTAGCACACCTAGATTGTGTGAGTCACAACGACCATAAAAAAGAACAAGTAGATTGCAGTGGTAAAGAAGAAAAGCAAGTCCAAGAAGCCCCTTCCTGGGGCATGGGCCTTTGCCCACGACTCTGCAGTCCTTATCCTTGGCACTTGCCCTTCTAGGTTTGTACCAGCACTGAAGAAATTGCTGTGAGCTTCCTTTTTCTTAAAGTTCTTAATCTTCCTTTTCACCCTCAGTCAATTCTACTAGAGGAAGTCAACAAAACCTGGCTACGAATGGCTCTAAAGTTTAAGTAACACAAAGGTTAATTCAATCCACAATCATATCTAACCCATCCCATGTTACTGTTAACATGTCCTTTCCTCACTAGTACTCAGCAGTATAACTTTTCACTATTCTTAGATTCAGTTCTCTATCTGCACAGAATTTCTCAGCTCCAATGTAACCCTAAACCCGGATGCCTTCTGTACCCATGAACCTCTCTCTTCCCCAGGCTGAGCCTGCTCATCTACTTCTTGACACTGCAAGTGTCAAATGAGGAAGCTGAGCCAGCTTGGTCCTAATCCATTTACCAGCAGTGAGTTAAGCTGAGGCTATAACAAGATCAGCCAGCTGGCTTGAGCTAGGGGTGGGGGACACGAGAGAAACGAGGAGAGCAGGATCAAACTGTTGAAGCTTACTCAGCCCTCCCCACTTGACTGTGCCATCCTTCCTCAGGCACTATAATTTGGAGGTGCAAGTGAACGACGTGATCCAGATCAATCTCAATGAGATCACCAATCTCAAACATGACTTGGCCTGCACTGAAGAGAAGATGGTCTACCAGTCTTACGAGAGGTCTCGGGACATCTGGGTAAGGGACTTCTATTTCTAGAAGTCCAGGATGTGTGTGTAGGAATATTTTAAAAACTGAAGGGGGGGGGAATAGGAAAATGGAGGAGGACGTTGCTGACCATGACGGGGAGAATGAGAGATATAGCACATCCCCCTCAAGCTCCAAAAACCAGCTTTAGATACAGAAGCATATTCCTGGGCAAAGCTTGTATTTACAGTGTCAAAGGAGGATGTCAGGAAACTCAGAGGATGCAGGTGATTATTAATAGTATGCATTAGAGGGGGTGGAATTCATTGGCATTAACCTTGTTAAAGAGCCCTGCAGAGGGCATTCTGTATTTCAGGATGGTGCCACCCACTGGAGCAGATGCAGGTGGAGGCTGGGGGGTGGGGAATGCTATGGGGTAGTTCCTGCTCCCACACAGGGAACTATTAGGAACACCCATTCACCTCAATATAAGACTTCGGCCCTAGTGGTATTTCCTGCAAATGATTACTCTTGCATCTGAAAGGTCCTTAGCAGAGGACAAATGGGATATGCAACAAAATGACGCAGCGTGAGGTGTGTTCCTGTTCAAGATTTTCCATTCCGTTTTCCTTCCATCACCTCCTTCCACCCACCCAGCCAACCCTCCAGCAGGCAGTCAGCACTCTGTGACCACTGAGCATCCCCAGTCTGCCTCAGAATGTTCCCACTCCCCCTGTTTTATACTTTTGAGAAGTTCCCCCAAGTTTCTCGGAGCCCGTTGATCCCTCTCTTGTGTGTGGATTTTGACTACATACCAAATGGCATGTGGGAAATTGCTATTAGTATAACATATGACAGACGCCTTAGAGAGAAGGAGACTATAATGTGATTGTTCAAATGCCAGGGAAGAGTTAGCTGTGACAGAGCCCAACTACATGGGAAATCCTGACCGCCTGCCTTCTTGTCTCTTTGGCAGGAGGTGCTGGAGTCCTACCAGACCCGGCTGGCCAAACTGGAAATGCAGCAGCAGGCCCAGCAACAAGAGGCAATGGAGCTGCCCCAGGCTAGTGTGTATAAACTTTACGGGCAGCTTATGAACCTCCTGCTGACTATCGCTGCCATTCTCCTGGTGTGTGCCTCCACCATTTCAGCCTGTGCCCTTCCTCTTCTGCGCACTCGCTGGCGTGCCATTACCACTCTACTTGTATTTATCATCATAACTGCTGCCTGGAACTACTTTCCTCATCTTGCCCATTTGGAATGGAAAACATGGCTTCCCTCAGCTTCATAACTAGGGAATAAAATGGCACACACATTTTCTTACCAGTTCCACTGCTTTACACCCTTCTCTAATGCGTATTTATTTCTTTATTTATTAAAAACAACACCCTATGTGTCTGCCTCTTTGTACTTTCCCATGTGCCTGAGTCTCCCTATAGCTATACCAAGATACATGTGACGAGTCATTCCATCTGACAAATCTAACACTGAGTTCCAGCGTCCCAAATGTATCTAAACAGACTGCAGGGAGCTTAAAGGCTCTGTGTCCATTCTTGACAAGAAAGTTCAACACAGGTGAGACAAAGAAAAAGACAGACACAGATCGAGAGAGAGAGAAAAAAAAAAACGTGTATCCATATACGTGCATGCACACACATTCTGAATTCATTGGTCTGAACACTGCAGTCTAACGATGGCTGTCTATCCAGCCTGGGAGGTATAGTGTATGCAGGGATTCTCACATGACATTTTGGCATCTGAATTGGAAAATCCAAATCACACGCACTATACCCGGATTAAGAAGAGGCCCTGTCTACTATTGTATTTGGCTCGTGCAGCTCCCCTTTATGTCTCTTGCTCAGGTGAGCATCCCTGTGGATTGTGTCAGATATATTTTTCTCCCAGCCTTGTTCTCTTCATGGTCCCCCAAGTTCTCCTGTCTGGGCAGCCATTTTACCATTCCTGATACCTCTAGGCATGTATTTGCTAGTAGTGAAACTTGTTCTTTCTGGGTCCTCTCTCCACACAGACACATACCTAATTTCTGCCACCCCTGTTGTCACCCCCAGCCCACCCCCATGCATAGCAAACACTTCTGGGCAAAGGGCATTCCTTTGCTTTGTGATCTTTTTCTTTTCCTTTTTCTTTTGGTAGGATAAGAACAGAGCTTTTATACAGAAGTTAAAAATCTTTATTCTCTATCTCACTCTCACTGCTGCAGATTTTTTTTTTTTTTTTTTTTTGGTCATTTCCCCCCATTGCATTTCTAGCTAGATGTCCCAGGGACACAATAGGCTTTAGTATCAAACACTATGTACAGAACGGTTCCATTTGAGCCATGCTGGGGAGAGAAGCATAAAGCCCCTGGGATGCCCAAGGTGGCTCACGCTGAGTCTCACTGGTTCTACCCCATGTCAGAATCATGCCCACGTTCAACAGAACTAGGATTCAATGCATCCAACTTGGCTGAGGCACAGACACCTCGGGGGACAAACTTTTTCTCTTGCTGAACCCCCTTCAATGCACTCCCTGGCACCAGTGAAAACTTCATAGGAGGGGCAGAGCAAAATGGAATCAGAATACGGCCTCTGTGGCCAAACTGTGGATGATCTTCCCTCTTGGAACACATCCGTCAGTCCATCCTGCCACAGGGTGGGGAGCGTGGGGATGCCGGGGTGGGTTCATTGCTGAGAGGGCCTCCGATAGACTTGCTTTACAAAAGCTATATGCTTTCCACGGGAACCCCCTTTATTCTGCCCCTCTTGGGAGACTGGGGGGGGGCGTACAAGGAGACTAATTCAGGACTTTGGGAAAGAGTGTCCAAGTAACACCCGCCAGGAAAGTGGCAGGAAGATTGGCATCTGAACAGGGAATCCCTTGCTCCCTTCACCCCCATCCCAAAGTAATTCTGAGAGGAAAGCAGGAACATTTCCCTCCCCCAAGCCACCGGAGAAATGGCAGCACTCCCAGCTTAGGGTACAGTGTAAGTTCAAAGGAGAGGGTCTGTGGAGATGGCAGGCCAGTATTTCATATGCTCAAAGGGAATCCATACGGCAGCTGTCCAGGAGGAAGGGGAAGTTCTCACTGGGGCTCTCCTGGGAGTCAGAGTCTCCTGTCTTGGTGTCTATTCAGGCAGGGGGCTCTTATGCTGGTGATACAGAGGAGTTAGAGACAGAGGAGACTTCAGTGCGGGAAGTCGAGGATAATTCAGAGCCATCCTCCACCTTCTTGCCAAAGAGCTGCAATATGCAGTTACGGAACTGCCAGGAGAAAAGGGGGGGTGGAGGGGGGGAGAAGGAGAGGGAAGGAAAAGTTAATCAGAACTGTGTGTGAGTTCTGCACTCCTCCAGCAGGTAGCCTAGAATTCTCTACGCCAAGGGTGGGAATCAGGTGGCTCTCCGGGTGTGGTCAGATTACGAGTCCCTCAGCCTTAGCCAGCATAGCAAATGGCGAGGGATACTGGAAGTTGCAATCCAACATCTGGAGTGCCACATGATTCTCACTCTGGCACTAGGTGATGCATACTGCATGTTGTTCTGTCTAAACTACACAGCCCTCTGATTTCTGTACTTTTCATCTCTTCTAGCTAACTCTGTTGCAGTCCATTTGGGGACCCAGGAAATTACCTGTCTGTTCATGAAGACGTAGATAATTGGGTTGTAGATGGTGGCGCTCTTTGCAAAGTAGGCAGGCAGAGCAGCTGCAAGGGGGTGGAAGGCATAGCCTGGGTTGGCAGCAGCAAAACAGGCAAAGACTGTATATGGTCCCCAGCAGAAGCAATAGGCAATGATCATGACCACTACCATCCTCGACACTTCCCTCTCCGCCTTCTGTGTGGATTCTGACTCTTTCTGCTGGGCAGCGACCTGTGCAAGAGGAAGGCAAGGAGTGAGGTTAAAAGGGGCATAACGTTTATGAAATGGTGAGGAGAGGGATTTAGTTTTCCTAGGTCACAAACCTGTCGCCAAGCTTTGTGGTGGTGGTCGTGGTGTGCCTTCGAGTTAGGTGAACCTATCGCAAGGTTTTCTTGGCCAGATTTGCTCAGTGAGGGTTTGCTTTTGGCTTCCTCTGAGGCTGAGAGAGTGTGACTTGCCCAAGGTCACCCAGCGGGTGTCCATGGCTGAGCGGGAATTTGAACCCTGGTCTCCAGAGTCATAGTCCAACGCTCAAACTAATACATCACACTGGCTCTCTCGACAGACTTAGGCTGTGTGGGGGAGAGAGGAAGGGCCCCGTGGTAAGCCACAACCAGTTAATTTCAAACAAGGTATCTTTTCATAAGCAAAATAATGTTAATAGAGAAGAAAGAAAAGAGAAATCCAATGGAAGCAGAGGATAAACCTCTTGGAAAGTTTAATAGGGATTTAAGGGCCAAGATGCTAGTATGTCCCTGGTATCTTGCTAGGGATGCAGGTATATAGAGGAAATCTGACTGGGACTGACAATGTGAACAAGGGGTTTTTATAAGGAAGATGGGCTGTCAGATGTCACTAACAAAAAAAGTGGAGACCCCAGTGAGGAATTCTAGAGGGTGTGGTAGTTTGAATGTGGGAGATGTTACATTTCCAAGGAGATTTTGCAAAAGGGACAGGATTAAAGTGAAGGTTTCTGTGTGAAGCTGTGTTCTTGGAAGGGTGAAAAGGACATAGGGATTCCACCTGGGAGGCAGAGTTGTGGTATAGTGTGAGTACCTACCGCACGGATAGCCATCCACACTTGCAGGTAGCAGAGAATGATGACAGCCAGGGGAATGAAGCAACAGGTGATCATGAGAACAATCATGTAAGACTGAACACCGGGGTCATCACTGCCACTGAATACATCTGGACCACATGAGGTCTTCAGGCCATGGGGCCAGTACCTAAAGGATGGGTTAGAGAGGGAGGAAGGTCATTTTCACACATGGCATTTAAAGCACATTGGAGACTCTCCTAGTGCTATTTATGTTAACAACAACTGACCTTTGTTCAGGGAAAAGAGAAAAGTGGATGCAAATTTATGATGCAAATTAACGCCTGGCTAATGTAAGTCTGACATTCACAGGACACATCAGTTGACACTTAAATTGTTCCAAACCACTTATTTAAATTCCCATCATGTGAGGCACAGCTTGAACTAAATACTCTTATATTGATTGTTGCTCAGAGCTTCCCAACCCCATGAAAATAATCCTCAGCCCCACCCGCCAAAAGCTGCTTCTGAAATCCCTGGGACTAAAAGAGACAGGTAATCTCTCCATCCCTCCACCTTGTTTCTTGCCAGCAAGGAATGCCATGAGCCAATACCACACGCAACAATTTCCCCCCTGTACTCATTAGGTGGACAGCCTAAACACTCTAAAGGCAACAGATCCCATCTGATCTTCGAAGCTAAGCAGGGTCAACTCTGCTTAGTACTTCGTCCACCAACAAATCCAAGTGCTGTAGGCTGTATTTCAGAGGAAGGAACTGGAAAAACCACCTGTGAGTATTTCTTGCCTGAGAAAACCCTATGAAATTCATGGGGTCACCATAACTTGATGGGAGACTTGAAGGCACACACGCACACGCACACACACTCATTTGCAGTAAACACAGCCCAAGAGTTCTGTGTTAGTTTGACAAACCTAATTGAATTTCTCTTGCCAATACATAACACTCTTGCTAATACAGGACACTTGAAGTGGAATATAATCACACCTTCCCTAAATCTGCTTCCCCCCTCATCCCCAACCTTTCCTTCCATGCCTACTATTCTCTTCATTGATGGTGCTTGCCTAGTCCCTCCCTCTCACACTCACCTACTCCAGCCAAAGATGGGTGGTGCTGTCCAGACGCAAGACCACACCCAAGAGAAGACAATACCAGCCATGGCCAGTTTGGCATCAAACTTGACGTTTCCAAAGGGCTTACAGACAACGACCCAGCGTTCCCAGGAAATAATGGCCAAAGACCAGAGGGCTGTGATGCCTACAAGGAAGAGGAGCACAGGGGATAGTTGTCACTAGCCAGGGGTGACATGGATTTCAGGGAGACACCTACACTGCAGCTTCAGAAAGCAGGATTCCATCTTCCTCCCAACTCATCTCCTACCACCTTTTGTAGTCTGCCTTTTCTGGATACTAAAACAGGAGCATAAAATAACAGTTGTGGGTGTGGTAGCAACCCAAATGGTTGTACTGAAACCTTTGTTAAATATCCTGCCAATTGAGCCCTGGAGAGCAATGGATTAGCATACATGAAGCAGCTAGGGACAGAGCGGGGAGGGGGGAATGAAATGTCCCTGCCCTAGAAATTCCTGATCAGAAGAAGCATAGTACAAGGAATATGATGGGGATCTCAGAGAAAAACAGGGCAGCCAGATGTCATTTTATAGGGGTAAACATACACATGAGGAGTGATAACATGTGGGAAGGATTGAAGGGAAGAGTGGGTGAAGCTGGGACATAGCCAATAAGTAGCCCATTGGTCTCTTACCACAAGCAGACACGGTGTATCCCTCCAACACACACATAGGGTGGCCAAGGATGAAATAGCCAGAGATCTGGTTGATGACACTGATGGTACTGGCAATAACTGTCTCGCCCAGATCAGCTACTGCCAAGTTCACCAGAATCCAGTTCAGCGGATGCCGTAGCTTCTTGAATTTGGCAGTGGCCACCAATACCAGACCATTGGTGAAGATTGAGGCAATGACCACAAAGATCATCCAGAGAGAAGTGATGTTGTAGACCCAGCGTGGGGCAATGTGATAGTTTGGACCTTCAAAGGGGCCTGCCAGAGGAGGGAAAAGGTTAGGAGTTAGAAGGAGACCCACCAGCATAAGCGTCATCACCGATGAATCCACAAAGGAGAGACAAGACAATGTCTTCTCCTTTCTTAATGCCACCACCCTCATAGATTATTCAGGACCCTTCTGCAGTTTTCATCCACTGGGAAAATGGAGGCATTTTACAGCTCTCCCTGGCTGGCATACTAAGACCTCCATACCCACAGCTGGATTAGCAACACCTCCTGAAGACCCTTTCAGATGCTCTCTCAGAAACCTCTGACAGATCGGACTTCTGGAGCATTCATCCCCATGGCCTTTATGATCTGGGTTGTAACCAGCTGGAGGAAGTCTCCCTCCTCCGATTTCCCTTGCTTTCTCAAAGACTCATCCCATCTCCAGGGAAACCCGTGTCCAGTCTCCAACCTTAGGTGTGCCCTTTGTGTTCTGCTGGGCTCACCCCGGGTGTTGTTGCTGTTGGTATAAGTGAATATGCTATCTCTTGTAGTGTCATCATCGTCATTGCGCCGCCGGGCAGCAAACACAGCCACATCCCAGGCTTCTGTCATGGCCCTTGCCGCCTTCCTTCCCACCCGCTACCAGCACTTGTTGTTTCTTGCTCCTTTCCCACTCCCTCACTTTTTCTTCCTAGTTTTGCTCTCCCACCCCTTCTCTTGCTTTTTCTCCCTCTTTTTTTCTCCTCTTCCCCTCTCTAACGCTCAGTCTCTCCCATCCGCACGTCTGCTGCAGGGTCCAGGGCACCGTCCATTTTTATACCCACCCCCCCAGGCGGATTAAACCCCTGGCTTGGAGAACAAGATCCCCAAAGCCCTTAAACGTTTTATCCCTTAATTGGGCTGTGATTTGGCCCCCTCCCTGTCTCATTTTCCTGCTCCCTCTCCCTGTTTGCAGCAGTATGAATAGCTCATGCCCCTCCTGCGTCACCCTGGGTGTATTTGCTGGACACTTCAGGTGAGGGATGAGCAGGGAGGGGTGATTATAGAGTCAAAAGAGCTCAGCTAATCCCTCTCAAGAATGGTCTTTCCTTGCAATTTCCTAATGGCCCATTTTTCTAACTAGGCCAAATGACCCTTTGGCCCAATTTTGCTATCAACAGAGATGGCTATTTGGCACTGACACTGAGCTCCAGCCCACCGTGGATGCCCAGCAAATATCACCACAAGTTGATATGCCAGAAAATAATCTGAGGGTCACAAAAACTAACCCCACAAAAGTATTCTTAAACAAACTAACATTTGCTAGAAAGGAAAGGTATGCTGAACTCAGGGGCATCATTCCTCAGAGCTTATTCACAGGGTACCCAAACCATTATTGGGCAAAAAAAAAAAAAAAAAAGTGCATGCCTAGGAATCTCATGCCCAGTGCAGGGCAAAATCACACCACACGCTAACAACTATTGTGTCGTTCTACTGCCATGTTCCAGATCCCAATGTACCCTGTGATATGAGGAAGAAGGAAAGGAGGCAGGGCCAAAGACACCCTCTGCCTGATAACTTGGGCCAGCAAGCCAAGGTGCACGACAGATTGGTGTGTTTTTTCCAAAAAAGGTCCAACTTGTCTAACTTGTGCCCATTTGCTGGGAAGCTGGATCTGGCTACGGTGGAATGTGCCTTGGTTACATCCTGTTTGGATTACTGTAGGGCACTCTACATGGAGCTGCCTTTGAAAAGTGCTCAGAAACTTCAGTTGGCCCAAAGAGCAGTAGCCAGGTTGTTAACTGGCAGCTGGCTACAGGAAGCACACAACTCCATTGTTGCAACAGCTCCATTGGCTGCCAGTCCATTTCTGGGCAGAATTCAGAGTGCTGGTTTTGACCTATAAAACTCTATATGGCTTGGATCCAGGCTATTATAAAGACCGTATCTCCTTGTATGAACCCATTAGATCAGTGGCTCTTAGCCTTTTCTTTACCATGGACCTCCTTTAAATATCTTTTGTTGCTGTGGACCCCCAAGACTTAACCCAAGATTTAAAACCCTAACAACAACAACAACAACAGCAAAATACCTAACAATAGCAATAATAATACAATTACACCATCCATTAAACCTTCCATCCACTGGAGGGGAAGGGAAGTCACTTCTTCTTCTTGCTGCAAGTTTGTGGCTGGAATGGATTGTATGGCAATGTGCAGGCCAAGCCAGCCAACTGGCCTTTCCCTTGGCTCCTGTCACGTGGCCACTCCACTGCAGAGAGGAGGTGAGGCAAGCAGCCTTCAAGGCTTTGCAGGCCCCCTGTGAGGACATTGTGGATCCCTGGGGGTCCACAGACAACAGGTTAAGAACCACTGCATTAGACTGCTAAGATCACCTTGGTTGCATTTACACAGGCAAATATTCCCCTAAATATACGGCTAAGATTGTTCATTGTTCCCACGGATCGCGCCACAGTATCGCCTCATTCAGAAGGGGGAAGGTAAAATACCCAAATATAGCGTCTCAGGGGATCGCACTATTTTTTCTGGCTCTTTGAAAAGTAGTGTGACAGCGCATTATTGATAGTGTAAACAACCATTTCACTAAGGGCTGTGTGAATTACCAGCAATCTTCCCAATACAGTTGCAGCAGAGCTGCACTGTGATTGGTTCTTATGATGAAGGGGTGGGCTGGCTAGATGTGGAGTCAGGAGGGAGATTCAGTAGCGATCCAGGAAATCTTAAAATCCTTCATGTCTACTGCTTGCTTTGGTGCCAAGGGAAGTCTATACAGGGAGCTACAGGTGGAAGGCAATGGCTCAGTGTTGATCAGCTGTTACCCACGGAGAAAAAAACCTTCGCGTCTGCATTTTGATTTGGGGCCAGGGAGCTACAGTAGGGAGGCAATGGTTCAGTGTCGATCAGCTGTTAACAACAGAGTTGGGGCCAGGGCAGACATTCCTATTGCATTCCTTTGTCCTTTTCTCCAATGCTTGGCCACGCCCCCCACATTTGCCTGTCTGAACCACAAAGTGGAAAAAAGAGCAACAAAATACAACTGTTTCCTCCATACACCATGTAAACTACCCACCACTAGTGCGAAAAAGCACTAAAGTGCAATTTATCGCTATAAAACCTGCCGTGTAATTGCAGCCCTGGAGAAACCCTTCTCTCTGTCCCATAACCTTTTCAGACTCGTTTGGTGGGAACAAGGGAGAGGGCCTTCCCGGCCGCTGCTCCCAAACTTTGAAACTCCCTCCCCAGAGAGGCCAGGCTGGCTCCATGCTTGCTCTCCTTCAGGCAGCAGGTTAAAACATTTTTGTGCCCATCGGGTTTTTACAAACTGACAAGGATTGGGCTTCGAAGGCTGAGCGGTGTTGTTTTTAAAAAATTTAAGGGTCTGTATAAAGTTTTAAAATGCATTTGAATATTTTAATGTTTTAATTTATAAACTGTTTAAATATTTTTTAAATTTTTATATTTATACTGTTATTTTTTACTTTTGTATTGTTTTTAATTTGTATTGCTTTAAATAAGTTGTTAGCCACCTTGAATCTCATTACCAGGAGAAAGGCATGATGATGATGATGATGATGACAATAATAATAATGAAGCAGCTTCAGCTCACCAATGCTGCCATTTAAACAGAGCTGGCTAAGAGACAAGAAGAGACAGAAATGTTACAGCAAGCCAGGTACACAAAACTATCCTATGTATACTTTAGTGCCATTAAGAGAGATACAGATAACAAGGAACAGTAAGACCCCCATACCCACAGGGGATTGGTTCCAGGGGGCCCATGGATACTGAAAACCGCAGAAAACAGTGAATGCCATTAAAAATAATGGGACTTCTGGTTTAAAATACCATAGAGTTGCCTTGGAGGACCTAGAAACCATCTAGAGAGGATGCCTCTCTAGGCATTTTCTAGAAAGATTCTATGGTAGGTGTGCTGTTTTGTGTCCCGTGGATAACTGAATCAGTGGATACAGGGGTCCTACTGTATTTCTTTTTCCAGCAATGAAAGTATAATTAAGTTACATTTCACTGTGATTGTAATGGTACAATTTAAACATATTTAGGGGTAATGCCAATCTGTTTTCAGTGGAACTGTAACTTTTAAGTTACTTTTCTTTTTTTAAAAAAAAATCTGTTTATTGATACTTATTAAAACATTACATCTATAAAAAATACATAAAAACAATATCACAATCACAATATAAACCTAATAGTTAATAAAACATAGGATTAAAAAAGAAAGAAAAAAGGACAAAAAACGAATAAACACATATACAGTTGTCCTTCCACATTCACGGATTTGGCATTCACAGATTTACGTATTCACGCATGAAAATATTCTTTAAAAAATAATAATCCAAAAAGCCAACCTTGATTTTGCCACCTTATATAAGGGACACCATTTTGCTATGCCATTGCATATAATGGGACTTGCGTATTTGCGGATTTGAGTATTCACAGGGGGTCCTGGAACCAAACCCCAGTGAATGTGAAGAGACAACTGTACATAAATTCTAACTTCCTTCTTTTAATCTGAGGTGGATATTGACTTATAATTCAATCAGTCTCCCCTCCCTTATTTTCTCCTTTTTCAATTTAATCCTTTCCTTACATGACTCTGTTGTCTATTCCATTTAATCCTTCATACTTTCACTTAATTTTTCAAGATTCTTATTCATTCTAATCCTTTAATCATAATCCCCCCTTTCTTTTCTAGGTAATTAATCACATCCCTCCATTCTTTTTTGAATTGATTTATTGTTTGGTCTCTCATTAAACAAGTATGTTTATCTGCCCCCATCATTTCATATACCTTTAATAACCAAGCTGAAATGTCTGGAATTTGTCTCTTTCCGTTTCTTTGTGTAAGTTTTTCTTGCCACCATAATCATGTAAAATAGTACTTTTCCATACTTATTTTCAAGATAGTTTCAGCTTTGTCCAATTTTCTAGATCTTTTCTAACCTCATTCCATGTTTTTTCATAATTGTTTTTAAATAGATTTGAATTCTTAGTTGAAATATCTATACCTAATTACTTAGCTTTTTTTCTATTTTAAACTCAGATATTTTTCCTAATTCTATCCTATCCACTGAATTCATATTCATAGTAAGTATCTTAATTTTTTCCCTTATTTATCTTAAGACCTGCACATTCTCCATGATCTTTTAAAGCTTGTAATAGAGGGTGGATACTTTCCAAGGGTTCCATAAGAAATATCACCACATCATCAGCATATGCCCTAAGTTTGTATTCAAAGTTTCTAATCGTCACACCTTGTATTGGCCTCTCTTCCCTGATTTTATTATTTAGCATTTCCAATGTGATAATAAAAAGTAACGGGGGAGAGGGCATCCTTGCCTAGTACCCCTTTGTATACTGCAGCTTTTGGTCTTTTCTCTGTTTATGATTATTTGTGCTTTCTGGTCTTTGTATATCATTCTGATCCATTTCAGAAAGTTTGTTCCCAATTCTGTTCTCTCCATTGTTTTTAACAAGAATTCCCAACTGACATAATCAAATGCTTTCTCAGCTTCCCAAAAAATGATTCCTAATTGTTTATCTGCCCTCTTTTCAAAGTATTCTATTACATCTAATAGTGGTCTTGTATTTTTTTTTATATGTTTATTCGGCGGGAATTCTCTTTGATCTTCATGAATCCAAGTATGTAAGATTTTCTTCAATCTATCTGTGAGGATGTTATCAAAAATATTATAATCAACATTGAGAAGAGAAATAGGCTTATAATGTTTTTATGGAATTTCCTTGCTTTCTTTTGGTATCAGAGTGATATTAGCTTCTGTCCATGTGGCTGGTAAGTAATCTGTAATAATAGAATTTATTGTATGTTGTAGTGGTACTGCAAGTTGTTCCTCTAAGTTTTAATAATATATTGCTGTGAAACCATCTGGTCCCGGTGCTTTACCTGACTTACAACGTTTAATTGATTCAATCACTTCCATTAAGGTTATTCTCTTATTTAACTTTTCTCTCTGATGTTCTATTTTCAGGATCTTTTGTTCATTCAAGTATTTCTCCATCTTCTCTAATTGAATTTGTCTGGATTTATATAATTCTGTATAAAAAAATTATGAAAACAGTTTTTGATTTCTCTTTGATCTGTAAAAATTTGATTATTTGGCATTCATCCATTTCTTTCCTTAATCTTAGCACTAACCATTTTTCTTGATATATTTAGCATTGCAAAATGTCTCTCCTTAGCATACTTTATTTTTTTTTCCTGTTTCCTCAGTTAACATAATAGATCTTTGATGTTATAGACTTTGTATTTCTTTCCTTGGCTCTTTCAGATAGGGATCCTCTTTTTAAAAAAAATTCTCTATTATAATTAATCATACAGACAAATACAAATTTACATATATTAGACAATTTAAGCATATTTTACATAATACACACAGACATACACAAGTACAAAATACATAATGAACTTCCCCATCTAATGAGACATCCGTTTAGAAAAAATAAAATTTTGAATTATCACCTCCTTACCAGCAAAATAACCATAAAAAAGGACACAATGTACATATTTTGAAATTCATGTATGAAATTTTTAAAAAATATTCCCATATTATCTATAATTTTAGCCTTGTGTCCAATTTATGTCCATCCAAAAGAAATATATAAGAAAGCAAATTCCCATCTTTGCGGAATTAAGTCTCTTTCTATTTTATCTTTCCACCTCTTATCTCCTCTTTTCCCTTTTATTTTCAGTCATACTTGTTCAAATCACAACAAAGACAATCAGTTGAAATAATACCATTCTCTCTTATTTTTATTGATTATACTGTATATACTATTTATTTTTTACTTGTTTTATCATTTCTTTTATTATCTAAAAGATGGGTAAGTTTATCCATCTCAGCTACTTCTGTTACTTTTACAATCCATTCTTCTTCTGAGGGTATTGTGGTTTTCCTCCAATGGCTAGCATAAACAATCCTCACTGTTATTATCATATGCCATATTAGCCTCTCTGTAATTTCATTAATATTCTCGTTAAAAATAAATATCTCCAATAGAAATATCTCTGGAGACATATCAATTTTCATTTTAATAATGTTTATTATTTTGGAATGTATCCAATACCAAAATTTCTTTGCCCTATTCCACCCACCATTGGTGGAAGAAGGTACCTTTTTCTTGCTGACACTTCCAACATCTGTTTTGTGCATTGCCTGATATTTTTGCGATTCTTACTGGAGAAAGCTACTATCTAAACATTAATTTCAAGGCATTTTCTTGCAAACTGTAAGATCCGGTAAATTTAATAATCATTGTCCATGCTTTTCCCCAGTCCTCCAGCCTGATATCATGGCCAATCTCTATTGACCATTTGACCATGTATTCTTTACTACCTCCTCTTCCATATTAAGTCATAAAAGCAATTGATACAGTCTGGATAATAAATGTTGGTTTCCTTTTCCTAAAATTAGTTTGAATTCAGTTGGTATTAATTCAATTCCTCCTTCCGACATATCTTTTTTGAATTGCTCTTTTAGCTGGAGAAAAGGAAACCAATTGATTTTTATTCCTTCTTGGTACAGCTGTTGTGGGTTTTTCAATTGAACTGAACCATTTGATGTCTGAACTCATTCTCTGTAAGTGACCCATTCCATATCTCTCCTAAGACTTTTCATGGAAAGAGCTTCTATGGGGGATACACAAGCTGGATGTTTTGGACATAGGAATCTTCTATATCTCAGCCAAACTTTGTATAAAGATTTTCGAATTATATGACTGTTAAATTGTTTTTGAACATTGACTTTTTGGTACCACAAGAAGAAATGCCATCCAAAATGTAAGTCATGGCCTTCTAACATTAAAAGTTTTGGGCTATCCAAAGTAAACCAAGGTTTTATTCACATCATACAACTTGCTTCATAGTTTACAGTTGTCCCTTCATATTCGCTGGGGTTTGGTTCTAGGACCACCCCCCCCCCCCCGTGGACACCAAAATCCATGAATACTGAAGTTCCATTATATGCAATGGCATAGCAAAATGGTGTCCCTTCTATAAGATGGCAAAATCAAGGTTTGCTTTTTGGATTATTTTTTAAAGAATATTCTCAAATCGTGGATACTTAAATCCATGGATATGGAGGGACAACTGTATTCTTATATCAGGAAGACTAAATCCTCCTCTCCTCCTAAAATCTGTCATTGCCTTAAATGTTGTTTTTGATTTCTTCCCAAGTCGCAAAAGGTCCAACAAATCTTTATTATACTCTTTGAACCACTTTTATGGAATGGTCACTGGGACCATTTGAAATAAAAATAGTAATTTGGGCAAGATACTCATTTTGATTAGGGACATTCTCCCCATCAAGGATAAGCCCAATGTCTTCCACATTCCAATTTTTTCCCAGATTTTCTTCCACAGTGACATATAATTGTTCTGGAATATTTGATTGTTATTATTTAAAAGTGTAATACCTAAGTATTTTACTTTGTCTACAAATCTTAGTCCTGACATTCTTTCCAATAGCTCGATTTCTTCTTTTTTTAAGTTTTTGGCAAGAATTTTAGTTTTGTCTTTATTAACTCTAAATCCTGTCAATTGCCCAAATGTATTCAGACGCTCATTTATTTTCATCACTTGCTGCAACAGGTCTTCAAGCTAGAGAACTACATCATCAGCAAATGCTTTATAATACTTATACTTCTCATTTCCAATTTTAATAACATGTATTGAATCTTGATGTTGAATTTCCCTAAGAAGCACTTCTAATACCAAAATAAACAATAAAGGAGACAGAGGGCAACCCTGTCATGTCCCTTTTTCAATTGAATTTTTTAAAATCTTTCCACATTGACAACCAGGTGGGCTTCTTGCTCTATGTAAATAGCCTTTATCCAAGATTAAAAGTTCTCTCCAAATTCTATTTGTTTCTAAAGTTTCCAAAAGAAAAGTCCACCTCACATTGTCAAATGCCTTCTCTGCATCTAAAAAGTCAATACACCTTTTTTATCATTATGAAAGTCAAAGTATTCTATAACATCTAACGTAGTTCTCATATTTTCTCTCATATACCTCCTTGGAAGAAATCCTGATTGATCACTTCCAATATATTGTAACAGAATCTTTTTTAATTTGCGCTAAAATAGACGAGAGTATTTTGTAATCTTCATTAAGTAGTGTTATTGGTCTAAATTCTTTTGAAGTTAGATATTCTGCATCAGTTTTTGGTATTAGTGTAATACAAGCTTCTTTACAGCTGTTTGGAAGAAGATCAGTATCTTTAATTATGTTTAATGTCTTTTGTAAGGATTTCATTAATTGTTCTTTAAAACACTGGTAGTACTTACCAGGTAGTCCATCTGGACCTGGTGTTTTATTAAGTTTTAATCTATCAATGGCTTCACTAACTTCAACCATAGAAATTGGTTTATTCAATATTTCTATGTGTTCTTCTTCTAGGTGTGCTAAATTCGTTGGATGGAGAAATATTTCAATCTTTTTAATATCAGATAGGGATCCTCTTTCAATAACTGTTCATTCTTTTTTGTTTCTTCATGAAGCATTGTTAAATTTTCATTTTTTCTTCATTAGTTCATGTTTTTGTTGTATTAAAAAAATCTTCAGTAGGGCTTTACTTGTGTCCCAGACTACATTTATATCCACTCCCTTGTTTAAGTTTTCTTCCAAAAATAATTTTAAAGTTGTTTTTGCTTTTCCCACAGTTTTCTCATTCTTTAATAGATAGTCATCTAGATGCCAACTGTATTCCTTATTCCCACTTTTAATCGTCATTGAGATCAGATTGTGATCCAACATAATTCTTGGTAATATTTCTACCTTTTCTGCTTTTAAAGAAATTAATTTTGTTCTTAAAAATAAATCAGTTCTGGACCAGGACTTATGCTGGTCAGAATAAACATAAAGTCTTTTACATTATTGTTTTAAAGTCTCCAAATGTCCTCTAACACCAGAGTTTCCTTCAAATAAAAAAATGCTTTTGGCAATTTCCCTTGACTTCCTACATTCCTCTTTGTTGTTTTTATATCTGTTTCTGGCTTCAATATACCAGTCCAGTCCCCCCAACAAAACTATACTTTCATATATATATATATATATATATATATTCATATAATACCTCCCATAATCTTTCATAAGACTCCATTTTCTTCTGAACTGGTGCATACACTCCTACCACAAATATCTTTTGACTTTGCCATTCTAATTGAACACCAATGTAGTGACTTTTGAAATCAGAGAAAAGTTCTTCAGCTGATATATCTGAGTTTATATAAATTGCCACCCCCTTTTTCTTCTTCTCTGCTGCAGAGATAAATAATTTCCCTAGCTTCAAGTTTTTAGCTAATCTAATATCTTTCCTCCCTATATGTGTCTCCTGGAGACATGTTACATCCAATTTTAATTTTCTTAAATAATGAAAAAAATTACAATGCTTTTGTGGACTGTTTAAAGTGTTGGCATTCCAAGATAAAAATGTAAGCTTCTTCAGATACATCATCAGATTTTCCCTGTAATTCTTCCTCTTCCCTTTCCTCAACCCCTACTTCTTCTGCTTCTTTTTGTATAGCTGTTGTTTCAGATTCTTCTTGACCTTTTTAAACTTTGATCTCTTTTTCTCTGTGCCCTTCTTTTAAATTCTCTAAATCTCCCTCGTTCGTTTATATCTTCTTTCTCTTGTCCATCTTGCCTTTCTTGCTCTTTTCTCTTTTCTGATGATAAATCTTCTTTAAATGTTTCACAGAAGTCTTTCACTTTTTCAGTTGTGTTAATCCTGATCCTTCTTTGATTATATTCAAAAGAGAGTCCTTCTGGTGTTTCCCACCTATAAAAAGTTTATTGTAACTAAGCTTCTGAATTAAAAAAAAGAGTAGTCTTTCCTTCTTTGTAAAATGTTTCCTGGAATATCCTAAATAACTGAACTTCAATCTGATTAATTGTCAAAGGCTCTTCCCTGTATTGACTTAATATCTCCTCTTTGATACATGATCTAACAAAGTAAATCATAATATCCCTAGGAAGATTTTTTTTGTTTGGCTCTCCAAGAAGTTACTTAAGTTACTTTTCAAGTGACATGGTTCAAATGTTGGCTCATGCACTTCTCTTGAGCTCTGTTGAGGCAAAGATGGGGTGAACGGGAGGAGAGTGTGTTTAGCACTACAGGCCAGTAGCTTGTACCATTCAGAGGATAAAAAATAACAATAAAACTATTGTTAAAGAGTTAAGAAATAAGGAAGTAAAAGTTGCCTTTAACAAATTGCAGCTGTAATGATAACTAACAAAAATTGAATCCCTCATTTCTATAACTGTAGCAAACTATGTAGGACATTATCACACGAGGCTCATATTCAGGAATTACAGCAAGATACTAGCAGACGTGGTCCTTTCTTATCGCACATTGTTGTCTCTCCCATTGCTGTCTTGCCGTTCATCTGCTTCTGCATGTTATCATTGACTGGGGAAACCCATCAATAGTTCACAATATCACTGCTATGGCAGCATTCACCTTTGTGTGATAAGATATTTCCGTGGCATTAGCGATATGAAGGAAGTTGCATGGCATGAAGAGGCCATGTGACTTCCTCTCCAACCCCTCGCAATTCCAGGCCAGTGAACATTGCTTTTTCTCCATGCCTTTCTTTTTTCTTTATCTTTTTTCTTTTGTTAATGGCCATGCTTGCATACTTATGGGGAAACAATAAAAAAAATTAACCATTTCCCCATAATTACACAATCACAGCCACACAAAAAAGAAAGAAAAAAGAAAGGCAAGCTGGCACGGAGTGGTGGGGTTATGGAGCTGATGTGATAGGACACAAATTGCCAAACCAGCACAATTGCAGTGTACCTGCACAAGCAAAGAGGCATTGCAATAGTTTTGGCTTCAGTACTAGTATGTTCCCATTTGCTTCACTAACGTGACTGCTGTGAGAAAGGAGGTTGGTGTGATAATGTTCTACTTTTCCAAACTCGATTTGCAGTATGGAAGATCTAGATTCTGGCTATTTGGTCTGACATATATAGCATTGGGGCTCATTTTTCTGTTATACCACCCTAGAGACATGTCTGTTGGTAGAAAAGGGCTAATGCAGCTAGTTAATCATTAACAGACTAAAAAGTCTAATTAAACTACATGTGCAATAGAAATGAGGGGGGGTAACTATTACATTTATGTTTAATTGCCATTTAAGTTAAAATCCTATTCTAGAACCCTTTTCAAAATGAAGCTGGAGAAGGTCAGTGGTGATTTTACTTAGCGCCCACTCCCTCTGTCCCTGCCTTGATAATCCAATTTCAAACTGGATTATTTGCCGTGGCTCCTTCCTATAGAATCCTGGGATTTGTGGTTTTACAAGGTCTTTAGTCTTCTCTGCCAAAGAGTGCTGGTGCCTCACTAAACTACAAATCCCAGGATTCCATAGGAAGGAGCCCTGGCAAATAATCCATTTTCAAAGAGGATTATTTGTGTAGCGTGGATGCACCTTTGACCTTGAGAAACAAGGAAACAGCTACATGACTTTCTGAAAACCCACTTTCTCATCCACCACAAGAGAATTCTTCTTTTGCTTTTTTCTTCCCTCCCTCCCATATAATAATCTTCTTAACTTTCCACTTTCTTTTTGTCAGATTCCTACATGGATCCCAGAAAAAGTTCCAGGGATCAATTTCTTGGGAGAGATGAGAAATCGGTGTGGTGGCCAGTGTAGAATCACAGAGGACCACCTGGATGCAAAGAAGCCCGGCCCTCTTTCAAGCCACCCTTACCACTTCTTTCTTTAAAATCTTTTAATCTTGCAATTAACTATCATAATCTAATGATGAACAATAATCTAACAAAGATTCTGACAGCAGTTTGCATATATTAAAAACCAGCTGGGAAATGTAAAATCTGCTGGCTCTTTTGCAAACTCAGTTAATTAAATGATAACTTAATTTGGGTCCCACTTAAACCAATTAAGTTAAAAACACATATATTTGTCTCTTTTGTTAGAAAAAAATCTGATTTAACTGATATGTTATTTGATTTTAATTTGTTTCTATCAGTTCACTGTCAAACAACTCATCAGATATCAACACAGCATCAGCACTCACCCTATTGAGACATAGGACATTTTCAGATGGCGCCAAATACCCTGTTCCTGCCCCGCCACCTCCATTCCCGTTCCTGCCACAGAATAGAAGAAAAATGTTCCCACCAGTTACCTTCATTCCATGGCAGGAACATCCTCCCCCTCCCCTTGCTGGCCGGTCGTAAATGCAGCCATTGTAAGGCTGCATTTATGACCGCCAAATGAAATTGTGCACGTTCTCACAAGAGAACAGGCACGTGGCAAATTAAAAAAAAATAAAATGTCGAAACAGTACACCAAGCACAAAAACACAGAAAATAAAAAACAAATAACCCCGGGGCGGGGGGAAGGGTGCCACTTACCTGGATGTCCCAATCATGCCCAGAAGTGCTGGGAATGGACCTCTTCCCCTGTGGCTGTTATCTCGGAACAGAAACGGGGCTCTTTTTCCCACATCCTGTTTCCGTGACAGACATGGAACGCGTGGTCTGTTCACGATGTTTCATTGTGAATAGAATATTCCAGGGCCAGCACGGGGGCAGGACGGGAGCAGGATGGAACAGGTCAATGTCGTCCGAAAGGGAGACCCTTTCTCAACCCTGTTCTAAAATCTCCATATAGTTTTGGAAGGTGACCAGTCTTTACCTATGTTGTGTATTAGATACATATGCCAGCTAGGATGCTTTCACAGTGCCTTAAGGGTGTTCTAAATGGCGAAAATATTCCTCATAGAATTCAAGGAGAATTCGATTTGTCTTAATGGGATCCCGCATCAATCCACTGTATTTGGAAGGAGGGGGGCCAAAAACTCCAAAAACACCGTAGGAAAAGCCTTCGTGGCTTTCCCTGAAGTTTTTAAAAAGCTCTGCAGGGAATGCACATTCCTGCTCGTTGGGACAACCAATTTGCTTTGGTGTGCATTCCTGATAAGAGTGGAAATGGAAAGCTGAATGTTTGGGCGTGCATGGGGGGGGCGGGGCATGCTAACAAGGCAAGCGCCTGAAACCACCATGTTGGATTTTTGCAGGCAATCCGAAGAGCAGAGATTTGTACAGCAGGAGGAGCTCAGAGTATCATTCTGAGGGTCATGCAGCAAACCAGTGGCATGGAGGTATGAAGAGGAACTGCAGACTGGTAATACAGACCGACAAGGTGACAGGAGGAAGATGAACTGTGGACCCTTTTGTGGTGTCTTAGGGTGATATTTATATTCAATATTTCCCTTGAAGGGATGGGTTTTAGAGTGGAACACAATGTCTACCAGAGATTCCCAGGATTGGACAAAGGATTCTCTGGATGTGTTAATGATTGTTGATGGGCTGGACATTTGGGACTCACTGGGCCAAGCAACCCTCTATTGTGAATGAGGGGAAAGAGGAAATCACCGTTTTGCAATCACTGAGTGCTCTGCTATCCTTGATTGGATTAGTGGATGACTCACATCCAGTGGTTCCCAGGAAGAACTTGGACCTGGGTATGACCTCTTTAAGGAATTTGGAAGGCCCCTCCCTAGGCTGTGCATTACTCTGGCCTTAGTATGTGGGGAGTCCCTGGTTTACTTACCAACCATGTGGTGGGCCATAGCCAGCCAAATTATTACATATTGCCAATTATGATTTAATGAAAGGTGGGGGCTGTCAAGGCAGGTAACAGTGGAAGAGGAACAGTGAGTGTCTGTAGGATCTGATTTCCCAAAACTACTTGTAAATATATCCTTAATTGAAAGCACCATGCAGCACATCATCATATATAACATAAAGTTGTGGCACCCAACATTGGCCCACAGTCTGAAGGGGAAAAACACACTGTAATGAATGCAACACTTTCATGAAAGTGGGGCTACCATCAGCTATCCTCAGAAGCCCCCTCCACTGGCCTAATAATACTGATAATCAATGTTGGAAATGTGAGAAGGCAATTGGTAGCTTCTTCCATATGTGGTGGGATTGTTCAGAAATGAGAAAATTCTGGCTTATGATAAAATCTAAAATGCAAAAAATTATCCAAATGAAAATTGAATTAAAACCAGAATTCTTTCTGTTGGGAATTTTCCATTTTGAAAAGTATATAGAAAAACAGATTGGTAAACTTAGGTGGCATATGGTATCTGCTGCCAGAATTCTTCTTGCTAAATATTGGAGGTCATGTGCAGTACCTTCTGAAGATGAATGGATGGAAAAAATAATAGAAATTGCTGGAATGGACAAACTTACTTATATTTTAGATGGGAAACCTAATTGTAAATTTGTAAAAGATTGGGAAAAGCTTCAAAATTACCTAAGAATCAACTATGGGTCCATAATGTCTGTGAGTTTTAAAGTATAGAGGGGGGGGGGAAGATGTGGCTAACTATTTATGGAAAAACATATGTTGTAAAAGACAATAACTTAGAGGAGATTGGAAGAGAAGAAAATAATTAAAATCTACTCTTGGTTATTCCCCTCGTGCTTCTAAGGTTTAGAAAAGGAAGGTAAATTAACTATAGCTGACACCTTTCAATATGGGAAGTGAAATGTTTTGAAATATTTGAATTAGTAAATTAAAGAGATGGTGTTTTATTCAATGTTATATATTAAGGGAAGGGGGAGGGATAAGTAGGGAAGGGAGGGGATAAGAATCATGTGTAATATTGTGCAAGGTTAATATGAACTGTCTGTTTTCATGTTTGTTTGTTTGGATGGATGAATGGGTGGATATGCTTGAAACTGTATAATAAAAATATTTTTTAAAAAAAAGAAAAGAAGAAAAGGGATTTTATAGTTTTTCAGCAAAGAACCTTGTGGCACCTTAAAGACTAACATGATTTATTTGGTATAAGCCACATACTAGGCTTAAAACATGTTGGCCTTTAAGGTGCCACAATATTCTTTGTTATTTGCTGTAACAGACTTGGACAGCTGCCACACTGCAGAAATAATCCAGTTTGACACCGCTTTAACTGCCATGCCTCAATGCTATGGAATTCTGGGGTTTGAAGCTTTGTGAGATATTTAGCCTTCCCTGTCAGAGAACTCTGGTGTCACAACAAACTACAGATCCCAGGATTCCTTAGGATAGAGCCTTGATAGTTAAAGTGCTGTCAAACTATATTATTTTTGCAGTGTGGCAGCAGCCTAACACAGTCAACCCCCTAGAAATTAATGGTTTGCTTTCCCCTCACTCCTGTTGTGTCATGTCTTTTTAGAATTTTGACTATAAGCCCGAGGGCAGTGTCTTCTCTTTAAAAACAAAACAAACCACCCTGACACATAAGCCATTCTGAGAGCATTTTCAGCTGTACAGTAGCTTATATGCTACTGACAAATAAAAACTCTCCACTATACCATAGCTGTACAGCCTTGAACCAGTTGAATCCTGTCCTCTTTCCTGCACAGTAACAAACAAGGCTCCAGTGTGAGGGATTTTCTCAGCATCACAGTGTTTCCTACTAAAACACATACCACCACAGTCCAGCCTTCTATGTTTCACAGCTAAAGAAATCCCAGTATTTTTTCCTATGCTTTTTAATGTGGTAAAAGGGGGCATTTATTCTCTCTCTCTCTCTCACACACACACACACACATTTCTTCCCCCTCACCCCACTTGAGATTGTCAAACAAATTTTCACACAATAAAATTCTTCTGCAAAACATGTTCTGTCAATCCAGTTTCCCTGTTGTTAACTGCCCTCAAGTCAACTTTGATTTATGGCAACCCCATGAATGACAGATCTCCAAGTCACGCTGTCATCCAACAGCCCTGCTCAGGTCTTGCAGACTCAGGGCATCTCTGAATGTTGAGTCCATCCACCTGGAATGCGGTCTTCCTCTTTTCCTACTGCCTCCTACCTTATTCAGCATTATTGTCTTTTCTAGTGAGACATGTCTTCTCATGATATGGCCAAAGTACGACAATCTCAATTTAGTCATTTTGGCTTCCAGGGAGAGTTAAGGCTCAATTTGCTCTAGGACCTACTTATTTGTCTTTTTAGTAGTCAAAGGTATCCATAGACCTCTTCTCCAGCACCACATTTCAAATGATTGATTTTCTTCCCATCAACTTTCTTCACTGTCCAGCTTTCACAACCATACATAGAAATGGGAAATGCTGTGGCATGGACAACCAAGATACTCTTTCTCTCTTTCTCTGGCTTTTCTTCGCAAATGAAGATTCAGGAAGGACTCATCCCGCGCTTTCTGCAAGCGTACTGATGACTAAAAAGGCCAATCCGAGATAAATAAGTCCAGTTGCAGAAAACACAGCAGAAGGTCTCCTTGGGTGATGTTTTAGGGTTGTGATTCTTTCTGCGTTGTCGCTTCTCTTCAAGACTTGTTCATCATGAGTTCTCAAATAAGGCTGCAGCATTGTGGATAGTGAATTTCCATGCCTCCCGATGTGAGGCCAGGGCAGACCATTGTTGATGATCAATTTGGCCGAGCCTGAGATGTTGTTTCAGGGAGTCCTTGTATCACTTTTTTGGAGTGCCCCTCTTACGCTGACCCGTGGCGAGTTCACCGTAGAGTACTATTTTTGGGAGACCTCCATCCTAGAAACATGCCCTGCCCAGCACAGCTGCATTCTCAATATCATGTCCTCAATGCTGGTGATCCCTGCTTGCTCAAGAACAGCAACATTCATCACATAGTCAGTCCAGTGTATATTTAGGATTGTGTGTATACAATGCACCACAGGATGAACACCACCATCCCTACATTGCCATAGACAAATCTGTGCTTAAGTCCGTTCAGCAGTTCACCTACCAAGGAAGCATCATCTCCTCAGATACCAAGATTGACAAAGAGATCGATCACAGATTAGCAAAGGCATATAGCGCATTTGGAAGACTTTACAAAAGAGTCTGGAGTAATAAACACCCGAGGCGAAGCATAAAAATCAGTGTGTATAGAGCCATTGTACTGTCTATTCTCCTTTACGGGTCTGAAACATGGGTCACCTATCGCCAACACGATTCCTCGAACGCTTTCATCAGCGCTCAATCAAGATACTATATGTCATTGAATCCTAAAGCCAGCAGTATTCCATGATATATCTTGACACTTCAGGATCTTGTCGAGTTCCTTCACAGCTTCCCTTCCAAGTCTTAGTCTTCTTCTGATTTCTTGACTGCAGTCTCCATTCTGATGGAGACTGCCAAGATACAGACTTGAAGTTTTTCAGTGTCTTCATCATCTGTAAATCATCTGTGGTCATTATTTTTGTTTCCTTAATATTCAACAATAAAGCTACACTTTCTTCTTTGACTTTCTTCAGTAATTGTTCTAAGACTTTGCTATTTTCTGTTAGTAGTATGGTGTCATCTGTATATCTTAAATTGTTAGTGTTCCTTCCTCCAAGTTTCATGCCTCTCTCCTTAAGAATCTAATCCTGCATTATGTCTGATATGCTCAGCATACAAGTTAAACAGATAGGGTCATAAAAATGTAGCCTTGCTTGACCCCCTTGCCAATAGGAAACCATTCACTAACAGTAGCCTCTTGTCTTGAGTACAGGTTACGCATCAGTACAATCAAATGTTGTGGCACAGAAAGAGCAATCCGTAGTTTTTCACAATCAAACCATGGATAATAGCGAATGCCATTGAAAATAATGGGACTTACAGTTTAAAATACCATAGAGTTACCTTGGAGGACCTAGAAAATGGCTAGAGAGGATACATTTTCTAGGAAAACTCTATGGTAGGTGTGTTGTTTTGTGCCCTGTGGATAACTGAATTAGTGGATAATGAATCAGTGGATATGAGAGTCCTACTGTTTTCTTTTGTAATGTAGTGTTGTATGTTTTCTTTTCTTTATATTCCTATATAGTTTTATGTGACAGAAAATTCTTTTAATTAAAAAAAACTTTAAAAAAAAACCCTAAATGGCTTGGGACCTCAATATCTGAGTGGGTGTCTTTGCTTACATATGTCTTCTCGAGAACTGAGGTATAATAGAATGGCTGCCCCTCATGTCCCACCAGTGAGGGTAGTACACTGTGGAGACACAGGACAGGGCCTTCTCTGTAGTGGCACCCCAACTGTGGAATGTCTTCTCCTTGGAGGCCCAGTTAGTGCTACCTTGGCTTAATTTGGCTGCCAAGTAAAGACACAGGTCTTTGTGAAAGCCTTTGGGGCATGACACGTGGTTTTAAACTGCTTGCAACACTTTAGAGAGAGCCAGGGTGGTGTAGCGATTGGAGCATTGGACTATGACTCTGGAGACCAGGGTTCAAATCCCCACTCAGCCATGGAAACCCACTGGGTGACCTTGAGCAAGTTCCACTCTCTCAGCTTCAGAGGAAGGCTAAAGCAAACCCCCATCTAAACAAATCTTGCCAATAAAACCCCATGATAGGGTCACTTTAGGGTCACCATAAGTCAGAAATGATTTAAATGCATACAAAAGTGACCCTTTAAACATGCTTTAACTTATCAACAGGTCTGATATGCTTTAGTCTTAAACCTGTTTTAGTCTGTTTGTTTTTATTGTTTGAAATTGTTTTAATCTGTTTATATTGATTTTATTTGTATACCTCCCTCAGATCTCTTGATAAAGGATGGGATATAAATATTTTAATAAATAAATAGGAACGGAATAGAGCAGGCAGGTGTAGTTACCCCCTCGCCAAAACTTGCTGCCATATTTTGGACCAGGTGACATCTCTGGGCTGTCTTTGGAGACAGCCCCATGCATACAGACCGCAGTAATCTGAGTCAGAGACCACCATGGCTTGGTTCGCTCAAGACGCCTGGCTGTTTCTTGCCAGGTAGAAAGTCAGATGGAACATCAGATTTGGAACATCAGATGTGATGCAGCAGCTAAAAAAGCCAATGTCATCCTAGGCTGCATCAATAGGAGTATAGTGTCTAGATCAACTGAAGTAATAGTGCCACTCTATTCAGACCTCACCTGGAATACTATGTCCAGTTCTGGGCACCACAATTCCAGAAGGATATGGACAAGCTGGAACATGTCCAGAGGAAGGTGATCAAAATGATGGGAGGTCTAGAAGCCATGCTCTGTGAGGAGCAGCTTTGGGTAGCTGGGGAGGTTTAGCCTGAGAAAGAGAAAGAGAGGACATGATAGTCATTTTTAAATATTTGAAGGGCTGTCATACTGAGGATGGCGCAAGCTTGTTTTCTGCTGCTCCAGACAAGGACACGGAGCAATGGATTCAAACTACAGGAAAAGAGATTCCACCTAAACATTAGGAAGAACTTTTTGAATGTAAGAGCTGTAAGAGTTTCCTGCCAGGGAGAAGAAGGATAACAGCTTCTGGGCAGCCATTTTGAGTGGGTGAGTTTGAATTTTTTTAAAAAAAACTTTTAAAAACTCTTGGGAGAGTGTGTTTTTTGCTGAGGGGGTGGATCTTGTGTGAGTTTGAATTTTTTAAAAAAAACTCTTGGGAGAGTGTGCTTGTTGCTGAGGGGGTGGAGCTTCTGTGAGTCACATCTGTGAGTCACTAGGGGATGGAGCTGGGAGCCTAGCTCTATATAACTTCTTCCAGAGGCACGTGCCTACAGGCGCACAAATTTTATCAACCAAGCAAAAGTACAGTATAAGCAGCACTGATTACCTAAGACTTCTCAGCATGGACACTGAGGGAACTGCTGCAGTCACCTGCAACACCTGTGGGATGTTTGTCTTCTTGTCTACAGATGTGGGGAACTTCACATGCACCAAGTGCAAGTTGGTAGCTCTCTTGGAGGAGAAAGCACAGCAGCTGGAGACCCAGGTAGCTACACTTCTCTGTATTCATGAGCAAGAGGTTTTCCTGGATGGAACAGAATGAACAGTCTTGGATGGGGACCACACAGAGGAAGTTGCTGCGGAGGAGAGGGTCACTTCACAAGCACAGGAGGTAGACAGCTGGAGGAATGTCACACACAGAAGTAGAAAAACCAGGGATGGTTCTGGCAGCTTGCAGCTACAGAATCGATTCGAAGCTCTCTCCCTTATCAAGGACAATGAGGAAGAACAGCATGGACAGACTTCAGGGGCAGAGCAGGGGACCCTGAGAGTACCACCACAAGGAAGAGCCGCTGCTAAGCCTCGGAGGAGGTGTGTGGTGGTGGTGGTGGACTCCTTGCTGAGGGATACAGAAGCAGTCATTTGTGGGCCTGACATGATGTCTCAGAAAGTGTGTTGTCTCCCCGTAATGTGATGGAGAGGCTGACAAGACTGGTCAAGCCTACTGATCATTACCCCTTCCTTTTGGTCCATGTGGGAACCAATGATACTGCAAGGCACAGCTTTCTGAAGATCAGAAGGGATTATGAGGCTCTGAGGAGGAAGCTGAAAGAAATGGATGCACAGGTTGTCATCTCATCTCTTCTGCCAGTTGAAGGGCATGGTCTAGGAAGGGAGAGGAAAATAGCCAATGTAAACAACTGGCTCCATAGATGGTGTTGCCAAGAACAATTTGGATTCTTGGATCATGGGCTGCGCTTCCATGAGGGGGGACTTCTGGCAAGGGATGGGGTTCATCTCACAACAGTTGGCCGAAACATTTTTGCCAACAGTCTCACGAATTTGCTCAGGAGGGCTTTAAACTGAGTCGTATGGGGGAGGGAGACAGTATTCTGGAAGGCAAAAGGGCTGGAGAAAATAGTCAAACTGTCATAGAGGGAACAAGGCAAACAGCGCAAGGACCCAACAGTGGGAGGCAAAAAAACTTGCACAGGCAGCAAGTAAAGGGGACACATGGTCTTAGATGTCTCTACACTAATGCACAGAGCATGGGAAATAAGCAAGATGAACTTGAACTCCTTGCACTACAAAACAAATACGATATAATATAATATATATGAAACCTGGTGGGATGAGTCTCATGACTGGAATGTAGGAATAGAGGGGTATAACCTTTATAAGAGAAATAGGCCAAACAAGAGAGGAGGAGGAATAGCATTATATGTCAGGGATATTTACGCCAGTGAAGAGACCCATGACATCAGTACTGGAAGCCAGGTGGAGAGCATCTGGATAAAAAATAAAGGGGAGGGAAACAACAGGGATGTTAGTGTGGGACTCTACTACAGACCCCCAAGTCAGACGGAGGAACTGGATGATGCCTTTCTAGAACAGATGACCACACACGCAGAAAGGAGAGATGTAGTAGTGATGGGTGACTTCAACTATCCTGATATTTGCTGGAAATCTAATTCAACCAAAACTTCAAGGTCTAGCAAAATTCTTACTTGCCTGGAAGACAATTTTATGGTCCAAAAGGTGGAAGAGGCAACAAGGGGGTCAGCTATTTTAGATCTGATCCTAACCAACAGGGATGACCTGGTTAATGGGGTGCAAGTGGTGGGATCCTTAGTTGAGAGTGATCATGTTCTCCTGGAGTTTGTTATACAATGGAAAGGAGAAGCCAGGCATAGTCAGACACATATTCTTGACTTTAGGAGAGCTGATTTCAATAAACTCAGGGAAATACTGGGGGTGATCCCATGGTCAGGAATATTAAAAGAGAAGGGACTTCAAGATGGATGGGACTTTCTCAAAAGGGAGATACTGAAGGAACAATTTCAAACAGTACCAATGAGGAATTAAAATGGGAGGTGTCTCAAGAAACCAGGATGGATGACTAAAGAACTTTCAACAGAGCTAAGTTCTAAACGGAACATGTATAGGAAATGGAAAAAGGGAGAAATCACCAAAGAAGAATTCAAACAGATAGCGAACATACGTAGAAGTAAAGTCAGAAAAGCTAAAGCGCAGAATGAATCCAGGCTTGCTAGAGAGGTTAAGAACAATAAAAAGGGGTTGGGGGGGGGTACATCCGCAGGAAAAGGAAGAAGAAGGAAATAGTAGGGCCACTACATGGAGAAGATGGCAAAATGCTAACAGGGGACAGAGAAAAGGCAGAATTACTCAACACCTTCTTTGCCTCAGTGTTTTCAGAAAAGGAAAAGAGTGATCAACCTGAGGATAATGGAACAGAGGACACAATAGGGGAAATCCAGCACAGAATAAGCAAAGAGGTAGTACAGGCATACCTTCTTAATCTAAATGAATTTAAATCTCCAGGACCAGATGAACTACATCCAAGAGTATTAAAAGAGCTGGCAAATGTAATCTCAGAGCCATTGGCAATACTCTTTGAGAACTCCTGGAGAACAGGAGAAGTCCCAGCAGACTGGAGGAGGGCAAACGTTGTTCCCATCTTCAAAAAGGAGGGAAAAGAGGATCCCAACAATTATCGTCCAGTTAGACTGACATCAATACCAGGGAAGATTCTAGAGCAGAGCATTAAACAGAGAGTCTGTGAACATTTAGAAGGCAATGCCATAATCACAAAAAGTCAACATGGGTTTCAGAGAAACAAGTCATGCCAGACTAATCTGATCTCTTTTTTTGATAAATTACTAGCTTGGTAGATGAAGGGAACGCTGTGGATATCACATACCTTGATTTCAGTAAGGCCTTTGACAAGGTTCCCCATGACATTCTTGCAAACAAGCTTGTAAAATGTGGGCTAGACAAGTTAACTGTTAAATGGATTTCTAATTGTTGACCGGCCGAACCCAAAGGGTGCTCAGCAGTGGCTCCTCTTCATCTTGGAAAGATGTGACCAGTGGGGTGCCACAGGGTTCTGTTCTGGGCCCAGTGCTATTCAACATCTTTATCAATGACTTGGATGATGGAATTAGGGACATACTTATCAAATTTGCAGATGACACCAAATTAGGAGGAGTAGCTAATACCCTGGAGGACAGGATCAAAATTCAAAATGACCTGGATAGACTGGAGAGCTGGGCCAAAGCTAACAAAAGGAAATTCAATACGGAGAAATGTAAGGTACTGCACTTAGGGCAGAAAAACAAATTGCATAGATACAGGATGGGGGAGACCTGGCTGAACGAGACTACATGTGAAAGGGATCTAGGAGTCCTAGTAGACCACAAGTTGAACATGAGCTAGAAGCAGCTCTATTGCTATGCTATTTGCTCCTAATGATTTATTTCTCTCAAGTTCTCTGAGTGTAGCTTCCACTTTACTTTCTAAAATTTTAGCTTCATCTTCCATTGGTTCTTCCTTGAATAAATCTGTCATCCTTTCATCTCTTTTATATAGTTCTTCAGTGCATTGTTTCCATCATCTTTTTATTTGTACTTGGTCATGTAATGTGTTCCCCTGCTGGTCATAGAACATGCTCATTCTTGTTTTAAATTTCCCTTTAATTTCTCAGATCTTTTGGAAGAGGTCTCTTGTTCTTCCCTTTTTTGGTTGTTCTCATCTTCTATTTCTCTGCATTGATTATTATAGCAGTTACCCTTGTTCCTGTGCAGAAGTCACTGAACAGTAGCATTCAGGGTTCTGACTGTATTTTTGCCACTTTGGCTGTTGTTTCTTGTCTGTCCCTAATTGCTTAAAGTTTTATCTGTCATCCATTGAGATTTCTCTTTCTTTTTGGCTGCAGACAGTGTCTTTTTTTATGCCTCCCTGACAGTGTCTCTGGCTTCAGTCAAGAGTTCTTCTGGCTCCCAGGCAATTAGGCTTAATAATGCAAATATATATTTTTATGTTATCTTTAAATTCTACAGGGATGTTCTTCAGGTTGTACAGTATTTTGGCTCGATGGTTGGTTTAGTGTTCTCCTTTAGCTTTACTCTGATTTTTCATATTAGCAGTTTATGGTCTGTGCCATAATCTGCTTCTGGTCTTGTTTTTACAGAGAGAATTGAGTTTCTCCATCTTCTGCTTCCAATTATGTAGTCTATTTGATTTCTATACTGGGCATGAGGTGATGTCCATGTATACAGTTGCCTCTTTGCTTGAAAAACGTGCTTGTGATGAACAAAGTATTGGTGTCACAAAATTCAAGCAATTACTCTCCTGCTTCATTTCTTCATCCTAGGCCAAATTTTCCTACAGCCTTTGATTCTGCTCTGTTTCCTACTTTTGCATTCCAATCACTTATGATTAACAAGTCCTGTTTTGGTGTGTGATCAATTTCTTCCTGGTCTCCAGCATAGAATCTTTCAATTCCCTCTTCTCCTGCCTCTGTAGTTGTAGCATAAACTTGGCTTATGGTTATATTGATAGCTTTTCCCTGAAGTCTTATTTATATTAATTGGTCAGACTTTGCATTATATGCTCTGACTGATTTTGCTACATTTCCTCTCACTGTTAATGCCACCCCATTTCTTCTTAAATTTTCATTTCCTGAGTAAAACACTGTACAATTATCTGACTCAAAATGTCCCATTCCTGTCCACTTTAGCTTGTTCACCCCAAGTATTGCAATGTTTATACATTCCATTTCTTGTTTTACTACATCTAGCTTCCCCTGATTCATGCTTCTCACATTTCATTTTCCTATAACATTAGTTGTGCAGCTTCGGATTTTCTTTTCACCTCTGAGCATATCAACAGCTGAATGTCTTTTCAGCTTGAGTCCTCTGCTGTGTCACAGTAGCTCACTGAGTGCCATCAAACCTGAGAGTTTCATCTTCTGGCACTATCTCTTGTTTCATTTTGGATTGTCTCATCATAGGGTTTTTGTGGTAAAATAGCTTCAAAAGGTCCTGTCATGAGCAGTCTGTGTCTGGTATTGTTTATGTCAGTGATGGGCAACCTTTTGAGCTTGGTGTGTCAAGCTTTGCCAAAAATCTGAGCATAACTCAGGTGGTGTGTCACTTTGAGGAAAAAACATTATTTCGCGATATTTATTGTTTAAATAACATAAATGTATACAGTTGCCCCTCCACATTCGCAGCTTTCACTCTCGCAGTTTTGATTATTCGTGGTTTGCTCAGCAAGCACCCCATTTAAATCTACTTATCTCCCTCCCACTCAAGGGAGAGCAGCTGATTTAAACAGAGTGCTTGCTGAGCAAGCCAGGTGAGCAACTCCCTGCTCTCCTGGGGCTTGGCTCCATTTGGGGTGGAGAGCAGGGAGTTCACGGGAAAGGCACTTTTTAGCCCCCCACCCTTCCCAAAGCTGCTATTGAGCTTTCTAAGCCTTGTTGCAGCTTTGGGAGGGTGGGGGTGGCTGAAAAGCCTCTACGCCGTGCTCCCTCCACCCCTCCCAACCTTCCTGAAGAGGCTATATGGTGCTCTCAATCCCCAGAGCCCCTTTGGGAAGCCCGGGGAGAGGCTGGCCAGACTCCCTCCCGCCCTCCCGTTGCTTTCTCCGGCCTTCCTGAGGCGGCCCTGGGGTTTCAAAGGGAATGGCAGTGGGGGTAGGGATTAAATCCAGCAAATACTGCTGGTTCTTCTCTCCCTCCAAGGGCAGGGCAGTGGCAGTTGGGCTGGAGGGAGGGCCTTTCACCTGCTTCTGGGTCCAGGCCTGATGGAGTTCTGCCAGCCTCTTATCTCCCTCAAAGGGCAGGGCAGTGGATAAAATAAAAATGGTTTTTATTGGAAAAATAATCAAGGGAATGCACACGCACATACACTCAAGCTTCAAGCACTCATACAAGGCTATCAAAGAAAGTAGGAAGAGTAATTGGGATAGAGTAATGGAGTTTGGGGTGATGGGTTATATTATACTTGTCTGACGAGCAGAGATTCATGCAGGGAAGAGGAACGGCTGGAAGTGCTAGCTGACCCAGCAAACCAACAGAGTAATGAACTTTTGGGAAATGAGCACACTTTGGTGGTGTTTTGGGGTGATATTTATATTCGAGATTCTTCCTGAAGGGGTGTTATGAGTGAAATACAATGTCTGCCGAAATTTCTTAGGGTTAAACAATGAATTCTCTGGGTGTATTAACAATCACTAGTGGCTAAAACATCAAAACTGATGGATCTCAGGCAACTCTATTGTTTTAAGACAGGTGCAAAGAAAAAACAGTTTTGCAAAGCAATGTGTGTCCAGCTATGTTGATTTGATTAGTAAATGATTCACTCCTATGTACGTCTAGGAGAATTAGCCCATTTCCTCCCTAACTCATCAGTTCCAGGGGGGTTCACTTAATTACTACCTGGTTGTCTTTTAGGAATTTGGGCTGGCTACTTTGTTAGATTTTCTGAGCAAACCTTGATTCCTTGCACTTTGGAGTCCCTGGTCTACTATCAACCACGTGGAATGCCAATAATAAGCCAGTTTATGAGATATAGTCAATTGATGAATTATTGGAAGAGTGGAGGGTATCATTGGAAGAGTGGGGGGGTATCCCCCCTCTCTCCCTTTTGTCCTCAGCTTGCTTCAAATGGTGCAAACTTGAGTTAAAAATGCAAAAGTCATTTGTACTCAATTAACTCAATAGGATGGTGGAGAGATGAGGGGGAGAAGTCTTCTCCTTGTTCCCAGTAGGCTCAGGCAAAAGTGAACTGCTGCAGCTTTTTCCTAGCTTGTGTGTGTTCTTCCTTATTGATAACTTTTGCCATCTTGACCACACACGGATGTTACTTGGTCAGATATGTCCTAGTTTTCATCTGTGAAATGTTGTAGACTGGTGAAGCTGCAAAAATACAGAGCCAGATCTTTACACAAGGCTTAAAAAAACCCAGGTGTTCACAAATTGGTCTTATATGATCAACCCAGAAGCTCCCATGTGTAATTCCTTTTGAATTAATAGAGGAAAGTCCCCTCTATTATCTCTAATGGGACAAATATGGACTACACAGAGGTTTATTGCACCACTGGGACAGAGTGAGTTGAATAGCAAGGGACTATTGGGTGAAAGGGTAATCACTTGTATTTAGTTAATCTTCTTAATTCCTATAAATAATAAATGAAAAATCTGAACCAGTCCCCTAATAGTGAAGAGTATTATACTTCCTTTTTAGTCTGCGTGACAGGATATATCTATGCACAAAATTTCTGCAACTAATCTTTATATATTATTTTCAATAGGAATCTTGCTTCTATTGATTTTTGGTGCTTTCTCAAGCCTTAAATATTTTTGAAAACTGAAGAATTGCCTGATGCTTGTACACACATAGCATTCTATTTTTGCAAATTATGGGACAACTTAGTTCATAAAGTATTTGCTGCATATTGTTAGATACAGCACTCCTCAAATTGCAACAGTCTAAATAGTGTCCTTCCTCAGTTATATTGTGTATAGTCATTTCCTATATGGAGCCAATGTGGTGTGTTGGACTACAACGCTGGAGACCAGGTTTGAATCCCTGCTCGGCCATGAAAACCCACTGGGTGACCTTGGGCAAGTCACACATTCTTAGCCTCAGAAAACCCCATGATAGGATCGCCTTAGGGTCGCCATAAGTCAGAAACGACTTGAAGGCACACAACAGCAGCAGCAGCAAATATCCTATATGCTAATAATAATAGCAAATTCATTCTCCAAGCAGCACTATTGACCATCAGTGGAGAGCCTAAAGGTTTGATGAAATATCCAAAATCTTTATGGGGGACACCCAGGAACAGAACTGGTTATTGGAGATGGATTTGAAGAGGATTTTAAAAAAATACTTTAAGGTTCATGAATTGAGTCCGATAATAGATTGAGCTCAGCAGTTTATTTAACAACACAGTGTTGTGGGTGGACTCTGGCTTAGAAGCCCAGCATTACACACACACACACACACACACACACACACACAGCAATTAAACCATCTTTTTTATAGAATTCTTATTGCTGCAACAGCAGCAATTGAGCAACAAAAAACCATGACACTCAATAATAAGGAGCAAGCACTATTTCCAAACTATGTACAGTTCCCCCTCCACATTCGCGGCTTTCACACTCGCGGTTTTGATTATTCGCGGTTTAGCCCCAGCCCCTTAGGGAAGGCTGTCGAGAGGCGGGGCATCCTCCTGCCTGCGCCTTCTCTGGCCTTCCAGAGTCAGCTCCGGGGCTTTAAAACCCTAGAGTCTGCTCAGGAAGGCCGGGGGGTGGGGTGGGGCAGGGCTGGCAGCCTCCCTCCTTCCCTCCCCCTTCCCCCGCCTTCCTGAGGGGACTCCGAGGCTTCTAAGCCCTGGAGTCCCCTCAGGAAGGCCGGGGAGAGGCTGGGCAGCTTCCCTCCTGCCCACCCGCTGCCTTCCCCGGCCTTCCTAAGCGGGCTCCGGGGTCCCAAAGCCCAGGAGTCCGCTCAGAAAGCCTCCTCCCCACCCGCCCACTGCCTTCCCCAGCCTTCCTCAGGGGACTCCAAGGCTTCTAAGCCCCGGAGTCCACTCAGGAAGGCCGGGGAGAGGAAGGCAGACACCCCCCCCGCTACGTTCCCCGGCCTTTTTAAGCGGGCTCCGGGGCTCCAAAGCCCCGGCGTCCGCTTAGGAAGGCTGGGGAGAGGCAGCACAGCCTCCTCCACACCCACCCACCCACTCGCCCGCCCGCCTACTCACCCATGCGCCTGCTGCCTTCCCTGGCCTTCCTAAGCGGGTTCCGGGGCTCCAAAGCCCCGGCGTCCGCTTAGGAAGGCTGGGGAGAAGCAGCGCAGCCTCCTCCCCACCCGCCCACCAGCCCACTTGCCCACCCGCCTACTCACCCACGTGCCCACTGCCTTCCCCGGCCTTTCTAAGCGGGCTCCGAGGCGCCAAAGCCCTGGCGTTCGTTTAGGAAGGCCAGGGAGAGGCAGTGCAGCTTCCTCCCCACCCGCCCGCCTACTCACCTGCCCAGCCGCTGCCGTCCCCGGCCTTCCTAAGTGGGCTTCAGAGCTCCAAAGCCCCAGCATCCACTCAGGAAGGCCGGGGAGAGGCAGCGTAGCCTTCTCCCGCCTGCCCGCCTGCTGCCTTCCCCGGCCTTCCTAAGCGGGCTCCGGGTATTCTAAGGCCCGGAGTCCCCTCAGGAAGGCTTGCGGAGAGGCCAGCCAGGCTGGCCAGACACCCTCCCGCAGCCTGCCTCCCTCTGGGGGTGGAGTTGTGGGAGCAGTTGTTATTCGCGGTTTTTCCACATTCGCGGGGGTCTCAAGAACGTAACCCCCGCGAATGTGGAGGGACGATAGTATGTCACACTTCTTCTTTGTATCTTATTCCAGTTTTTTAGCTATTATCTTATCAGCAGAACATGCAAACTTCTTTTGGAACGTGGCTCAGAATATTTTGTACATGTTTAACTTAACTTGAAATTAGTAAGAGCTTACAACATTTTCTGTCTCTAAGCAAACTGTTTCTTCAACATGGCTCTGTTTCTTACGGTCATTTCTTGACATTTCCTTTTAAGCCTCTAATGCAGAAGCTCCTTTTTAAAGTCTTCTTACAAGAGCAGAGCCCAGCCTCTCCTTTCTGTCTACCAGCAAGGTTTTGTTTTGTTGCAGCATTGGCATTGGAAGGGTGGTGAAGAAGGGCTGGAGAAAGACAGATTTTCAGTGTAGGGTTGCAGCTGTGTGTCTGCAGTAAACAATGCAATAAAGTTTGAACTGGGATAGAACGGGATTCTACGGGGCTCATCTAAATAAGGATACGCTGGCTCCTCGCTGCCTCGTTCCTCCCCCATTACCTTGATGAAATGGGCCAGAGTCCAGATGGACATGCTGTCCCATCCCTGCAGTCACTGCCACTGCTCCCCACATTGCACTCTCTGAAGTCAGGAAGCCAGCCTACAGCACGTGAGCGAGGCCCCCCATATATGACATGCTACGGTCACAGGCTGTGGGCCCCCTTCCTGGCTATAGAAGAGCAACAAGGTAGAGGGCAGCTCCAGCAATGGGCTGGCATGCTGGAACGGGCTCCTGCGGTCAAGCAGGGACCAATCTGTTTTTGCTGGCTGAAATGCATTTAACCAGATATTATCTTAAAACTTTTTATCGCACCCTCCCTCACCTTCCCCCCATCTTAGCCCCGTCTTTGTCCCAGGGGTTGTGAGGACTGCCCAAGGGATAAACAAGGCAAAAGCCCTGCATCGTCAGGACTACAGGTCTCCAAAATAGGAGCAAGACAGGGTAAATTGCCCATGTAGACAAGCCCTAGGTGATCCTACTGTAGCTGTGTGAGCTTACATACAACAGGTAAGGTAAACAGGTGCCTCCAGAATCACTTACTGAGCATTTGTGAAGCACAAAAGAGAAAGAAAAGGGGAAAGCAGATCATCAGCTACCTGGCATGTTGAAAAAGCATAGAGCTAGTAGTTTTGCTACCAAAATGGAAATTATAAGAAAAGTGGAGGATGTTGAAAGGAAAAAAATAATAATAATCCCAGGATGCATTTTGGAAGCAGCTTTTAGGAGGTCTCTAGAGGATTAAAAATATTTTTGTTCACTTATGAAAGGCTTATCTGATCTGGTTGTTTCATTTCACATGTGCATAATTTTAGTTTTGAATAAATTGTTTGCTGAAACATGTCAAACCGCTCTTCTTTTTTTGTGGTACAGGAGCCTATCCCTATTCATTCCATGTTATTTCTACCTCTAGTACTAAAGTTTCTGTTAAAGAAGTAATGCCCAGGAACATCTACTACTTATTTATTTATTTATTTATTTATTTATTGAATGCAAGAGCTCTTTATTAAGTTGATGACAAACAGATTAAAAAAAAAACACAAATCGGGACGGGGGGAAAAAAGATCACTTTCAACACCGTGCTAGCACAGGCATTTGGGTGCTGTGTTGCTGTTGTCTTCTTTTAATAGAAAGTTTTGTAACTGCTACAGAGGAAGGGAGGAAAGTAACTCAGCAGAAAGCAGAGGCAAGCATTGCTAACTAGTGAAATTTGGGGGGGGGCACTGGAGGGGAGAGAAATCAGGGAGGTGGTGGAAAAAAATGGGGCTACATTACTCAGTGGGTTGCATTGCACAAAAGGTCTCTGAAATCTTAGTAGTGGATCGGGTGGGTTTAGGGGGAAATCCTTGTTCTGGAAAAGCTTAAAATATATAAATATATTATATATACAAAAACAAAAAGAAAGAAAAAGTTTACTGCTTAAAATTAGAACACCCATCTTTTCAAGATGTTTTCGGCGTGATTTCAGTCAGTTGGCCTCTTCTCCCGAGGGAGGGTAGCAGTTAGCAAGGGAAGTTGGTCCTTTCTGGCCAGTGAGGCAGAGGGTTGGAAATAGGATGTCGTCTTGCATTCGTTGGCTACTTTCTGGGCTCTGCTCCCTGCAATAAGTTTGGTTTTTTTGTTTTGTCTGTTCTTTTCTGTAAGACATATACTGTTTGCTTCACAAAAAAGGAGATTGAATGTCCATGCCCTTCAGCCCCGGGGCAAAAAAAGAAAAGGACACTGGGGTGGGGTTGCGTTTTTGAAAAAAATAGTTCCCACCAACGCTGGGAAAATAGTAGTGGAAATGGAGGATTATATTGGTTTTGAAGTAAAGACTCAATAAAAGGTAATCTTTGAAGCGGGTGGGGTGGGGTGGGGAGCAGGCAGTGACTTGAAGGTGGCCCTTGATAGATTTTGTGTGAGTATATTTGGGTGGGGATGCTTTTATGGTTCTATACATCCCAGAAGTTGAGTAATGAGAAGTTTAAACAAAGCTTTGGAGACCATGTTGGGAAGCAAGCCCCCTTTCGGACAACTGCTTTGAGCATGGCTGGGAAAAGAGCGCCTTCCGCAAAACCCACCACAGTTCTGCATGTGACCAAAAATGTTTTTATCTGCAACAGAAAACATTTTTTTAAAAAAAAATCTGCATCAAAAACTTTTAAGCGAAAAACCAACAATGCCTCTTAACCCTGCTGCCAGTTTGTCCACCCGCCCAGTGATCCAGTAACAACTGGTTCTCAGCCCTTTTTTACTTCTCTGAGACAGTGTGACCAGCCTCCCAGTTATGGTTTTTAAACGCGTATGAATTAAGTTAGCTTTTTTCCCCCTGATCAAAGGGCTCTAAGTCTCTGTTTAACCTTCTGTGTGTTGTGTGCACCCTGTTGAGGAACTCAAGGTGATTTACATGAATGTACTTCAGAGAAAAATCCATGCTTTCTTTTCTTTTTTTAAAAAAATATTGGAAACTTGTCCTGTTCTTACCTTTAAAAACAAACAAACCCAAACACTCCACTACCACTGTTTTTGCAAGGTGGGCTTTTTTTGTCCTTTAGAAACCCACCAGGACTTACTTCTGGCTGCAGATGCGGGAAGGACATGGCACATGGCAGCATAGAACCTGTGGTTGTTCTTATTTATTGGGGGGCGAAAAATCTCCAGAATTTAGGCTTCTACCGTGTGTACAGAAGAGGGGGGCATGGACCACCTTCCCGCTGCGGCCAAGGGACTGTTTCTTGATCCAGACTGCTTGGAGGGCTACTCCTTAACCTGCTCTCCTGCCCCATCCCCAGGTAGGCTGCGTGTGGCTGTGTAGATTTTTGCATTAGGCTTTAAAGTCCAGGAACATCTACTTCATTAACTGAGATATACCTGTACCAACTTTTGAGGGCTGGGAAGAGAATGAAATACCTTGGGAAAGGGGGTCTGGCTGCAATGCTGAAAAGGAATACTCCCCTTTGCATTTTTTTTTTAAATAGTAAGGGGCTGGAGGTAGGAAGCTGGTGTTTCTTCTGAGACCTATCACCTGTAGCAACTACATCATGATAAGGCTGCTTTGCATTGTGCAAATATCTAAGGAATCATGGCCACCAAGCCAGCAGTCATAAGGATAGTCAAAGGAAATATGAGGAGCCTTGATTTAGATTAATCAGAAGTTCTGGGGTAGGTGGAGATATGATTCTGACAGAAACAAAGGGCTCATCTACACGAGCCAAATTACACAGGCCACGGATCAGACCCATTGTTTCCCCATTACTTGTATGAAACGGAAGTTCTGATGGGCATGCTGGCCCCATCTCTGCAGCCACCACTGCTACCATCTTCCATACTCTCCTAGCATTGAGGAAGCCAGCCACAACATGTGGCCAAAGTCCCCTGCATGTGACCAGCCTTGGTCACATGCTGCAGGACTCCTTCCTGCCTTCCAGGAGACACAGGGAGACCGCAGAAGCAGTGAGGGCCTGCCTGCCACAATGGGCTCCTGTGGACATGCAGGGCCCACTTTGTTTTTTACTGGTGGTGACAGAGTAAACCGGGTATTATTTTAAAATGTTATATGCATCTTCCCCTGCCTTCTCCCCGTTTCAGCCCTGTATCTGTCCTGGGGATGGTGAGGACTGCCCAGGGGCAGAACGGGGCAAAAGCTCCTGCATTATCAGGACTGCAGGGCTCTGAGGCGGGGGCAAGACAGAGTATATTGTCTGTGTAGACAAGCCCAAAGACAAGTAAGCTCCACCTTAAATGTACACATATTAAGTGCGTGCATGCAGGAGAAGTGTGACATGGGACCAAGAAGCAGTCTTTTCTATCTACAGTTCTTCAACTGTTGGTCATGGGGAGAACTGACATGGAGTTATCCAGTGTTCTCGTGGGGGAAGTCATCCCCCTCATTGGATTGGGAGGATATAAAGCTGAACTGGGTCAGCTCCTTTCCTGCTCCAAGTGCCTGGCTGTTATATCATCTGGCTGTATAGGTCAGGGCAAACGTCCAACTGGAGCACCCAGCGGGGAGACAGAACAGAGGGCAAGTTCTGTTGAGAGTGGGCATGGGGCTGACATTGAAACAAGCAAGGGCCAAAGTATAAGAAATGTCCAAGAAATGGTTTTCCAACATGTGTGTATGGGAGGGGAGGCATGTGTGTCTCTATTGCTTTCCTCCTTTTGTATTTCTGCTGATAGGTGTATGTATAGGGATGCTCTGTTTGGAAACAGCAGCTCTTTGCCATAATAGAGGGGGAAACCCAGTTCTCCATGGAATATCAGGAAGGAATCCAGGTGGGGCCTTGCGGCTGAAGACCCTTTCTCTTTTCCTTCCCATCTATATAAATAGAAAGGAGGACAACATTAAAGGAACCTTAATTGTTAATTAGGGCTAAAGAGGAGATCAGAGGGGATTAAAGGCCTGGAAATATTGTGCACAGGTGAGCACAGGGAACAAGAAGGTGGGGAGAAGGGAGTCAAAAGCTACAGGGAGGAGGAGGAGGACAGAGGGTGTGTGTCTGTGACTGTCTCCTAGACCAACCATGAACAAAAAAAAATGAAAAATATGAAAAAATGCAAAAGGAATGTGCTACAACACCCTGTTCAGAGGAAGGCAAAGGCAACCCCCCTCTGAACAAATCTCGGAAAGAAAACCCCGTGCCCTAGGGTCACCATAAGTCAGAAACAACCTGAAGGCACAGCACTACAACACTCTGCACAGCACCCATTAAATTCAGTATCATTGACCAAAGCAACCATTTGTGCTTCAACAGTTCATGTCATCTTGTAGATTTCACTCTTTCCTGATCCATACATTTCAAAGAGAGATAAACCCTATAAAAAGATGCATGGGCCTTTTTGGTCCCTCAGGTACCCCTGCTCCTTCTCCAAGCAATTCTTCAACAGCTCACAAGTAGGAGAGTGTAGGATAGTCAACTTAATAATAATAATGGCATCATACAGGTAAATGTGTCCACAGAGCATTACAATAGTCAGCTCTGAATGGGTCTCTACATTACCAATGTAATACCATAATGGTAAGATAATGCTATTCTCAAACATTTATTATAAAACCACTGCTTTTATTTTAAGTCTAATTCATTTCTGTTTCCCTCCATGGATCTGACTTTGATTTATGACTGCTAGGGAGAAGGCAGTTGTCTTTCTTCTCTCCTGCAATGGAAATGGTAGATTTTTCATACCATTTTCACCAAACCCATGACTGATTAGTGGTAAGGAAAAGGAATGGTGTCAGAAATCATCCCAACTATTGATTACTATGATATCTGGACAGGTAGTTGTTAATGGAGCCAGTGTAGTATTGTGGTTTCAATGTTGGACTCTGGAAGACCAGGGTTCAAATTCCCCATTCAGCCATGGAAACCCACTGGGTGACCTTGGGCAAGTCACACCCTCTCAGCCTCAGAGGAAAACAATGGCAAACCTCTTCTGAATAAATCTTGCAAAGAAAACTATATGGGAGGGTCACCCAAAGCTGGAATTGACTTGAAGACACATGACAACAACAAATTTAGTAACAAAGACAAAGACCAAAAGATTATTTATTTTGGTTTAAGGAAGGAATGGGCAACTTCCAATGGTTGGTAAGCCTGCGCTGAAGTGCCCAAAACCTATTGGAACATAGAATTTTTCTGTTTTTGCAATTGCCACCAAAATTAAGGGGGAAATGCCGCAGATCTCTGTGGTACAGGAGGCCACCATGGTGTCTTCCTGCACCATAGAACCCTATAGGTTTGTGGAACATAAATGAGACTCTGCTGTGTGGCTTCAGCAGCTGATTTGGTAATGGCTGGGGCCAAGCATGGATACAAAAAAGGGGATGAAAGAGGTACATTTCCCTACCACTGGTTTAAGGAGATTCCACACACCCACACACCCATACACCCACCCATCTTATAATTTATCAAAAATCTTTCAAATCTTCCCCTCATCCTAAAATACCAGAGTGGTAAGCCATTGAACAATCACCAAAATATTCCAAAATAAATAAAAACATTAGTCAACACTACAATAAGAACAGACCAGGGGTGTGAAAAGCAGAGCAGAGCAAAGCTCAAACTGACATGACTGTAAAATGCCTGAGGGAATAAGGGCATTTTTTAATTTGGCACAAAATGATAATAGCCTTGGTGCTAATTAAACTTCAGTGGGGAGGACATTCCAGTGACAGGGTGCCATCACAAAAACGACCTTCTCCCTGGTTCATATGCAAGGAGTTTATCTTGACAAAAAACCAAAACAAAACCAGCTCCTTTGAGCATCTTAAGGCAGATGCAGATGGGCATATGGAGAGATGTTCCTTCAGGGACTGGGGTCTCAAGCTGTTTAAGACTAAAGGTAACCACAAATATCTTACATTAATCTTGGAAGTCCAGCTCGGATAAGTCCTTCTTGAGATGGTAAAATTGTATCATATCATATCGTACCAATTCATGTGGCTGACAGCTACTCATGCATTTCACTCTTCATACAAAATAAATTTTCTACTGTGTCTAGAAGATAGGTTCTGGCCTAGTATTCTCCTTGGCATGCTCTCTTTCTCTGTGGAGGGATTTTTAAAAAAATAGTTAATGTGAAGGAGCAGCCCATCATGTATGACACCACGTGGACTTTGAAATGTTTCAGCCCAGATACAGGTTTTCTTCTTCAGTTAGAACATGGTTGTACACTAGTACATGAGAACCCTGAACACAGAGCACAAGGTATTTGGTTGCTCTGTGGAATAGTAATGCTTTTTGCTTGGGACTAGGGCTCCTGAGAACTCCCAAACCCAAATGATAACCACTGGGATCTATTACCAATCCAAGGTCTTCTGACTGCTGAACACAGACACGAACTAATTTGCCTTTGGTCTTATGTCCTACATTTTCACAATCCATTCACGCTACTGTATAATTTGATGGGAACGAAGAGGCTTCCATGTGTACTGTAACAGCCGCCATACTGTAACAGCCATTTGGTATACCATAACTGATTTCTTCTTAATTTGCATTAACAGCAAGCTCAATAAATTAACCAACTCCTAAACGGAAGACCCTGTGTATGCCTGAGGTCTCATCTACACAGGCCAGGATACTCACGTTTCCTGACAGCATAACCTGCCCTCAGATCAAGCCCGTTCCTCCCCCATTACCTGGACCAGCCTGCAGGCCCCCTTCCTAGATCCGGAAGAGTGAGGTAGCCGGCAGCTACAGCAATGGGCCAGCGTGCTGGAATGGGCTGCTGTGATCACGCAGGGCCTGGTCCATTTTATTTTAGCTGGAATACATTTAAACAGATATTATTTTAAACTGTTTTATCAGCCCCTACCCTGTCTTCCCTCCATCTTAGCCCAGTCTTTGCCCTGGGGGGCATGAACACTGCCCAGGGGCGAAGAAGGGACAAAAGCACCCCATCGTCAGGACTGCAGCGTTCCAAGACAAGGACAAGATGGGGTAGATTGTCCACGTAGACAAGCCCTAAAAGATGCAGCTCCCAAAGCCTTATCACCTCAATACATCACAATCACTTCAAACTGTGATTTCTTAGCACCATGAAGAGTGGGAGACACAGATATGAACTACTGGGCACAGTTCACTGGGAAATTCTCTTGTAAAAGCCCAGTTTAAATTACTAAAAGCCCAGTTTAAATTACTGTATATTCCTGCATACAAGACTACTTTTTAACACTTGAAAATCTCCTCAAAAGTGGGGGTGGTGGTCTTATACCCCAGTAGATCTTTTCCCCTGCTGTGAGAATGATTGAAGTGTTAAATGGCCTGGGCAGTTTTCCCAGCAGATCCTTCCTCCTACTGTGAGAATAAATGCTTTGCCTTTGAAGAGTTAAATGGCCCTCCATTTAGCTCAGGAGAGTCAAAATGATGTTTCTTTTCAGGACAAGTTAGCCTAAAATTAGAATTTCTGGATTTAAACTTTTTAAAAAACATTTTGCATCAAGTTTTGTCTATGGTGAAATTCTCTTGTCTGCCAATGTGGCTCTAAAATCATTAATGTGCTCATTCATTAATGTGCTCGTTCAAAAATTTGGGATTTGATAGCTTCATATTAACCAACTTACAGTATTAATGCAACCTTACTTTCCAAAGATTGAACACCACAGAGATTTTTCAAAGTATCCCATGATTTTTTAGCTGTTCTCAGTCCTTTAATTTCAGACTATTCTATCATCTACAGCCACTGAGCTAGCTGGCTGGTGGGGGACAGGCTTTCCAGCCAGGTGGCTGGCTGGCTGTGGGGGGGGGACTATATTTTAACTTAAAAATTGGGGAGTCGTCTTATGCGCCCAGTCATCTTATACGCCGGAATATACGGTAATGGGACCTATGCAAGACCAACTCTGTTCACTTTAATGAGGACTGAATAGCATAGGTTTTCCAAGCTGTGCATCCAGTGTTAATTAGTATATGTCTTCAGGTATCCAAATGTCTTGGCATATCCTGTTCCCCACTGTAACCATGTGACCCCACTGGCTCCCCTTCTCTCCTCGCCTCGCCCTATAGGCTCACGCCTGCCCTAATCCCTTCCCCCACCACCATTAAACTGCAGTGAGCTTCAAGCTGCTCAGCTGATGGGAGGTGACACCCACTCCCTTGGCCCCCTCTAATCCAGGGGATTTTTGGGTCACTCCGGGGGAGTCCGATTAAGGGAAACTGGAAACTTTAATCTCCCAGCCACGGAAAAAGGGGCAGAGCTCTGGGAGGCTGAGGTGGAAAGAGCCACACAGCAAAGAAGACAGCGCCGGGGGCACACCGCAGGGACCAGACCCCCACAGGTACCATGGGGAGCTAAGTGGGTGTCAGGCCAGTCACACTGAAGGACCATTGAGGTTTGTGTGGGGTTTTTTGCTGCATTTGGGTGGGAGGGGTTTTCAGAGATACTTGTGGGACACAAGTTTCTGCGCAATGCACAGGAGACATTTCAGCCATTTGGGTATCGGTGCACAACGGGGTGGACGGGCCTCGGTTACTTGCTAATATACAACATGGCTGCCCTATTAGCTGGGCATCTCAGTGCAACAAATGTGCTTGTCTTGCTTGTACAACGGATTCATTAGGTGCTCAGGAATGCCAGTTTTGGGGGGGGGGGTGAAGCCGCGGGGAAGATTCACAGGGAAATTCAAAGGCCTGTTCTTAAATATATTTAAGAGTAAATTACCAAAAACAAAGCAGAACTAGAAAAACAAAACTCCAAACCCCAACCTAATGCATTTTGCATAATTTCCTATGGTTACTTTTCAACCAGAGAGTAAGCGTGGTGTAGTGGCTTGAGCACTGTGCTCTGGGGACAAAGGTTCAAATACCCACTTTGCCATGGAAACCCACTGGGTGAGCTTGGGCAATTCACTCTCTCAACCTCAGAGGATGGCAAAATCAAAAAACAAAAACAAAAATCCTCTGAACAAATCTTGCCAAGAAAACCCCATGGCATGTCCTTTGGGTCGCCATAAGTCGGAAATGACTTGAAGGCATACAACAACAACTTTTAATGCCTCATAATTACCAGATGTACAAGTTCTTCTGAGGAGTAATCAGATTTGGTCTAAAACACACGAGGAGGAGCTTACTCTCACCAAAAGGCATCTTTGACACATGCCTGTTTGGGTTCCAGAGAGTAACCAAATGACACACTGTTATCAACCAGTGTTTCTTATACATGTACAGCTGTTTATACAACTAGAGTCAGAGACTTAAACCTTTGTGACCTACTGAAGGATGCAGATTGCAAGAGTGAGGCCTGCCAGAAAAGGTGTGTTTATATAATATATAAATTCCTCCTCCCCTGATCCAGACCATGTCATTCTCTGTAGTTCAAAGAACTTCTTTCCTCAGTATTCTTCTAATAACATCTCCATTGCACATGCAAAACTCTTGATTAGTTTGTTTTCCCAATTAGTTTTCAACCACTCACCTTGCAGGCCCATCCACTTGTTCCACTTGCACCCAGCCATAGGGTTTAAATACCTCCTTGCAGTCTTCAAAGATTATTTTCTCATATTTGGGTATTATTTCTTTTATGCTTCTGCTGTGGAGATCTAACTTGAGTCTTGTCAAACTCAAACATTTTGGGAAGTGTAGGGAAGCTAGGCTGTACACTGGAAGTTTTTTTTCCCCCAAGAATGTCCAAAAGACTGTGTGATGCACGTCGGTGCTGCTCTCTTAATATTTTCTTTCTGCCCAACAGCTGAATATGGCCTAGAAGGGTCCTACTCTGAGCTGACATATTACAGCTGAGGAAAGGAATGGAGCAAGTTTGGGGAACTGTGGAAACCAGGGCTGAGCCTAGAGTTGAAAGCTAAGTATCAATGAGGAGAGGAAATTGGTTCTTTACCTTCAGGGGCCATGTTCCTCCTGGGGTGGGGGGTGGAAGCTGAGATAAGGGCAAAACAAGGGCTGTGGTTGCACATATGTGGGGATACAATTGTGATTCTGCATTTTGGATTTTCCGGAGTATCTGTGGGATCTGGATGGTGATGAGACTTTTAGATTTGAAGAGGAATCTGAACGGGTTAAAGTCTGCCGCTGATGACTAGTGGGAGATGGGTTGCTCTAAATGCTCTTCAGCATCATAGGGTTGGGATTTTGGCTTGTAAAGTGGGTTGCTGAGAGTATTGCTTTAAGAGTGTCTCTTCTTATAGTTGGGCCTTGCCCCCCGCCCAGCTTTCTGGGCGCTCGTCAGGAATTCCGCTAGTTCTGAACTATTTACAGTTAGAAAAAGTTCACTACTAGCAGAACTCGGCCGTGCGCTCTTCACTCTTCCGGGGGGCGAGTAGTCCAGGTGAGGCTACAGGGCGAGCCAAGAAAACTGAAGGGCTGGACAGGGGGCACCCTTCTCCCAGACAAAGTCGCATTAGCAACTTGTCCATGTACAGGCCCCTTGTGGTTTGAATTCAAGGCCCTTCCTGGACGGGTTGCTGTTTCTCCACACAGCCCAGCCCTCTTCATATAGAAATGGGAAGAAACAGGGATTCTGTCCTCTTTGTACGCACAGCCCTAAATAAGCAGCCACCACAGTGCATTCAAAAGTTGCATCTCCTTCTCATTTATTCATGTAATCAGGGGATAGCTTGGGAACAAGTATTTTATTAACAAGATGGGAATTACAGAAATAGGGTGAGGGGTCAGAAGGACTATTCTATACAGTATTTACAAAATACAACAATCACTGCCTTGCAATGCCCATTGAGGGGTGTTGAAAGGGGCGGCACAGCAGAAATGGGGTTAGTGGCCTCTTATCAGCCCAGCTTATCTGGCATAGCAGGGATGTGATGAATATACAAATAATGCAGGAAGGCAGAAGGACCTGGACCCATACATATTTACTGGCAACTCTCTTCACAGCAGCTTTGGGGAGGATATATGGATATAATTTGGCCCCCTCAAGATCTTCAGATTGCATCCTATCTTATTCCACAATGAGCACTGTTGTGTGTTCTTCCCTCACACCTATTTTTTCTTCTTCTCATTTCTTGTTTTTTCCCCTGACACTGGCAAGTGGGAGTCACAAGTAAGTTGCAGAGGGGAAACTGCAGCATAACCATCCTGAGACATTCAAATGACTGGAGCCTTCATGAAGTCACAAGTCTTCTACATGACTGTTACATGCTAGTCAACTAAGAAGTCCCCACTTCAAGTCTTGCTTCAGCATATCTCACTCAGTATCCTTTGGTCAAATCATATTTCTCTAGGTCAGTTCTGCTTTGGTTATATAGATAACACCAGCCTGTCTCCCAGGGCTCTTATAGGGATTACTGAAACCATGCAACTGAAGTGTTTTGAACCTGTTAAACATGCTCTGTAAATGCAAAGTATTGTTTGTTCTAACTTTTGTGGCAACCTATCACTTTTCACACACACACACACACACACACACACACGGACAAGAATATCTACACCTGAGACCATGTGACAGTCCCCTTTTGAAAGAAACCCTTAGGAATGGAATATGCTGCCAAAGGAGGTTTTAGAATCTCTCTTCTCCCCCTAACACACACACACTTTTAATGGTTGGCTGAAGAGAGGACTCTCAAGGAATGTCTGTCTGAGTACCTTCTGGCATGGTTATTCTCAGGTCCTCATTGAAGTGTGTGCAAAGGATACAGGGAACGCAGGACATATGGCTGCATTTGTTCTCTCTTCCTTCCCAGCAGTTCTAGAGAGCCATGCCTTGCAATTGCCATTCTAAAGAGTTCAGAATCAAGAGATTTAGGGACAACTGGACTGTCAAGCTCATCTGGGTGGATATGCCCCTGGGCTCCTGGTTCACTCTACTTTCAAAAGGTATCTGCTTTCTGCAGGGATTGGTATGTGTTCTTGCTGCCCCCTGCTGGAGGGAATGAAATAAAGAGAGAGGTAGGTTGAGATTTCACCATGGGCTTGTCTAGAGGAGAAGATATAATGCTGATTGCTGCTCATTAATGCAAAATCGCAGCAGTGTTCTTTTGTCTCCATGGTCTTTTGGCAAAATCGCTGGTATGGGAAGCTATCCATGTTTGAAGTTCACACACAGCCATGCCTATGAATCAACATGGGGGCCGAGAGTGAATTACTCACGTTATTATTCTCAATAAGTTGCCGTCCATGCACAGTATTTTTTTTTAACTGAAAAATAAAAGTTGTGCAAGTGTGACCTTCTGCTTAAAAAAAGCTGTTTGGTTGCCTTAGGGCAGCAAAAAAGTGCACGATCGGCAACATGAACCCCCAAAATGGTACTTCCAGCAATTTCATTGCCAGCAAACTTGCCCCCACCCCATGCACAACCGACTAATCAGCTTTCCACTTCCACCCTCGCCAAGAATGCACTGCAATGTGAATCGGTTGTCCAAATGAGCGGTAATGCGCATTTCCACACATTATTTTAACAACCTCAGGAAAATCCACGAAGGCTTCCCCCCATAGTTGTTGGTCCCCCTCCTTCTGAATAAGGTGAATCACCGCAGGATCTCATTGGGACAAAAAGTGTTCTCTGCAAATTCTATTAGGATTATTTTCACCGTCTAGACAACCCCTATGAAAGAGGATAAATTGCTTCTCTCCTCTAAGCCACGGCCTTAAAAGGAGGCACCCATGTGTTGATGTGTGCATTCTGATGCTGTTGAAGAGGGGCCACTTTCTGATGGAGTGGAAGTAGATGAATATGTTCTCTGCAGTTAAACCAAGTTTGTTGAACTAGCCACTCGTATCACACTCGGCTCCAATGGTCATAAGCCAGTTGTTCTTTCTTTTTACAGAAATGCCTGCAGTGGTAGAAACAAGGAAAGCTGGACCAGCCAGATCCTACTTCCATGTGGCAAAGGACTTGATTGTACTGGAGAACTGTGTTTCCTGATTGCCGCCTATCATTTTTCCAGTGTGCGTGCGATTATCTCACTCACCTTACCAGGACCTGGAGATGCCGTCCACAAGCACAACTGTTCATAGTAGACTGTTAAGTGTAGAGACTTGTGGAGCAATGCATAGAGGGAAATGTAATGTGAGTGGTCTGTGCAGTAGCCAAACACCTGCTGGGAAAAACAGATCTGAAATGGTCTACCTGCAGGAATAATACACACACCGGGAGCATCCTGCTGTGCAGGGCAAGGGGTGGTGCTATATGCAGAAGTAGAGTTCCCCAGAGGTAGAGTGGAAGGTGAGAGCGTTGCTCGTGGTTATGCTGGGGACACCTGGCTGGAGGACACTGAGGAGACCTGGGTGGTTTGCGAGGTACCCGAAACGTCGTCCTCATCACCAAAGGGACTTTTGCCACAGAAGATGAGCTTCAGCATGCAGAAACGGAACTGCAAGGGAAAGAGAGCGAATCAGTAGGGATTCCACAGTCCAAGATGACTCCAGGGAGGGACATGACAGTTTCCAGAGTCCTCACTTGGACTCAAGTGGTGCAGTGGAATCCCCAGTGGGAGACACCAGGTTTCTAGCTCTGGTTTTCAAACTTCAGTAAACCTTTTCCACACCAACTTATCTGCCCCTGAACAATGCAAAAAGGTGTGATGCATTTGTCAGGCCTCACTGTTGGCTCTGTAAAAGTACAGACTAGGACACACATAACATTCTCCTGTGGCTCTCTCTCTCTCTCTCTCTCTCTGTGTGTGTGTGTGTGTGTGTGTGTGTGATCAAGTTTCCTGATGATTTATTGTGACCCCATGAATTTCATTGGGTTTTCTTAGGCAAGGACTATTCAGAGGTGGTTTTGCCAGTTCCTTCCTCTGAAATATAATCCACAGTACCTGGTATTCATTGGTAGCCTCCCATCCAAGTACTAACCAGGGCTGACCTTGCTTAGCTTCCAAGATCAGATGGGATCTGGTGCCTCTAGGGCTGTGTTTCCCAAAATCTAATCCTCCAGGTGTTTTGGAGTTCAGTCCCCAAAAGCCTCAGCCACCTTGGCCAATGATCAGGGATTCTCAGAGCTGAAGTCCAAAACATCTGGAAGACCAGACTTCAGGAAACACTGTTCTAGGTTATCTGGGCCTACCTGACTGTAGGTGAGGCTATATGGCAGGGGGAGGGGGGCTTTCAGAAAAATGTTCTGACTACTACTGACCTCCTCACTTTCTAGTAGCCCCTGAGATGCTTCCCAACTCATCATGAATATCACCTACCTATTTCCAGAAGTAGAGTCTCTTCAAAGAAATGTGCCAACACATATGGCCAGTAAGACTGTTTCAGAGATATAGCTACATTGAAATTGGGGCTTAGTTTAGGACAGTGCTACTTAAAGTGGTAATCTGTGGACTGCTGCTGGTCCCTGAGCCATTGGCGATCTGTCTGCAGCAAGTTTCCAGTAAAGAAAGCAACAGTTGTAGCCAACAAATATGGTGCTGGTCTCTGGCACACTGGGGAAAAACAGTCTCTTGGTCCACCTCATTGGATAGCTTAAACAGCACTGGGCTGGGGTAAGTGTGTCCTAGAGGGCATGATACCAGAAATTTTAATGAGATCAGGGAGAATGCTGACATATTTTCCAAGTGTGAGGCTTTACAGCTTTGGGGGGAAATCCAGATCAGGGCAGGACTGATAGTGACACATTTATGATACAGAAAAGGGAATGTGCAGCCTTAAGTGACTCTAGAAGAGCCCACGGGGTACAGAAGTAGGACAGGACGAAGCCTTGGTGCTCTCTTCATGCCCACCCACCCTGCTCTTAGTAGATCCCATCTCTGCTGACCTGCTTGTTCATGAAGACGTAGATGACTGGGTTGTAAACAGAGGAAGCCTTGGAGAAGACTGAAGGAATGGTGGCCAGGCGAACATCAAAAGCCTCCCCACGGTGTGTTACTACCCACAGTGCAAAGGAGGCGTATGGCAGCCAGCAAACCAGGAAGCCCATCACCATCACCACAACCATCTTGGTCACCTCTCTCTCTGCCTTTTGTGTTGTGGCTGACTGCTCCTGCTGCTTTGCAACCTGATGGAGTGGGGATAGGATTAACCATGAATGAGAGTCAATAAAGTAGCTGAGTGGACACAGCACAGGGGCTACTCTACTGATGTGTGACCTGCTTAAAATTTCATGGAGAAAGAAAACAGAGAACAACAGGATGGGGATTGATGGATTAGCTAGGCCTACAACAGGTTGATGAGCTGCATAAATGAGAGACAAAGGCTCAGGAGCTCAATTTCTGCTGTGAGACAACCTACTGTCTCCACCAGCAGTTGTTTTGCCATGACCTCCCACTCTTATGATGGAGCCTAGTAATTCTAAATCCAATATCCTAATCCTAAATCCAATATGTGTTGTGAGCCACCTTGGGTCCCATTCTGGGAGAAAGGCGGCATATAAATCAATAACTAAATAAAAATAAAATAAATATCCTAGCTAGAAATTACAGAAACACCAGAGACCCTGTGGTTCATCTGGTCCAGATTAGGTTACTCCTACCTAGAGCGCCACCAACAAATGGCATCCAACCTTTTCTTAAAAACCTCTCAGAACAGATTTGCACAATTTTGGGTACTCTTAGGTTTTCCCTAACATTCAGTCTTACAAATTTACTTTCCTGTAGTTCAAAATTCATTATTTTCTTGTTCTGTCTCTCATTTGATCCAGAAAAGGACCCCCTGGGGAATCCTACTGTACCACCTTCCGTTTGTATGGAGATCCCAACAATGAGCAGTACAGTTGCCCCTCCACATTCGCGAAGTCAGCATTCGCGGTTTTAATTATTCGCAGTTTTGGGAGGGCCCCCCCGGGCCCCCCCAAAACCGCAAAAAGGGGCCTCCGGAGGCCCCTTGAAAGCCCTGGGAAGGAGCGGGGAGGGCCGGGGAGGCGTTCACGGGGCCTTTGGAGACCCTCCAGAGGCCCCGTGAAGGCCTGGGGTGGGTGGGGGGAGGCCGCGGAGGCCTTCACGGAGCCTTCAAAGGCTCCGTGAAGGCCCCAGGGAGGGAGGGGGGAGGTCGGGGGGAGGCCTTCACGGAGCCTTGGAAGGCTCCGTGAAGGCCTGGGGAGGCCGCGGAGGCCTTCAGGGAGCCTTGAAAGGCTCCTTGAAGGCCCCAGGGAGGGAGGGGGGAGGTTGGGGGGAGGCCTTCACCGAGCCTTGGAAGGCTCCGTGAAGGCCTGGGGAGGGTGGGGGGAGGCCGCGGGGGCCTTCACGGAGCCTTGAAAGGCTCGTTGAAGGCCCCAGGGAGGGAGGGGGGAGGTTGGGGGGAGGCCTTCACCGAGCCTTGGAAGGCTCCGTGAAGGCCTGGGGAGGGTGGGGGGAGGCCGCGGGGGCCTTCACGGAGCCTTGGAAGGCTCCGTGAAGGCCCCGGGGAGGGAGGGGGGAGGGTGGGGGGAGGCCGCGGAGGCCTTCACGGAGCCTTGGAAGGCTCCGTGAAGGCCTGGGGAGGGTGGGGGGAGGCCGCAGAGGCCTTCACGGAGCCTTGAAAGGCTCGTTGAAGGCCCCAGGGAGGGAGGGGGGAGGTTGGGGGGAGGCCTTCACGGAGCCTTGGAAGGCTCCGTGAAGGCCTGGGGAGGGTGGGGGGAGGGCAATCAATATTCGCGATTTTTTGACATTCGCGGGGGTCCGTGGAACCTAACCCCCGCGAATGTCAAGGGACAACTGTAATTCCCCCATCTTCCCTTACCCTTCCAGTTCCTTTAGATTTTCTTCACTGCATTTTCTGTGGTAGCCAGTAGAGGGGGGAACAATCCAATATAGGAATGGTGGCAATGACAAAGGGCCAACTGCTGGCGCAAATTTCCACAGATTGCTATGCACTCACATGGGCAATGTACATGAACATTTGCACAAGTAGTCTCCATCCACAGGCATAGATGCCATTGTGGCCAAGCCTGTTGATCTCTGTGCTTGCAAAGTATTGCTGATTCACATTCTCTTGCAGTTTGAACAGAATGGAATAATCTACCACTATTGTTATGGGATTTCTTTGGGGCTACATCAGATAGGATGTCAAATGTGCTACATATCTAGTTCTTCCTGATCCCCACAATAGCTGATCAAGATTGGAACAGTGTCATGTGAGGGGAATTTAATTGCCTTCCAGGCTCCCAAAGAAACTCTTCCCTTGCTGAAGTTGTTTTTTTGTCCCAGAAGGGCGACTTCTGTTGGTGCCAATTGGTGCTTCCCTATCACAGGGATAATAGCACCTGGGGGAACCTTTTCTTAAAAAGTTCATGGGGACTGTCAGAAAGAAGAAGGGATAAAATCCCTTTCTTGTATGCTGCAATCCTGATACTTACTGAGGTGAAGAGTTTTTTTAAAAAAAACCTGGATGCTTTTATGCATTTAATTTCCCATCTAGTTTGGTCCTTAGCCAGAAAACACCTAAAGAATTTTGCACTGATCAGAGATTATGAGATATTGCTTAAAAAACAACAAGTGTGGGTTCAAACATCATTCCAGGCACTTACCTCAAATCCCCCTACAGCCTTCCTCTCTGGTGGAAGGGACAATAGCTCATGGGTTGAACACACATACTTTTTATTCAGAATGTCCTTTGTTAAATCCTGGTTTCTGCTATTTATAAAAGCACCTAGAAGCAGGGCTGGGGAAAGTTAATTCTGGCTAGAATAAACAGCACCAAATTAGATGGCTCTCTATAGTATTACACCCTTATATACCTTCACATCTGTACATTTTCACCCTGTACATAGCTGTGCTGTCTGGCACTCTTTCTTAGTGCTGTGCCTTATCGCCAGAGGAGAGAAACAGAAGGGAGGAGAGAGGTCATACTCACAGCCCTCAGGGTGAGAAGAAGACGGCCATATGAGAAGACAATGACAGACAGTGGCACTCCGAAGCAGAAAGAGAAGAGGAACAACACATAGGACTCATTGTTCCACTTGTTGTTTGTTGTATACCAGTCAGGGCCACAGGAGCACTGGAGTCCTTCAGGGATATACCTAAGGAGGTTAAGCAGTGTTTAGCATGTAGGACATTTTCACTGAAAATGACTACAATTTTCAAGGAGATCATCCTGGGAGTCAGGCCAAAGTTTGTGCATGGTCAGGATTGGAGTGTGTGGAGGGGAAGAAATGGATGAGGATAGAGAATGGAAAGGACAGTGGGATATATGTTAGGTAGATTGGGTAGATGGGACAAGGAGAAGAGGGAGATAGACAGAGAGGGTCTGTTTGGGGAAGGATGGCTAGGGACATTTTCTCTGAAAACAACTAAAATCAGAGCGCATTCCTCATATTACATACAAGATATGGCAAGGAAGTGTTGAAGCTGATGGGGGAGGGAGCAGGGGGAAAGCACAGAATTCAGCACTGCCAAATCCAAATAAACCATTAATTAATCTTGAGTCTCTACTGCTGACTCCCAAGCATCTCTTCACTCATCATCTCATCTTGATATTCTTCTCTCCTCTTCAATACATACCTGCTCCAGCCAAAGAGGGGTGGTAATGAAGCCACCAAGCCAAAGACCCAGGTGATAATGCAGCCGATGATGGCATGGGTACCCCTGAAGGAGAAGTTCCCCAGGGGCTTGCAGATGACTAGAAATCTTTCAAAGGCCACAACTGCCAAGGACCATAGGCTCACCATACCTTGGGGAGGGTAGAAGGGAGAAGACAGAAATGTCTGACAAGCCTTGTCCATTCACAGATATTTTACATATATGGGACTGCAGATGCAGAAGATAAGCCATATATTGCTGTCATGTTTTCTCTGAGCCCTAATCAATACCTAATCAAGTATAGTTTTCTTACTCATACTGTCTCATCCCAATACCTTTTCATGCCACCCCACAATACTCAGATATTCCCCCATACAAATGCCTCCACAATTTCAAACCCGTTTAACCGCTCACTCTTCCCAGTTCTATCGAATTCTGCTTTTCCCTTGCTTACCCCCCAGCGTGGCAGCAAAGCCCTCTATCTTGCAGGCAGTGGGGCCCAGGCCGAAGTACATCTGAGTGAAGCTGTAGAAGGCAGTGGTAGATCCAATACAGACCACCAACAAATTTGACACGGCAAGGTTGACCAGGATGTAGTTCAGGTGGGAGCGGAGCTTCTTGTACTTGAAGGTGCAGAAGATGGTGAGGATGTTGATGGGCACCCCTAATATAATCAACAGGAACATGAAGGCAGCCATGGCCATAAAGAGGCCTGGACTACCTAGGTGAGTCTGAGGTACCAGGAAAGGGCTGAGGGTTGTGATGTTGGCAACGTCCAAGGGCATCGGGATAAAGAAATCTTCCGGGAGATCATCCTGGGAGTCAGGCTGAAGTTTGTGCATGATCAGGATTGGAGAGGGATGGGGACAAGGAATTGGTGAGGATAGGGAGCAGAAAGGACAGTGGGATGTATGTTTGGTAGATTGGGTAGCTGGGAGAAGGAGAAGAGGGAGACAGACAGAGAGGGTCTGTTTGGGGAAGGATGGCTAGGGACAGAGCAACTGTGAGGCAGCTAAATGAGACAGGATCCAGGAGGCAGGAAGAGAACCTGGCTTTGGTTCACATCCCTTTGTCACCCAGATGGCATGGAGTCACAAGTGCTGGTACAGGTGGGGGTACCATGGCGAGCAAATAATGAGTCACAGAGTGGTCGTGCATGCTCTTTTTATACCTTAGGGGGCCTGGGGGCTCTTTTGGCATGGTTACAGGAGAGCTGTTCCCGCCACCTCCAAAGCATTCCTGTCTCCTTAATCGCCCTTAAGGCTGGAAAGCCTCAGCTAAGCCAAGCTTATCCTCAAGGACAGCAGAACAGTAGCAGCCAAAGGGGTTAGGAAAGACAGGTTTAGCTGCTTACCAAGCTGCTTTGCTGGTACCTAATCGGACAGTGGAGCCAGATTAAGGACTCAAGGGGGAAGGAGGGCAGGTCAGATAAGAGGAAAGGATAAGAAGCTGAGATGCAAAGTCGAGGAGCAAATGTCTAGATGCCCTTATTTTTCTCACTGTGCATCTGCTTTTATGGCTCAGTTGGCACTTCCTAAGACCCCACTGCCACCCTCTGCTATCCTAGATTCAGTCTTACTTCCATTTAGCAGAGGGTCAAAATATATATGATACTGAATTGTCCTTAGAAACTATTACTGTTTTTCCCCCATCAGTGGTATAACTGCTATCGAATTATGATCCTGAGCAGACTGGCAAGCGAAGCCCATGTTTACCTCTCCAATGAGGAACCACATTTCTGCTGACAAAATCCTCCAGTATCCCATAATTCTACAGAATCTTTTTGTCTATCACTCTCTATGGGGCTTTTTTTCTCATAGTTGAAATTGTGTGAATGCATTTTTGTGTGTTCGATATCACTTTTCTCTGAAGAAAGGGGAGGAATAAAAGTATTTTATCATGAACCTGCTCCAGAGGTAATTCCTTCAACGTTCAGGAATGTATTTTTCTAATCTGTCTTTCTCTAATCAAAATGACTAAGAATACAAGGAGGGATGTAGATGGAGGAGGTGCATTAAAATGGAACTGTGTGTCAGATAATATGGGGAAAGGGGAGAAGAAATTAGTATTTATCTAGGAATTCCTCCCCCCCCCCATCTACAGAAACTTAGAGAAGCAGGGTTTTTATTATTATTATTATTATTATTATTATTCACTAGGATTAACATATTTTACCTTGCACAATGGAAGCTTGAATATGGAAGAGGGGGAATCAGGATTTCTCTCCTCACTTCTATTAGATATACAAAGTTCAAAGAACACAAATGATGAGATATACAGTACACTTCATTGCTGGCAAGCCCACCCACCCCCCACCCCCCATGAATATCCAAATAATCAGCTTTCTACTTCCGCCCTCACTGAGAATGTGCTGTAATCGGATATCCAAAGGAGCAGTAATGTGCATTTCCACACTTTATTAAAAAAACCTCAGGCAAAGCTGTGAAGGCTTTCCCCACACAGTACATGGAGTTTTGGGGTCCCTTTCTTCTGAAAATTGTGAATCTCAGTTGGATCTCGTTGGGACAAAAGGTATTCTCTGCAAATTCTATTAGGGTTATTTTCACCATCCAGACAACCCCTTACATGGCAGACTGTTTCTTCTGGCAGAGAATATCATTGTAAAATTTCACACCCACACATACACACACACTCAATTTATACACCCTTAACAGCTTATAATTCGGGGGGGGGATTACATTTCCCCCAAAAAAGTATATACACCATTAACAGCATTAAAGATGACAATGCCAGAGAAGTGTCGTGAAATTACAAGAGAAACTTTACATGAGGTTTGCAACTCTGTGCTTCGACAATGCAAACAGTGCATTGTTGCACAAGGACGACAATTTGAACACCTTACATAACATTGTAATTTAAGATAGAATTTGTAACTCTGATTAAATCATTATTATCTCATTATTTTCAATATAAATGTACTGTATTTACTTACAGTAGCTTTCAAATAACCACTCTAGCTACTATTAGCTGTTAAAGGGTGTATACATTTTTTGGACACCCTGTGTATGTGTATACATATACATACACATATACATGAGATAAATTTTACAATGAAAAAAAATGCCTTGTAAGTCTGTATTCTGAATATGCTGCTTGACCTCCTCTCCATCCCTAATGTGAGATGAAACATGAGTAGAACACAGAGGAAGTTTTCTTTCTTTAAGTAACCTATGGAAGATGTGTGTGAAATCATCAGGACCCTACAAGGTGACTCTGAATCCAAGCCTCTGCCCTTTAAGTTACTGTGGGTGTGTGTGTGCCACAATTCGGGGTGGGGGAAATGCACATTAAAAATTGGAAAATGTCTTCAGACAATTAGATAGAATACTCCTTCCCAGTGGTAGCTGAGAGGTTTTTAAAGGTGTGGTGTATATATTTTATTATCCAAAGCACCATGGTGGAGGGTGGGGTGAAGCCTGATTCTCTGTCTCCTCCCAGTCCAATAGCCCTCACAGTTTAGTCCTTCAAACATTGAGTAAGTCAAACGTTGGGAAGGAAGTTTTGGTTTTGCAAAGAAATAAAGAGTGTGAGAGGCATTTTTCAAGGAATGCTAAAAGAGGAATTTTCTCTCAATGGATCTGGTAAAATGTACATTACAACACACCCAAAGAAACCTCAGGATGGAGTTACACTGGTAGCACTGTCAACTCTAAGGCCCTGTCTATACGAGGCAAAAAAACCCTAGATTGCTCTGCAGTAATGGCATATCGCAGGAGCAGTGTTTTGGCCCCCAAAAACTTTGCATGCCTGCTGGTCAAGATTTACACAAGTGATTTACTCATGTTTTTACTTGCCTTAATTCGCTGCTGCCTAGCTTAAAAAAAAAAATCCATTGTACGCTTGAGCGATATTTTGCCAGTAGAAAAAAAAGAAAAAACAACAACACCCCATTTTCACTCACTCACTAAGGCAAAAAACCAACATAGCAGCACTGGGCGCTTGCCCTTTTAGCAAGCCCACCCATCCCACGCCCATCTGGCCAACCAGCTTTGCACTTCCTCTCCTATGAGAAAGCGATTCATATTGAATTCCTTGTCCAAATGAGCAAGAATGTGCAGTTCCCTCGCTTTTTAAAAAAAAACTCCGGGAAAAGCCGCAAAGGCTTTTTCTTCGGCGTTTTTGATGTTTTTTGGCCACCCTCCTTCCAAATACTGCAAAATGATGTGGGATCCCATTAAGACAGGTAGGATTCTTCTAGCATTCCATTAGAAGCATTTTCACCATTTAGACAGCCTCTAAGATAGATGCAGAACGGCAGGTTTACAGGGCTAAAACAAAGGGAACTTAGAGGTGCATGGTTTCAGAAATTATGTTTTTAGATTCAGACCTCATTCACCACTTCAGGAAGCACCCTCTCAGGAAACCTGATTAGCATCTTGTCTGTTTTGGCACTGAGACACTTAGATGCTAATCCTCTGCCACTCTTCTATTGCAGCTTTAATGCTCTGTGTCAGAGGATCTGAACCCATTTTTATCAATGGGCTTTCCCCAGATCTGAAACTGGCACTTCTCAGCCCTGCCATAATTAATCCCATGTCTCTGCTTTCAGACTATTTGTACGAGTACATTATAGTTTTCAAGAAGCAATACAAATAATTTTTCTGCTAATACTACTACTTAACTGTCTCTAACCCAGCATAATGCTTAATAGCTGTACACACATAATGGGGGAGGTGGGGTAGCAGAAGAAAGCAATGACAAACTTCCTCTGAATAAATCTTGCCAAGAAAACCCTATAATAGGATACCTGTATGTCAGAGGCCTTGTCTAGACAGGCTATTGACCCTATATTGCCTCTGTCTTTGAGCCCTGCAGTCCTGATAATGCAGGGCATTTGCCTTGTTTTGTCCCCAGGCAGTCTTCATGACCCCTGGGGCCAAGATGGGATAAAGCCTGTTACACCACTTTAAAAAAATACCTGGGAAAAACTGCTTCACCTGGCAAAAAAACAGATCAGACTCTGTGTGACTCCAGGAGCCCACACTGCCACACTGGCCTGTTGCTGCAGCCGCCATCACTCTTCCGAAGCCAACAAGCAGGTTTGCAGCACGTGACCAAGGAGATTTTCAGATGATCCTTACTGCGCAAGGATCGCCCGGGACAGTTTTGTTGCAGCAGCGCGGCAGGGGGTCGATTTCAGATAACGCCGTTGCTGCTACGAGATCGTCATTCCCTCTCGCGCTAAGGCTTGGAGCCTGCTGCGCTATATTCGCCAAGATTTTATTCACAGAGGATTCAAACCCTGGTCTCCCTGAGTTAAACTCAAGCTCTAATACTGCACAGAGTTTCCTGTTGATGCAATTTAACATTTTAAAAACTGTCCGTATCCACAGCATTCGCGCAATCAACATCAGTCTAGTTTGACCTTTGGTATACAATAGGGGAAGGAATGATTTGGCCCTCCAGACATTGCTGGACTGCATTACTTATCATTGGCTTTGCTGACTAAGGATGATGTGACTTGGGCGCCATTTGCATGATGAATGTGAATGAGTGGATCATGTGAAAGCAAAATAGTGAACTTTTAAATACTTATGTGACTTACTTCTTGTATTTTTTCAAATACACAGAGGGGAATTTAACACAGGCTTCAGAAGACGCTGCTGTGACACTAACTTACTGAGGATACCGATGCCAGCTTCAGCGTCAGCCAGATAAATGACTTATCAGAGGTGGATGCTGAAATAGATGCTGTCTGGACCACCCTACCTCTTCAAAATGGTATTATATTATGCTACTTGACAGTAGGGGTTTCGTGTGGGGTGCACTGCTTCCAAGATTAAAGATATTAATTTTTTTTTAAATTCCATTTTCTAGCTGCTTCGCTTAGCAATCCTGTTGCTTCACTTTCCCCAGCTGAAAGACTCCAGTTGAGCCGCAGGAAACAGAGATCCACTGAGCAATGATGAGACAATTTATTGCAAATATGAATACTTACACTGAGAGAATGGACCAGAGGGCAAAAAGTCTGCAGGAATACCTTGAAAACTTCTACCAGCATGAAATAGCAGACAGTGAGAAAATGTTGGCTGCAATAGATAGACAAAATGACATGCTAGGTGAACTCATAGCCCACATTAAATCCCCTGATAACAACCCTAGAAGGGTTGTTGTGAGGAGAATAAAAAATAAAAACCTTCCAGGGGATTCTGAAAAGGAGAACTCCCAGCCACAAGAAAATCAGCTACCAGGTACATATACAGCTGCTGGAAAATTGGGATTAGGTAGACCAGTTAGAAAAATAAAAAAACCTGTTCCTCTTACTTTATAAAGTTAAACTGTGTTAAAAATTAACCCTCACAAAGCTGTACTAGTACACAATGTAGTTTTTGGGGACTTCTTTTCCCAACTAGGACATTCAGAGCTGTAAAACATATTTAGAGTTAGTATTACATTCTGTTTATATGAACACTCTCTAAAAGGTATAATTAATATGTCTTTCTCTAAGTAGTTATATATGTTGATAATGGGGGGGGTTAACCTAGTTTTGATTGTGGAATATACCATGATTTTTTTTTTACTTTATATTTTATTGTTCAGCTTTACATGTGTTGCTGTACCTTGAAAATACCTTACTAGCGATGGAATGCTAACCCTTTCTTCAGAAGTAAGAAATACATAAAAGGAAATTAAAAAATATGTATTTTATTAAATTCTTTTTTCTATATTTACATATTTACAATGTTTTTATTTACATAGCCCCCCAAGAAATATAACATATATTATTACATAATTTTAACTAACAAAATACAATCATTAAAGCAACAGGTTTTAAAAAATCAAAGACAATAAACACAGTGCAAACAATAATACATTTATAAATAAATATATACAAAAATACAAAACAAATAATACATAATAAAATTATAATCCCAAATGCCTCTCAATGTTCCCCACCCTCCCATCCAGATGAGCAATTGTCTCCTGTAATGGTTGGCCTGAAAAGGGAAAATAATGGGTTTTATTTTACAGGTACTGCAAATAATATGCATTCATCCCACTAAGATTTTTTTTTTACCTAGCTCCTTGATCCTGGCAATTATATTGAGCCTGGCCAGCTGGGCAGCTGCCTCACAAGCATTGTCTGCTACTTGGAATTTTTTTTTTTTTAAATCATGTAGTAATAGCTGTATTACTTTATGCATCACTGTTTTTGGGGGGGGGGTATGGAAATTAGTAACAAAAATAGCTTACCAGGTGGTGGTGCAGCTGGGGCTGGGCCGGGCTCATATCCCCCCTCATCATCAGAGGAGGACTCCGACACAGGCTGTCCAGCAGCCCTCCTCTGGATCTGGACTGCTAAGGGGAAAAAACATGTAATTAAATATATTTACCAACCCACCCTCCTTCTTCAATAAGAAAAAATTGGTCAATACACTTACCTCTGGGCAGCCTGTCTCTCCAGCTGGGCTGCCTTGCATGGACCCATAGGTCACGCAGGATGGCATAAAATGGTGGCCACCTACGAAGGGGCTCCCATTGTTGGCCTCCAGTGCTGCAAAAAATCTCCCCTTAAGATTTTTAAATTTGGAGCGGCACTGGAGATCCGTTCTCTGGAAGCCCTGCTCCTGGAGGAACCATGCCGCTTCAATAAAGAAATTGAAGTTCCTCCGGTTCAAGGAACGCATCAGTCGGTCCGGCGCACTGGCCTGCTGGGACAGGGATTCCAACAGCAGGTTGGTCTCCCTGATGCCCCAGTACGTGATGCGCCGACTCACTCAAGCACGTCCTCTACCCCCCTCGGCCATCGTAACACCATGTGGCGGGATGCGAAAACTCGAGTTTATAACTTTTCGGAAAGACCGTTATATTTTGAAAGTAGCCTATTGAATTATTAGAATTTTTCTTTTTGAACTTTGAACACCATTTGTGTTAAACAATTGGCTAATTAGCAGAGGTTCCTCCATGTAGGAGTCTGCCTGAGCCAGGAACTTTTTTTTGAAAAGGTTAGTCCCTGCAAAAGGCGCCAATTTCCCAAATCCATCAGTATTGAAACAAAGTATCCCTGGTGGGTCATTGTTAAAAGTATTATTTATAGCTAGCAGAGGGAAGGGAAGACTGCAATGCAGGATATTATATTGCACCAGGAAAAGATATTTGCATTGATGCCCTGGGCATTTTTACATGCAACCTTTTTCTAACTTTAAAAATATTTATGTATTTACACATAACAGATAGCAGTACTGAAATCAACGGTCTTTATTGGAAAGTTTTTTCTCTGCTTAGAACAATAAAAAAATATTGTTGCACAGTAGTACATTCATACTTATTCTCAGTTCTGCTGCTGCTGCTGCCAGAAGTATTCCTTTAACGTGTCACGAACAGACTCCCCCTCAGCCTTTTTACATGCATCATCATTTACCAAAGGTGCTCCTAGAGTGTCAAGCACAAACCTCTGAAACCTTCTGTTTGGGTCATTAATAATTTTCCTCTTAGTTTCACATACGTTATGGAGAATTACACATGCACATATCACAGAACAAACATTTCCCTCCACCACTTCAATACTATATCTTAATGCTCACCAGCATCCTTTGAGATGGCTAAAACACCTCTCCATGGTAGAACGCACCTTATTATGGTATCTGTTATACAGTTTCTGTTTATTATTAGTGGACTCCCATATGGTGTAAGCAGCCATTTCCTTATTGGGTATGCCCCATCTACAAGGGTTAGAGGAACTATTTGCTGTCCCATTATAGTAATTGTGGGGTTCCCTGGAATGAAAATTCCTGCCTCCATTGTTTCAAAAAATGCAGAGTTCCTAAGCATTCGAGCGTCGTGATTTTTGTCGCTCCAACTGATCTCTGTGTCAATAAAAATGCCTCTGTGATCACATGTCCCTTGCAGAAGTACACTGTAGCTATTTTTCCTGTTAATATATTTGTTTCCTTGGCGCACAGATGTGATATCCATCAAGGCAGGCTATCACTTGTGGGTATCCAAGGGCCGCAAACCCATGCATTACCTGTGCAAGAAAAAAATAAAAAAGAAATCGGAAATGGGTACTTTGAATCAGATGGCAGCTGATTATTCGAGTTTACACATCTGTATAAATAAAGTTAAATAAAAAATCTGGTGTCTACAGGAAGTTGCCATCTCAATAAGAAGTCTTCCAAGATGTTTTATCATAAAAAAAAACTTTTATCAAGTCATTAACATTTACACAACTGATGCGAGTACTCGCATTTTCACATACTTAATTTGGTTATAAAAAAATTATAACACTACCCTCCTATTATCTCCTAGGTATACAGTTCGCTTCAGAAGTAACTTCTCCATTGCAAGCACAGCCTCGATGAAGATCTTGCACACCATGGATCACCCAACACTGAACAGCTGGCAAGTGGACGCATAAGAGCATCGGTGGGCAAAAAGCCAAATAGCTATAGCAAGGTGCTTCTCATATTTGTGCCTGTTTTGGCTATCTCAGGTCAGAAAATATCTACAAGTTTCATGAAAAGGAAGCGCGACATTCTGAAGTACATGATCCACCATTCGTCGGACCAGTTGGACATGCCGAATTTCTCCCACCAGCCCTTCGTTGTTGAATATACCCACCACCTCCTTAAATGGGGATATGGGCGACAACACTGAAATAGCATAGGAGTATCGATGGTTTCAAAATACATAAAATCAGTACCAAGTTCAGAGGATGAGATAAGTTCTAAATGAAGTAGCAGAATAAAGAGATGGATCATCCTGCATCAGTGCTGGTGACGTCTCCACCTGTACAACGTAGAACAGGATGTCCTCAGCAGTACAGAGATAGCCAAACCAGCAGCAATGTTCAACTCCATTCTGACAATAATGATGGGTCAGGCACTATTACAAATTAGGTAGTAGTCACAGACCAATGAATTTAATCTGTACAACCCCATAAATAGCCAATCGCTGCATCTGTGGCAGGAAAGAGCACCGGAAACACGTCAGCAGCTTTGTGAAAAAATGAGTAATCGCATCCTTGATTGACAGCCAAAAAAACCCCACCCGGGATCATAAAGATGTGTAAACAAAAAAGTCATGGGATACATTAAATTGGGAAAGCCATCATATCTCGCTATATACTGTAGTGTAAACAATGATCCCGGGATATCTAGGTAACCGTGATAAACAGCAAGGGATGAACTCGGGATCAGGAAATCCTGGTTCTCCCTGTGATCATTTATGTCATCTAACTGGTGCCTTGCGGTTCACCAACATCTGGAGGGACACATAATTCCTAGCCCTGGATTACGCCTATACCCATAAAATTTGTTTTAACAAAAGATAAAAGACAAAACAAGGAGGTTTTCTACACAGACAGCCACCTCTCAGGGATGCCTTAGCAGGGGATTGGACTAGATGCCTATTAGGGTCACCTCCAGTGCTTTACAGTAATTCTGTGTCAGAGTCCAGCGGATATTAATCACCACCAAATGAAAACCGAAAACAATTCAGTCCCTATAACTGCTTCTTTAAAGCAGGTTAAAATAAAACACACACATCTCAAATCTGCCCCCACACTTTGTTCTATTAAATGATATCTATTAAATGATATTATGATAAATTTTGCTAGATATCAAAAAGCTGTAAACTATTCCTACAGGAAAATTGGTTAGGAAAAAAATTAGAGAGGTGTTATTTATGGCAAACTGACCACCTACAAACAAGAATTCAAATGGAATGGGCCATGACAGCATATACTATAAGAAATGTGGTAGCCTAAAGGTACCAAATCCTGTCTGATCTTTGAAGCTAAGCAGTCAGCCCTAGTTAGTACTTGGATGGGACATTGCCAACAAATCCAGTGCTATAGGCTATATTTAAGAGGAAGATTAAAAAAACCACGAAAAGGCAGCCGTTCGAATGCGTACAATCTGCATACATGATTTTTAACCTCCCCCCAATGCAGTATGACCCCCCTTGCCCAGCTGACTGGAGCAAGCGATCCAAGCAGCAGTTTTAAATCTCCCAGCACTTTTCTTTAATTTTAAAAGGTCCCTGTTTTGTGGACAGTCAGTTTTCCCTATTTACAATGTAAAACAAAAATGAATATACCATATATTCCTGCGTATAAGACTGCTTTTTAACACTTGAAAATCTCCTCAAAAGTGGGGGGTCGTCTTATATGCCCAGCAGATCTTTTCCCCTGCTGTGAGAATGACTGCCTTGTCTTTGAAGTGTTAATTGCCCTCCATTTAGGGATTGTGTTTTGGTAAACTTGCCAGGAAGATTTCCATTTGCATAGTTTTGGGGATTTCCTCTCCAGGAGTTTGCAAGTCTGCCAATGTGGTTCTAAAATCATTAATGTGCTCATTCAAAAATTTGGGATTTGATAGCTTCATATGAACCAACTTCATTATTAATGAAACCTTACTTTCCAAAGATTGAACACCACAGAGCTTTTTCAAAGTATCCCATGCTTTTTTAGCTGTTCTCAGTTCTTTAATTTCACAGACTATTCCATCATCTGCAGCCACTGAACTGGCTGGCTGGTGGGGAGCAGGCTTTCCAGCCAGATGGCTGGCTGGATGGGGGGGGGCAAACTCTATATTTTAACTTAAAAATGGTGGGGGGTCATCTTATGTGCCCAGTCGTGTTATACGCCGGAATATACGGTATGCAAAAATCTCCATTTCATGGATTTACCGGACTATCGCTTAGCTGGGAATCAACATGGCGGCTGCTCCCAATTCCCCTCTTTGCTAGCCCCGCCCCCTGTGCTTGGCCAGCCGATCAGATTACACTGCCTGTTCGTATGTGTGTGAACGGGGTGTACAGACTGTTGATAATATGAACAGCTGTATGGATTTTAGTTCAAGATTCGCAAGTCCTCCTGAACGCCAAATCCACGTAGTTTACGGGGGATTCACTAGCCCCCCTTCCGAAAGACACATATGCATCTGACCAGCTGTGTGTACACATGATCTTTGATCTTCCAAACACCGTACATATTTTTTTTTACCATGTAGACGGCCCCTCAGTTGCAACCTTCATCTCCAGGATTGTGCCTGGTATCACATTATCTATTTGCTTTGTTCCTTTGTCCGTGGTGGCACATGTCCTACAATTGTTGTTTCTTAATACCCTGGCCATATCTAGGCATCACATTAAACTGGGAATCCTGGATTAATAAACCACAATGTACACAAGAAGTATGCTAGTGCATGCAGGCCATTTGTTCCTGCTTCACTTTTATGTTTATGCAACCTAACAAACAAAACAAAAAGGGACATTTTGCTGAGAATTTTTTTTTAACCAGTACAACTAAAAGTCTGGCTTAAAAAAGAGTCTGATCAGGAAAGGGGGAAACCAGTTTTGGAAAATTGGAAACCTCTGATTGACAAAGATGATTTGATGACTTTTGGTTTTGAAAATTAGTAGGGATTGATTAAATAGATGAAGTGTAACATCTAGTTTATAGAAAGTGAGGTGGGTTTGTAGGATATACTATATACCCACAGAAAAGATAGTTGGAAGTCATTTTCTTTTCTTTTTTTGTCTTTCTTCAAATGTTTTAGTTGTTTATCTTGTAATTTCTTGCCTTTTTCTTTTCTTATTTCTCTGTGTGTTCCTTTGTATTCTGTTTTATTGTGGTTAATTTTGCTTTTTGTATGTGTACAGGTTGACCCTTGTATCTATGGGGGATACATTCCAAGTCCTCCCATGGAAACTTGAAACCATGGATAATAGGGAACCCTTTTATTTTCAACTAGACGAATGTCATAAATTGACCATAGAATTGTATTGGAGGACCTAGAAATGCCTAGAGAGAACATATTTTTTTGGATATGGTTAAGTGAAACTGTGGATACTGAATCCGTGGATACAGGGGCTAACCTGTATGCATGATTCAATTTTTAATGTATGCCAAATTTTAATTAATTAATTTTTTTAAAGGAAACAGGGGAACCAGGAAGAAAAAGGATAGAAAACAAACATACCACAGAATTTCACATAAGAGCAATAAAGTAAAATTAACTTATAGCATTTTTACCTGCTTCAGTTGAAGCTCAAGAAAATTATCTTGGGGCTTATCTACACAGACCAGGATACACCAGCTCCCTGTCGGTGTATCCTGCCTACAGATCTGTGCATAAGGCCTGTTCCTCCCCATTACCTGCACAAAATGGGCCAGAGTCCAGATAAGCACGCTGGCCTGTCCCTGCAGTTGCCGCTGCTGCCCTCCGTGCCACAGTCTCTGATGTCAGGAAGCCAACCTGCATCACATGAGCAAGGCCCCCTGCGTGTGGCCAGCAAGGCAGAGGGCAACTGCAGTGATGCGGCCCTGCCCAGGTTTTTTTGCCAGCTGGAACTCATTTAAACAGGTATTATTTTTAAATGTTTTATCAGGCCCTACCCCATTTTAGCCCCATCTTTGCTCTAGGGGTTGTGAGGACTGCCCAGGGCAAATCGGGGTAAAAGCCCTGTGTCAACAGGACTATGGCTATGATTGTATGTTTTAAATTTTTTTTCTTCTAATTTATATATATTTTAATTAATGCATGTTTTTAATCCTTTGTAATTTAATATTATTTTAAGGGGTGGGTGGGCTAGGGTATTGTGAGTATGGGGTTTTTATATTGTAAGCCGCCCCGATTGCGTTGCAGAGGGGCGGGATGTAAATAAAATTTTATTATTATTATTATTACTGCAGGGCTCCAAGACAGGGGCAAAAAGAGGTAAATTGCTTGTGTAGACAAGCCCTTAGAGAGATTACCTATAGCATTCTGATTAGATGTTATTGGGAAGTCAGGGAGTGACAGTATATGCCCACCTTTATGGGAATCTATGTGTGGGTATGGGGAAAAAATAAATAATAGTTTTTTAAAACCACTTTAAAATACATATCTGAAAACAAAACAAAATGGGGAAGCATGTACAAAACTATACTCATACCAATCCACACCAAAACAATTGGAAAGACATGACCATTAGTGAAGATATGCAATTAGCAATTAGCCCGAAATCAAATGTGCACATATAGGAGATTATCAGACATGTTAAAACTGGTGTTACATGAACACCAGGAGATCCCCCCTCGTTATGCACCCGTTTTGCTACTGTTCCGCTGGCACTGCTTTTTATTGGCGGGATAAGCCGTCAATAGATTCCCCCATTCCATTTCTGTCACAGATGTTCCTGCGAGCAAAAAGGTGCCCTGTTATGCTGGTGAGATCCCAGCATCAATGGGCGGTCCCTGCCAGAACACTTCTGAGTGAGATCGAGACATCCAGGTAAGTGACACACTTTTTATGACACTCCCCAGGTTACTTCTACCTTTTACAGTGTGTTTTTGTGCTTGCTGTAATTTGTGTGTGTGTGTGTGTGTTCTTTTTATTTTTGAATTTCCCGTGCTTGCATCTTATTGCGAGAATCCGCGGGATTTCGATCCAGGAAGTGAAGGGAGCTGTTAGAGCTCCATTCACTTCTGGGCTGCCGGAACAACATGAGAGGAGGTAAGTGCGGTGGGGAGGATGATTGTGGTGGGACAGGGACGGGACAGGGGCGGGAGTGGAGATTGTGGGACAGGAACACTTTTTTTCATTCCTGTCTGATAATCTCCATAGATTTTGAAAACAAAGCAAAAAGGATGATAAATGTAATAACAATGGAGGGGAGGACTATTGATAGAAAGAAGAAGAGGACCTGAGCTAATTGTAACTAAGGTTAATTATACAGTACTTCACACCTAAGTGTATATTACAGCAGAGGTGGACTTCAGGACTTCAGAGGTGGACTTCAGGATTGCATGATCTGTTTTGTTTTTATAACCATCAGTTGGAGGGATTTAGAAAGTGGCTAAGCTGGAACACAGTACCTCTTGAACTTATTCAGGATTTTTTGTTTTCAAACTGGCAGGTGAATTTACAGTCCTTTCAAATATATATGCACACTGTTTTTCCTAACCTGTTCTTTGCTGTAGCAACCTACTGGGGAGTGGGGGTAGGGAGCTTTATTGTTGTTGCTGTTAAACCACTGGGAATCAAAAACTTGCTGATCTACTGTAAATTACCTCTGCATCTACTACTCTAGTGTATCCTACCTAGTCCTTTGTCTGTTGTGTGTGTGTGGTGTTCGTCCTATGATGCAGACTGGTAGAGAACTTCCGTTTTCTTCAGGTTGACTTCCAGCCCAAACAGCTCTGCAGCTGTTGCGAAGCAGGATGTTAGGCGCTGCAGAGCTGCTTCTGTGTGGGCAACAAGGGCAGCAGCATCAGCGAAGAGCAGCTCACGGACTAGATAGTTTAGAGTCTTAGTGCGAGCCCTCAGATGGCTTAAGTTAAACAAGCTACCATCAGTACGGTAACGTATATAGATGCTGTCTTCTTCTTCAAGCTCTGCCGTAGCCCTTTGGAACATCATGCTGAAGAAGACTGTAAATAAAGTTGGAGCAAGAACACAACCTTGCTTCACTCTATTAGTTATTAGAAAGGGCTCTGAAAGAGCACCGCCATATCTGACTTGACCGTGCTGGCCTTCGTGTAGCAAGATAATCATTTTAAGGAATTTGGGGGGGCATCCTAGTCTTTCCAGGATCTGCCACAGACCTTTTCTACTCACAGTAGAAAAGAGAAGTTCTCTACCAGCCTGCACCACAAGATGAACACCACCATTCCCACATTGCCATAGGCAAATCTGTGCTTAAGTCCATTCAGCAGTTCACCTAACCTGGGAAGCATCATCTCCTCAGATGCCAAGATTGACAAAGAGATCGATCACAGATTAGCAAAGCCATATAGCGCATTTGGAAGACTTCACAAAAGAGTCTGGAGTAATAAACACCTGAGGCGAAGCACAAAAATCAATGTGTATAGAGCCATTGTACTGTTTATTCTCCTTTATGGGTCTGAAACATGGGTCACCTATCGCCACCACTTACAACTCCTCAAATGCTTTCATCAGCGCTGTATACACACAATCCTAAATATACACTGGACTGACTATGTGATGAATGTTGCTGTCCTTGCAGGGATCACCAGCATTGAGGCCATGATATTGGGAACACAGCTGCGCTGGGCAGGGCACGTTTCTAGGATGGAGGACCATCGCCTCCCAAAAATAGTACTCTACGGTGAACTCGACACGGGTCAGCGTAAGAGGGGCACTCCAAAAAAGTGTTACAAGGACTCCCTGAAGCAACATCTCTGGCTCTGCCAAATTGATCACCAACAATTGTCCGCCATGGCCTCACATTGGGAGGCTTGGAGGTGCACTATCCACATTGCTGCAGCCTTATTTGAGAGCTCACTCCGAACAAGTCTTGAAATGACAATCAGGGCCGGTTTAACCTGTCTGCCAAATCAGCATTGGCAGGGGGCCCCAAGGTCAAGAGAGGGCCCCGTGCTGCCCTCCTTAATTTGATGAAGGAGACAGCCAGGAGACAGCCGGTAGAAGCCCCCTCCTACCCTCCTCCTCCAAAAACCTCCTGCTGGCTTTTCTAAAAAAAAACAAAAAACAGGGTCTCCCAAAGAGAAAGAGAAAGAAGCAGCAGCCCTCAGTGGCAGAAGCTGGAGGGAGTTTGCTGCTGCAAAATGCAAACTAGTCAGGCACGTTGGAGAGGGTAAGTGTGTGTGTGTGTGTGAGAGAGAGGGGGGACTTGAGGGTTGTCTCCCTCAGAAAGGGCTTCTTTCTTTCTTTCTTTCTTTCTTTCTTTCTTTCTTTCTTTCCTTCCACATAGATCCCCTCTATCCATCTCTCCAGCTGCTATTAACCTGTCTTGGTTTCTCTCCCCTTCCTTTCCCCCTTGGTCTTCAGCTTTCTCCCTTGCTGCCAACTGAGTTCAGCCTGCAAAAGAAATGTGTGGGTGTTTGCCTATGTGGCTTCAAGTCATTTCTGTCTAAGGCGAACCTACCATGGGGTTTTCTAGGCAAGGTTTGTTCAAAGGGGGTGTGCCTTGGCCTTCCTTTGAGGCTGAGAGAGTGTGACTTGCCCAAGGTCACCCAGTGGGCATTCATGGCTGAGTAAGGGTTCAAACCCTGGTCTCCACAGTCATAGGGCAATGCTGAAACTTCTACAACACTCTAGCTCTTTTAACAGAAGAATATAAAGAATATAAATTAAAATTTGGAGTAATATTACTGGGAACAATGGTTTTATTGTTGTCACTAAAACACCAGTATTCCATTAGTATTATGCCTAGAATCGCATTGGCATTTTTTGCTGCTGCATCACACTGCTATCTCATGTTCAGCTTGTAGTCCACTCTTTCTTTTCTTTGAGGAAATCTACACCATTACATTAATTGCTAATAAACCAAAAATATAATATTATGTTAGTGCCTATAATATAGTTTTTAAACTAAATTATTGGTGGCAAATTATGTAATACAGTAGGCCCCTCTTATCCACTGGAGATTGGTTCGGGGGGGCGTGGATTCTGAAAACCATGTATAATAGTGAACACCATTGAAAATAATGGGACTTCTGGTTTATAATACCATAGAGTTGCCTTGGAGGGCCTAGAAAACAGCTAGGGAGGACACATTTTCTAGGAAGACTCTATGGTGGGTGTGCTGTTTTGTGTCCCATGGATAATGAATCCATGGTATGGGGGTCCTACTGTAATCTGAACATCCTGTATGGTGAATAGGTTAGGTTACATTGACCTGAGATAAACATATGGGGCCCCCAAAATAAAGCATTGCAGGGGCCCCCAAAATTCCTTAAACTGGCCCTGATGACAACGTAGAAAGAATCACAACCCAGAATCATCACCCAAAGAGACCTTCAGCTGTGTCTTCTGCAACCAGACATGTTTATCTCGGATTGGCCTTTTCAGTCATCAGCATGCTTACAGAAAGTGCGGGATGAGTCCTTCCTGAATTTTTGTTTGCGAAGAAAAGCCAGAAAGAGAGAGAGAGAGAGAGAGAGAGAGAGAGAGAGGTGTGTATGTGTGTGCGCGCGCGCTTGCGCGCTTTCAAGTTGCCTGTTGACTTATGGTGACCCTATGAATTTCATAGGGTTTTCATAGGCAAGGAGTATTCAGAGGTGGTTTTGCCAGTTCCTTCCTCTGAAATATACCCTACAGCACCTGGTATTCATTGGTTGTCTCCCATCCAATTACTAACAAGGGCTGACCCTGCTTAGCTTCCAAGATCAGATGGGATCTGGTGCATTTAGGGTATTTAGGACATGTGTTAGTGCCTGAATATCAGCCTGTTCTTTGGAAGATAGAAATCTGGAGTAGAGAGTAATGTGGGTGTTTGTGTTATGAAAAAAAGGCAGTGCGAAGGCAATTTATAGTAGACATTGCATTCTGAGAAAGGGCTGAGCCTTCTTAGCTCTAAATTTTCACAGAACTGCTTTCCATTTAAAAAGGGAAATAAGTATTTCAGGTGTCATACAAATATTTGCACATTTCATGAATTAGCCCTGACACATTTTCACCAATAAAGCACTTCATCACCTCTGACTGCTGCTCAGATCTCCTCTGTTGGGTATCTTCTGTTTGCGAAGCAGTATCTGCTGGGAAACTGAACAAAGGCTTTTCAGTGGTAGTACTTAAGTTATAGAAAATTCTTCACAAGAAAGCCCACCAAGCCCATTCAAAAACATTCATGATAGTTTTCAAAACATTCCCAAGGCTTTTAAATCATCACAAACAGCTGTTGCTGCTTTACATATTTTATCTGTGCCAAATGTTTTTATCTATCTACGGTATCTATCTACCTACTATCTATTCATTCATTTATTAATTCACTCTACTTTGTTTATTTGTATTGTTGTTTTTATCATAACTTGCATTTATTCTATGTATTGTGTGAAGAATTTCTCATTGGGAGAGCATATAAATATTGCAGATAAATGATTGTTAAACAGTTGTCCAAATACCAATTGCTACACTATGTAAGGAAGTGTTAATCATAATACACTGTTTAGCCATTAAGGTGCCAAAGGGTTCTTCTGTATTTCTGTTTTTGTTATCTCTGGTTTCTTTGCTGCAGATAACATTCTTATCTCTGTGGTATTGCATTACACTCTAGAACTGTGTTGCCGTTGATCTCTGTGATTGTTTTGATTCTCTAATTCAGTGCTACCCAAAGTAATAAGGTAGTTCCTGGACCAGTGCTGGTCAGCCAGTCCACAAAGAATCTCCAGGAAGGAAAGAAGGAGATATAGCCAATGGGCACAAATATGGTACTGGTACTGTCATATTACTGGGGTGGGTGGGATTCTTCTCCATCAGATAGCCTGAGAAGCACTGCTTTAAGATATATTTTTTTAAAAAATGCGTAAGAAGACACAGGTGAGACAAGGAATTATAGATCTTTTTCATTACTAAATAATGACTATAAATTTTCACTTCCATTTTGGCAGACAGATTGAGGAAACATATTTCCCAGCATATTTATGAGGACCTGATTGGATTTCTACCAAAAATACAATTAAGGAATAATGTAAGCTCTGTTCTGGACATTACTGAATATTTGTAATATCACAATGAGAAGAAAGCTGTTTTGATTTTGGGTGGGATGCAAAGAAAGCATTTGACAATACTTCTTGGAATTATTTATTTCAAGTATTGGAGAGAATAGATTTTGGTAATTATCTAAGCTATAAAGACAATATATTCAGATCAAAAAGCCCAGACGTTGGTAAATGGCAATACAACAGCACTGATTGAGATACAAAAGGGAACTAGACAGGGGTGTCCACTTTCAGCTTTGCTTTTTATTTTGGTGGTGGAGACTTTTTTGAGAGATAGCAGACAAGATGAGAGAATTCATGGAGTGAAGGTGAAAAAAGTACAGTATTAGCTGAGGGACTATGCAGATGATCTAATAATAACATAAAATGCATTCACTTCAGTGAAGATTCTCTTAGGAAAAAAGTTGTTTAGGGCATGTTTAAAGTAAATTGCGATGAAACAAAAATGTTGACTAAAAATATGACCATAGAAGAGGAAGATGAACTAATTGCTATTTCTAATATTCGGGTGGAAAAAAGGGAGATCAAATACTTGTAAGTGATAATTATGAAGACTGGCTGTTTATTGTTTCAAAATAGTTATGAAAAAATCTGGAAAGAAATCAAAGGAGATGTGGGGAAATGGGGGAAGTTATATTTATATCTTATGGGGAGAATTGCAGTGATAAAAACAAATGTGTTGCCAAGACTTCTGTTTTATTTCAAACAATCCCCATTATTAAGAAATGGAATACCTTTTATTCAATGGCAGAAATAAATCTCCAGATTTATCTGGCAGGCAAAGATACATAGAATAAAATATGAAACATTGTATGATGCTTAAGAAAGGGGTGAACTGGGACTTCTGAGCATCAAATTGTACTATGAGGCCTGCTGCTTTGTATGGTTGAAGGAATGGGTTTTGCTTAGAGACTTTTGGAATACGAAGGTCGTAATTTAATATTTGGGTGGCATGGTTATTTTTGGTATGATAAAGTTAAGGCACATGCTGCATTTAAAAATAATTGTATCAGAAGGGCTCTTACATAGGTTTGGCATAAATACAAGCAGAGGCTTTCCCCCAAGATAATATTAGCCACCTCACCCCACGAAGCTTAGACTAAAAATCAAGGATGGGTTAAAAATCAAGGATGATTGTATGAGAGCTTGTGTATTTGGAATATGACAGCTGGGAACTAAAATCAAGAGAGATCCTCCTTAAAGAAGGTAAAGAGCTCAATTGGTTCTTATTTACAACTTAAAGACAGATTTAACCAAAATAATAGACAACTAGCCAGAGAGGCTGAAGAAAACAAATTTTAGCTAGATTTGTGTAAAGATTATGACCAAGTGATTTAAAATGTTTATAAACACCTTTTGAAATTAGAGACAGAAGATGAACTGGTAAAGGATTATATGATGAGACCAAGGACATTTTCAGATGCGTAAAAAGTGCTGTGGAGGGCTCGGGAGATGTACGCACCTGTTTCGCAGCAGGGGGCCAGTTTCTGAAGAACTTCCGTGAGTAAAAAGTGGTGCCTTTTCCTTCCATGCGACACGGAAGGAACACGGAGGGTAACGCGAGAGGGACAGCGTCATCAGAAACTGGCTCCCTGCCGCGAAACAGGCGCGTACCTCTCCCAAGCCCTCTGCAGCACTTTTTATGCGTCTGAAAATGTCCCAAAATTCAAATGGATGTGTGGGGAAAATTGCGAACCAAAGATATAAATTTTACTCTGGGTAGTAACTTAAAAGAAAATATGTATAAGATGATGTATAGATGGTATTTAACTCCAAATAAGTTGTCAAAAATGCCTAAGAATGTATCAAATCAATGTTGGGGATGTCAAGAGAAGGAGGGTTCTTTTTTTTTTTATGTGGTGGACTTGCAGAAAAATGAATAGTTATTGGTCTAGGATATATATGTTAATTCAAAAAATTCTAAAGGTAGACTTTGCAATGTTACCACACATGTTTTTGTTGGGTAATAATAATTCCCCCAAATATTAATATAGTTTTGGTATCATGGGTGGGTTCTAAAGCATTCTCACCTCTTCAGGTAACAAACCAATTGAAGATTTTCTGAAATATTGGAAGCCATTATGTACTTTTTGAGCAAGAAGAACAGTAGTGATGCAATAATTTGTGGTTATGGGTATTACTAATACTACTACGATTATTTAGTTGGATCTGTCATGGCAGAATAATATTTTTCATTTTTTTATTTCTTTTTTTCTTAATAATCCATTTCAGTTTGAATGAGGTAGGGTCAGAGCCTCATGGTGTGTTAGTTAATATTCAGCGTTTAGTTCAGTTTAATGCCTTAGTATGGTGTATTAGTCTTAGGGCTTATCTACATGGGTGATTTACCCTGGCTTGGCCCCTTTCCAGAGCCTTGCAGTCCAAACGATGCAGGGCATTTACCCCAGTCTTCCCCCAGGATAGTCCAAATGACCCCAGGGGCAGATACAGGGCTGGAACGGGGGCAAGCTTGGATAGGGCCTGACAGTAGGACCCCCCTATCTGCTGGGGATTGGTTCAGGGGGGTGGATACCAAAAACCGTGGATAATAGTGAACCCCATTGAAAATATGGGACTTCTGGTTTAAAATACCATAGAGTTGCCTTGGAGGACCCAGAAAATGGCTAGAGAGAACACATTCTCTAGGAAGACTCTATGGTAGGTGTGCTGTTTTGTGGTCTGTGGATAATTGAATCAGTAGATAATGAATCGGTGGATATGGGGTCCTACTGTACCCAGTTTACCCCAGTTTCCAGCAAAAACCAGATCTGGCCCAGTGTGTCTGCAGGAGCCCATTTGGCATGCTGCTCCTCACTGCTGCCACTAGCTCCTTGGCTTTCCCAGAAGTTAGGCAGGGGTCACATGCAGGGGGCCTGCAGTCACATGTTGCAGGGCTCCTGCCTGGCTTCCATGTTAGTGGGAGAAATGGCTGTGGCAGCTTCAGCAGCAGGCCCATGTCCTGTTTGGACTCCAGCCTGTTTTCTCCAGGTAATGGTGGGCAGGGAAACAAGTCAGCTTCTCAGCCATGATATGCCGGTGGGGAGCCAGCGTCTCCTGGTTAGTGTAGCTAAACCCTTACTGTAGTTTATTGTTAGATTAGTTTTTATTGTATTTATTTATATATGTGTATTATTATGTATGTTCTTGTATTCTCTTTTTCTCTTTTCTTTTCCATGTTTCCTTTTTTTTTCATCTTTTTCATTCATGAACATTTAGTATGTTTTGTATTCTTGTTTTGTCTGTTTTTAAAAATATAATAAAAAGTATAATACTGCCACAAAAAAACCCTTTGAGGTTGAATGCACACTGGGATCAGACATCAAATTTAGTATACATTAGAACCACTTTGAATGTGGCAGATTTCCCCCTTTGTTAGGAATAAAAATTAGCTATTTAAAAGCAATTAGTCATTAATTTCCTGAGTGTGCTAAGCAGGAATGTGATAAAATGGACTTAACCTGTGAACAGGAAGCTTTAAGAACAAAGTACCAGAACTCATTTGAAATACTTTTTTTAAAAAATACAAATCAGATTTTGCAGGGGAAAACAGGGGAGGACAACAGAAAAGATGGGAATGCAGTGATCTGACAATAATATTATGTGCATTCTCTGCAAAACGTGCTAAAAGGGCTAGTTTGCACACAGTTCAAGAACAATTTGTTGTCTGTATGGCTTCAGGCAGCTCTTTGAGGGTTAAAATTGAACACAGCTTTTAAGGTTTCACAGTGTCCTGCCAGTTTCCTTACAATCACCACCTCCTCTAAATCTGTGCCATGCCTTCGCCCCCACTCCATAGCCCTAGTCCACCAATCTGCTGGGCAACTCCAAACCAGGTTTTTCATCCCTAGCACTTTTAATCCCTGCATCCTTTTCCTTTCTTGGGGTATGCATATGAGCAAGAGGAAGCAGTGCTCTGACCTCAATCCTAAGATTCTCTTGATCTACTTTTTGTTGCTGGCACTATTCCTGTTCCCCACCTAGCATAGAAAGGGTGGGACGGGGTGGGTCATGTTGTGGAACTGATAAGAGATGCTAAGCTTAATTCCTGACCCCTCTGACTGAGAGCCAATGGGACAGTAAAGTAGGTCGGAAAATAGTGGTGGGTGGATATCAAAAGGATAGCTGAGAGAAGCAGGTTGATATCACAGTCAGTCCATGTGGACTGGACAGAAACATGGGGCTTGTCTACACATGGGACCAAAAATCCAAATGGAGTCCTGCCCCTCATCCCTCCACATTTGCCCTGAAGTCCTGAACAGAATTTATTCTCTACAGGGGTGTCGGGGACTTGTCTTCATGGTGCCTGTGGAGTTTCATCTGCCACTGGTGCTACTCACTGCTTGCCGCCACCACCACCACCTCAAGTGGTCAAATCCTGGCAGTCGTGACCATTTTAAAACTCAGGAGACATGTTTCAGGTTGAAGGGAGAGGTTTTCTCCCTTTCCCTGGCTTGGCAGAGCTGCCTCCACCCACTCTCCTGCTGTCCCATTGCAGGAAGAGGCACTTGAAGCAAGCGACAGACAGAAGAGGTGCATGAAACAAGTGATGGACAAACGGAGAGTTGGCGGAGGCAGCACTGCCAAGGCAGGGGAAGGGAGAAAACCTCTCCCTTCATCTGGGAACTCGCTTCCTGAGCTTTAAAATGGTTGCAGTGGTGATGGTGGAGGTGGCGGTGGTGGCAGCAGATGAAAATCCAGAGAAAACTCTGGATCCTAAAAGCTCTGCGTCAAGGTAACATATCCCAAAATGCCCCATACAGTCTGGTCCGTGCTTCGTGTGGTCCGATCACCCCAGATTTGGGGGAATCTGGGGGGCGGATTCAGGTTTTTTAATAGTGTAGACAAGCCCATGGAGATCTCCCCACATCTCCTGGTTCTATGCTGGCCCAACTCCAGTTCTAACCTTACTACTGCAAAACTTCAAAAAGCTTTTTGGGGAAAGTATGTCATACTGACTGGGGAATTCTGGAGAAAGTAGTTCCAAAACTAACTTTACACTAGTGTAATGCACCCTATAGGAAGCTGCCCATGAAGACAACCCAGAAACTTACTTTGGTTCAGAATGTGGCTTCAGGGTTCCATTCTCTCTGGCTTTTTCTTTGCAAATGAAGATTCAGGAAGGACAAGTGTGCTGATGACTAAAAGGCCAAAAACAAGTCCGGTTGCAGAAAGCACAGCAGAAGGTCTCCTTGGGTGATGTTTCCAGGTTGTGATTCTTTCTGCGTTGTCGTTTCTCTTCAAGACTTGTTCGGCATGAGTTCTCAAATAAGGCTGCAGCATTGTGGATAGTGTGTCTCCATGCCTCCCAATGTGAGGCCAGGGCGGACCACTGTAGGTGATTAATTTGGCTGAGCCTGAGATGTTGTTTCAGGGAGTTCTTGTATCGTTTTTTTGGAGCGCCCCTCTTACACTGACCCATGGCAAGTTCACCGTAGAGTACTATTTTTGGGAGGCGATGGTCCTCCATCCTAGAAACGTGCCCTGCCCAGCACAGCTGTGTTCTCAATATTATGGCCTCAATGCCAGTGATCCCTGCTTGCTCAAGGACAGCAACATTTGTCACATAGTCAGTCCAGTGTATATTTAGGATTGTGTGTATACAGCGCTGATGAAAATATTCGAGGAGTGGTAGGTGGTGGCGATAGGTGACCCATGTTTCCATTAGAAGCCAAGAAATTAAAGTATAATACTTGGAACCTTTGTCAACTTTATTAACCAATCTATTTTGGGGTTCAATTCATAAGATTATCAGTCACTATTGAAGCCATAAACCCAAATGACCTGAGGCTGGTGAATCTTCAAAGTTGCCTCTTTGCATATGAACATTCCTCCATTCTTCTACAATGGCTATCCCCCATGTTATCCTTTCACCTGGAATACAATGTACATAAGAGAGAGAGAGTATGGACTGGAAACAGCTTTTTGGAAAGGTACATGAAGTCACTTTGCCGTCTGCTTTTGTGTGAGCAATAAAGACAATTTTATTCCAGTGTATTGTTTTATTTTATTGATTTTATTTTACTGATTTTATTTGTTCTAATCACTCTTTTTACTTTGTTAACTACTGCTGTTATTGTAGTGTTTTATTGGCTGTTTGTAATTGTATTTTTACTGCTTTGCATTTCACTTGTAAAAAGGAGAGGCAGAGTTATTTGTTATTTTTGCAACAAACAAATAAATGAGTACACAGTTGCCTCATGTTAAATTAACAGGGCAAAATATATATGTATAGTCAGACTGAAGGGTAAGTGTACAGTCGGCCCTCCATATCCATGAATTTTGAATCCATGGTTTCAACCAACCATAGTTCGAAAATATTTTTTTAAAATCCAAGAAGTAAACTTAATTTTGCTTTTTTATATAAGGGACTCCATTTTACTACACCACTGTATATAATGGAACTTGAGCATCCACAAATTTTGGTATCCATGGAGGGTCCTGAAGCCAAACCCCAGCCAATACCAAGGGCCCAGTGTAAATCAGAGCCAGAGGTGCGAAGCTGGAAGAGAACTGGGTCAAGTCTGAAGGGCAGTTAGCTGTGCTTGGAGAATGTAATGATTAAAAGTGGGTTTGCCACCTTTTCCTCTTGGCAGGGATTTTGTACATTTAAGGGATTCAACAACCTGACACTTCATAAGTATGATAATACTATGTTTAATAAGTGTGTTGCCAGTAATAAGTATGGTACCACTATTACTGCTGTATGTTACATAAAAGCATTGCTGCAGCGGGAAATGTTTCAGTTCTTTGGGTTTCTGTCTATTGTGCCATTGTTAAAAGCAGTAGAGCCCTACTAGAAAGAAAGGGAGGCAACCCTTACTAAAAGGACTAGACTCCAAGAAAGCCCTGCAAGACATTGACAGACTCTAACCAGTTTGACTCAGGGAGGAGAGATTGTGTGACCAAAGAAGGAGTGGATTATCCTTTTCAATCCTCAGTGTGTGGCAAAGAACAGGGGAAGAAATTAAGTGTGGGGGATTAGCACACAGCAGCTGTCCCCAGGTCCAGTTAAAGTTGAGCTCATCCCTGCTTCACACTTCCAAGGATGCGGCCAAGGTGGGCACGGAGGAAGCTACCGTAAAACAGAGCAGAAGGTGGGGGGAATCACTTGCCAAAGATATTCTTGAACTGGAAAATGCAGGTTAGCAACAGAATTTGGCATATTCTGTTAAATGCCCAGGACAACATAGTCAATAGGCTAAACACTTCAATAAAAACAAAATTGTGCATTGAAACGTCTCATTCCACATATTTGCTTATTTGATATTATTTACATTGTTTTCAACAATAATGTTTTACTTGTTGAACAATGAATGAGTGGGAAGGGAAAAGGATAGTGACAGATTAGGGCAAAGAAGATAGTTATTCCATTCAAAAACCACTTCAACTATACTTGTGATGATAACTGACTGCTGACACTATGTATCATGCCTCATCACATCTGTGCTTTAATAGCATGATTTTCATGTTTTTTTCATTTACACGAACGACGTCATCACTGCTCTATTTGCTCTGCTTCATGCTTGGTTTATCTTTAATGTGTTTTTTTTTAATAAAGCTGTAATAATCTAATTACAGCATGATGTCATTACAACCCGCCCATCACTGCCCTGATCTTGCATTGCCAGAACTGAGACAGGAAGAGAAATAGACTACCTCCCCCAGACCATTTTTGATGCGCTTTCTCCTGAGAAAAACAAAGGTGCTTATCACACTAGTCAGTTGTTTCAAGTTGTCCTGTTCAAAAATTGCTTCACCCCTAGCCGAATGTTAAATGTTGTGCATTGCACACCCACCACACTTGAACTTTAGTAGTATAACGTCCACTGTTTGTTTGTTTGGCAGTGTAAAGTCTTCAAATACCAACAATGCCATTCATACCACCTCCTGCATCATGATTGGTTTCCCTTTGATTTTTTAAAATTAAGCCATAATAATGCTATTACGGCATAACATCACAGTGCTATTACCCCACTACATTAATAAATAATTTATTTTATTTAAGCAACTTTGTGTGGTACTGCAGGAAAGTGATGGAGAGATGTTTTGAAGACATCTCCAGGAAATAAAGGTGTCTGAATAGCGACTTCCAAAGGTTAACAGATCAGGATCACATTGTTATTGCACTGTAACAGCAAACCATATATATATTTTTAAAAAACCTATTTTCTTGGGATGCCTTGTCCTCTCCACCCAAGCATTGGAAGTAGGCTAAGGCTTCCCTGCTGGAGATTTCCTTGGGAATCTCCAACAGAGGGACAACCAGACCATACCCACACCACACCCACTATGCAATCATTCTCACAATGAAATCAAATAAGACATTCACACTTAAATGGGTTACAGAACCATTGTGGGAAAGGGGGTCATTAAGGGATGGTTTCCAGCATGGAAAAAAAAAAAGAATTTCCAATTACTCTATAGCAAAACACTACCAGGAGAGCCATGACATCATGTGATAAGCTTTAGGCAAATGTGGGATCAAAATCCACTGCTATTACAATATAACAGCATTGCATGATAAGCACTATAGCTACTGGGCAAGGTTCTGTCTCGAGACTGGATAGGAGAACCTTTATCATCTGCTGGCTATGCAAAGATCTACTTTGCCTGCCACAGATTCCCAAGATTTCATGGGGGTGTGTGTGTGTTTATTTATTGTGTTAAATCTGAATTTCACTTTCCCTGTCTGACACATTAGATACATTTTTTCATTGTATCTACATTATAAAGCAAGAACGGGGAACCTGAAGCACTTCAGATACTGCCAAGCTCCAACTCCCATCAGTGCCAGTCAACATGGACAACAATCACGGATCATCTCAACAGTAGTTCAACAACAACAGGAGGGCCACATCTTCCCAACAAGTGCACAGCTATGAGATTTACAAGCCTGTAAGGGGGGGGGAGTGAAATTAGGGACATTAGAATATAAATTTGCTATTATATCATCATAATGTCATATGGCGTCATACCTTTATAAGAGCACAAGCTTTTGGGAATGTGCCAACAGAAGATTGCATGAATTATTTTTCTTTTCTTTAAAGCATGGTTGGGCAGAGGTGGAGGAATGCAACAGCATTTGTGGTGCTAATTTCATCCCTACTGCTTTGCTGAATTGTTCAGGGGGTGGGGGTGCATGAAAAGATTTGCTTGAGTTTATTTTTAAAGCTTTGCTTACAACCATGCTGAGTCACCATTTAAAGTAATGGTGAGGGATCCATGTTTGTGTTGTAGCTAAACTGCCCCCTTTCCCCAGCTCCCCTCTAGCCATTCCCTGTTGGATAAGTATATAGTCCATTGTGCTGGAAAGGAGGGTTGATGGTGGGGTTCTTCACTAATGCCTTTGGTTTGCGCCTTTCCATGGGCCATGTACATGAGCTAAATTTTTCTTTTGTTGTGTATTTTTTTTTACTTTACCCATTTTGTTTTTATGTATAATTATTGGTTTTGCCAAAGCCCAATACCGCAAGAAGTTAAGACCATGCTATCTTTTGTGGGCAAGTGTAAAAGTGTGTTGATATGGGAGTGCATTTTGCTTTGTGTTTGTACGTTCTATGTGGTGCTGGGAAAGAGTGTGTGAGGGGATTACCTTGAGGGTAAACGTAACTTTTATTTTCCAATTCAGATCCTTTAGTTGCTATTTTGCTCCATACAATCTCTGTGTAATTTATTACAACTTTCCTATCTGTTATAAATTGCTTAATTGTCTGATTTCTCATTAAAGACGTAAGTTTATCTGCTTCCATAATTTCATATAACTTTAAGATCCAATCTGATATATCTGGTATCTGTTGCTCTTTCAGGTTTGTGTGTGTGTGTGTGTGTGTGTGCGCATGTAGAGGTTATTCTAGCCACAATAATTGTATAAAATAATATTTTTCCATATTTGTTTTCAATTTTTTTTCTTAGCCATAGTGAATAAATACATTTTGGGTCCTTCTCTGTTTTACTATTTAGTACCAAAGATAGTGGTGTTTGTACAATTCCAATATTCCATAGCTTTCTTATATGTCCAGCAAACCTATACTTTCAACCATCCCACTGGCCATGCTGGGTGGCCATTTTATGTGTGGCCTCTCTGATTACCATCCCCTGGTGCATCATCTGGTATCCTCCTTACTCTCCCACAATTTTTTCTTGCCTTTTGTTCAATTTTTTTTTCTCCCTACAAGGCATTCCAATCTGTGCAGAAGGGACTCCTCTCCTCACTGCAGAAACAGATGCTTGGCTATGCACACATCAAGATATCATACAGATAAGCGCTGGCTAAGACTGACTTCGCGGCACAGGCTGCAGCTAGCTGGAAGGCTGTTAGAGCACGTCCTCTTTTACCTGCAATCAGGCAGATGCAGGGCCTCTAAAATAGCACCAGCACATAGGATCATAGAGTTGGAAGAGACCACAAGGGCCATCTAGTCCAATCCCTGCCCTGCAGGAATACACAATCAAAGCACTTCTGACAGATGGCCATCTAGCCTCTGTTTAAAAACCTCCAAAGAAGGAGACTCCACCACACTCCAAGGCTGCGTATTCCACTGCTGAACAGCTCTTACTTACATCATGTTATGAGGCAGCCATGTGGTTTTATTTGTTATAATGACCTTTTCCCTCCTTCATTTTTAGGCTGCTGTGGCTGTTAGAGCTGATGATGTGTGCTACAGGCATGCCGCCCACACAGAGACAAGAGGAAGTGTGGGCAGTGTACACCTACTCACTGCACAATGAGAGCTCTCAAATAAGGCTGCAGAAATGTGGATAGTGTGTCTCCAAGCCTCCCGATGCGAGGCCATGGCGGACCATTGTTGGTGATCAATTTGGCCGAGTCTGAGATGTTGTTTCAGGGAGTCCTTATATCGCTTTTTTGGAGCGCCCCTCTTACGCTGAGCTGTGGCAAGTTCACCGTAGCGCACTATTTTGGGGAGGTGATGGTCCTCCATCCTAGAAATGTGCCCTGCCCAGCGCAGCTGTGTTCTCAATATCATGGCCTCAATGCTGGTGAGCCCTGCTTGCTCAAGGACAGCAACATTCGTCACATAGTCAGTCCAGTGTATATTTAGGATTGTGCGTATACAGCGCTGATGAAAGCGTTCGAGGAGTCATAAGTGTTGGTGATAGGTGACCCATGTTTCAGACCCATAAAGGAGAATAGACAGTACAATGGCTCTATACACACTGATTTTTGTGTTTCGCCTCAGGTGTTTATTACTCCAGACTCTTTTGTGAAGTCTTCCAAATGCGCTATATGCCTTTGCTAATCTGTGATCAATCTCTTTGTCAATCTTGGCATCTGAGGAGATGATGCTTCCCAGGTAGGTGAACTGCTGAACGTACTTGAGCACAGATTTGCTGACGGCAATGTGGGGATGGTGGTGTTCGTCCTGTGGTGCAGGCTGGTAAAGAACTTCTGTTTTCGTTAGATTGACTTCCAGCCCAAACAGCTCTGCAGCTGTTGCGAAGCAGGATGTTAGGCGCTGCAGAGCTGCTTCTGTGTGGGCAACAAGGGCAGCATCATCAGCAAAGAGTAGCTCACGGACAGTATACATGTTTCTGAAAAGAATTTTATTGAATAAAAAAAATGCAATACATAAAAAGAAAAAACATGCTATGTACAGGGTGGGGGCCCTACAGGTTCTGCCCTCTCTTTTGGCAGTGTTCCATCCAATGCTCAAGCCTTTAAACAGACTACTCCAATTTATCCAGGCATCTCTTCACAGCTTGCTGGAAAGCTTTGTCTGTACAGAAAAAGGAGAGACAAATAGGGACAAGTTATTTCAATACCACCAACAGTATTGCACATACTGGCCACCATAGAATCATAGACTTGTAGAGTTGGAAGAGACCACAAGGGCCATCCAGTGCAACCCCCTGCCACGCAGGAATCACAATCAAAGCATCCCTGACAGATGGCCATCCAGCCTCTGTTTAAAGACCTACAAGGAAGGAGACCCCACCATGCTCCGAGGAAGTGTGTTCCACTGCTGTACAGCTCTTACTATCAGAAAGTTCCTCCTAATATTGAGGTGGAATCTCTGTTCCTGGAGCTTGCATCCATTGCTCCGTGTTCCAGTCTCTGGAGCAGCAGAAAACAAGCTTGCTCCATCCTCAATGTGACACCCCTTCAAATACTTAAACAGGGCTATTAACCATGGAACACAGCAGCTCCCAGGAGTGTGTGTTCCTATCTGTGCCACACTGGGATACTTACAGTTTAGTGTAATTTGGTTCAGCATAGCTCTTACGGCTTCCATGAAATGGGTGGACTTATCCCAGGTGGTTTTGGCAACCCCCTCAGTCTGCATCCCCCTTTCCTCTATCCTGGTGCCCATTGGGAGAAAAGAGAATCTTGTGTGGCAAGGTGCAGTTTGGGAGGGAGTGGCTTTCCTTGGAAGGAGTGAGGCCCATCCATTAATAGTGGAACTGTAGCACCAACATTGCTACACAAGGGTGGAGAGGACTCTATCCCTTCGCAACCATCCTACCCTGCTTCCTCCACCTGTGCATGCTGTCCTGCTGGCAAATTGAGAGCAAGGCCCTCATTGCTAATGAACACATTGCTTTTTCATGCATGCACATAGTGGCAGTGTAGCCACCTTTCTGTCATGGCCAACTGTCTGCCATTTCAGGAAAGAGATCTTTCACCAACAACAAGGCTAGGCCCTGGTATGGGGCTCTTCCTCAAAAATAGTTCCTCCTCCTCATTCCCAGCATGCAGTTCTGCTACACAAGCAACAACAGTTACATATCCTTGCTAGTGTAGATAAGCCCTTCGTAAGTGTGTAATACATTACATTCTTCTTCATGATATATTCTTTGTTCTCACCCTGATTCTTATAAGTAATTGATAATTTTTTTTATTTATTTTTAGTTATTTATTTATTTATACCCCGCTCTTCAGCCACAAGGCTATCAGAGCGGCTTACACATTGTTTTAAGCCAGTGATGGGCAACCTTTTGAGCTTGGTGTGTCAAACTTCGCCAAAAAACTGAGCATAACTCGGGTGGTGTGTCACTTTGAGGAAAAAACATTATTTTGCGATATTTATTGTTTAAATAACATAAATGTATACAGTTGCCACTCCACATTTGCAGCTTTCACTCTTGCGGTTTTGATTATTTGCGGTTTGCTTAGCAAGCACCCCATTTAAATCAGCTTCTCTGTGTCCCACTCAAGGGAGAGGAGCTGATTTAAACAGAGTGCTTGCTGAGCAAGCCAGGCACTCAACTCCCCGCTCTCCTGGGGCTTGGCTCCATGGTGGGGGGAGAGCCAAGCCCCGGGAGAGAGGGGAGTTGGCGGGAAAGGCGCTTTTTAGGCCCCCTCCACCCTTCTCAAAGCTGCTATTGAGCTTTCTAAGTCTTGTTGCAGCTTTGGGAGGGTGGGGTGGTTGAAAAGCCTCTATGCCACGCTCCCTCCACCCCTCCCAACCTTCCTGAAGAGGCTATATGGGGTTCTCAATCCCCAGAGCCCTTTTGGGAAGCCTGGGGAGAGGCCAGCCAGACTCCCTCCCACCCACCGCCTTCCCCGGCCTTTTTGAGGCAGTTCTGGGGCTTCGAAGCCCCGAAGACCCCTCAGGAAGGCTGGGAAGAGGCTGGGCAGAGTCCCTCCCACCCGCTCCGGGGCTTTGAAGCCCCAGAACCCCCTCGGGAAGGCCAGGGAGGGGCTGGGCAGAGTCCCTCTCACCCACCCACTGCCTTCCCCAGCCTTTCCGAGGCAGCTCTGGGGCTTCAAAGCCCTGGAGCCCCCTCGGGAAGGCCAGGGAGAGGCCGGGCAGACTGCTGCCTGCCCGCCCACCGCCTTACCCGGCCTTTCCGAGGTGGCTCCGGGGAAGCACGGCAGGCCTCGGGGGTGGTGGCCAGGTGGGGGGAAGGCTCCACCCCACCTCCATAAAGTGGCAATCGGGGCTTCATAGCCCCGCCCACCACTTTACTCCACCCTCCCACCCTCCCTAAAGTGGCGACCGATCGCCACTTTAGGGAGGGTGGTGAGGTTGCGGGCGGGGGAGGAGGAGGCCAACGGCCATGTGTCAGCCCAAATGGCTACGCGTGTCAGTGCTGACACGCGTGTCATAGGTTCGCCATCATTGTTTTAAGCAATAGCTATTTACACATCTACACTGCATTAAGCAGATTGGGTCTGCAAAACTCCCACACTGGTCATTCAAGCATCTATCACAGCCACTAAGCTCTTTTTTGTGACTCACCAGTGACCCTCGGATTTTTTTAATTGACAGTGTAGCTTGCTGCTGAAATTTGGCAATGAACCACTAAATGCACTATAATCAATGGGAAAAGGAACGAAATGCACTACAGTCAATGGGCTTGCCAATATTATAGTCATATTTCAGCTGGACAATTCATCCAAGGTAATTTTACATGGGAAAATGTGTACCATATTTTTGTTGACAGGGCTAAAAATGTGACCAGGGCATATATGAAAAGCTTTCTGAGAAAAGGTGAAAAACATGGGGAAATATTTACATTTCTTTCCAGGTCTGATTGCATATAGACTGAGAAGTCAGATTCATGGGTTGTCAGCATATTACTGTAACCCACTGAAAAGGTTTCTGATTAATGCATGAATCATGTGGCAAAATACACTTTCTCTTTCCCAAAACACTTATTACAGCCTAGACAGCCATTCATTTCAGCTTACTGAAATAGTAAATTTTGGAAATGTTATGGAGCAACTCTCTAATTGCTGAAGCATTTCTGTTTGCACAGTATAATTCCAGCACAGCCTATACTTCTGTTATGATAAATTTTGATAATGTATTGTTCTTTAATCATAGAAGTTATCAATGATATTTATGTTTACTTATATTTAGCTATCGTTTGTATGACAGAAAGTACAATTGTGTTGGCTCATTTAGCATCCACTTCACACAGTTTACACTGTTTCCAGCATACACAGAAATCCATGTCTCATTAATTGTAATTCTGTCACAGGTATATATTATTGTTATTTTTTTCAGGGGAAATTAAAATGGGGACAGTGTTTTTGAGTACTGTCATTTTCAGTAGCAATAAAACAAACTGTGCCATGTGAAGAAACTAACGTTTTGATTTCCCCCCCCCCAAACTTTATTTAGCAAAATAAATAAAATCTGCATGCTGCTGGAGTTCTGTCAAACATGGAATTGGCCACTTCTATTTAGGAAGTGGAATGTTTTATTGCATATTAATATTATTTATGGTGCAATTATTACTCTTGTTGGAATAATGCATGGGGAATCTTTATTTGATAGTGAAATATTTAATTACCAATAAAGCTTTAAAATAAATAAAAGAATACCTTTAATTCACCTTTTCACCAGTCCATTTTGTTGAGTGACCTCACTCCCTCTAACGTGCAGTGTAAATCTGCCCTTTTCAGTGCTAAATTAGACTGATGTGGTGTCTGTTAGCTTTCTTGCACTGGAGAAGTACATATTCTTTTTCCTGAGTAGATAAAACCATGCTGGACCCCATCCATATTTGCAAAAGCATGTGTTTTTCTCTTCCTTTTGCACAGCAAAGAGATTTCCCCTATTTCCCCTTCCTTTTCCATGCTATGCACCCTTTCTCAACTAATCTAATTAGAGATTTACATGCAGAAATAATCTACTACAACATGTACAGTATATCACTTGTAGAATCAGGAAATATGATTAGGATCCAAATAGTTATCTATGTGTAAATGCCGCCTGTCCATAGTGCACTGCTTCATATAAGACATGCTTTCCATTTATCACTTGAAGTTGTAAGGGTGAAGAAGCATTCCTCCTTGCAGTTCAAAGGAAGTTTGTTTTGGAGAAAATACACTTATGGTATGTTTTCCAAGAAAATTATCTCCTCATATTCATTGAACTGCTAATGGCTTTCTTCATTATTAAAGGCTTTTACACCACAATTCAGGAAGGATATTGAGAAGCTGGAACATGTCCAGAGGAGGGCGACCAGGGTGGTGGGAGGTCTGGAAGCCATGCCCTATGAGGAGTGGCTTAGGGAGATAGGTATGTTTAGCCTGGGGAAGAGAAGGTTGAGAGGTGACATGATAGCCATGTTTAAATATTTGAAAGGATGTCACACTTGAGGATGGAGCAAGCTTGTTTTCTGCTGCTCCAGAGACTAGAACACGGAGCAATGGGTTCAAATTACAGGAAAAGAGATTCCACCTAAACATTAGGAAGAACTTCCTGACAGTAAGTTGTTTTGAAGTGGAATACACTGCCTGGGAGTGTGGTGGAGTCTCCTTCTTTGGAGGTTTTTAAACAGAGGCTGGATGGCCATCTGTCGGGAATGATTTGATGGTGTATTCCTGCTTGGCAGGGGGTTGGACTGGATGGCCCTTGTGGTCTCTTCCAATTCTATGATTCTATGAAAAAAGCATTAATTTAACCTCTTCCCGGACCAGCATCCACCACCACTATCACCACCACCTACAATCCTTTGAAGAAGCCTTTTCCAACCTAAGGGCTCTTTGGATGTGTTAGCCTACAAGCTGTTTCATCCCAGCCAACTGAACAATGGCCATGCTAGCTGGAGACAACTGAAGCCGTAGTCTGACACGTTTTGGGACTGCCATTTTCAACTTAAGAAGTGTGGAGTGGGAAGGGTGAATGTATGTCTCAGAGGAGATATACCCAGGAATGTTGCTGCAGCAAGTGTATGCAGCTAGTGGTTCCTCTTAGTTCTAAGGGAGTATAACATTCAAAACTGGGGACTGTATTGTATTCCTCAGGAATCAGGAACTCTCCCATATAGTTCTCCATTCAAACCTGTCTCTGTCCCATCTCTCCCCTGTTCAAGTATGGATCGTTCTCAAAACAGTTCTGTTGAATTTCACCTGAAATTCTGCTGCCTTTCATTTAGTTTGCAACAATGTCTTTAGAGTTCCTTATGATCTGCACAGGAACTTTCCGTTTTAATTTAAAAACAACAGCAAATATTTTTATTAACAGTTTACATAGTACAAATAGTAACTTATCCCCTGTTCACCCTCCCCCACCACAGACAACATTCCATGTTTCAAAGTGTAATCAGACAATTACTATCAATGGGCTTGTCTGCACTGGTCAAATAGCCTAGCTTGCTCGCATTCTAGAGCCCTGCAGTCCAAACTACACAGGGCATTTACCCTGATCTGCTTCCGAGCAGTCCAAACAACCCCCTGGGAAGATATGGGGCTTGAATGGGGGCAAGCTGGGAAAGGGGCTTACCACGTGTTTTTTAAAATACCCAGGTTGAATCCACACTACACAAATAATCCCATTTGAAACTGGATCATTTGCCATAGTTCCTTCCTATGGAATCCTGGGATGTGTAGTTTGGTGAGGCATCAGCACTCTTTGGCAGAGAAGGCTCAAGACCTTGTAAAACTACAAATCTCAGGATTCCATAAGAAAGAGTCATGGCAAATAATCCAGTTTCAAACTGGATTATTTGTGTAGTATAAATTCAGACCTGGTTTAATCTGCAGGGGGCCTGCAGTCACATGTTGTCGGACCCCTGCCTGGCTACCATGTTAATGAGAAAATGGCAGCAGTGGTGGCGGTGGCTTCAGCAATGGGCTGCTGTCTTGTGTAGACTCCAGCCTGTTTCTTGCAGGTAACAGGGCAGGGGGGGAACTGTCCAGCTCTGGAGGCAGAATAAACTGGTGGGGAGCTGGTGTATCATGCCTGGTATAAATGAACCATAGACAAATGACAGGGACAGACTATAATCAATATCCAAAAAGTGCTCATCATGATAGCTTCCCAAATACTATGTAGTTCAACGATGGGCCATGTCTAGAATTTGCGTGTGTCATATATGATCTAAACAGATGACCAGTAATCTCAAAAGTGTCCTCATTTATTTCGCTTCTTGTAAGGTAACATTGAATGTCAGTTACTCTAATAATGTGAAGGTCCAAACTCTGTCTAGCCAGCAATGAATGGATAAACCTTGCAGGCTATTCCATGTCCTTGCTCTTTCTGTCTTTACTATATACAGCAAGTTAGGTATAAGGCCTTTACATAAGGCATTTTCATTTTCTTTATCCTAAACTGATAAAGTCAATAGAATACTTTGAAAGCATACATTTTGATTGGTTATTTAGTTAACCCAATTAAGAACCTCATGCCAAAATGGAATTATTTTAGGACAACAAACCCACATATATGTAGTTCTGCAGATCTTTGAAAACTTGCTTACCTGTACTAGTATATTTGGACAAAAAAATTCTGAACTATCTGGAACTTTCTGACAGTAAGAGCTGTTTGGCAGTGGAACACACTCCCTTCGAGCGTGGTGGGGTCTCCTTCCTTGGAGGTCTTTAAACAGAGGCTGGATGGCCATCTGTCAGGGATGCTTTGATCGTGATTCCTGTGTGGCAGGGGGTTGGACTGGATGGCCCTTGTGGTCTCTTCCAACTCTACAATTCTATGATTCTATTCCAATGTGTCAACATTATTACAGCATCTCCAACAGCTGTCTGAACAACCATTCTTAAATCTGTGTAGTCTTAAGAGACACAAATACCAACAATGTACCACTTTAATAGTAAACTCCTTTACCATTGCAGACAGCAACTTAAGTGGGAGAGATCTCCAAATTCAAACCCATTTTTTTTTGTCAATTTGTACTCCAAGCTTAGCTTCCCAGGCACCCTTACATCCTTTAGTAGACCAAGATGTAATCTCAATAATTGTGTGGTTTTTAAAAATCATTTAATATCATTATCAAACATAGACAGCTTATGTAGTACTAAGATTGCAATCTTGTATATGCTCTTCCCTGGAAATAAAATCCATTTTGCTCTAAGTAGACATATATAGGATTGTTGTGTAAAAGTTCAGGTTCTTAGATGCCAAATTTTACAATAGATATCAATCTCAGGAAGTTTTATGGGTACAGAGTTATGTTACCAATTTATTCCCCATATTTCAGCCCCTCATAGACTACAATGAGAGTATGGGACTGTATTTGCCTAGAAACACAAAGGAGATAAAATGCAGGTGATGATATGAAATGGCTTTCTGTCCTGTTGAATAAGCCACAATCTTTCTTGCTGATTGGTTACCACAAAGAGTTGCCATTAGAATGGATTGCTCATGTGAATTATATGCATTAAATGTATTCCAAACAAATGCTGTGGGGATCCCAACAAATATTATGGATATTTCTGACTACCTCAAGAAAGGTAGTCTTTGCTTGAGAAAAGAAGTCATATTATTCTGCTTAAAGCTTCTGCTAAGCCAGCCCCTCTAGGGTTCGCCTTAAAACTGTAAGCAATGCAGGGTTTTGAATTCCAGGAATATGAATTCCAAGAATGGATACTCAGCTCTATATGTACAGCTGAACTGATGTTACTAGCATCCTTGAATATCTCTAAACTTCACAGCTATAATGGGATAATAGTGCCCTCTGCTGCAGTGTTGCTTTATCAGAGACGCAAAGTGTGCACCAGACAAGAAAACTTGCATATACTGTTTTTTTGTGTGTGCCTTCACATTATTTCAGATTTATGGCAACCCTATCATGGGGTTTTCTTGGCACAATTTTTTCAGAGGGGATTTGCCATTGCCTTCCTCCTAGGGTGAAAAAGTGTGACTTGCCCAGTGGGTTTTCACCACTGGACAAAGATTCAAACTCTGGTCTCCTGGAATTCTATTCTAACTCTCAAACTATTATATTATGCTGGCTTATATATGTATATGTACAAAGAAATAAATAATATCTATGTATATGTGCACGTCTCAAACCTTGGGGGGCTATAATTTTGAGCAAAGGAGTAAGAAAAGTTTCATATTTTCCATGCTGGTTGTTTTAAAATTGCCCCTCTCTCATACTGATTTTCCCCCTGCACAGTTCCACATACACAATTACACAAAAATATGCCTTCACATTTCTATGATATGTGTGTATGTGAATTCTGAATGGAAAAACAGATGACAAGAAAAAGAGTTAAGCATCTCCCTCCCTCACCTCTCCTTCACTCAAAGCTGCAACATTCCAAGGCTGTTTTTCATTAAAATAAATAAATAAATAAGTGGGGTTTTGTTTTACACGTTGTGTGGTGAAAATGAAAATAACTATGAGATTGTCATGGGCTCAGATTCAGACCCCTATGAAAAAAAAACAAAGAGAAGACAAGGGGCAGGAGTTACTCCCACTCCGGAAATACCTGACTTGCTGGAACTTTCTGTAGAAAGGTAGCCCAAGGAGCCAGCATGTGCTTTGCCCAAGAAAACAAAGCTATGTTACCCATCTCTGACTCCTCTCCCTTAGAAAATTCCTGCTACTATCAACTGACAGCCAGGGACAGTAGGAACCTCCTTGCAAATACTGGAATCAATGACTAAGAAATAGAGAATTGCACCTTTAAGTTGTATCATCATCACTTTCCAGTTTACTACTCTGTCATTTTTTTTTTAAAAAAAATGTTTTATGCCTTATTTCAACAGTGTCTTTATAGGAGAAATTTGAATTAATTACCATTGTATAGTGCTTTTAATGATGTTATTTTAATGTTTGTGGATTATGGATTAATGTTTTAAATGATGTTTGCCGCCCCAATCCTGATGGGAGAGGTGGGATACAAATAAACATGATCATTGTCATCATCATCATCATCATCATCATTCTGCCTTTCTCCCTATGGCAGGACCCAAGGTGGTTCACAACATTTTAAAAACAACAATAGTTAAAAACATCTTCAGCAGCATTTTTCAACCAGGGTTCCCGAGAACCTTGGGGTTCCCCAAGACATTGCTAGGGGTTCCTCAAGAGATTGTGATTGTGGGGAGAAAGCAATAGCAGTATATAGAATCATGTTTAGGCAGAGGTTCCCTGAGACCTGAAACTTATTTCAAGGGTTCCTCCAGGATAAAAGGTTGAGAAAGGCTGAGGGGTGGGACTAAAGAGAACCCCTTGGCCATGGGATGACTGTACAGTTATCCTCAGTTATGCTGGCACTGGGAGTGCCTTGCATCCAGCTACTGATACCTGTTCCACAGGGAGCTGTCCAGTGTTCTGATTTCACACCACTTTCCTGTCCTTTTGTTAACTCTTGCCAGAATGCTGGTGAGGTCCTCCTGTTCCAGATCAGGACCACAGAAGGCACTGGCAATTGGCAAGACCTAGTAAATCCATCTGTTTTTATCTTCAGTATACCAGCTCGCCAGCTCAGACAATTGATCTGGTGCACCATTCAAGCAGCAAAGCATGAGGCAAGAGATTATATGGCCAATGGAATGCAAGCTAGCCATGCTCGTGCACAGTTTGTTTTTTTCAATGAAGTCTGTGTGACAGAACTTTCCAGTGGATTAGACATCACAATGTACATTCATAATACTTTCTGCTTCAATCATTTAAATACCTCAGACCACTCGGACACTATCTAGTAGCTTCCTGGGGCACCAGAGCAACCAACCACCTTACAAGTAACCACATTTTCCCATTCCCCCACTCCCACTCCTCACTGTAGTTTGAGGGGAGAGAAATCCAGTTTCCCCACAGTCAAGGTACTTTTTTGAAATGAAAGCTTGGTAATTAATGCAAATAATTAGCCACAGCTATACATTTATTATATGAGACAACACCCCTGCCCCAAGTTGGAAATTTTTTTAGTGCAGCATGTAGTGGAGGGCACATCACGGGGAAACATCAGGCCTCTCACAAGGAAGAGTCAGGGAGGATAATCCTTCTCAGTGTAATATTAATGGTAAGATGGGGCTGTTGGTATGCATAGGCTGTTGGACTGAAATACAGCCAGCTGGACAAAAAGAAGGTGGCTAACTCTGTCCCTATGTGATGGGGATACCAATTTTAATTAGCTGATTACATGCACACTTAACTAGGACTATCACTTGATTAAAAAATAATAATCATGCAGTGCAGTTCTATACATGTTTGCCCACACAGTATAAGTCCCACTGTGTTTCATGTCTTTTACTCTCATGTAAATGAGCAGAAGATTGATTAAATATGCTTATGCAAAAACAGTCATTATGAAAGTCTAAATCTAATTGTCAGTCCTCACTAGAGTAAGCTCATTGAATCAATAGAACTTACTTTAAATGTTGACTTACTGAGTTTCTATTGATTCAGTGGGTTTACTCTAGCTGAGTTAGATCTTTATTTTCAGATGATGCATGTGCATGTTCCAGCAGGCATCTTCTCTGAAAAGGCATTTACTCCTGGAAGAAACAGATGACCTCATACCCCTTACCAACTGCATTTTTTTCCAGTACATATTTGCATGAAAATAATGTCTCACTGTTCAATTCATTCATAAAAAAGATATGCAGTTGGGCCTCTGTAACCATGGATTCTGCATCCACGGATTCAGCCAACCAAGGTTAAAAAATATCCCTCCCCCAAACAAAAATTCCAAAAAGCAAACCTGGATTTTGCCATTTTATATCAGGAACACCATTTTACTGCACCATTGTATATAATGGGACTTGAGCATCCATGGATTTTGGTATCCACAGGGGTGGTGGGGTGGTGTTCAAGGGCCCACTGTAATGTGTATTATACATATTTTATATAGATTAAAAATAAAAACACGTAAGTATGAAATTATAGAAATATATTGAACATATACCGGTACTGAAGAAAAATATCATACATATACATCCATTATAGTTAAAATGCTCTATATAATAATCTTCATCCTCAGATAATTATACTATAAGAACAGAATTTTCATTAGATTGTGACTCAAATGGACATTTCACATGTTCAGGAAAAGGCTCTAGTACACATAAAAATCCAGAATTTTAAAACTGCTTTCTCTGTTTTCTTTATTTGTTAGGAGAGTAAGTTTCAGCTTAAAACCAACCATCAGATTCTTGATATTGTCCATTTTTAAGCCAGTTCTCCCCTCACAGCAGTTATCAAATCAAGTACCTTCTTGAAACCCCATGGATACAATAATGCTTGGATCCAGACTTGCTCCTCCAGAAACTGAAAGACTCATTCCATTTATGGAAGCATCTTAGACCCCTGCATGTTCGCACTGAAAACTACCCCTTTCTCATCTCATTTTCACTTATTTCCCCTGCTCCCTTCAGTTCCATTGCCCTATGCTATTCTAGATAGAGGGGATAAGACAATATAGGGGGAAATCAGCAACATTTCCCTACCTGATCTGCCAATAGGAGCAGGAAGAACAGAACACTGTCTCCACGAGAAAGTCTTCATAGAACCCCGAAGTACGAATTTTGAATCCAAAGGTGAAATGTAAAAGTAACTTTACACATTGTATGAAAATTATGGGTGTTTTTTTCATTAAATTGGTACTTATTTAAACATTTATTTGTACTTTTAAAAATTGTACTTATTTAAACATCAGAACTATTTGATAATAATTACCAGAAAATCTGGAACGAAATTAAAAAGGATCTGAAAAAAAATTAAAACCTGAGATTATTAATATTAGGCAGGATTTCAATCTTGAATATGAATATACTTCCAAAAATGTTATTTTTATTCCAAAACTTACCTATTATAACAAACAACAAACCCTTCCAATTAGGGCAAAATGACTTATCAAAATTTATATGGACGGGGAAGAAACTTAGAATACGATGGAAATTGATAGAGGAAGCAAAAGAGAGAGGAGGTCTTAATATTCCAAATTTGAACCTCTATTATTAAGTGAGCAACATGACTTGGATAAAAGATTGGATTTGTCTTCAAGATAAAAAATTATTGCTGTTAGAAGGAGTAGACCTAATGTAGGGTTGGCAGGCGTACCTGTGGTTTGACAAATGGGAGAAAAATAAGAATTTGTATGACCACTGTACTAGAAAAGCGCTTTTGAAAACATGGCTTACGATTAAAAATATATATTTATACAGAAATACCAGACTGGGCTTCACCATATGAGGCTTTCATAAAACAAGACTTAATGAATCAAACCGACTGGTTAAAATTCAAAGAGCTGATGCACTGGGAAAACAATACTCCAAAACCAAAATAAATGGAAGAATTTCTTTTAGAAAGAATAATTTGTCAATGGTTCACTCATAGACAAGTTACAGAAAAAAATAAAATGGCCATCAAATTGAATGGAATATGCAAAGAAAAAACAGAACAAGACGAGATTATATTTAAAAAGAAGACCATCTCATTTGTAAATTATACAAACTGTTCTTAAAAAGAGATGGAGTCAGAAACAATAAAGGACTGTCAAATTAAGTGGATACAAAATATTGGATATACGATTCAAATGACAGACTAGGAAATATCGTGGAATATCAACTTAAAGTTCACTTTGTGCAATGACCTAAGAGAAAATTACTATAAAATGTACTATAGATGGTACATCTGTAAAATTAGCCAGAATGACAAATAGTAATGATGACAAATGTTGAAAATGTGAAACAACTATTTTTATTTTATTTTTAATTAATTATTTATTTATACCCTGCTCTTCAGCCACAAAGGCTATCAGAGCGGCTTGGTGGCCGTGCGAAAAAAAAAAGAAAGGGCCAAAAATTCAAAATACAATATCAAAAATATTGGAAATTAACTTTTGAGTTGAAATTAACAGAGAGAAAAATGGAAGGGAAAAACAAAAGAGTTTTACTCTATATGATAACGGCCGCTAGGATCACATTATCACACATAGGATCGCAAAGAATTGGAAACTAAAAAACACACCATTGATTGAAGAATAGCTAGTGAAAGTTAGTGAAATGATGTTAACAAATAAATTGATTATATTATTAAAAGATTATTAACTTAAAAATATGAACAACGATCGTTTAAAGTAATAGATTATTACAAAAAATATTGGAAATAACAATAACAACCAGATTAAAGAGATGAAAGAAAAACTTAAATGGTCGGTACAAATAATAAAGAATGTTATTAAGATTTAACTTAATATCTCTCTCTCTGGCTTTTCTTCGCAAACGAAGATTCAGGAAGGACTCATCCCGCCTCGAAGGACTTAATATAAGATAAAGAAGAAAACTGATATATTACTGAATGTAAGCATAAAAATACAAACATATTTAAGCCCAAAGCTTTCTATGATTGAATCTGTAAGATGATGTATACAGAAGGTAAAGAATCAATGTAATAGTAACTGTGAGAGGTATGCTTTATTTAGAGAGGAGATAATGATGAGAGCGTTGATTAAATGGAAAGGGGAGGTGGGAAGCACATATTTTATAATGTTACTGATTAATTTGAAAAATAGAAGAATGTATGTAAAGAATTATAAAAACCAAGAGAAGAAAAATTATTATAAGAAAGTCTCTATAATAAATGAGATCACTGAAATAAAAATATAATAATAAAAAAAATATCCTGGCTTTCCCAACTCCTCTAATTAATTTAAGTTGAAATCTTACATATGGAATCTTACACAGAGAATAAGCCCTACTGCAGACACAGGGATTTGCTTCAGGGAAAACATACATAGGATTGGCCTATAAATATCACATCATACTGTTACAAATGTGAATCAGTGCCTCAGAGTTCTGCAGAAAATTCTGCGTTTAGCATATCAGAGTTTCATGTACAGAGTTCCTATTTTATTTACGTATATAGACTGAATTGTTTATGCTCTGTTGCAATACAGTACTGCATTTTGGTGGGTTGTATTTTAAGAACACCCATTTCAGTAATTTGCATTGAATATTTGAAGAGATATTCTCATCAGCAATTAATCCATTGAATAATTAGGCATTTCCTTTTTTGCAACTTTTCATTTGGACTTCAGTAATGCACATGTCATGCTGACAGGTTATGAAATTAAAATTCTCTATTCATCATTATCTACCCTTCCTTCAAATTGATCAGGGTGGGATACATATTTCTTTCACCTCCATATTATTCCCATAACAATTATAAGATGTAGGTAAGTTGCAAAATATTGATTGGCCTAAGGACGTATGTTTGCTTAGTTTCCATATAGCAATGTATAATTTTAATTTCAGTGATATAATTATCTTACCCAGCTCCTCCAACATGCTTCATGGGGGAAGGAGATCAAGTTTTGACAGGTCCTCAGAAAAGGAAGCCCAGTCGGGCTTTACTCCCAAGTAAACCCACCTGGGATTGTGGTGTGGGCCCCTGAGGCAGCTGTGAGAAACCCAGCTTCACCAGAATGTGCAGGATTCAGCTGAACAGCCTGGAGGGGGGGAACCCTTTACTCACAAGTAAACTCCTGTGGACCTGCCCAGCGCCATGCTCAGGGCATTCCCCATGTTTCCACTCCCAGTGTACTGATTGGCTGGCCAATGGAGAAGTTTGGTTGGGAAGTTTCCTGAGTGGTCAATCAGCACACTGGGAATGGCAACATACCCAAGAGAATTATATCTATAGATAGATGATACAGAAGTTTAATGTATGCCTCCCTGCAAGTCCCAAGCAGAGATAGTAACAGCTAACCTCAGGTCCCTTCTGGGAACCAGAGACTGAAACACTAGAACTACACACTGTTAAATATTTCACATATGAAAACAGGGACACACTAACGTCTTTGTAAAAGCCTTATTCTCACACCCACGTCCCTTATTATTTCACATTGCTGAAGGCTATTCTTGATGTGATTCACTCATTTACTCTGTAATAAACTCTATTGCATTGGCTTGTGAACATGGTGTATTAGGGCCAAACCATGGTAGTTAGCATGATTAATTTTCCCTGACATTATTTTGCTTTTATAGGAAAAGCACCATAGGAAACTGGAATCCTAAGTGGAGAACTGCTGGCAGGATAGAGAAACTGCTTAATGTTTCCTTGCTGTTTCCTCAGAGTAGCCCTTCCAACTAATGTCCTACAAAGAAGGAACAAGATGGGTGTCCCCTTCTATCTTTTGCCATTTGAGGCTGGAGGGCAATGGGCAGGGGTGTCTGAAAGGGGTTAAGGAATCTCTCCCCTACACTGGTCTTTTACTCAAGATGGTAATTTCTATAAGTGCTGTTTATTTTTATTTAAAAAAAAAACACTTGGAAAATGGGGTCACACACAGTTTACTCTTATTAATTTGTCATAACTATTGCTTTAAAAAAAATCTGATTTAATTAGGGTACATCACTGGCAAGAAAAAAAAGGTATTAATGTTAAGAAAAACATAATTGTCCCTAATGCACTGTCCCAGGGACTGCCTGATGCCCTTGTCTTCATCTTTATGTACTGTAGCATTAAGATTTACTCTAGGATGAAGATTCTAGCATTCATAGATTTATCAGTAACTTCTAGAGATGCAAAGGAAGGGGCTGAAATCTGAAGAACTGATACTCTTGGAACTAATTAAATATTTAAACTTTCCTCCCAGAGGTATATAATAAAGAATGATCTACAATGGACAGGTACCACAAAACAGAGACAACTGGGGTATATGGAACTATAGCTAGAACTTCTTTGTCCTGGCCAAAATGTTTTGTAACTAGTTGGAATTTTAGTTCCAAAAGGCAGTAGTGACTGATCCTTATGAGGGCAAAAGAGTTAGGACTGAGCCCATAGGCAACATTTCGATCATTTGTATTATGGAATGTTGAGTGTCTGTTGAAAACACAATGACAAAAGCTAAACATGGGCTGAGTGGGGTAGAATGCCCTCCCCGTGTTCCTTGCATCTTATAGCATGAGCAAGCAGACTATATATTTCCAAGATAGACTGTGTTTTTTAAAAAAAACAACTCATGGTCCATCAAGTGATGCCAGGAGCAAAACTGTTGATTAAGACCATTTTGTATTTATTGCTGCATCAACATAACAATATGTTGGTTTTCTACTGAGAAATTTTACCTCATTTGGAGTCATGTAGACCTTAAAAACCTTGGACATACACCTTTCAATCCCCACATGCCATTTACTTGAGTTGGGTATAATAAAATTCTCAAATAAAACATATGGAGGTAAATGTTAAAACAACATAGAACAATTCAACATGTGCTATTGGACCCAAAGAGAAATGTCTTTGCTTCAGTGATTCAGACACCACATAGTTATAGCTACATTTTTGCCCTGTAAATTTGTTTCCTTTTGAATTAACTCTAATCCCAAAAATGTAGAATGGCTGTGAGTTAAGTGTAATTGTTTAATACGGTAGATCTATTATCTTACAGAGAAAAAGTGACTTAAGTAGAAATGTGTTTGTTTCAGTGATCTAAATGTCAAATTTGTTTCTGTATTTTTTTAAAAATCATTCTTTCAGTCATTTTAATTCTTCTTAAATCTTTTATAATCCTTGCATCATTTAAAATTATGTAGTTTTGAGTTTAAGATTTTCTCAGGCTGGATATTGGTTACTTATGCTCCTAGGTTGGCATATTCCATTTTACTTTAGCATTTTAGATAGTATCTTGGTCAGTAGTAGCTTTTTCTTCATATTTTGGTAGATGAGGATTTCATTTTTAATACTCTGAATATTTTGCACTACTGTATCCGTAGTTTGTATTGTTGATTTGTGTACAGTTGTCCCTTCATATTTGCTGGGGTTTGGTTCCTGGACCCCCTGTGGATACCAAAATCTGTGAATACTCAAGTCCCATTATATGCAATGGCACAGTAAGATAGTGTCCCTTATATAAGATGGCAAAATCAAGGTTTGCTTTTTGGATTATTATATTTTTAAGTATTCAAGCCATGAATACTTAAATCCGTGGATACCAAACCCGTGGATACGGAGCGACAACTGTATAATATTTTGTGTTTTCTTCTTCATAGTACTTCAATTGCATTGGTCTAGTTATTATGTATATTGACATAATACTTCAGTAGTGCATATTTTGGTGCTTTGTATTTTGGCAGCTGAATTTTGCAATTCTTACTATTAGTTGTTGATTTTTAGTGTTAGAATTGATTTTCTTTGTTGTTTCAGTTTTTACTTTATAGTAGTGCTGTTAGTTGGTAATTTCTCCTGCTGAGTCTAAAGATTAGTGCCCTAGATTTCCATATTAATTCAGAACTGTACAGTTATCAATTTCAGATTATATAGCATATCCCATTGTATTCTTTCAGCATCTTTAAAATGTGGTTAAACACACACGAATTAAAAATTCAGCCTGTGTAAATAAACCAGCTATACCTTGATTCAAATATACAAATACATTTGCTTCTAACTCTCTCCTACATGAATTATTGTAATACAAATCGTTTCAAATGAATGTAACACAACTGAGAAAATTTACTGGCCACAGCTTTAAAGCCTTCCGCTATAAATGCTTTATACTGTTGTTCTGTTTGTATAACTGGCCCCTTATTTTTATGTATTACAATCAATTTGGTGATGATGTTACTATTCATTATATACACACACACACACGCGCACACACACTACCAGCATTATATATGATCTCTCAGAGGATCTTAGCAAAGGTGTTATTTAGGTGAGAGTCATTCTTTCTTTGTGTTTAAATTACAGTACAGTTGTCCCTCCGTATCCATGGATTTGGTATCCATGGATTTAAGTATTCACGGTTTGAAAATATTCTTAAAAAATAATAATTCTAAAATCAAACCTTGATTTTGCCATCTTATATAATGGACACCATTTTGCTATGCCACTGCATATAATGGGATTTGAGTACTCATGGATTTTGGTATCCATGGGGGCTCCTGGAACCAAACCCCAGTGGATACTAAGGGACCACTATATTTTCATTATTGGCTCTGACTGTATGGTATTGTGAAACACAAAATCACACACAGATGAATGATCAGTGCCTAGCCATAGAGAGGCATGGGAAACAGAACAGATTATAAGTATACAAAGTACCATTTCCTCAAAATGGTTCATACCCAAAGTAAATTTACTGTAACGTTATCTGTTATCTCATACTGTGTCTAAGTTGATCAAAGTAGGTTACTATGTTTCAACATATTATAATTTGTATTATGTACATGATTTTCACCATATATTTTAATGAAGTATGTGGGTTTGAGTCATATGTATAAACATGGGTATTAGGGGTAGTTTGGCTGGTTTATAAAAGATAATCAACATGAAAATGGTTTTCTTTACTAAACAAGTGAACCTTACTGGATAAACACATACAAATTTGCAATCTTATTTTCAGATTATGTAATACACATATAGAGACGTATTGGCTTGGAGGGGAAAAATCTTGGATATAGTTGGAGAATTGCTGATACTTATAAAATAAAGTACTGTACAGTTTTAAATTTGAAATTCTGGAGAATTGTAGTGTTAATCCACAATCTATGCAAATATTTATGTTCTGTTATTTTTCTCTAAAAATGCATGTTCTTCTGTTTCTGGATGATAATGGTGATTATTATGAAATCTTTCAAGATTTCAATCCCATATAATAAAACTTTCCTTGGCTTGCTTTGCTACAATGCTCTTTTCAAATGTTATCTCTCCCCATTTCCTTATCCTTATTCAGTGGTAAGTGTGAATAGGATTGTAGCCTGCTAGACACTTCATTTTTTAAAAGAAAAATATTTCAAAAAGTACACTTCCACACAGCTTAAAAAAATATCCACTTTACATGTACTAATAACAGTATATTATATTTTAATATATCTACTAAATAGTATAATTACTAGATATCAAAGTATTTACAAACTTGGCTGATCTGGTTTCAGATCAAATAAGGTGGTAAGTATTACATTCCAAGCAATGTGTAACACAATTCTATGAATTTTCATTCAGAAGTAAATCATAGACTTCAATGGAGCTTATTCCCAAGTATGTACACTGCCTAGGAGTGTGGTGGAATCTCCTTCATTGAAGGTTTTTAAACAGAGGTTGGGTGGCCATCTGTCAGGAATTATTTGATTGTGTATTCCTGCATGGCAAGGGGGTTGGACTGGATGGCCCTTTTGGTCTCTTCCAATTCTATGATTCTATGATTCTAAGTGTACAGAGGATTGCAGTCATTGAAACCTTTTATTGTACAATGGACGGGGAGCCATTATGTTGAAAGTACAGTAACAACAAAATCGTATAAACATCTACTCAGAAGAAAATCTCGTTCAGTTGAGTTCAATGGGACATACTATCAGCTAGGTCAGTACAGAATCACCGCCCACACAATCCATTTATGTTGTTTATAAAAGCTTATTCTTGCACCTTAAGAGGCTACCTGGATTGGAGCCTTTATGTAGAAAATAATCTTATTAACATCAGTTATATTAATTTCTAGCAGGAGTGTATGTACTGACTTTGCCCCCCATTTTCCTCTTGTTAAACAGCAAAAATAGTGCACATGCAACAGCACTATTTCATTTTTAGAAAGTTCTTGCCCTCAATTCCTAACTGCTTTTAGAAATTAAGATGTATTAAAGAGCAATTCTTGTTCAGAAACTAAACAAACAAAACCCTGTGAACTATAGGAATTTCTTGGGAAGATTAGACTAGCTCCTTCCTTGTTATCCTTTTATCAGCAGCTGAAGACATTTCAATTCCACAGGCTTTGGGGGCTGTTTATAAGGAAAGGATTGTTAATGGGTGGTGTACTATTTTTTAATTTTTTAAAATAGATATGTTTTAAATGATTTAATTCTAGAAATGGCTTAATAACATTTTAATAATAGCTTTTAAATGTTTTTTATCTTTATTTATTTTAATGGTTGTAAGCCACTGTTGGTCCTAATTTTGGGGGAAAGGCAGGATATAAATAAATAACATATAAGAACTACAGGAATTAAAATAATTTTAAAAGAAAGACAATCCATGAAAGGTTATATTTCTAATCATGGGTTAATAAATAGCTAACATTATTGTCAGTTATAGGAGTTATAGAAGGCATAGAAATATTGGAATACACCAAACATTACATAATATTTTATAAAACTGTGGGGTTTTGTTATGATGTCTACATTTTCTGATTATAGAACTGTGAGAAGAAAATAGCTATACAACATTAAATTAATTTTTAACATCTAATACTGTATGCCCCAATCTATAACCCTAATGTCATTCTTTTATTATTTTTTCTGGTATAAATCTTGTGAATATTATCATTACTGTATTTTCAATATTAATACTTAATCTGGAGGTTGATGGGCTTTTTTGTTTTTGGAACAGTACAAGGCAATTATGGCTCCTGATATTAATTAATTGTGTAGGTATATTCTTGTTTTGTTAGGCATTAATGGTATTTGGTTACTATTAGGAATACAGGAGGCTGCTTTATGCTGAACAAACCACTGGGCCATCTAGCTCAGTATTGTCTTCACTGACTGGAAAGAGCCCTTCATGGTTTCAGTAATGGATTCTTCCCAACTTTTCTGCAAATCATAGGGAGTGATGCAAGAGAACCCTGGGACCATTTACCCACAAAAGATATACACTGATAACTAGCTATGGTGAAAGATTTATGCAATCTGAAGAGAAACCAGAGCATTGGCTACAACCCTTCTACGTATACATTGAACTATCTATGTATTTGGGGATTTAAACTAAGAAAACAAAACTATGAAATTAAAATGGTTAAGCTGCTGTTATGTATGACAGTGTATTTGAGCTTCTTCTATTTGTGTACATGTATTATTGCTTTTTAAATGTTTTAATTTTTTAAAAAGGGGAATATAACATGAAATTAAAGACATAAAATAAATTGAGACCAATTGTAAATACGTACTATCTTATAGTAATAAGGTATTATTATTAACGAATGCAGATGTTACAGTTGAATTACAGAGTCAGGAATATTTCATGTAAAGTTACTATTATGGTATTCGAATACTCTGGCAAACAGAAGCAAGACTCATTGATTTCAACAGACCTTATTTATGAGAGTAAATGTAATGGGCCTTAGAACAAATCAAGCCTGAACTCTCCCTAAAAACCAAGATGACTAAACTGAGACTGTCATACTTTGGACATATAATGAGAAGACATGACTCACTAGAAAATACAATAATGCTTGGTAAGGTAGAAGGCAGTAGGAAAAGAGGAAGACTGCAATACAGGAATCCATGGCCCTGAGTCTGCAAGACCTGAGCAGGACTGTTGATGATAGGGTGACTTAGAGGTCTCTCATTTATAGCATTGCCATAAGTTTAAATCAACTTGATAGCAACTAACAACATGTCTAATAAATTTCAGTATGGCATAAATGCACATATAATGAGATCAAATGCACATACAGTATAGTGTTGCTCCTTTTGGTTGGCCAATAAAAGTGTCACCACAAGATGGACTTTGTATTTCATGTGTATCTATTTTATATTTTTTAATTTAATTTTTTATAAAGTAGTTTAAACCTCCAACTCAAGTATGTAAACATTGTACAAACAACAGCTGTGGGACATAAGAAAAATACTGTACTTTATATATTATATTAATGTTTATATAATAACACTGGAATTATATTAATTTTTATATATTATATTAATTTTTATATAATGACACTGGAAGCATATACAGATTTATCATGCAGTAAGCCCTGCTAATTTCAGTGTGGTTTACTTCTCAGAAGATATATGTAGTACAGTAGTTAGACTGAAATCTATGTACATTTACTTTGGCACAAGTCCCATTGAACATAATAGAACCCACTTATGCTAAACCTACATAGAATTGTACTGTACTGTTAGTATGCTGGCTTGTAGTTTTAGTATAAAGAGTATATTTTGCTGGGAAGCACTTAAGCAGATTAAAATAAACTATTCAGAGCAATATGTCCCACAAAATATTAGTTTCTTAATTACTGAAATGCTGGTGTAAGGGACGTCTGCACACACAACAGGAGATACTCACCACACAAATATATTCTAAGAGCTGTCACAATACTTTAGTAAACTAAAGCCTTAGACTGAAGTGACTGTATTCTCCAAATACAAAATATATTTGAACTTTTGTATATTTTTTCTCCCGTTCTCCCAATTTTTCTCTTTTTCTTCATTATGTGAAATGCTATAGAAATTAGGACATTTAGAAGGATAAGTTTTTAAAAATTCTATCTATGAAAGAGCTGAATTTTAGAAATCAGGGTAAAGGTAAAAACATGTTAAAATGCTGTAAGTAGTGCCTAGTTTGTAAAACAGAATGGTCCATAAACTCAGACTTTTTTTAAAAGAAGGACAATTACTTTGATTCAGATCAGTGCACCAAACATGTGTGGAGACAGTGCAGCTTTGATGTAAGAGTGGGATTGCATTGTGCATGTGTATGTGAGGTAGCCTTGTGTGGTTGTGTTGACATCATATGGGCCCACTGAGTGACTCAGCCACATTTCTACAGAAATAGTGGGTGGGAGAATAGGACTGTGATCATGCGGAGAATAACAGAGAGGCTCTGACATGTTTATCCAATCACAATGGATGTGAAAAAAACATGGCTCTGTAGTAGATTTTATGAGACTAGGGCAGCTGTAGGATGGATGTGAAAATGGGTTGCAATATTTTCTCTTGTAGGGTTCCCACATGTTTAGCAGGTATTCCAAAGGCTAGAATTCAATATGTGAGGCTTTGTTTGGCATACACACACACACACACACACACATACACTAACAGAAAAAGTTCCACAGGTAGGATATTTTCTTTGCTGCATACATACTAAAAACCCACATGTCTTATAAGAAAATAATGTTGGCAAAGCTAGTTATGAGGCAAACAGCAGGAGAAAGTGTTGTTGTGGTTTAAAAGGACTACAGTCAGAGATAACAGTTCTGGTGGACACTTCTTGTTAGCTTTGGTTTTAAAAATATCAAATTATGCACCACTTTAAAAAAATAGAGCTGATAACCACTATTGTGAATTCAAGTATACTGAGGCCACAACAGTCTGCTACATTAAATTAAATTATGGGGCCCGTAAACCACTGTATGTGTCTATCTAGTCTCAGTGAAGGGGATGGAAAGGAGGCCTCTGGCAGAACTAAATGGGGGAAAAAAACAAATAGAGCAGTTTTAATGTATACTAAAGAAACTTTATGAGTTCTACATACAAAACACATATTTACCCTTGAATGTTTCTGATTCAGTTGAAACATTCAGACATCAAATAAAAGGGGCAGTCAGGGTGACCAAGAGAATGTGAACCCAGGAAATATAAGAACTCTTGCTGTGAAAGGTATTCGACCTCTCACTCTCTGCCAGGCCACAAATTTGGAGACAGAAGGAAATAATTTATTTGTACGGGGTAGAATTCTTATTGGGGGGAGGAAATTACCTTGTTCTGCCCTCCCTTCTGACTGGAGGAGAAGGGCCTGGCCCTGAGATCTGGGAATCCTAAATACAGTACAATGTAATTTTCTGCCATTTTCACCCCCCTCTGCAAGCTGATTATCAACACATTTATGTGCACTGACTAAAATTATGTAAAAAGAAAACTTGATGTACAAGGTATATTAAGGTTCTTTTTTACATTTTCCCTTAATCAATGCACACATAGGGTGATGCACAACCCTAGAAAATTAAGCCCTGCTTGATAGCTTCTGGTTTGGGCCTCCGCAGTACAGAATCTAGCACCGATGTTTCTATATATTTGTGCATTTCTACATTAAAGTCAGTAGGGGGCAAGTGCAACTGTAGTGAATGCGCATGGCAAATAAAGGGAGTGGGAAGTAAAGGTTCCTGCTGTTCTCTTTTCATACCTTTCCCACTCTTGTGATAGGCTGGATTTCCTTTGTACGACATGGTTTACCAAAGTGAAACTCAAGAGAAGTAGTCATTCTCCAGGGTATGTTGCCAAGCGTACTAACTAGACCACACTGCTCACCGTTATGAGAGGAAGGCAAGGAGTATTTTGCACAATTGAGAGCAGCTGGTTGTCTTGTGGCGTTGAGCAGCAGCATCTACCATGCTTTCTAGGGTTGTGTTTGCTGGTGGCATTATTCAAGCCATTTACTGTCTCTGTGGTGATATGCCTCTCCCCACCTCCCAAATGACAGTGTTCTGTGACACTTTAGGGTAACAATGTTTTTATGGCACAAACATGGCCACACCTCTTTTAGCATAGGATACTCATAGAAAGCCCATTTTTTGGATTTAATAACATTGAGTACAGGTTTTCAATCTTGTAAAGGGTTTCTGCCATCAGCTATTTCACCCATTTCTGCCTTTTCTCTCACACAGTTTTATTTGATTCTGGCGTGGGATGAAACACAATATCTTGGGTTTATGTTCACACCCGTTTCAGTTTCACTTTGTATCCAGGCCAACAGTACCCTAATTTAAATACCAGTATGTCACATCAATTTTATTTTTCTTTTTTAAAAAAGAGGTAGCAAATAGGCCTTAGTTGGAGCAGATTGCCACACCCCCAAATTAGAAGCATCTGGCAGTTTAAAGTTTACTTAGAAATAAACTCAGTCGGCTTCAGTGGGCTGAATCCAGTTGCTAGTCCCAGCTAGAACTGATCCACTGAATCTGTGGAATTGGGTTGACCCAGCTTTGCCAGTTGATTCAGTGGGAGTACAGGCTTTTTAGATGAAAGCACAAGAGATTTACTTTCAGATAAATGACTATGTACCGCAATACCCTGAATCAAGTTAAATTGGATTTTATTCCAATTTGCTTGGGAGTAAACCCTACTTAATACAGTAGAAATTACCTTTGAGTAGGCAAGCATGTTACATTTACTAAAATATGTATACACTATACATATTACAGCAGCTATTGTAATATTTAATCTATTGTAGTCCTTAAGATGCCACAATATTTCTTATTGTTCTCACTGGAAATGGAGAGTATGAACAGATTTTTCCCCCTTCTTGTCTCTATCTTAAAACTGCAGCACATCTATAGCCCATTAAGAGATATGCCAGCAAAGGCATGCTACCCCTGCAGTAAAGTGCATAACCTTGGCTAGCCTCTTATCATGGTGAATTTGCCACTAGTAATTCTGCCATTGCTATTACTGGGTCAGGATAGTGGACCTGAGTGGCCTTCCAAATATCGGCTTAGCCTGTGTGGCCGTAATATGTATGTCATACAATATATGCATAGGTAAGCCCCTTGTTGAGATTGTTGGATAATTTAAGGGGAATAAACTCTCTATGATACGAATAAGCAGTTATTTGAGGATTTAGCAAATTTGTGCCCTCTCAGTGGAGGTAATTGGTGTAATTAATGAGAATATGTGGTGGCTTCATCAGTATGGCCATAGTAAAAAGCACTGAGGTAAATTAGTTATATTGTGACTGGCCCTTGGTCTTCATGGGAAGACCAAACAACAAAGTAGCTGTAGAAACATGACCTTGATATCACTGGATGGGCATATTGAGGGCCACATGAAAGGGATGGTGTTCACATATACTTTCAGTATTTCGAAGGTTGTTTGCATTACGAAACGTAATAACAGAAGGGCCGCTGAGGCAATTGTGGGGGTGGGCAGTCCCACCAAAAACCGTTAGATCCGTTACATTTCAAAACCCTTGATCCTGCGATTCCGCACCGCCCTCCTGCTCGCTGACCGATGAGCCGACAGGCCTATCATTAGCGAGACAGTATTCACGGGCCAATCGGAAAGAGCGCGGGCATCTGTCCCCAGCCTACTTCGTATCGTTGTAACTGACAGCGCTTCCCGCCAATTCTAACGGCCGCCAGGAGCAGGGCACAGCCTCGCCCGTGTAGAAGGGCCCTGGCCAATAGAGTTGTGGGGGTACCCTGAGTGATGGGGCGCAGTGACCAATGGCAACAAAGAGGGGCGGGGCCTGATTCTCCGGGTTTCCTCTCCGGCTCGGTTTCCCCCCCGCCCTCCCCCCCGCGGGTTCTTCGCTGCGAAGAAAATGGCGGCGGCGCCGAGCGGAGATGAGGAGAGATTGTGAGTGACTCGAGGAGAGCGGGGTGGGGGTGGGAAGAGCCGGGCCGGACCATCAAGCCCCTGGCGTAGGGGGCCTGGACGGGACCATCTGTAGCGCCAGGGAGGGTGGGAGAGAGGGTGCGCGGCGGGGCTGCGGCCGTTGGGCTGTTTTTTCTCCCCCCCTTCCCGCTCGCGGGCTCCCCTCCCCTTTTCCTGCTGCGCGCCCAGGGCCCCTGAGTGCGTCACAGCGATCCCCTCTGCCCAGCAATGGGAGGGGCCGACCCTTCTGCGGGGAGGGGAGGAGGAGTGGGTGCGCGAGGCGCGGGGCGTGCCCCCTGAGGAGAGAGGGAGGGAGGGAGGGGGCCTGCTGCTACTGCTGCTGCCGCCGCCGGGGTCAGAGGTGGCGCCTACCTGCCAACCCCGCGGCGGTCTTTGCCGGCTCCCCCATAGATGACCCATTCATCCCGTTGCTCCTCTCACAGGGCCATCTTAGGGCTCCCCAGAGCTGCTGGCCCATAGGTCTGCCTCTCCCTTCGTGGTACTCCTGTTCACACCAACTTCACAAGGCTTCCATTTGCCAGGCAGGACTGGTTTAAGGAATGCTGGGCCCCCCTGCAATGCTTTATTTTGTGGGGCCCACATGTTTATCTCAGGTCAATGTAACCTAACTCAACCTAAGCTATTCACAGTACAGGGTATTCACATTATTACTAATAATGTTTTTGCAGGAGGAGGGTTACGATGGGGCCCCCACAATGACAGGGGCCCCTGCGGATGCTGACGCCGCCGGTGCCTTAAACCAGCCCTGTCTCCAGGTTATTGGGGCCATTGAACACCAGGCCTGCAGGGGAGCAGGGCTCCTTTTCAGGGCTCTCCTCTTGCCAACAGCCAGACCAGTCCTTCCCTACGCACCATGAAGGCGATGGGGAGGGGTACCAGATCCCACGTGTGTTCTCTGTGGGTTGTGTGGTATGGAGGATGGGGTGCTGCCCTGTGCACATACATCTGCCCTGCAGCGCTGCCTGAGAAGTATGTAGCTATGAACTAACCCCTACTTGTGGTTCTTCAGGTGATGCAGCAGAAAGCAAGGATTGAGCCCCAGTCCCTGTCATCATGACACCTGGTGGGATCTGGCAGGCGATGGGAGCTGGATGTGGCGACTGCTCTCGAAAAGAACAGCCATTTCTTGTTTGCTCACCTGGGCAGGAGTGGCAGATGGGCTCAGTCCACTTGGTACCCAACTGCACCTGTCAGAGTGGGAGACCAGGCAGTCAGAGATGGTTGGCTACTCAGTTGCTTTGGGCAGGCCCACTGGGCTCAGTCCTTGTTTTTTCCCAAAGAGGAGATTTTCAGACTACACTGTTATAGTGTTACTATTCCACTTTAACTGCTGTGGCTTCCTGCTGTGGAATTCTGGGGTTTGTAGTTTAGTGAGGCCTAAGAGCTCTCTGGCTGAGAGTTGCAAGCGCCCGTCCCTAAACTGCAAATCCCAGGATTCCACAGGAAGCAGCCATAGCAAATATAGGGGAATAGTAACACTATAACAGTGTTGTCTGAAAATCTAGAGAGTGTTTACATGCAGGTAGAACCTTCCACAGGGTCACTGACTAATTGGAAGGTGTACCATTGTTGACCATTGCCATTCAGCGATAAATAGGAGTCAGTGGTTGCTAACACTGTGTGCCTGGCTTCTTAGGCTGGCTGTTGTATACATGCCTAGGCCCACAAACAAGCAAAAGGTGGTTGTTTCCACTTCATCCTTTCCCCATATTGATGAGGAGAATTGGGGATAAGATGGTTAGAGCCAGTGGCCCTTGCTGCTTCTGTTCAATTCTTTGCCCTCGTTTTCATGTCTCAACTTGCTCCGTCGTTCTTTTTCTCTGTGCAGTTTGGTATTGAGCGTTGAGATCAAATGTGGTGGTTGAGGCCGGATAAGAGTGAATTGATAAGTGGAAGTTATTACTGTTTCCATAAGAGCAACCACCACTTCTGTTGGCTTGTACTTTTCCCCTCTTCTCTGGTTGTCATGCTAGGAGGATGGATCTGCTCAGCTAAATTCCCTAATTTTTACCTGGCGGAAAGAGAACGAATCAGTGCACACAGGTGAGTTGCAAGGGGAGGAGGTAGATATGCCCAAATCCAGCAACCCTTTGGAAATCTATGGTCTCTCGCTGTGTGGTGAGAATTGGGCCCAATGGGCCCAGTCATGTCTGCCACACCACTTGGAATGAGGGTTGTGTGTTCATGTCTGGGCACAGGCAATACAGTAGTTCATTTTATGTTCAGTGCCACAGAGTCCAGTCCTCACTGCCACAGTGACTAAACAAAGTGTAAACAAGTGAAAGGACATAGCAGGTGATGCCCAGAGAGAGCATGCAAGGAGATAGAGCAGGAGGAGAATTGCTACATCTTGTTCACACAGACTGCTGTGGCCATTCCTTACAACCATTACTTTACAGCAAAATCACATGCGTGCACATTTCTTAAATATATGCTTGGGAATTCATGGGAGGAAATGAGTGTGTGGCCTCCTCTTACCCCCCACCCAATTATTTCCCCTTTCCAACCAACCCAGGTCCAGTATTAATGTGAATTGGCTGGGGAAAATAAATCAGAGCATCAGAACACCGAACTAAAGGCAGGCAGTGGTTGAATTTCATTCCTGTATGTGATGTTTATAGCTGGACAGAAAAGTATGAATTGAATGTACACGTATGCCTAGTTTGGCCCTCATTTTCCTATATATGAGATCATATGAGCAGTAGTTGCCCTGTGCTGCCTATTCTCCAAGTCTTAAGTGCCAAGAGGAGACCAAGGGAAGGAGAAGGTGGCCTTGTTGTGTGTGGACAGAATAGGAGGAATAACAGCTGCCCATCCCGTGCAGTCCAAATCAAATAGCTGATCAAAAGATACTGTGTCAGCTTTCCAGGTGTGCCATGTGTTTTTTGTGACTGCTCCTCCAGAGCCTTAATGTTAATTGGCCTGCCCCCCCATTCCTCCCCCACTTTGGATGGCTTGACCTGTGATTCAGCCTGACCTCTGGTCTTTTATATGCCAATCAGTTGTGTAATGTTTTGGACATTTAGCACTGCTGCCTCTTGTCCATGGAGTGTGCATCATTTATGTCAGATACTTGATTTCACCCTGGTCATTGTGTTTTCTGTTCACTGTTCCTGCAGAAACACACATGGAAGTGTTGTAGTATGGTCTTAATTTTTCTTAAGTTGGCATTTTGGATGCTATGGTCTTCCCCAGTGAAATCTGAAGACGGGGTACTTCTTATCTCTGTTACACCAGCCTTTTTTTTTTTTTTTGGCCTCTTCTCAGTCTGTGGTCCTCCAGATGCTTCAGACTTTTAACTCCCAGAATTTCTGAATATTGGCCATGCTGTCTGGGACTTCTGGAAGTTGATGTCCAAAATGTCTGGAGGACCACAGTCTGAGAACCAGTGCTCTGAAGGAACCAGCATGGCCAGTGGTCCAACACATCTGAAGGACACTGAGTTGAGAGTAGCTGCTATAATGTCACAGTGCCATTGTTATGATAGTATTTTTATGCAGTGTTTACCCTAGTCATCTTATAGTTCCATCCTAAATAAGGTAGAAAACTAGGTGTGTTGTTTATATAAGGTCCTTGCCATTCTTATGTTGTTCTGCTTATGTTGGTATAGCAGGTATATCCTTATTTGTCTTGTCCACAGAACTAGGGCTGAAACATATTTCAAAACCCCAATTTTGATGACAGCACCAAATAGTTGCTCAGACCCAACAGTTGCCTAAAAGGCTTCTTGTTCAGGGCTCTAGCACTATCTACAGTATCACTACTTTCTGTATAACAAATCAGGTACCCAGTGCTGTTAAAATCCTATTTGCCAGTTCCTTGCTTTGCCAGTTACATCCTGCCCCAGTTCATGCCAACTGACTGCTTATGTGAAGCGCTGGAGTAGTATGGTCATTTTCTACCACCTTTTGCTTATAGGTGGTATTGCCAAACATCTGATCATTACATCCACAAGCATTGCACCATTGCTAGGTACTCTGAATGTATATAGCAAATGTATGTTACCTGTGAATTTGTACTGCTTCCCTGTGTACAAAGTTCTGCCCCACTTCATCTTGCATCAGTCTCCATTTGATGCTACAAATATATGTCCTGGAGCCTTACTTTATTGCATAAATAAGACTTAGGGCATGCAACACTGGGTGTGACTTCTTGTATGATGTTTGTATCATTCATAAAATTTTTAAGCCTCTTGTGTTTCTAGCCCCTGTTGTTGCTGAGTGAAAATGTTAAAGGTAAAACATTATGCACTTTCACAAGCGAGGCAAAGATCACATGTTTGCAGCTGAAAAACCCTGTGAGATTGGCTCTGCGAAGTGGTAATTTCAAGTTAAGGTGAAACCTTACCTATCAATGTACAGTACTGGATTCTAATACCATATTGAATGAGTTTGCCTTTCCAAACTTGTCTGAACAGACACAGTTTTACACAATAGGCTAATGTCAGAGAAATATATCTGCTCTTTCTGGAGGTATAGTTTTTCCCACATTAAAATTCTAATATGTTCTTTGTTGGGAGGATGACAGCTTAAGATCATGAAATTGCTCTGTTGTCAGCACCAGTTTTGTGTGTGTGCATGATATCAGAAGGTGTATAAAATGCAAAAACTGTTTATGACTAAGTATTTTGCTAAATTTTTTTCCAGTGGAAACCAGAGGAAAAGGAGACACTTGATTTTTTGCAGTTCTTCTTTAAGGATCCTAATCCTTTTTTTAAAAAACAGTCTTTGCCCAATCCTGTATTTTCCTTACCTTTTCTACTGCGTAGTTCACAATGATGTTATGGTGTCACCTATGCTCAACTGTGGGTCTCAAACCTATTATTTTAGCTGACATTTGGATGTATTTAATAGCACTATCATAAACAGTTCATTTTATCTTTATGTGGTGAGCCATCAGGATTTGACTTCCTTTATTGGGATTTTGGCTTTTACTTGGGGTGAACGTAGGTTCTTCTTTGTAACAAGCTGTTTGACCGGTCTTTTATCTTTGAGGTGGTAGCTTCAGCCCTATATTTAAGCTGACATAACAATAGAGTGCAATCACTAGCCTGGTCTTTAAATTTAATTTACAGTTGCCCCTCCGTATCCACTGATTTAAGTATTTACGGCTTGAAAATCATAGAATCATAGAATTGTAGAGTTGGGAGAGACCACAAGGGCCATCCAGTCCAACCCCCTGCCACGCAGGAATCACGATTAAAGCATCCCCGACAGATGGCCATCCAGCCTCTGTTTAAAGACCTCCAAGGAAGGAGACCCCACCACGCTCCGAGGGAGTGTGTTCCACTGCTGAACAGCTCTTACTGTCAGAAAGTTCCTCCTAATGTTGAGGTGGAATCTCTGTTCCTGGAGCTTGCATCCATTGCTCCGTGTTCCAATTTCTGGAGCAGCAGAAAACAAGCTTGCTCCATCCTCAATGTGACACCCCTTCAAATACTTAAACAGGGCTATCATACTGCCCCTTAACCGTCTTTTTTCCGGGCTAAACATACCCAGCTCCCTAAGTCTTTCTTCATAAGGCATGGTTTCCAGACCTTTCACCATTTTAGTCGCCCTCCTCTGGAAATGCTCCAATTTGTCAATATCCTTTTTGAATTGTGGTGCCTAGAACTGGACACAGTATTCTAGGTGAGGCCTGACCAAAGTAGAATATTTTTTATTTTTCTTTTAAAAAATTATTTTTAAAGAAAAAAATTATTTTTCTTTAAAAAATAATAATCCAAAAAGAAAACCTTGATTTTGCCATCTTATATAAAGGACACCATTTTGCTATGCCATTGCATATAATGGGACTTCAGTATTCATGGATTTTGGTATCCATGGGGGTGCTGGAACCAAACCCCAACGAATATGAAAGGATAACTGTATTTTGAAATAAACTGTCCTTCATCTACAAGGGATTTAGGACAGTTTACATAAAATTATTAAAAAGACAGATATGATATAGTAACAGTGATAAAAATCACAAAGTAAGAGACATGAAAACTATTCAGCTGCCAAGCAAACAAATAAATGACTCAGTTAAAAAAAAGGAAAAATGTAAAATGCCTGGCCAGATTGGCATAATTTTATGCTAGAAAGAAAGCAGGATAGGATAATTGTATGCCCCTTAAAAGCTATTCCAAATTCTATGTGCCATTTCACAGAAGTCCATTCCCTTTGTTGACTGATAGCCTACCATAGTTTGAAAATGCTTCTGTTACTGTTATCTTATTAATCTCATTCTCTAACCCTATTTCATCAAATCCTATGTTGGAAGAATCCTTTTTGTCCAGGACCTAGAAATGACTTCTGTGTTTCATGCTATAATTGGGATTTTAACTGTGCTAACTTCTTAAGTTTCCCCTTCTTTGTTAATTCTGCAGCATTCAAATATAACCTGTATTATTTGCCTTTTTTTTATATATATATTGTGTCCTGGGATAAGTTAGTAAAGAACCTATTTCTATGGAAAATATGCTTTAGGTTTGGTTATATAGCTGTTAATAATTAGTGCAGAATTCAGCCACACTAAAACACATCGGTCAGTAATGGAGCAACAATTATAGATCTAGTAATATACAACTATCTCATATAGCGCTGTGATCCAGGTACCAGTAGAAGTGGTTGTGACTGCCTACTATTGAGACTTCTTATGTTGCTCACTTAACAGCTATAGTTGTGGAAATCTCTGCATATAACATGAAGAGGTGCTTGTGTAATTTGTAACAGCAACTTGTCTGTGCTGTTAGCAAAGTCTTCCTATGAATGAGCAGTGTGAGTTAATTGACCAATACACTTTCCCTGTTTCCAAGTTAAATATCTCACTCCAGCCTCTCATGGCTATTATGTCTCTTCCTTGGGTTATGGTGTAAATGCTGTACAAACAGCTTTTTCTACCTTTGCACTGCAGTAGATTTCTGGGCTAAAATGTGACACTGGCAGAGTACACAAATATGGATTTGAAATGCACTGAGCATGAGACTCCACTGTTTCTAATGCATATCAAATTTGTCTGTATGTAGAAACAAATTGAAGTATTTGTGGTTTTTTTGGCACAGAAGTATTGAATCCTTGAAGTTAGAACATAAATTGTGTTCTAACAAAGACAAGAGCGTAACACAGGCTAGACTATTGGAGGTGCAGTCTGGTCTCTGATATACCAACACTGTACCGAAATTCTGTTTTACAGATCATGTGCGGTAGCTCCCGGCACATCTAACTGACCTGTTTGGGAATTAAGCTTCTGAAAAAAAGTTTAAATGAGAGATTAAATGTGGGTAATATGTTAGAGTTTTAGTAATCTAGTCATGATTATGGCCACCAGGGTAGGAGTGGTTTAAACCAATTGTGAGTCCTTGATTTGTATTTGTGGGCATGAAATCTAAGTTTTTTGCTAGTAGCACCAATGTTCTGACTCAAAAAGCTTTGTATATAGACCTTAAAATTATAGGCTTTATCTACTGTGGGTGAAAACCTAGAACAATAATCCTGGCTCCCTCCGGCATTGTGCATGATGTTTCTCTTCATAAACACACACACATACATTGTATTGTCTCTTGTGTACATCACTAGATGAATTATATTGAAAACCTGCAGTGCACAGCAAGGCAAATTTGTCTTCTAACTTGTGCTCCAATCTAGATTTAAATTTAGCCATTTACCCTTTTAAGAATTTAATTCCCCCCATACCATTAATACCAAATGCTGGCCAGCAGGTGAGTTTTTCTTTAGTTCTTAATGGTAGTGTCACCAAGATAACAGCCCAGGTATTCTATCATGACCACGGTGGAATCATACTCTGAAGTTTGGGAATCCTTGTCATTTGACAGAGCACAGACATCCAGATTGTGTTGTGAAGCTCAGGCATGAACTTACTAGGTAGCTTTAGGCAAACCACTATTCTGTCTGTCCCAGCCTTGAAATTGCAATGGGGTATTAATGCAGCAGGCTCTTGGTATCCGCTGGGGTTTGTTTCCAGGGCCCCCCACAGATACCAAAATCTGTGGATGCTCAAGTCCCGTTATATACAACGGTGTAGTAAAAGGTGTCCCTTATATAAAATGGCAAACAGCAAAGTCTGCTTTTGGGATTTATTTATTTATTTATTGGAATATTTTCAAGCCATGGATGGTTGAATCTATGGATACAGAATCCATGGATATGGAAGGCTGACTGTAATACTAACCTAACATACAGATTGCTAGCTGGTTCATGGAGATGAGCATGAGAAGCTTTGAACACTCAGAAACAAGCATTGTATTAATTATTATTAATATTGGCAGAATATAATGAAAGAATTATCTTCTTCTATTATGTCTTTCAAAAAACATTATTCAGGCAAACTGTTATTTGTTTAGCTGTAATTCTGTGAAAATGTTGGCTCAGTGCAGGTATGATAATCAGTTATGATTAGTACTAGCCAAAATCTGGTGCCTTAAACCTTCCTGAGATTTTAAATATACGCTTTTCCTGCGTGGCAGGGGGTTGGACTAGATGGCCCTTGTGGTCTTCCAACTCTACAATTCTATGATTCTATAAATGGCTTAATTTGCCAAATTAAGCCCTTGGAGGATATGTAGTCATATCTTCCTGAAAGGACAGAAACTGAAGAAGTGGAGAAACTGCCTTAACTATGGGTTTTCCAGTGTGGATGTAAACCATGGTTTACAAACCTATTTGAGTCTGTAGTTTCACATCTTGATTCGTTTTCTTCCAGTCCTTATCCATAGCATGAATTACTGCCGTATGTATGTTGACTTGGAAGTAAGCCTCCCTGAATTCACTGGGACTAACTGTTAGATAAATTTATAGCATTGCAGCCCCATGCAGATACAACCGTGTTTACGCATGACTGAATCTTAAGTTGAATCTTTTGAAAATGTACACAAATACTTTATTTTGACACTTTCACAAATATTCAGATATGGGTAACCTTGTAATTGAATACTATTTTGCCTGCTCCACTCTTCAAGCCCTCTGACAAGAGCTGTGAGTTTTGTCTAGATTTTTTTCTTACCCTGCATGATTTTTAGAAATATTTTGCAGACTTTCAGCAAACAGCAAAAACTAATGCAGAGTTAAGCAAAAAACAAAAACCACCAAACAGGTAAGTGATAGGCTCACTAAGACAATCAATACATTCCTCCCCCCCACCCCCGCCGCCCAGTTCATTTATCAGTCCAAGCCCACTGCGAAAAGAATGAAATTTTCTTTGGGCTGAAGAGATGGCTTCATGTTTTATCCCTATGATTTGCCAAAAATGTTCACTCAAAATTACCTCAACTGTTTGGGTGTCCATGTGGGGATGAGTCCTTGTTGGCAAAGACAGTGGAAGAGTGCCGTGTTGTGATAAAGTTGTTCTTATCCTGCAAGCTTGAATGTATGTGTGGACCTGTTTGTCTTTCAGAGGTGGCACAGGAATGTGGCTTGTAATTCACTTTCTGCAGCAAACCGTTTAATGTATTTTAAGGCATACAAAAAATATCCTTCCAAGTATAGACCTCATCTATAAATCAAAATAATAAATTAGATTCACACAAACTGCTAAATCATGGAAATTCAGGCAATATGTTAATAAAAGCTAAATACTAAATAGAATTAATTTGTGTAATTATGACGTTTATAACCCGCTCTTTCCCAAGATGCTCAAGAATTACCTTATTTAATCCTCACAACTGTTCTCCGGATAGCTTAAACTGTGGTGGTGGTGGTGGTGGGAAAGTAACTGGCCTAAAACCATCCATTAAACTTCATGGCTGAGTGGAAACTCAAACCCTACTCTCACAGGTCCCAGTCCAACATAGTATCCAGTATACTACATCCATTTTGTGTGTGGAAATTCTAAAGAGAAAGGTTCCAAATGCATTGTCAAGCCTGTTGTTTTTATGGGTCTAGCCAGATCTGATATTCTTGTGGTTCTGATGTGTATGATGGCATGATGATCTTCTGTCTTTTCTTGAAGAAAATCTTATGAACGTAGATGTTGTATGGATTAAGCTGTTGAGTTAGGAAAGTCTTCGGTATTACTGTGAAATAGCAAAGTCATTTGTTTAGTTCCTTTTTTCTTCTTTTTCTGTTTGTAAACACCCAAAACAGCTTGCAAAAGGATGGGAAATCTAAATGATCTGTTCAGATGTTACGGACAGCCTTATGTAGGTGGAGTGTTGTAACAGGTCAGGAAGTAGCCTTATGTTGACTGGCAAAAACAAAATTGAATGCAGTGGATCTCTTTGGGCAGGGATTCTCAAGAGTGTGTTTTACTACAAAAACACACCTATTGCACATTCCCAAATGCTCTGTTCTGTGAATGAGGGAATACAAAGCAAGATTGTTCCCATTAATTTGATGGTTGAGACAGAGTATGGGGAAAGATAAATGAAGGGGGAAACTAAAAAGGCTTGTGACTTGGCGACCTATGCACACTATTTTAGTATGTAAGGGCTTGTGATTCAGCGCCCCCATTCTTCTCAGATTCTGGTTTGTCAGGATAGGAGACAGAAATGCATTTCTTTCTCTAGGTAAAGTAGGATCCTTGATTCACCAAGCCTGGTCTTCTAATTTCTTCCAGAGTTACAGGGGGAAAAGTCCCCTTAAGAAGCATGGCTTAGGCCCCTTAGGTCTTTATTAATTGGCACTTTGAATGAGACCCAGAAGCAAATCAAAATGTCATGCAGATGAGTTAGAATAGATATAATATTGGTTGCTTCCACACTAGCCCTTTCCTTCAAATGGACTTCATTTGTTCATTTGATTATTAAGGAGAGTCAAGATGACATCGGTGCCAAGCTGTAGCATTGCTTTGCTTTCCGGGTTGTCCTTTTCTTTAAACCAACCACCACCAAAACTTGTGGCAATTCTGTCTTTGAATAGAATTGTAGCACCAGCTTGTCCCGGGTGCAGTGACAAAGTTATTGATGCATTTGCTGGGAGGCAAGGTCCATGAACTAGTTAGTGACACACAACCTTTCCATATTGGCTTGACTGTTCAAGTTGTACTGGCATTGTTCTCTTCATCCATAGCTGATGTTTTACTGTACTTAAAAAAAATTCTTGTTTCCTCTTTGTATTCTGAAATATTGTGCACTTATGCCTTTGTTTTTGCCTTCAGTAAAGTACAGTTGTGCTAATAAAAAATAGAGCACAATAAATGAACAGTCTGATGATGGGATTGCTCTGATTACAAAGAGGAAACAAGTCATTAAAGGGTCAGCAGCTAGCAGGCAATGGGAAACAACTAATTAAAGAGCATATTTCAAGCAAGGTAACTTGTACTGATCTAATAATGAATGGGGCTACCTTCTGTGAAGAAGTACTAAAGGATTTGACCACAGGAACAAGTATTGGAGGATTTTTATAGCAAATGTAGCATCCTATCTAGTGCTGTATGCAATATTACTTTGAGTTTTGAGAGCAGAGGAATAGCTCAGCAGTGCTATGGGGCCTTGCGTGGAATAGACCATGCTATCTTTGGCTTGTCCTTGCTAAAGATGAGACACACATTTTTGCTGAAATTTCAAGCTGAGGTTTCTGAACTGCCTCCCAAGGCAGCTCCATGTACAGGTTGACCTCTGTATCCATGGATTCGTTATCCATGGTTTCACTTGTCCTCACCTGAAAAAATATGTTCTCTCTTAAGTATTTCTAGGTCCTCCTATGTGATTCTGTGGTCAATGTTCGGTGTTTGTCTCACTGAAAACAGTAGGGTTCCCCATTATTCACGGTTTCAGGTATCCATAGGGGGTCTTGGAATGTATCCCCCGCAGATACAGGGGTTAACCTGTAGTTGAATATTGCAGTAGTCCACCTGATGAAGTTGGGTATATACTGAATAAAAGCAGGAGAAGTAACTACTGTAGATACTTGAAGTCTCTGGCCTTCTGCCCAAGAGACATGAATGCCTAGTTGAGATGGGATTTTACATTATTGAGCTTTTCGGGGATCTGTTCTAAACAAGCTCATTATGTTTGTTTGTCTACTGCTTCATCTGCTTGTTTAGGCTACTATGTTCTTAATACGTTTTGGAGTAGAAAAAGCTACAAGGCTTTGCAACATCAATAAAAATTCCTAAGTAGCAGAGATGGCAAGGTACATGTTTTCTTTGGGCAACGAGATGACATTTTGCTGCTGTGGCTCAAAGTGTCCTGGAGTCTAGCTTTTCCTTAACGGTGTAACTGTGGTAAGTGTGGCTGGTTGGCATACTTGTTCTGTGGTTATCCTTGTTGGCACTTCCAACCGCAGAACACCTGCCTCTCTCCTTTTCTCTTGCCATTTTACCCCTTCCCATCATTTCCCTTTATCTTTATACTCCAAAATGAATTTAAAAGGACAGCTCTATTGCAGCTATGAGTCTTTACAGGACGGTTTAAATTTAATGTGAAGAGAAGGTCATTTAAATGTTACAGCTTGTCCCTGAGAGGTTCAACTATAGAAGGTGGTTATAGTTCTGACTTCTAATTTAGTACCTTTCTACTGGGTTATTTTGACACCCACTTTTGCAGTGTGGTGCATGCTGCTTGGCTTGGTTTCCATAACTTTTAGCCCAGGATGGGCATAGTAAGATTTAGGAGCTTGCTGTTTTGAAAGTCGGGGCTTCCAGAGGATGCAGGTTAGAAAGTGGCTTAGACTTTAGGCCAGTACTGTGGAAATGTCCCATGCACTAAAATTGTGATGTTAGCATCTAAAATTGATAAAATACAGTGTAGACTGATTCTTTTGCTAGCTTAGGCAGGCTTGGAATGTAAATATTGCTTTTGGTGCCTAATGAGAGCTGGTGAAGCATAATATCTAGTGGCCAAGCTAGATGTCAGGAGTTCTTTGTATTGGAACACCAACTGCCTGTCAAGTAGAAAGAGGGGTAGGAGATACTGTTTTAGAAATGAAAGGGGCACATAGGGGAAAGGATTTGGATTCTCTCATCCTCTCTACAGTATCTCTCTTAGCTTGGGTCATTTCCAATATTTAAGCTCTGGCTGTGAGAAAAAGTGAACTTATTTGGGAGGTCAGTTGCAGGGTCAGGTATTGTATTCCACATCTACTCTGCAATTCTATGATACTCCCCCCTTTTTAAAAATGGAACGCTTCCTCTCTTCTTACTAAGTTGTTGGGGCAGTTTTATAATAAAACATGTGCTATTGCACTTGATTGTGGATTATTTTAAACATTTTTAAACTGTTTCATCCACAAGGGATCCAAGAGTGGCATGCATAGTATTTTAAAAAGAATGTTGCCCCATTATCATTCCAAAATCACTATAGTAAAAGAAGCAGCATTAAGGCCATATTTTCATACATTTCCCCTGAATTTGCTCAACATCTTCCTAGTCAGAAACATTAGTTCAGCTCTTCTGTAAGAGCTAAATAAAGGCAGTTTCTCAAGGCATAGGAACAAATTGATTCTAAAGGATGCTTCACCTAGAAAACTTTTCAAAAGTGTCAGTTCTACTGTAAAGATCATGCAGATAGCTATTTTATTACATTTGGAAACTGCTTGTAACAGGGCTTCCAGACTTTATTTAAAGATGTGAGGGCCTAGGAGTCCATTTCCAGAAAAATCAGGGGCGGGGGGGAAAGTGAGTTGTATTGTGTTATTTAAAATAATGAATAAAATGCTTGGTCTTGCAAAAATATTTCTAAAAATAATGTATCAGGAAGACTTATATAAGACAGTATACAATATCAGATCATTACAGTGTGAGATTGGGACTTGTGAGGTCTGAGTTTGGTTTCCTTTTCTTTGTTTTATAGGAATGAATACTTTATACCTGCTTGACACTATGGAGAATTAGAGAAGACTTAAAAAAAACCCCTAAATGTGACTGTTTCTTTCTTTCTTTTTTAATTGTCCTCCTTCCCCTGCTCCTAATAAATTGGCAAAACCAAAGAGATTCATTTCAGGAGCCTGTAGCTCCTTTTGTAGCAAAAATAAAGATTTAAAAAAGGAAATCCAGTTTATAATTATTGTCTGAACAAACTGTACTTATATTATGCCAAACCAAATTGTATAATTATATTATATTTAACTAATACCTTTTATATTACTAAAGTAACAAAGTGACTTTTAATCTGTAAAGGGTGCTCATATTACATCCCCCCCCCCCCGTTTTTCTGGGCAGGGAGAACAGAAAAAAGTACTTTCCCATGGCTTCAGGATTTCCAGAAATTTGATCTCTAAACATATTCATGGCAAAATACATCTGTGTTGCTTTTATATATGATGGCATATATGTGTTTTTCCCCTTGACCCATGTATACTGGTATATTTAGGGATCTACACACCAGTTCACTCAAAAAGAATGTGTAACACTGGATGTTTCTGAGGTGGTGTTTTAGGTTTTCAGTGTCTCTTGCAGAGTTTGCTTATGGTGAAAATCTTAGTGCCATTCTGAAGACTATGATTTGTTAGATACCTGTTTTATGAATGGTTCCTGCCAGTACATTTATATTTTTCCAATGTTATGCTTTGGGCCACTGGAATGGCAACTGATGTTCTGCTGTTGGTGAGGAGTAATATAGTGGGGGGGGGGCAATTGGAAGAATAGGAAGATCTGCTTAAAAGCAAGCCATAAAGCTGGCTGCGTTAAGAGTGCTTGATAAACCAGGCTTACAGTTGGCACTGGCAGTATTTTGTGGATTGTATTTTTGCAGGCTGACTAGAGCCTTAACAATTTCTCCTCTGTACTATGTACCAAGCTTCCGGCCTTGGTGTCTGTTTATTTGAAGGGATCATAATGTGCTGTATGTGTTGTTTGTGGCTTCCTATTGCTATGACATCTTTATCCATTTACCTCCCTTTTTCACTGAACACCCACCACTACAAATGGGGGTGCCATTGACCAATTAATATGACGGGGCACTTTGGGAACCAGCTAAAATATTTTGGAAATGGATTGTTAGGAGGCTATCAAAATAAACAAATGGGAGATGATAGGATTGCTGTCTGCTGCTGTCTGAAAGCCAGAATAGGTTTGGCAGGGGTTGTCTGTATGTCTGTTCTGTTAACTTATACAGTGGATGCGGTTTGGGGAAAACGTTCCTTCAAACACTTTTCCCAGTTCATTTTTTTAAAAGCATGAGTTCTGTCTATTAAATAATGAGACTGAAACAATAACCCATCTTTATTTATATGTATTACAATTCTAATGCTTGTCCTCTTCAATATACTCCCCGTTAACACACACACTGATGCAGTCTTGTTGTCCACTGGTTGAAGGCGTGGAGCAGATCAGTTTCTGTCAGCTGTTCCAACACATCTGCTGTTTTCTTCTTAACTGCATCAGTTGCCTCAAAACGTGTTCCTTTAAAGCACCGACTTTACTTTAGGGAAAAGAAAAAAGTCTCATGGTGCCAAATTTGGCAAATATGGAGGATGTTCAAGTGTAGTAATGCGTTTATCGGCCAAAAACTGTGTGAGCAGGTGCTTTGTCTTGATGAAGAATGAAGCCATTTCCCCACAGTTCTGGCCTCTCCCCCCTAACTCCTTCTCTCAGCTTTGTCAAAACTTCCTTATAATAATGCTGGTTCACTGTTCTGCCTTCTGGAACCCATTCTGCCAAAATTACGCCCTTGATGTAACAAACAAATAAACAATGAGCATGGCTTTGAATGTGGACTTGCTTTGATGTGCTTATTTCATTCTTGGTGATGATGGTGTTTTCCTAGTGCATTGACTGTTGTTTTGTCTCAGAATCATACTGAAAGATTCAGGTTTCATCACAAGTGATGATTTTTTTGAAAAAGGTTTGGGTCCACCTCAAGTTTATTTTTATTTATTTATTTAGGTATTTATACCCCGCTCTTCAGCCACAAAGGCTCCCAGAGCAGCTTACAAATTGTTTAAGTAATAGCAATTTACACATCTATACCACATTAAGCTGTTTTCAATGTGTGTTAGATAATTGCTCCCACAAGCCAGGTACTCATTTTACCAACCTGCAAAAGAATAGAAGACTGAGTGAACCTTGGAGCCCTCTAGGATCAAACTTGCAACATGGTGGCTTGCAGTATTGGCATTTAACCAGTGCGCCACTAGTTGCTGCAGAATGTCAATGCAAATTTCCTTGCAGCACTCTCTTTGCTTTGGTGTGAGAACCCTGGGGACTATCTTGGCACAAACATTTCTCATGTTGAGATCCTCATGCAAAATTTTCCACTCAGTGTCTTTGTCAATGTTCATGGCTTCAGTTATCATTTGGACACTGAGTCAATGGTCTTCTCAAACAATCTGGCTGATTTTTCCACATTTTTTCCGGTTTTTGAAGTGGAAGGTTGCCCAGGGCATTCATCGTCTTCTACATTCTCATGTCCTTCTCTGAATCCTTTGTGCCACTCAAACACATGTTCACGAGACACGTAGTCTTCCCTGTAGGCTTCAGTAAGCATTTGAAAAGATTCTGTTGGTGTTTTGTTCAATTTTACTAAAAAATTCAAATTGACACATTGCTCGACTTTTAAACGAAGCATTTTCTCAACAGACAACACAGCTGCTTTGGATAACGACTGACAATTAACTGAATGGTCCAGAGTGTTGATGTTTGTCATGCAGGTTCAGACATGTTCAAGGTCACCACTCAAGTGTTCACAATCAGATCTTCCTAATTTGTCTGAAAGGTAGAAACATAATCTCATTTAATAGACAGACCTTGTATGAGGAGGTTATATTTAACCCCCCAGTACTACTTTCTGTGTGAATGGGCAAACAGGCAAATAAACAAATGTGGTTGCTTCTCTAGCATCTACTTCTGACATGAAGTTTGGGAGCCAGTAACATAATGTCAAGGGCTGCTTTTCATGGCATTCCTAAAGTCATGGGGATGCCCTCGAGTGATGGATGACTGTGCTTTACTCAGGAGAGAGTGGGGGGGAAATCTTTGGAAGAGACAATACTGAAACTGAACAATCCCTTTAATGTCTTGGCCAACAACTTACTGTTTTCTGGAGCAGATTTATGTCTCAGCTTTGAGGGTGCGTGACTTTACAGATTTTTTTTTAAAGAACTGCCCTTACAGATTTTTTTTAAAGAATTGCCCTTTATTTTGTTTATTATTAAAAGCAAGTATCCTGCAAGGCTAAATCGTTCATCATTTGTTTCTGAGGATGGGTATAAGCATTTGCACCAAGCCATGTCATAACTTAAAACTGAAACTAAGGAAATGAGCAACCTTTCTCTGCTTGCTCCTAGCCTCAATTTGTGGTTCAGCTGGTACTCCATTTCTTCTCTCACTGCACACATGTAACCTGAGTGTTTGATTTTTCTTTTCTTCATGTCATAGTTGCATTTTAGCAGTTATCTTTAATTTTTGATGGTGGGATATGTTTCTTTTCCCTTTTTGTTTGTGTTCAGTCTGGAGAAAGAACATGGAGAAATGCAATTATATTTCTTAAATGTATTTTCTCAGAGCTAGAACATTCCACAAAGATCACTTCGATATTTTGATCCTGTTTATAAGGTGCAGATTGAAGGGGGATTCTCAACAGGTGCTGAACGTAAGAGGGCTTGCAAAAAAAAAGGCAGTGATGTGCTGGTGTGGAAGTAGTCAAAAATACACCTCTTGTTTTTCAGCTTTTACATTGCAAAAAAAATGCCTAGCCACATGTACAGCTGGAGTGTGTGTGTATATATATATATATGCACTACTGAAAAAAATATTGACAAAATGCCTATAACTTAGATATAAAAAGCAAGTGTTGCCTTTTGGGCTACTGTAAGAAACTCTAGCCTTTGTTTCAGCTTTTGAAGAAGTTGTAAATTCTTTGACTTCAGTTAACAAGTTGCTCTTGGACCCCTTTATTATGCTAGTGCAACATAACATATTTTGAATTTATTCAGTTAAATAATGTTGAGCTGGCCTAGGGGTTGTGTCATAAATCTGTCTTTTTCATGAGTAGATACATTATAGTTTGAATTATGGAAGTGATTTGCTGAAGGATTCCCATGCCCTCTCTGGAACCAAATACTGTAACGTATCGAGAAGCTTCCATCTGGAACAAAATTGTACATCAGATTGAACTCATATTGACACTAGAAATGGAATGTGGAAAGGGAATCTGTAAAGCACTTTAATTTCCTATTAGAAGTATTTGTGGGTTGATGGCATAGGGTTTTTTGTGGGATGGGGCGTTTATTTTCAGCTTTCACAGATGCAGCTCAGTTGTGAAAATACTTACTGAGCTACTGCAACACTGGAAGTTACTTTTTATAAAATAATTCATAATGCAACATTATGCTCAACTTCAGTTGGCTGGGGATGATAAGATTTGAGAAAGTTGTAGCAGTCTCAGGTGAATTGCCAGTATAGAGAAATGTTCCAGAATGCTCCACCAGTGAACATACACCAGTTTAGTGGCCAAAAGCAAGGTGAAGTAATGGATGGTGCATTCTGTCCTATTCTAGGCCATAGTGGCCATGGCTGCCATTGGCAGTATGACGCTGAGTATCCCTAGATCTGGCTCATGAAATTTCTTCTGTGTTGACTTAAATGGAAGGAACAGAGCACTAATGATGTGAATTTGGGTAGATCAGTGTGGGCATGTGTGGTGGGTGTGGGATTCAATTATTACAAAAAATAACACTCAGAAGTAGCCAGAGGCCTACTTCTAGTTTTGGTTTCTGTTCCAAAAGTGGTACTTTATGGCTTGGGGCATTTTTAAATCTGAAAAAAAAAATTTAAAGAAAAATCTGGGGCTTGGGGTCTGGAAAAAAATGGTTGGGTCTACAACACCTCAGATAGCTCTGTATACATCACTGTGACAGAGCCTAGGAGGTGGTGTTAAGTCAGCAACCTTGCTTAGCACACTATGACCAGTGTATAAATTATGCATGGGGAGATCATAGCTCAGATGTTGGGACCTGAAGCTAATTTTTTCTGGCCCCATGTTGTGCAGATCTTTTGCTCACAGAGGAAAATTTAGTAATAGGAAGCTAGGAGAAAGGCATTCTGCACTCAGAGGAAACAAGTGGGACAAATCATGCGTCATCCATCATAAATTTTCTGAGCACATTGCTAACACCTCTCTTTCTAGAGTCCCAACATGTTCCTTAGCATAAGACTAATCAACAGATAGCACCCAACAGGTAAGTGGGATTTGGAGTACACATTACAAAGAATAACAGTTTCAAATGTCTCTCATCTCCTCCCAACATGGTCACATACAAATCCTACATGTTCTCTGAACTATTAATGTCTTCCCTGCCCCCCAAAATGGGAAATAGTCTCTTCTATACACACCCATCACCGCACACAGGTGAGTCTTCTGTTGGAAATTCTAGACGCGCCAACCGTTTTCACTGATAGCCAAACAGTCATGAGCATTTTTGCCTTATCTGTTGTTGGCAGGTTTCAGAATGGAACGGATTGGGGTTGAGTGGGCAAGAAGTATGGGGATTCTTTGGGGCAGAGTCTTTTCCTGTCGTGGTTTTCTCAAGTGCCCTGGACTGTGAGGAGGCAGGCCTCTCAGAGTGCACATGTGGGATGGGTGATTGTGATGGTCAGTGTGGGTGAAAGAGAGGTGACAGGTATTGCTAAGATGATGTGTGGCAGGGTTGGCTGTTGGGCACCATAGGTTAGCCACATGGAATTGCTAGGAGGAAGGATGGTCCAGAAGAGCTGGTTGGCCCATGCAGTGGCCAGGATAGTGGTCCATGCACAATTCTTCCTGATTGGCTCAGCTGTACCTGTTGTGGGACACCCTCCACATTTCCTCCTCTGAACCCGTACCTGGGACCCCCTTGCCTGAGCTGATAAGCCTGGGTAGGCTGCTTCTCGCATCCCCTGTGTTCTGTGGCTGGATTTTGGGACTGGCAACAACAAATGCATCATGATGTTTCTGCTTTTTTGCTGCTGTGACTGAGCACGTAAAGAGCTGCTTTGCATTGGTTACGGTTGCAAGTTTAGGGGCTTGTCTAGACAAGAACATATACTGTAATGTGGATTGCTGCGCCTTAACACAAATTTGCAGCAGCCTTGATTTGTCTCCATGGTCTTTTGGCAAAATTGTTGGTATGCAAAGCTATCTATGGTTGAAGTTCACACGCAACAATACCTGTGAATCAAGATGGTAGTTGAGAGTTAATTTTTCACATTATTATTCTCCATGCCACTGCACAGTATATTTTTTAACTGCAAAGATGTGCAAGTTTGACCTTCTGCTTAAAAAAGCTGTTTGGTCACTGCAGCACAGCAAAAAGGTGCATAACCAAGAACACAAAATTCCAGAATGGTGTTTCCAGCCATTTCATTGCCAGCAAGCCTGATCCCTGTGCACGTTCAATCAGCTTTTCACTTCCGCCTTCACCAAGAAAGCACTGTGCTGCAAATCAGTTGTCCAGACAGTCGGTAATGTACATTTCCATGCATTTTTTTAAAAACCTCGCAAAAAGCCATGAAGGCTTTTCATCCCCAGTTTTTGGAGTTTTTGTCCCTGTTCCTTCTGAATAAGGTGAGCCACCACAGGATCTTGTTGGGACAAAAGGAATTCTCCTCGAATTCTATAAGCAGTAGACAACCCCTAGATTTCATTGTCTAGACAACCCTTAAATTAATAAATTGTATTATATATTGATTTTAATCTGTATTAATTTAATAATGTTTTAAGGGGGGGGGAAGGGATTTTGAGCTGTTTTATACTGTGTACTATTTTATTGTTGTAAGCCGCCCCGATTGCTCGCAGAGGGACGGGATATAAATAAATTTTATTATTATTATTATTATTATTATTAAATTTCAACCAGTTCCCTTTGCCCCAGAATGACCTTTATTTTGCCCCCAAAATGCAGATAGCAAGTGAGGTTACTTCCCTCTAGACTTCAATTCCCTTCTCTTGCTTTCAAATGCTATACCCTTTTGGAGTGAGCCAAGCTGAAGATAGTGGCTGTGGTCATTTCACGTCCGTGGTTCCTGTTGCCTGTTCTGGCCTCTTCCTTTGCTGTTTGTAGGGAGAGTCTCTTCTTCTTTGACTGAGTTTCTGTTACCAGTTCTAAAGTGCTCTGTATGTGTAGTGCAGCCTCCCTGCACAGACAACTGTGTGGGTGATACGTTGGGCAGGCTCTCTTTTGCTTTGCTTGTTGTGCTTCAAAATGGTGGTTGTGGGGCTGCCTAAGGGAAATTTGGAATCCTGCCTGTAAGGATGCAACCAGCCCAGTGGTGATTAGAGCTTTCCCAGTGCCAGTTGGGGCCATTTGGTTTGGTGGGGAGGAGCTGTGCCTAGGCATTGGCTGGGAGCCGGTGTGTTGCTGAGTTAATCACAACACAAGTGTAGGGAGTTATGAGACTCCTCCTTCTACACCACTGGAAAAAGCAGAGCCACTTAGTGCATTCTCTAGTTGCATTAGCATTGTGGTCCATCAGGATTCTGGCCATGACTTGCAATAGTTCTGCTGAGATAGCAGCAGCTTTTGGCCTGAATCCTTTTGGTAGAGCCATTCAATGTACTGTTGAATAGTGAGTAATCGCAAAGGTAAATCCCATTCATTTGGTGGGTGTACTCTAGTTTAGATGGCCAGTGGGATTTGGGCCTTGTTTCTCTTATTGTAATCGGTGTCTAGGATAGGTCTGACTCCTAAGCTAGGTTTCTTTGGAGAAGACACAGGAGGGACTTTTTGGTGTCTGCTCCTAGGCTGCGAATTCCCTTCCACAGTGGCTAGGCTGTTCTTTTGCTGGCAGGTAAAAGACCTTTTTATTTAAACAGGCATTTGATGAGTAATTAATTGGTTGCTGAAGTATCCTTTATGTGGGGCATCTGCTGTATTTTTATTTTTATTCATATATAAATGTATAGATTTTTTTATTATTTAAATTAATTGTGTTTTAATATGATCGCTTGTTTAATTGTGTTTTAACCCTCCCCCCATTAGTTTTTTTAAAGCTCTATCTTGTATTAACCTTGTAAGCTTTCCTGGGGTTCTGCGTTGGCAAAATAGCGGGATATAGGTAGGTAGGTAGGTAGGTAGATATATACGCTGCTACAATCTGAAAACTTGTTGGGTTTTTAAACTTTGTTTCTGAAACTAGGCATTCTTATTATTTTGGTATTGTCTTCCAATGCATGTGCCTTTTCTGTTCTTCACCTTTGGCCCATTATTTTATTTTTGACAGTTGTGTTCTTGAATTAAGATGGAGCTTGTCACAAAAGTAACAGTTAAAGCCTAAATTTCATTTCTGTAGGTCTAGATGGCAGGACCAATCCGGAAGTGTTGGGAACCTAGGACCGCCCGGCTTAAGCAGGAAGTAGAACAAAGCCTCTTGGGAGATTTTTGTCCCTTTGTTCTCCAGTCCTCTTCTCCCACGAGGCCAGTTCTACTTCCTGCTTCGCCCGGCAAGGCAGGTATTTCAGCTCCTCTGGATTGACTACCATCTTAGACCTTATTTCTGATCTTAATCTTTAATCTTTAATCTTCTAATTTTTATATCTAACCCCTGCTTCAATCCCTTACCAAAAAAAAAAAAAAAAAAAAAAAGAATTTCCTTCTTTTCCCCAGCTCCCTCCAAAGCGCTAGGCCCTCTTCCTCCCCCCCCCTCGGCAGCGGCGCGGGCCCGACAGCCAGCTGCTTCCCCCCTACTCCAACTCTGCACCCCCCCCCTCGGCAGCGGAGCGGCCCCGACGGCCAGCCGCTTTCCCCCTGCTCCAATTCGGCACTCCCCCCCCTCGGCAGCGGAGCGGCCCGTCGACCAGCCGTTCTCTCCTGCCCACGCAGCGCGACGGCCTGCAGCCGAACAGCGCTGCAAACAGCCACGCGCACTCACCTTTCTAATTGACTCCGCTCCTCTGCGTGCCCCCCCCCACGGGATAGAGGCACTCCAGAGCTTGCCGCGCTCCACAGGCATCGGAGCAGCGGCACAGGGCCGAGCGCCCCCCCCCGGCAGAGACTAACGCTACCCAGTGCACCCCCCACTACCACCTTCTGGCCAAGAATCGCAGCGGCACCAGCAGCACGCCCCGCGACGCCCCGCAGGGCTCCAGCAGCGGCGCGAGCGCGTCCTACCCCGAACGCCTCCTACCCCAAGCCCCCCCGGGCAGGTTACCCCACAGCCCAAGCGGGGACCGCGCCAGGCACATTAAACCCCTCCTTCCCCATAGCCGGCCTTTGGTTGTGGATAAGCCCTGTCTCTCAGGCGCCACCTGCCGTTCGCTGCCCACACTGCGCCCAGTAGAAACAAGCATGGGGGGCATCAGAAGCAACAGACCTGATGTCAAGAAGGATACCACCAAACCGAGAAAGAGGGGGACGTTGGAGTGTGACGGCCCCAAAGATGGCGCCAGTGAACTCCCGTCCACCAGTAGTGCCTCCGCTGGCCTCCTATCTGCCCTAGTGGCACAGAGGAGCGCCGCAAAGGAAGCGGAGAGGGCCCTCACTAGCGGCGGCTCCAGCAGCGGGACCAAGGCCACCAACACCCAGCTGCTCAGCAAATCAACATCGCAGGAGGGCCTGGGAGACGTGGGGGCCGAGGTATCTTCCCTGCCCCCACGGAGCTTCCCCAACAACACAAGCCTGCTGGACATCCTGATGAAGAAGACACAGGATAAGGTAGGCGGAACGGCGTTTTCTACTGCCAGGTACGACCTGGACACCTTGGAATTCTCAAGCGATGGGGAGGAGGGTGAAGGGGAAGCCCTCACGGGAAGGGGGAGAGAGGAGATATTGGGCGATGTCCAGTGTGAGAATGAAGAAGGAGTTGATATTGAAACCCAGGGGGACCTCGCAGAGGGGGGTGGCAAAAATGTGGAGGAAAGGGTAAAGAAAGCCAAGAAGGACTCAATCAGATTGGCTTTGAAAATGTTATCAGAAGCCCTCATCTCCGATCAGGAGGAAGATCAGGAAGAAACTGCCAGTGCCCTGAACCTCCTGAGGAAACGGAGGGAGAGGGGAAAGACGCCTATTCCAAAAAAGAATAAGGCGCCCCTAAACCCTCCGAAACCACCGGAGAACAGAGGGGGAAACGCTAAGGAAAAGCAAACAGGCAGGAAAAGGAAGGATCCACCCTCCAGACACTCGTCTGAGGAGTCGGATGGGGCCTCGGAAGGGGACGAGATTATCCAAAACTCCAACCTAGACCTAGACCTCATGGGGGATGATGTTGACACCCACATCCCCGACAGGGAGGAAGGGGAACTCTCGGAGTCGGAGACATCAGATTCGGAGGCCGCCGACAGAATTTTTCAAGGGGAAAAGTTCCCATACCTCATCAGCAGGGCTCTGTCCGCTCTGGGGATAGCGCCCCCCGTGGTCAATCAGGACAATGCGGAGGACCCTCATGCCCCCAGAAGCGAGAAGGCAGCGGCCCTAATGCCCTCAAACAAATCGAAAAGACCACTCTTCCCGTTCCTAAGAGCCTTCTGGAACCTGGTAACTGAGGAGTGGGATAAGCCAGCACTGGGAAGGCGGGGCACGGCAGCTGCCCAGAGGTTTTACAGCTTTCCCAAGGAAGTACTAGACAAACTGAAGACCCCAGTGGTGGATAAGCCAGTGGTATCAATCGTCTCCAACTCACTGGCTCCTAGAGAAGAGGACGGAGTCCTCAAGGATGCCGACGAAAAAAGGGCCGATAGCGCACTCAAGAGGATGTTCGACTCCTCCACATTAGGGATTAGATCGTCAATGGCCACAGCCCTAATCTCTCGAGCAGCCATTATCTGGCTACAAGAGGTCATGGAGGCCGAAAACCTGGAAACAGGGGCCCTAGACAAGGCCTTTAGCAGGATTCGCTTAGCCCTCAACTTTATCGCGGATGCCTCACAGGATTCCCTTACATATGCAGCCAGGGCTTCAGGGGCGGCCAACCTGGCGAGAAGATACCTGTGGGTTAAACAATGGGATGCAGACGGCAAATCCAGAAACGCCCTGGCCACCGCTGCGTTCAAAGGATCCAAACTGTTTGGCGAGGATGCTCTTAAAGATATACTAGTTGAGACGAAAGACAAGAAGCAGGCAATGCCCTCAACGGGGCGTAAGAACGATAAGAGGACTTTCAGACGCCCAGCCCAGACCAATAACTCCTTTCGTCGCTACAGAGGAAGCGGACGGAGGACCGACTTCAGATCCACAAGGCCACCGTGGGCAAGAACAAACTACGTTATACGTCAAGCGCCCTTTGCCCCCCCCGAATCAAAACCGCAGAGGAGGAGCCCAGCCTCGTAGAGGCTCCTCCCGTCAACAGTCCTGACTCGGAAACCTCTCCAGTGGGGGGAAGGCTGTCAAAGTTCCTGGGCACCTGGCTAGCATCCACAAAGGACAAGTGGGTCCTCGAGACCATAGCACACGGATACAAAGTGGACTTCAATGCAGAGCCCAGGAACAGATTTCTACCGGCGCCAGTACCAACAAACCAGCAAAAGGCGCAGAACCTAAGAATAGCCATAAACCACCTACTGGAGATAGAAGCAATAGAAGAGGTACCGGTCACTCAACGTTTCTCAGGGGTGTACTCTTCACAGTGCCAAAAAAGGACGGAAGCTTAAGGTCGGTATTAGACCTCAAATTCACGAACTCATTCGCCACCTACAAACGATTCAAGATGGAAACACTCTCATCCATTCGGGTCGCCATACAGGGGGGAGACTTCCTGGCCTCCCTCGATCTGTCGGAAGCGTACCTTCACATCAAGATGCACCCGGACAGTCGGCGATTCCTCAGATTCGCATTCGGGGAGGAACATTACCAGTTCAAGGCGCTCCCTTTCGGCCTGGTAACGGTCCCGCGCATCTTCACCAAGGTCATGGTGGTACTGATGGCACACCTCAGGATGAAAGGGATACACCTCTACCCTTACCTGGACGACATCCTGTTGAGGGCACGCTCGAAGGACAAGGCCCTACGGGATCTGCAGGTAACAATTCAATGCCTGCAGAGACATGGCTTCATGGTGAACTTCAAGAAAAGCACGCTGATACCGGCACAGAGCATAGTCCACTTAGGGGTACAAATAGACACAGCAAACTACTCTGTCGCGCTGTCCAGGGAAAGACAAACGACCATACAAAGGGAAGCAATGTCAGCGAGCCGGAAGCAGAGGGCGCAAGTTGTGTCCCTGGCGAGACTCTTCGGCCTAATGGTATCCGCAATTCAGATTGTGCCATGGGCGAGATTCCACTCCAGACCACTACAGGAGTTGCTTCTTCCTCACCAAGAAAGAATATCTCGCAAGGAGACCTTCACGCTAGACATACCAGAGAGAGTGAGGCAGTCGCTTACTTGGTGGACCCTGGCACAAAATGTAGCCAAAGGATCTCCCCTGGCCGTCAGTCACCAAATAGTAGTAACCTCGGACGCCAGTCTCCGAGGATGGGGAGCCCATTGCCAAGGAGACGTGGCACAGGGGCTCTGGTCAAGAGAAGAACAGGAACACAGCATCAACTGGCTGGAGCTCAGGGCAGCTCGGCTAGCACTACAACACTTCTCCAACAAGCTGAGGGACAAGCACGTCCTCCTCCTCACGGACAACACAACGACACGCTCGTACATAGCGCGACAAGGAGGGTCCAGATCCCGGTCCCTACACAAGGAGGCCGTGATCCTGTTCCAGTGGGCGGAACAGACAGTCCTGTCCCTGTCGGCCCAGCATCTACAAGGCCAGGACAACACTCAAGCGGACTTCCTGAGCAGGCATACGGTACTCCCAGGAGAATGGGAACTGAACCAGGAGACCTTCGCACACATTCAACGGAACTTCGGAGAAATGTCAGTGGACATGTTTGCGTCACACCTGAACACCAAGCTGAACCGCTTCTTCACCAGATTCTTTCACCCAAGGGCGGAGGGAACCGATGCCCTCCGCTCTCGGTGGCCGAAGGGCCTACTATATGCATTCCCACCGTTCCCCCTAATAGGGAAAACATGCAGGAAAATACGAGAAGAGCGAGCTCAAGTAGTCCTGGTTGCACCACATTGGCCCCGCCGTCCGTGGTTCTTGGACCTAACGGAGATGTCGATCGAACCACCCATGCGACTATTCCCACGACAGGATCTCCTCCTTCAGGGACCAGTCGTCCACGACGACGTCACGTGGCTACAACTGACAGCGTGGAGATTGAGCGGAGAGCTCTAGAGGCCTGCGGATACGAGGAAAACGTAATACGCACCCTGTTAGCCTCACGCAGGCCGTCAACGAGAAAGATATACCAGGCTATACGCAGTATACCTCAGGCCAGACCCATCCTTCAAGCCAAAGGTCCTTTCTCAGTTCCATGTGTCACAACAAATCATACTGCCCTCCTTCTGCCCCAATCCGGTCCACCCAACGGAGAAGTTATGGCACAAACTGGACGTTAGGAGGGCCTTGAGGATTTACATCAAGCGCACGGCGACATTCAGGCGATGCGACTCACTGTTCGTATCCTTCACACCAGCTTCAATGGGAGCCAGGGTGTCGAGACAGACGCTGGCAACATAGATCAAGGCATGCATATTCCTAGCATACGATTCCGCAAACACACCACGTCCATCAGGGGTGGTGGCGCATTCCACAAGGTCAGCGGCCACCTCGGCGGTATTTTCGTCGAACGCACCCATCGAAGAGATATGCAGGGCCGCAACATGGAGCACGGCCTCCACCTTTATCAGACATTATAAGGTGGACAAATTCAAATCAAACATGGCCATCTTCGGGAGGAGAGTCCTCCACGAGGTGGTCCAACAATGAAGCTAACGCCAAGACAGTCACTCCCACCCGACATTGGGGAGCTTGGGTACATCCCAACACTTCCGGATTGGTCCTGCCATCTAGACCTACAGAATGTTACATTGGGTACTTACCGTGAAGGTACTTTCTGTAGGATAGATGGCAGGAACAATCCGTCCCACCCGGTGACTGTCGACAAGGCTACGGGCAATGACACGGAGATGCCTTTCCTTTTCTCAACTAACAATGTGTATCAGTTTGTTTCTCAACAGGGAGGAGTTTCCTTACCGTTCTTTCAGGGCTTTGCTAGTCAGAGAACTGGCCTCGTGGGAGAAGAGGACTGGAGAACAAAGGGACAAAAATCTCTCCTGCCATCTATCCTACAGAAAGTACCTTCACAGTAAGTACCCAATGTAACATTTTGCAAAAGGAAGAGCCACACTGTTTAAGATGTATTTGGATAGCTATCTGAAAAGCACTCCTTTTGAATATGTGCTTATAATGCTTGCCTCCCTCTTCACTTTTTAACAACTCATTTTGATTTTGAAATAAGGGTGAAATATTGAGCTGCATTGCTCTTTCTGGTTTCTAGGTTTTCAGAATATATAAGGGATATTGTCATAAAATTTCATAAGTGGCTTTTTGATCATTGTTTTAAATAGTATTCTTAAAATGTTTGATGTGTGGAAGACATTTCCCTCCACAAAATTTCTGGAATTTCTCTCTACTGTGAAGCCTTTTTATTTCCTGCCTCTCACCTGCATCAGCAGCAGAGATCTGCTAGTCACTGAAGCTTGCTTTGCAGCACTGTTGATATGATGACACAGCTTCTGAAACAGAGCCGTAGTTCTCCTGATGGGCAGAAGCATTTCTTCAGGCAGTGCTTGTTTTATTTGCAGTAATTTACAGTCTGTTAGCATGATGAGGGCAAAGAAAAGAATTCCTGTGGCATCTTTGAGGCCAACTTGATCTTTGGTTGGCAAGTGTTTGTAGGCAAATTAAAGAAGAATTTGTGTTTCTTTTTAGTGCATCCTGGGGTGGTTGAGTGTATTGCTGCCTGAACTGTCAGGAAGGATGTATGAATTGGCTTATTGCCATGGCTGGGCATATTATATAAAAAGGAGCTGATTTCTGAAACCTTTAAAAATATACAAATAAAGGAAGTCAGAATATATCTGCTTAGTTTGCATAATTTCTTTTGCCTGTGCTACTCATATGGAGGGGCAGTAATCTGTGGAGGGCATTGTGCAGGGCATTGAAGCCTTGCCTCCTGTCCAATGGAAATCCTACTGAGCCCCCTTCTGGCTTTGAAGATTTTAGCAGGAATTTACTTTCAAGTAGATATTTGCACAGACATACAGGTGACAACTTCGCTTTTAAAACAAAAGAACAGACCAACCCCCCCCAAAAAACCCCCCCAAACCGTGAATTTTTCAGGATTTTGCAGCCATTGTTGATTCTGTAGTCTTTAATACATGTGATAGAGCTTACTTGTTTCTTCATATACTTTATACAAGTCACCCCTGGAGGAGACTCCCTTCTTAGGCTATCATGTATACAGTTAGGTTACTTCACCTTCTTTGTGCAAGTTCTCTAAAATAACAGCCACCAATATTTTTTTCCCCTTTGGAGATGATGCGATTTCATTTTATCATGTAAGTGAACTCCAATTTTCTTCAGTCAATGTTCACCAAAGAAATCAAGTAATAGTGGTGAGATTATCTTACTTAAATCTGACAGTGTCATATCTAAAGCATGAGAAAGACTGCAGGGGGAGTAGAGGCAATCAGTTTGACAGTGCCATAAAAAAAGGCATAGCCATGAGGATCTTCTTTTCCTGTTAATTTTGCATGAGCCTTCTTTCAAAGTTCAGAACAAAATGTGTGGAGTTGACATTCATTTTGTATAAATATTGGCTTGCTCTTTATATTAAATACTGTACTAGAAAGAAAAAATGTCCAAATACTGTACAGTATTTCTCTTTCTGAAGAAACCCTCCCCCTTAGAAACTTTTGGAAAAAATGGGAAAATGCAATATTAACCCCCTCTTTTACAAATTGAAAGTCATTTTATAATTTTAAGAACATGAAGTTCATTATATACAACTTAGTTTGGCATAAAATTATCATGTTTGATATATTAAAAGTTACATATTCAGAATGAAATTACAAATTGAGCTTACTTTATTTTTTTTTTGTTTTCTTTTAAATAGTGCTGCAAAATCCTGAACTGCAAGGAGCATCTGTGTTATAAGGAACTTCTTTGGTTTTGCCATTTTAAGGAGGAGGCAAAACAACAACAACAACAAAAAGCAATACAAACAAAACATCAGTATTACTAAAACAGAGAAAATAATTTTGCCTCTACTCGTTTTCCATAGTGTTAAGCATACATAATGCTCTCCTCTCTATAAAATGAATTGAGAAAAGGATAATAGAATAATAGAGTTGGAAGAAACCACAAGGGCCATCCAGTCCAACCCCCTGCCATGCAGGAATACACAATCAGAGCATTCCCGACAGATGGCCATCCAGCCTCTGTTTAAAAACCTCCAAAGAAGGAAACCAAGACCAGGAATTATTATGATCTAATACAGTACTGTGTATGTTGTTACATAGAAGTCATCTGGGAGCTGCAACATAATGTTGCAGCCTGACGTGATCCAGAAAACTTCATTCCATCCTTGCTGCTGCCCAGTTCTTACTTTTCTCTCCTAGCAATCTGTTGGCATTCAGTTTTGACAAAGCAACTTGGGAAAGTTGGAAAAGAACTTTTGGATTAAATCTTCTAGAACTTCCTTCATTCTAGATGGCCATGGGCCATGCTGGCTGAGGGATTCTGGGAGATATAATAAAAAAACTTTCCAAGCTCTGCCACTGAATGCAGCACAGACAATAAAACATTTTGGATGGGACCCTCCTAGGTTTAATTTGCACTTCATTATTCTTTGGAGTCCCTGAATACCTACTGTCTTGTGTATGGATGGGAGCTGTTTTGATTGCATTAGGTCATGGTGCTCACATCTGAACTTGAGGAATAGAGGCAGTGAGCTAGTTTCTTAAGTGGCTGCCTCTTCAATATCCTGCCCCCTTTGAGCTGCTTCAAAGTGAGCTTCAGCATTTTTTTAGTTACATTATAATGACGAAGAAGGTTTTCTATGTATGTCTGGTTATGACAGACAAGTAATACTGAATTGCTGACATCCATATTGATTTATAAGAGATGTGTATTATCTTCCCTACGTCTGTGTTTCAGGCATGAGAATGGCTTTGCAGAAGCTTCCTGACTGATTAGAACCATAATTGAGGAAAGTGGCCCCGCTGTCTTGTGAAGTGGGAGAATAACAGTTTCAGCACCAAACAAATGACACTGTGATATGTCTTCTTGATCTCCAAACACTGTGCATATCTCCCTTTCCCCCTCTGTTTTGGACCTACTCACGTACAACACATGCATTGCATAGTATAGCCATTCAAGTTGTCAGCTGCTCTTTAAGCATGGTAATCTTTTTTCAGCTGCCTAAAAAGCTAGAGACATTGCTTCTGCACACGGAGTGCCCCGTGAGTCTAGTCTCAAGCAAAGGTGTCTTTAATTTCCACCTCTCCATGCGAACAAGAGTAGCAGAGGTGCTGGAAGACTCCCTCCTTGCTTGCTCTTGAGGGCAAGCAAATGAGCCACCTCCTTTCCCAGTCAACAACAACATCAGAACCTTTGCCAGAGTTCTTTCCTTACGTAGCTTGTGAACGAATGTGACCTGGTTTGCTGACAGAAGAAAGCTTTATGCCTGTACTGAATGGAAAGTTAGAGATGGCCGTTTTGAAACATCTCACCTAGTCAGTGGATGGGGGCAGTTCAGCTCAGATGCTTTCTTCCTCACTACCTAGCATATGTACCTCAGCTACTTGCCCCTGTCCTAAGCCAAGCTGCAAAAAGGAGAAACGTTGAGGTGCATAAAGGGGAGAGCTCTAAGGCATTGTACAAATGCCAGCTTCTTGCAGACTTAGAGGCACTATTTCAGAGCTGTCATTGCCTGTGGTGCTGTGCATTCACTTCTGGTGTTTTGCCATGGTCTCTGATCAAACTGGTTCTTCGGGTTTTCATAGCGCTTTAAATGGTACTTGTGAAAATCCAAGCTCTTACCCCAGTAGCAGGCTGGTATTGTAGCCATATATTGCTCTTAGTTTTGAGATGATTGTCACTGGCACCACTTGAATATGGCAGAGTTTTGGCACTTTTTTCCCCTGTTGACATATGGTAGTGTTTGTGTGTATCCACACACATGCTTATGTATCCCATTTTAGAAGAAAAAAAATGTAACACTATCACTGTCTCTCAGCAGTGACTCTGTTGTTCAAGAATGTTTAGTTTCCTTTAGGAATAAAATAAAATATAATGGAAGATGCTTGCAATTGTGTTTAGTTGGGTGTTTTGTTTTGATTTTAGGTTTAAAGCATTTTATTGAAGAAATTAACAATATGAAGGAACAGTTATCAGTAAAGGAAAAACAATAACATTATTGAACAAAGAAACACCAGGATTGCATGAAGTGCTGTATGCCTGGATTTATCTAGGTTAATTTCTCATATGTAAATAAAAAGGGGTTTTGTACAAAATACAAAATTATTTGGAAAGCAGGTTGTTCCAGTATCTTGGAAGTGACAGTTTCCAGTTTCTTCATTTCTGTTAAAGCCTATAAAGCATAGCCACTTCCCCAGAAGATGTCTTCCCCCTGTCAATGTATATATGCATCTGACCTTTGTCATCAGTTTTTCATTAAGGCTGATGTCTATAACTCAATTTAGCCATATGTGTACATCTAAATTATGGACAAAGATTTAATTCTGGCTATTTGCACACCGCATGCTGCCATTAAAAAAAAAAAAAAGGAAATTCAGTATTTTTTTCTAATATTCGCATTCTCATTTGTAAACAAAGAAAATAAAATATTATCTCTTCCAATGACATTTCCAGTGTGACTTCATCCCAAAAGTTTATTAATGTTGGACAGTACAATCACATATGGGTTAATGGTCCACATTCCTTGCTGCCCCTCCAACAGTTGAATATTTTTATTAAAGTAAGAAAGCCTAGAAGGGCAAAAGTGCCTTCTATAAATAGTCTAGTTGGTATTGTTACTCCAGTGACTTGTATAGGACTGTGCTGCAGTCAGAAATTGTGAAAAGAAAAAAGGTATTCTCTTCCTCTTGCTGAAATATGCAGGGTTTTCTTGTCTTCCACATATTTGTGCAGTTAGTTATTCAGTAACATTCCTGAATCTTCGTTTGCGAAGAGAAGCCAGAGAGATAGAGAACATTTCTCATACAGGTTATAATTTGTAATTACTCCACGTGTCACAGTTATACAGCACAAAATCAACAAATCCAACTGTTACACCTAGGAAAAACAATAGTCAGATACTTTTATCACAGTCCTTCACCTTCACATATATTGATATCATACTTAATTTATAGTTAAAATATATGTGGTCGGAGGTGCCTCATCTACGTTAATTCCAATATTGGACAAAAATTGACCAGTTTCTTTGGAAGATCTGTGTCCGATAATTTTGTTCATAAGTGTTATTTTCCACGCTTTCCCTGCCGTCCTTTTGTAGTGGGCAATGTAGTAATTCTCCATTCCTTTGCTTTAATATACTTACTAACTTTAATATACTTGTACTATCAAAACTATCAAATGAGTTTTTTGTTTTGTTTCGTGCTTGGTTTTTCTGGCTGTTCATTTTAATTATTGGACTTATTAAGTAAGCGTGAAAGACCAAACCAGATGAATAATCAAAGTTCTGTGATTGGTTGATCTTGTTTGCTTTAAAATTCTTTACAGAGCATTGAACTAGGGCAGCGTTTGATCAGAACTGTATCAGATGGATTAGAATTAAACTGCCCTTTCCTGATTTTTATGGTTTAAAACACCCTCTGCAATTACCCTGTAACAACTATTGAGGGAGACTGTTTAGCTCAAGAAACTGTTGTGCGAGGAAAGGTCATACCTCAGCACCTCAGTCCAGTCTGCTGCTCCCCAATCCCTGGGTGGTATTTCAGCTGTGGATCTTGTAAAGTGTATTTTCATAGAGTAAACGTTAATTTGTGGGATTGGAATAGGGTGAATTATATGTCAGTAACGTGTAGCTTTCTTAATAGATCTCTTCCATCAATATCTCTAAAAGGCACTACTTCGTGGTTAGGGTAATAAGCAAATTTGTATTGTGTCTTTTGCTTATATTATATGTTTGTCATTTTAACAGTGTGATTTGCTTTGCACCTCCTGCCTAGATTGAGAATGAAAACAGGATAAAATATAAAACCTGTTTCAGTGTAATGAAAAGGCTGTTGTCTGTTCATTTGATGCTTTACTGAACAGCACAGGTTCAGGGACCTGTTTATTGCTTTAGGAGTTTACAAACCTAACTTTATGGTGTAGGTATACAAAGTGTTGTGTGTGAATCACATGTGGCCCCCAGGGACACAATTTTTTTCATTTTCCCAGTTCCCCCAAATTTTTTGCTCCCAAATGACCTGTAGAGCCCACTATGTTTGAAGGTCCTGCATGTCAAACAATTTTTTTACAAATTGTTTGCAAACCTTTCCCCTATGCCCTTTATGTTGGGGGGGGAAGAGTTGTGGGCATTTCCACCACACTTTGGGCCCACCCTGGGGCAGTTAGGCCCAAGAGAGACCTTTTTTGAAACAAGGAATGACCTTTGTTCACTTGTTAAAAAAAGAGGCCTCTCCTGTGTCTAAAATGGCCCAGAAAAGCTCAAAAACATGGGGGTTGTCTAGATGGTGAAAATGATCTTAATTTAATTCACAGGGAATACTTATTGTCCCAACGAGATCCCACGGTGATTCACCTTATTCAGAAGGCAGGGGGCCAAAAACTATGGGGGAAAATCCTTTGCGGCTTTTCCCATGGTTTTTAAATAATGTGTGGAAATGCACATTACTGCTTGTTTGGACAACCAGTTCACATTGCTGTACAGAGTGGAAGTGGAAGTGATTGGTCGGACGTGCACAGGGGGTGGGCTTGCCAGAAATGAAGTGGCCGGAAATGCCATTTTGGAGTTTCAAGTTGTTGATCATGGGCTTTTTTTGCTGTGCTGAGATGACCAAACAGCTTTTTAAAGCGGAAGGTCTAACATGTGCATCTTTGATTTGCGGTTAAAGAAATACTGTGCAGCAGTGACAACTTGTTGTAAATAATAATGTGACTAATTCACTCTCAGCCACCATGTTGATTTGCAGGCTTGGCTGTGTGTGAACTTGTGACACGGATAGCTTCCCATACCAGCGATTTTGCCAAAGGACCGTGGAGACAAAAGAACGCTGCTGCAATTTTGCATTAATGCACAGCAATCAGCATTATATCTTCTCATCTAGACAAGCCCATGGTGAAAATGAGCCCTAGTCCCTTAGAGAGCATTTGGGGCAAAAAGTTGGTGTTTTTTTTTTCTTATATAGGACTGGGTGCATTGATGGTTCAGCCCTCCAAGCCCTTTCCCAGTTGCTGACCTCTGCTTTAAAGAACATGTTTGGTGATAGCATTAAGGTAGACTAGAGAGTTTGTCTGACAGAAATAACAATGACCAGAGCAGCAGAGCTTCAGTTGCTTTTGATAATTGAAGTAGAGTTTGAAGAGCTGTTTGCCGATACTGGGGATCCTGCACTGAGATACGTTTAGGTGGGTGTGAAGGAAGAGCTGGGCAAGCCTGGCCGAAGGCAGGCAATCATAACTCAGGGAATACTGGGAAGGGGAGCCTGTGGAAAAGAAATGTTATAAAACAGGTTTGTCTCTTGTCAGAAGCCAGACAGGGCAAATCTGAGACAGAGAGAGGGTTTGGATTTGAGAGAGATAAGGAATAAAGTATACAGTAGAGGCAGGTCAGTCAGAGATGGGTGATCTTACTGGGGGTTTAGGGAGCTGATTGATCGAGAGTTCAAGGGTTAATCTAGTAATTACAAGTGCTGTAATAAACTTCCACTTGTTTGTTTATACACTGTTTCTGTCTGTTCGTATTAAGTTTGGTGGCGGGCTGGTCACACTAACTATGGAGAACCCACCACAACAACACATATAGGGGGTCATCCTGAGGCGCAAGTACCCCATCCAGGAAGGGATCACTTGGGGAACAAAGGCAGGGTGAGTGACAGCATTCCATGGGTTGGAACTGTGGGCTCAGCCTGGAAAGGGGATCTGTCACAGTAGTTAACAGCAGCTGGTCGTGGGGTTATTTTCTGAGTTGGGGAAGTCCTTGAGGGCCCCAATTTTGTTTTAGTTTCTGTTTTGATGATTTTTTTAAATTTTTGAACAGTTCGCAAGTCTGGAGGCTTCAAAAATGCAGGTGTTAATATGACTAGATAGAAGCTCAGTGGAAGGCCTCCTCTTTCTGCTTCTCACTTCCCCCTGAAGTTCTCTTGGTGGTTTTGGTTTACGAGATCCATGAACCTGGGAGGGCAAAATAAAAGTGATTCAAGTGTAAGCTCTCTTAGTTTCAAAAGAAAGTTAATTTTTTAATCATACACACATAAACAGCCTTATGCACCCTTACAGGATGGTATCAAGTTCCCACTTAATAGGATTGGGTCTCACTTCTGAAAAGGAGGAAGACAGTTTTATGGAGGATGAAGAAGAGGATGCCTGTTATGGGGCACAGTAGAAACCTCCTCCCTAGTGAAGACAAAAATGCTGGTGTGTCTAGCTGCTAGCTCTGCTGTACAGAACTAAGTGCTTCTTGAATGCCACACTCTTTGGGAAAGGCAAGGGTGAATAAGCAAAATGCCTGTGTTGTAGTATAGGTGATTTACCAGTCATTCCTACCCATTCCCCAGTGCCAGGTTCTGAGGACCCACAGGTCCCGCAATTCAGGAAGCAACCAGCTCTATACAACAGAGCCAACTTCTGACACTGTCAAGTACCATCTTCATCTTTGCCTGTGCTCCTGAGTTGCTTAGCAGCCATTCCATTTCTAAAGCTGGTTGGCAGGAAGCAGCCAGCTCTCTACAAGCAGAGCCAGCTGTTGCTGGTAACATCTTCACCCCTGCTGTCTGGTTCTCCAAAGCAGCTTGGCAGCCACTTTAGCTACAGTTTGCCATCAAACTGGGGTGCCCAACTGTGATGCCACAAAATTGTGTTGTTAAATTTTTGCAGTGGCTTGCTTTCATCTTAGTAAGGTTTGGTAAATCCGTCAAAAGGGAGTTGGGGCTCCTTTGTCCATCCCAGATGTAGGTGCTTTCTTTAGTGTGAGCCAAGCTGCATGTTAAGGAAGAAAAGGGATTGAAAGTTATGCCAGTGGGCAGATTGAAAACTCTGGGTACAGTGGTGATCTTCCCTGTTACCATAGAGTGAGCTTACTTATCTAGGTGACCACACATAATGCAGAACAGTATACTAACAATTATAAAACAAGCACAGGATGTAAGCAAGAGTGCGACTGATGGATGCAGTATGTAATCACAGGGTTTTCCATCTCACTGCTTTAAGCAGTAGGGTTATAGGGCTATTTCAGTATCTGTGAATATGTGCTTGTGCATTTAAGTTGGCTGTCAACACCATGAATTTCATAGGGAAGGAATACTCAGAAGTGGTTTTGCCAGTTCCTTCCTTTGAAATACAGCCCACCTGGTATTCATTGGTGGTCTCCCACCCAAGTACTGACCAGATCTGACCCTGCTTAGCTGCCAAGATCAGATGGGATCTGGTTAATCAGGCCTGTTGGGTAAGTTTTCTCCCTCAGCAGCAGAATTGATAAGGAGTCGAAGAGACATGGGAGATGGTAGGGTCAGGTACTTCTCTGAAAAATGCTGGATGTTCACGCCTCTGCCACTCTGTGCTCCACATCTGTCATCAGTATATTATTGTACATTCTGTGATTTTGGTGACATTGAGCAGAAAATAAAACATCCTTAAACTGTTTTTTATTCATCATAACTGCCTAGCCCCTGTTCTGATATTTGTAGTTTCTTGCCTAAGGAAGAGAAAGCAGAGAACGAAGTGAGAGGAAGTGAATTATTTGACCCATCCCCATCTCCTCGTAAAGATTCGTAATCTCTGCAAATTGCTCCACTTGTTTTTCTGAAATGTAGGTTTCTTAACTAGAGAGGTGGTGGTAGTTGGTGTTCTTACAATAATAATTATTTATATTCCACCTTTTCCCCAGTGTGGGAGTCAAGGCAGCTTACAACAGTTAAACATAGGTAAAAATTCATAGAAAGAGAGAAATATAATTAAATGGTCAATAAAATTACCTCTCTGCTATATGTCATTTTTATAACAATTGTTAAGGATAAGGGAAATAAGTGCATTTTTTGAACCCTTCAAAATGTAAAGATTGCATTTGCAGAAAGCTCCTTTCATTTATTCATCTGAAACTTGGCAGGCTTGATCCCCTCAGGAGGGCAGACTATCTTGCAAATTTCATCTTATTCCATCAAGAAATAAAAATGCTATTGGCAAGCCCCCCTCCCCCATCAATATTTAAAGCAGGAGTGGCATTTCTGGTGGGGGAGGCCCAGTTTTCACCCTCAGGCATCCCCAGCGGGTTGCAAAGATGTGGGGTTTTTTTTCCAAACTGGAAGTGATTTGTTTTTTCCACCTCTTTTGGCTACTTTTGGGCAGGGATTTTAGGATGTCATGGACTATGGGAAGCATTTTCCCCACCCCTGATTTTTGCTGGAAGTTTAAGAAATGAATCCCCTCATAAGAGGATAATATGGCTTAAAATGTTACAGTTTTGGTAAGTTGCAAAATAAGTTGTTGTTTGTTGATTTCTAATAGTCAGTAGAAAGCACAAAAAATGACTTTATGAGATCTGTCTATTAAATAACGAAACTGTGTTTCTACGTTTCAGAAAAATCAGGGAGAACTGATTGTGAATGCTTGAGTGGTGACCTTGAACATGTCTGAACCTGCATGACAAACATCAACACTCTTGGCCATTCAGTTAATTGTCCGTAGTTATTTAACGCAGCTGTGTTGTCTGTTGTGTGCTGGAAGAATGCTAAGTTTAAACGTTGAGCAACATGTCAATTGGAATTTTTTAGTAAAATTGAACAAAACACCAACGGAATCTTTTCAAATACTTACTTAAACCTACAGGGAAGACTGCATGTCTTGTGCGCATGTGTTTGAGTGTCACAAAAGTTTTAGAGAAGAACATGAGAATGTGGAAGACGATGAATGCCCTGGACGACCTTCCACTTCAACAACTGAAGAAATTGTGGAAAAAATTAGACTCAGTGATAGCTGAATCAGTGAACATTGACAAACACACTGCGTGGAAATTTTTGCATGAGGATCTCAACAAGAGAAAAGTTTGTGCCAAGATGGTCTCTAGGATTCTCACACCAGAGCAAAAAGAGTGCCGCAAGGAAATTTACACTTACATTTTGCAGAAACTTGAGGCAGACCCAAACCTTTTTTAAAAAATCATTACTTGTGATGAAACCTGGATCTTCCAGTATGATCCTGAGACAAAGTGACAGGCAGTGCACTGGAAAACACTGTCCTTAACAAGAATTTAAAAGCATGTGAAACCAAGTCTACATTCAAAGCCATTCTCATTGGTTTTTTTACCTCAAGGGTGTAATTTTGGCAGAATAGGCTCCAGAAGGCAGAACAGTGAACCAGCATTATTATAAGGAAGTTTTGATAAAGCTGAGAGAAAGAGGTAGGGAAAAAAGGCCAGGACTGTGGAAAAAATGTTTCCTTCTTCATCAAAACAGTGTGCCTGCTCACACAGCACTTTCTATGAAGCAGTTTTTGGCCGATAAACACATTACTACACTTGAATATCCTCCATATTCCCCAGATTTGGCACCATGCAAATCGGTGCTTAAAGGAACATCTTTTGAGTCAATTGATGCAGTAAAGAAGAAAATGGCAGATGTGTTGAAAGAGCTGACAGAAACTGATCTGTTCCACGCCTTCAACCAGTGGAAAACAAGACTGCATCGGTGTGAGTGTGAATGGAGTGTATATTGAAAGGGACAAGCATTAGAATTGTAATACATATAAATACAGATGGGTTATTATATCAGTCTCGTTATTTAATAGACAGACATCGTAGTTGAGAGCCAAACCAAAGTTGAAGTGGACAGCCTCCCATCTAAACTGGTGATTAAAACAAATCTTGTAGTCAGTGCATATGTGTAAAAATGAATGCATCTGGTATGTTTTCAGTGGGTCTGCTTTCCAGCATGCAATGTAAGGTTCTTATGTTTCAACAAAATTCTTATGGTACCAGACTCCTGAACAGATAAGTGAGCTCACTTTCTTTGCTTATTCAAAAGATTAAAAATTGACTTCAGAATTTTAATACTGGATTTCATACTTTGATTTTCTGTCAAATAAACAGAATTCAAGTCTACTTTCCTATGTAAAAGAAAAGTCCATGGGGGAAAATATTTGATTTCTGAGGTCAACCGTTATAAATATGTTGTAATAAGCAATGTATTGTATTTCCTATGGCAGCAAGTTATGAATATTTATGACTCTTTCAAATAAATAGTGTGGACGTTTATTATCCGGCTTGTGGAGAAAACTGCCTTGTAATTTGCTAGTTTTGTTTCTAGAATGTTCTTGGCAGTCAGCCCTGAATCCTGCACACCTAGACCTGTCTCTATACATTATTGTGGACCTTTGTTTTGAAGTAAGTGGTGGTGTTTAGTATCCTTGCACCACTGTGTGTAAACAAGAGCCAAAGAAAAATCCAGTACTTCCACAGTTTGAACCTCTTTATCAATAAGTATATAAAGTTGTGTGGCGGGAAGAAAATTTGGACTAAATGACTCAGAGACTTTGCTCTTAGGTCATATTGTAGAGGTTTAGTTGGTGGTTAACACATTGTGTGTTAATTGTATTTTTAGCAACCAGTTAGCAGGTGCTTGTGTTCAAGAAATCTATGCTTTATTAAATTGATTTAATTTTTTAAGTAGACCTTTTTTGAAAGATTATTTAAATTAATCTACTTTGTGGCTCACATTGTAGAAATCCTGCTTTTACTTCCCAGCTTTGGTTTGACTATGGATAGCTTTTCCTTGGCATTTTGCCTACATGAAATGTGTCTAGGTGGATTGATGTGGGCAAGGAAATGATTAATGATGAAGTAGCAGAAAGGATGTAGGTTTTTTTTTTTTAAAGAAGCAGTTATCTTTAATCGTACCTAAAATCTAGCAATCAGACAGATGCAATGTGGGAGGCCCATTTAGGATATGACAAAAGAGAGAAGCTTTTGAGTGAGTATATTTTGGAAACTTTGGGGTTGTCTATACAAGGCCAAAAAAAGGGGATTGCTCCGCAGTAAAGGCAACTCACAGCAGCTGCAATTTGTCTTAATGTGGTGTTTGGGTTTTTTTGGGCTTTTTTAGGTAGATTGCAGGCATGTGAAGCTATCTGCATTTGCTGTGCAAATGGGCATGCCTGCGCATCAAGGTGGCAGCTGTGAGTGAATTACTTGCATTTTTACTTACCAACTTGCCACCACTGAACAGTATTTTAAAAAAAATTCTCAAGGTGCGATAGAGTAATATTTCACCTTAACAGAAAAGCAAAAAAACCCACCCACGTTTTATTGCATTAGCACTTGCTTGCTAAGGCGAAAAAAGCCATCGTGGTTCCAGGCGCTTGCCTTGTTAACAAGCCCCCCTGCACTCATCCAGCCAATCAGCTTTCAGCTTCTGCTCCTTTAGGGAAACAAATCAATTTGCGTTGCTGCCCAACGGGCAGGAATACACTTCTCCCCCACTGTTTCTTTAAAACTCCTGGGAAAGCCACGAAGGTTTTTTTTTTTTACAGAGTATGTTGCGTATTTAGCCCCTCTCCTTCTGAATACGACGATATGATGTTGGATGCCATTAAGACAGGTTGTATTCTCCTTGCATTCCATGAGGAGTATTTTTGCCATTTAGACAACCCCTTTGTTGGGAGGGATCAGACACGGACCTGTCTTCATCCTCAGATTTATCCCATGCTGGGGGGGGGGGGGAAACGAATAGTGGCATTAGTCGAATTCTGTGCTCCTGTACTGTCTGCCCTCATTGGCCACTCACTGCAAGCCAGGTAGGGGAATATTCTTGCATGGCAGCTGATTTAAGTAGTTCTTTGTGGTCTCTGTGACTCACACAAATGGGTCATCTGCACCCGTGCAGTCATCTTTCGGATCCTTCTAGAGCTATTCAATATGTATTTTGGCAGTAGCCTCCCATCCCCCCGCACATGACCAGCACACTTCCCGCCTAAATCTTCAGTTCCTTTTTGTCCACCACAGCATCATCATCATTAGGAACTGTCCAAGAACACTTTTTCTAATTGATTTGGCTTCTGATTGGTTGTCTTCAGTAGGATACAGATGGGTTTCTCTTCTCTCAGCGTTTTGGCTGTGGGTTTTTTGGATTGGATTGTGTCTTCATGTACGACTTGGTTTGGACTTACCTCAACTTCTGGTTTTTGCTTTGGATTTGGTATTGGTTCAGCTGTGACTGACCACTTGCACCCTCAGGGGCTTGTGGCCTCCTCAGTGTCCTTTAAAAGATGCGCCTCTTGTGGAAGGCAAATTCTCTGAGGGGAGGGGATGATACGGGTCCTTAGGTATGGGTTACGTCGTCACCGCTCAGGTGGAAGCAGGAACTTACATCTGGTCTTTGTGATTCAAATTTCTTTGTCTCATCCATCCTGAGTTCACGAGGCCAGTTTTAACTTCCTGCTTCTCCCAGACAGTCATAGGAGAATCTCCTCCATCTATTTTCATCCTTTGTTCCTTATTTCTTGATTTTCTTCTCTACCTTCCTTCCCCTCTGCCTCCCTTAAGCCTCTCTTTTGCTCCCGCTTCCTTCTGCTGATTTAAATCTCCCTCAAAAAAAAAAAAAACAAAAAAAAACATAACAACAAAAACCTTTCCTTCCTCTTCCCTCATGGCTCCTTTCTCCACTACTCTTCTCAGCCTCTCCCTCCCTTTCTCCTTTTGTTTTCTCTTCCTGCGGCGCCTTCCTCCCTCAAGCAGCAATGAGAGGCAACAAGCCAGCGCAGGAGATCCCCCAGCAAGCGGGGAAGGCCTCTGGAGCGGCGGTGGATGCGTGCTCTGACCCCGGCCGCTCCGAGGCCATCCCAGGTGACGCAGATGGAGCTGCGCTAGCCTCCGCAGCCTCTGGTGACTCCCTCCCGATGGTTGCCCAGAGGGAAGCAGCGCGGAAGGCCTCCCTGGCCATCACAGCAGGGAGTGCCTCCGAGGGAGCAATGGAGCAGCCCCCCCAGGGAAGGGTAAAGAGGCTGCCACAAAGCCGCGGAGGAGGCCAGCACAGCCTAAGAAGAAGCTGGCCACCAAGGAGTCTTCTGGGGCCGCAATTCACCATCCGCCCCTCTAGAACTCCTGGCATGCTCCTGGACCTTGCTGCCACGGCTGGATGGGAGCAGGAGCCCCCCAGTCAGGTACAGGGGACTCTTGGGGGATGCGGGGATGGGACGCCCCTGCCTTCCTACCTCCCCCCGCATCGTACCTTCCCTGTTCTAAGGGAGTACGGGCTTCAAGGAGGCATGGACTCCCAGCAAGGCATCCGGGCCCAATGGGGGTGAATAGAGACGAGCCCCCCCGCACAGAGCCATCCCTCACTGACGGGACCCAAGCCCTTGCCAGTGGGACAAGGCGGGGCGGGGATGTGACCTTGTCGCCCAGCCATGCGATCTATCAGGTTCAAGCTCTCCACAGGCCTCCCATGCCTTACATTCCCAGGCCTCAGCCTACCAGGCCCCGGCCTACCAGCCTCCAACCTCCCAGGCCTCGGCCTACCAGGTCCCAGCTTACCAGGCCCCGGCCTGCTGCGGCACCAGACAAAAAAAGCAAGGGAGCCGTCAAGGCAGCCCTGCAGTTCCTTTCTAGTACTCTGTTATCGGATGATGACTCATTCAAGGGCCCCAGCACTAACACCTCTGCCTCGGGTGTTCCCCCCATGATCCAGGCAGACAACGCTCAACCGTGCTCCCGGCCACAATCCAAGGGACCTGGGAAGTCCAGTTCCAAGTCCTCCAACAGGGAAGCTCAGGGCAAACCTTTAAAGGCAGCCCCCAATGCCCTGTACTCCAAAAGAGGAAGTCCCCTTCTTCAATTTTCTTTCTTTCAATTTTCTGGCTCCTAAGGAAGGCGAGGGCTCCCTGAGAGAACCGGATGAAAAAAGGGCCAACATGGCTGTCAAAAAGGCCCATGAAGCTGTGGCCCTGGGGGTGAGAGCCAACCTGGCTATAGTCCTCTTCTCTCGAGCTGCCAGCTTCAGGAGCTTCATGGAATTTGGCTTCAGGAGCTCATGGAATTGAGCTCCTGGAGCTCAATTTGGCTTCAGGAGCTCATGGAATTGCACGTTTGGCTTCAGAAGCTCATGGAATTGCAAGACCTGGACCCGAGGGTACTTCACAAGAGGCTCTTGAGGTTTTACACACCCTCTTCTTCACAGCAGACGCAGCTCAAGAGGCCATGATCTTGGCCCGAGCCATCAGGGCCCTGACGCTAGCCAGGAGATCAATATGGCTGAAATACTGGCAAGTGGATGCCCCCACCAGAGCAGCTCTTGCCTCCATCTCATTCAAGGGTCTCAAGCTTTTTGGTGAAGAGGCCCTGAAGGACATCCTCGTTAAAACTAAAGATCTTTCTCTCTGGCTTTTCTTCGCAAACAAAGATTCAGGAAGGACTCATCCTGCGCTTTCTGCAAGCGCACTGATGACTGAAAGGCCAATCCGAGATGAACAAGTCCGGTTGCAGAAAGCACAGCAGAAGGTCTCCTTGGGTGATGTTTCCGGGTTGTGATTCTTTCTGCGTTGTCGTTTCTCTTCAAGACTTGTTCGGCGTGAGTTCTCAAATAAGGCTGCAGCATTGTGGATAGTGCGTCTCCATGCCTCCCAATGTGAGGCCAGGGCGGACCATTGTTGGTGATCAATTTGGCTGAGCCTGAGATGTTTCAGGGAGTCCTTGTATAGTTTTTTTGGTGCGCCCCTCTTATGCTGACCCGTGGCGAGTTCACTGTAGAGTGCTATTTTTGGGAGGCGATGGTCCTCCATCCTAGAAACGTGCCCTGCCCAGCGCAGCTGTGTTCTCAATATCATGGAAACTAAACTAAACTAAACTAAAGATAAGAAACAGGCAATGCCCTCTACTATCAAGAAGTCAGACAAGAAGAGCAGGAGACGCGCCTTTCAGACCTCCCACTCCTTTCGTTCCTCAAGAGGATTTGGGAAGCAGAGGAACTACAGCTCCTTTTGTCCTGCCTGGGTCAAACCAAACTACATCATCAGACAAGCTTCAGGGGCCAATTCAAATGCCAACAGAAGGGGGACCTCCCAAAAACAAAGGGGAAGCCCCCGACAACAATCCTGACTCAGAGTTGCTCCCAGTGGGCGGCAGACTCAATCTGTGCCTTGCGACTTGGTCAAACTCGATGACAGACAGGTGGGTGATCGCCACGATAGCCCACGGCTACTGGATCGAGTTCGATGCAAGACCAAGGGGCAGATTCCTTCTAGCCCCAATTCCCAAAAACCCATGAAAAGCAAGGGATCTAACAGATGCCATAGCTCACCTACGGGGTATTGCCGCCATAGAAGAAGTTTCAGAATCTCAGCGTTTCTCAGGGGTGTACTCCTTCTTTTTCACGGTTCCAAAGAAGGGTGGCAGCCTCCTGTCCATCTTTTACCTAAAATACACCAAGTCCTGTGTTACCTACAAGCGTTTCAGGATGGAAACTCTCACGTCCATCAGGGAAGCCCTACAGCCGTGGGATTTTCTAGATTCCCTGGATCTTTCAGAAGCGTACCTGCACATCATGATTCATGAGGACAGCAGGCAATATCTCCGCTTTGCATTCGGAGACCAGCATTTCCAGTTCAGAGCCCTTCCCTTCAGCCTGGTCTCGGCACCAAGAGTCTTCACCAATGTCCTGGTGATACTAATCACCAACCTAAGGTCCCATGGAATCCATCTGTACCCTTATCTGGACGACATCCTACTCCAGGCCTCCTCATTGGAAAAGTCAGCAGTGGATCTGCAGATCACAATCCGCTACCTGCAAGATCACTATTTTCTGCTAAATTTCAAAAAGAGCAGCCTGTCCCCTGCAGGAACCATTGTCCACCTGGGCGTGCAGTTGGACACCCTCAAATCTGAGGTTACCCTCTCGTGGGAACGGCAGGTGGTACTTCAATGGGAATCGTGCGCAGTCAGGTATCAGAAGACAGTTCCACTATCCTCACTGGCCAGGCTTCTAGGCCTAATAATTTCGGCGATTGGGCTGGTTCCCTGGGCACGTTTCCACTCCAGACCAATGCAGGCCTTCCTCATTTCTTATCAGAAGGAGATCACATTAAGGAGGTTCCTTCTCCTTCTCCTACCTCAGCAACTGAGGGACTCGTTATCGTGGTGGACCAAGGAGAACTCAATATCCAGGGGCTCCCCGTTCACGGTTACATACCCGGTCCTGGTTATCTCGGATGTGACTCTACTGGGCTCAGGGGCACACTGCCAGGGGCAAGTGACTCAAGGGCTCTGGACCCCACAGGAGCAATTGCACAGCATCAACTGGCTGGAGCTTCAGGCAGCATGCTTAGCCCTCCTGCACTTCACGCCTGTCCTGAAGAACCAACATGTCATGGTAATGACAGACAACACCACAGCCTGTTCTTATATAGCGAAACAGGGCGGCTCGAAATCCAAGTCCCTACAACAAGAAGCGGACCTTCTATTCCATTGGGTAGAGAAGACGGTGTTGTCTCTCACCGCCCAATACCTTCAGGGGGACCTCAATCAACAAGCAGACTACTTGAGCAGGAACCTGGTTCTCCCGCAGGAATGGGAGCTGGAATCAGGAGGGGTTCCTTGGGATTCAGGCAACGTTCGGCCTGCTGGAAGTGGACATGTTCGCAACTCGAACTGACCAGGTTCTTCTCCAGGTTCCCACACAATGCCGAGGGGACAGATGCCCTGTGATCCCGTTGGCCGATAGGCCTTTTGTACTTGTTCCCTCCCCTTCCACTCATAAGGTGTGTCGGAAGATCCGCCAGGAGAAGGCACAAGTAGTTCTGGTGGCCCCACACTGGCCGAGAAGACTCTGGTTCTCCGATCTAATGGAAATGGCAATTGAGGAATCCTGGCGCCTGCCACCGAGGGAGGCCTTGCTTCACCAAGGAACAGTCCTTCACCCGGACCCGAGCTGGCTACAGTTGACAGCATGGAGGTTGAGTGGCAGGCCTTGAGAGGCCACGACTACGAGGATTCGGTCATCAGTACCTTACTTTCCTCAAGATGTGTTTCCACCAGGAGAATCTACGAAGCCACCTGGCGGGCCTTCAAAAGATGGTGTGCCTCGAGGCAGCTGAACTGTGAGGAGGCTTCAGTGAGGCACATCTTTGCCTCACTGAAGCAAAAGGGCCTGGATTCTGGACACTGTCCCAACACCTTGAAAAAACAGGTGGCAGCCCTCTCTGCCTTCATCACAGGCCAGGGTGGTCCCTGCTTGTCACTGCACCCTCACATCCGACGTTTCCTGAGGGGCGCCTCTATAATCTCACCTCCTGTCTGACATAGGTTCCTCTCGTGGAACCTCTCCTTAGTTCTCCGGCAGCTGATGAGGCATCCATTCGAACCTCTATGTAAGGTGTCAATTAGGACACTCACCATCAAGGTGGCTTTCCTGGTGGCCATCACTTTGGCTAGAAGAGTCTTAGAGCTAGCTACGCTCTTGGTGAGAGACCACCTCTGTTCTTTCAGCAAAGACATAGTGACTCTTCATCCTGACCCGTCATTCAAACCTAAGATCATCTCCGAGTTTCACGTGTCACAGCCAGTTGTTCTGTGATCTTTCTGCCCGCACACAACACATCCGAAGCAGAAACTCTGGCACAGGTTGGATGTCAGGAGGGTCCTGAAGATTTACATCAGTCGCACGGCCCCCTTCCGTCATTGCGATGCCCTGTTCGTTTCTTTTTCACAGATGTCATTGGGAACCAGGGCCTCGTAGCAAACCATCGCTACATGGATAAAGGCCTGCATATTTGCAGCCTGCGACGCAGCCAAACTCCCCAGACCATCGGGAGTCATAAGGGGAGTTCTTCCTCCATTACTTCATTGTGTCCAAGAAGGATGAAGAACTGCGTCCCATTCTGGACCTTCAAGGCATCAACTTCTATGTACAGCCCAGATGTTTCACAATGGTTTCTCTCTGCTCCATCCTCCCCCTGATTCAGAAGGGCGATTGGTTTGTTACCCTAGAGCTAAACGACATGTATTTCCCCATTGCCGTCAGATTATCCCACAGATGCTTTCTGTCCTTTGCAGTGGGTAGACAGACATACTGTTTTCACATCCTACCATTTGGCCTCATGTATTTACCAAGTGCATGGTGGTAATGGCTACTTGGTCAGCAGGGCATCATTCTTTTTCCATATATAGATGATAGCTTCTGGTTGCTCACATCAGCGAGCATCTCACCATTAATATTTGTCTTACACTTTGGCTTTTGGACTCTTTGGACCTTGTTGTAAATCACAAGAAGTCCCACCTACAAGCATCTCAACAGGTACAGTTTATAGGAGCCTTACTAGGCTCCCGTACTCAGACCACCTTTCTTCCAGATGACAGGAATCTTATCCTGCAGAGGTAACCCTTTAGTGTGTTCACAGTTAAAGAGTATGTGCCAGAGATATTCAGGTCCTTCTAGGGCATATGGCCTCAACAGCCTCTGTGCCTCCTTTCAAGATTCTCTCACCAACTCTCCATACAAGAGGCTGACGAATCCATGGAGCATGCATCATTCTCTGAGGTGGTGGATGGACGCCTGGAACATACAAGCCAGAATACCATTCCTTCCTCTGCAGCCCTCAGTGGTGGCCACAACCAACACCTCCCTTGAAGGCTGGGGTCCATCCTCTGTAGGATTGACAGTCGGCCTTTTGGTCCCCTGAAGGGAGCAATCTGCTTATCATTGCTCTGAAGATGCTGACTGTCATAAAGGCTTTCAGGGTGTTAGAACAGACCTTACAAGGCAAGGCGGTTTAGCTGGTCTCTGACAACTCTGTGGTGATCTTCTACCTGAACAAACAAGGGATGAGATCAGACACCTTGCTTTGCCTTACAGTTCTTCTGTGGAATTCGTGCATTCCTCTGGGAATTCTTGTCTCCGTGATCTATCTACCGGGGGGGGGGGGGAATATCCTAGCCGATGCCCTGAGTTGAACACCTGTGTCCTGTCACAAGTGGAAGCTGCACTCGGGAGCTCCCCACAAAATCTTCAGGAAGTGGGGTGCACCAGCCATAGACTTCTTTTTTTTTTTTTAACCCAGAACACACAGTGCAAGATCTTCTGCTCCAGAACCCACAGAGGGAGGGGTTCACTCAACAATGCATTCCTGTTTCACTGGGGAGGTCCCATTGTTTATGCTTTTCTGCCATTTCCTCTTGTCCCCAGGGTGATAGCCAAGATTCATCAGGACAGAGCGAGGTGTATTCTGGTCACTCTGTGGTGGTCCAGACAGCCTTGGATTCGCCTTTCTCATACATTTATCCCAAGGGGAGTTCCTGAGAATTCCACCCCAGCCACATCTCCTCACCATTCACAAGAGCAAGGTGAGGCACCCAGACTTGCAAACCCTCAAGCTGACTGCTTGAAGGATCTTCCTCTAGTGTTGCTCACCAGATCCTGTCAGGCATGTGTTTGAGGCAGCGCATAGACCTTCCACACAACGTTCATACACCTACCTTCAAGTGGAACAAGCACCTTGAGGCATCTCTTCAGCTGGTGTGTACATTACTCATGTTCTGGACTTTCTTGTTACTTTATCAGACAGAGCCCTGTCTCTTGTCAATTAGATGTTAGCTGTCGGCTGTCTCTTGGCATTTTCAAAATGTTGGCAAGGCTTCTTGCTTTCTGGACTCCTTGGTTAAGAAGTTTCTGAGGGGATATGAGAATCTGCGCCCATGTGTGACTGGACCTATTGCCCACTGGAGTCTTGAGCTGGTTCTCTCCCAGTTGTTGAGGAAGCCCTTTGAGCCAATGGCCTCATGTGATCTGAGGCTACTTACCTGGAAGATGCCTTCCTGGTGGCCATCACCTTGACCAGAAGGGCAAGTGAATTCTGTGCCTTGAGGGTTGATCTGCCTTATTTATGTTTTTACAAGGACAAAGTGGTCCTCAGACCTGACATTTCCTTCTTTCCCAAGGTAGTTTCTGCCTTTCAGGACATTGTGCTTCTTGCTTCTATGCAGAACCCCATTTTGAATCTCAAATGCTCTCTATACTGTCTTGATGTGCATCGAGTGCTGGCCTTCTATATAGACCTCATGGCCTCTTTTTGCACGTCTCAGAGACTTTTCCTTTGATATTCCACCAATAAGGTTTTCCAGGCTTGGTCCAGTGTTTCTCTAAGTGGGGTTCAGCCACTATTTGTCTGGCTTATGAACTTGCTGGCAAGCAATCTCTTGTTCAAGTGAGGAACCACTTGACCAGAGCAGTGATGGCATCGGCAGCCTTCCTAAGAGGTCACCCACTCCATGGCATCTGTGTTGCTGCCACCTGGTCTCAGCCATTCACATTCATCTCACACTGTAGACTGGATGTAAGGTCCAAGCAGAGGCCACATTTGGGAGGGCTGTGATTTTCTCTTGTGTGACATGACACTCTTTCCTCCTGTGGTGATAGCTTGCTAGTCTCCCGTTTGTGTAAGTCAGAGGCCATGAAGAGGAAGAACAGGTTGCTTACCTGTAACTGTGGTTCTTTGAGTGGTCATCTCTGTATTCACACACCCCATCCATCTTCCCCTTGCCGTGTTCTGCCTTCCTTAGCTCCTTGGCTGCCTTTTCAGTGTCCAGGGAACTGATGGTTTAGGAAGGAAGCATGCTGGTCATGTGCATGGAGGATGGAAGGAGCTACCAGCAAAACGCATTATTGTACAGCTCTAGAAGATTCTGAGAGATGCAGTGCGCAAGTGCATATGACCCATTTGTGTGAGTTTACAGGCGACCACTCAAGGAACTACAGTTACAAGTAAGCAACCTATTCTTCTCTCCCATTCCTTCCAGTTTTAAGATCTATAAAAGCTGTGTTACAAAAGTCCATAGATGTCAGGTGTTTCTAGATGGGTGGCTGTTTGCACCACCATTCAGAAGTCACTGTGCAGTTATTCCATCTCTCCCTACCTTAATAGATTTTTTTTCTGCTGTCATTTTTCACACCACAAACAATGGGAAAACACAGCAAAATTACAAAAGGGAAATGTTCTTTGGACCTGCTGTAAAATTTTGTAAATGAGCCAAGGCCAACATATAATAAAAGCCCCGTTGTTGTTGTTGCTGCTGCTGCTGCTGCTGCTGCTGTTGTTGTTGTGTGCCTTCAAGTCATTTCTGACTTAACGGCAGCCCTAAGGTGATGCTATCACAGGGTTTTCTTGGCAAGATTTGTTCAGAGGGGGGTTGCTTTCATCTTCCTCTAAGCCTGAGAGAGTGGGACTTGCCCATGGGCACCCAGTGCGTTTCCATGGCCAAGCAGGGATTCAAACTCTAGTCTCCAGAGTCCTAGACCAACACTCAAACCTCTATACCACACTGGCCTGGAGGGGGTTAATAGACAGCAGTAATAGGATGGGATAGTTTCTCACTTTGTGCCCTGCTTTTGGTTTTCCTTCCAATCATCTGACTGGCCACTGTGGGAACCCAGGATATGGGACTAGATAGGCCCTTGTTTGTATCCTCTTGTGTTTTGCATTCTGTTCCTATACATGATACTGTCACTCTTGTTCTCTGTTTTCCACAAAAGCATGAGAAAGCACAAAGAGCAGCCAACCCATTTCTTAGCCATTATAAGGTGATATAGCTGTACAGAAAAATATCTGTCATTCCAGCTGAAGTTCAGCTGAGGACATTTTGTTAGCTCTATGTTTACATCTTTGTTTGGTTAAAATAAATGTGATTTCACGCAGGCCATAACTTAGGTTGGAGCTCTCCTAATTACTAAAGTATGTGCCTGCTCTAGTTTTGAATTCTCCACCTCTTTGCAGCAATGAAATGAAACTCCTGCTTTCCTTGCTGCCTCAGCTTTGAATATTCAAAGAAAGGATACAAAAAGCACACGGTGTTTTTGCCTTTGTTTTTGTTTTCTCTGTGAGGGGAATTGAATAGGCTTCCAAAAGAGGTAGGGTTTTGTGTATGTGTGTGTGTGTGTGTCTGAGAGAGAGAGGGGGAGGGAGAGAAATTGCACTTGGGTGATTAATTGGTTAGAAGAATATGTGGGTTCCTGCTCTCTCTTTCTGCTCAAAATGTTATCAAAGCTTTCACTGCTTTGAAAGAACTAGCAGGTCTTGTTCATCAAACAGCTTCTGTTGCATTGATCACCCTGGGCGTTCGGCAATCATGAATTAAGCTCTACAAATCAGGAGTTAAATAGTACACTCTTTTCATCTTTTCATCTTCTTGTGTTTCTGAATTTTGATCCTTGTGGTCTCTGTTCAGACCATGCATCCATTTTGATTTTTACCACAGTGAGAACTAGAAACTTATTCCAACTCTTTTTTGCCCCTTCTAATGAATAGTATAATAATCTGGGTAAAATAATAATTGCTCCAGTAATATTGAGTTCAAAACAAAACACTTAAACCCTAGATGTTGCTTTAACACAGGGGTGGGCATCATGTGACCAACCAGATATAGTTGAACTGCAGTTCCCTGCAGCCCTGGCCAGCATAAACAATAATGAAGGATGCTCAGGGTTGCAGTCCATCAGCATCTAGAGGGCTGCATGATTCCTACCCTTGATGTAACAGCTATTAAAATGTATTAGACAAAATAGGAAATGTGCTGTAGCCTTTTTTTTTTCTAGAGACAGTACGTTGCCTGTGTCTTATTGTCATAATCATAAAAAGTGGTGTGCTTTTTAGAAATAATCTTGTTTTCTGGCTGCAGGACAGTTAAAATCGATTTGAATGGAATGCTGCACTTCTAGTACATGTCTTGTAGTCCTGTTTACAAGCTGCAATAATTTTTCAAAACAAACCATCAAGATAATTCATGGTGTGTATTCTGTAACAAACATCCAGACTCTGAATCTTGTGTTTGTGAGCTGTCAGTCTGTTTTCTAAACAGCAGAAGGAGTCAGTGTGAAGAGGACTAATTTCCTACTGTGTTTTTCAGCTGATTTGACTTCAGTGGACTTGGAATCTGCCGTTGTAAGATGTTGCTGTGGAAAGAAGATCTCAGCAAATTTTTCTGTCTTGTAACAAGTAATGACAGTGCTGGGTGGGTGGAATTGTCTTTGCTGGAAATGAGCCTTGATAGTTGAAGGTTGAATGCTGTCCTTCCCTTTAATGCCCACATATGGAGGTTGCTGAATTACCCATATTGGCATTCCTTGGGGTGGGACATGCAACTTCTGAATGTTGACCTTATTAAACCATCCAGACAGCAGTTGCATTGGTACGCCGGCCTTGCATGCATATTGGTTTGCCCCCAAAGCCTCACACCAGCCTCATGGAACGAGCATCTTACTGAGATCTTTTGGAAGTGTAATAATTTTTAATCATTCCTTTAGATGCAATTCCAAAAGTTTTCTGAATCTGGTACAGAAATGTGTACTTGGTCTCTTATTCTGGCCTTTTCTACAGACCTGATGCTTTGTATGCTTCTCTGAGCTCTCTGTAGGAAGAGTAATAATCTTGGAATGTGAAAGGGTTGATTCAGACAATCATAAACAAATTCTCAGCCCTGTTATTTCCACCACTCCTGCACAAGTTTCATGCCACCTCTGGTTTGTTTATTTGTCTGTCTTATTTAAAAATTCTGCAGAGGTGTGGGATGACTAGCTGGGTATTGTCCCTTACAAGCTCTAAGATCTCTACCTAATTCCTGATATGTTTGCCAACCATTTGTGCAGGCCTGCACTCAGGGAAACATGTTCCAAGCACCTGGGTGGTGATTATACAGTGGACCCACTGGGGTTTGGTTGCTTCTCCACCTCTTTGCAGCAATGAAATGAAACTCCCGTGGATACCAAAACCTGTGGATACTGAAGACCCATTACATACAGTGGCGTAGTAAAATGTTGTCCCTTACATATAATGGCAAAATCAAGGTTTGATTTTTGGATTTAAAAAATATATTTTCAAGCCATGGATGGTTGACTCCATGGATACAGAATCCATTGCTACAGAGGGCTGACTTTATACCCTAGACCAGTGCTTCTCAAATGTTGGTTTTCCAGATGTTTGGACTTCAACTCCCAGAAGTCTCAGCCACCATGGCCAACAGTTGGGAATTCTGGGAACTGAAGACGCAAATATCTGAATGACCAAAGTCTGAGAATCACCGCCTTAGGCTGTGTCCAGTTTTTAAGATCTGGTTTCATGAAACGGAAGGTGTACAAGGTTTGTGGTGGTCCCATTAATGCTGGGGCATTGCTCTTATAAGCTCCTGAACAAGGCTGTGCTCAGTTAGTGGTATTAGCTTGTTTGCAGAGTATAGGTCAACCCCCGTATCTGGGGGGGTTATGTTCCAAGACCACCTGTGGATACCTGAAACTGTGGATAATAGGGACCCCAATTATTTTCAATGAGACAAATGCTGGAAGTTGACCATAGAACTACATTGGAGGACCTAGAAATGGCTAGAGAGAACTCCCCCCTGCCTGGATGTGGATAATTGAAACTGTGGATCTCTTTGCTAGCAAAAGGGGAGATTTCTGTCAGGAAAGATTCTGGGAGCTTCTGTGTCCAAGAGTTAAAATTGCCAGGATCCAAAGAACTGCACAATTGTGTGCTCCAAGAGGGCTGTAGTGCTGGGTTGCTTGAACAACAGTCTGTTGCTGCCCAGTAAACTCCATTTGAAGCAGAAGTTTTTTTTAAAAAAGCAACTGGTAGTATGATACATAGGTTTTACTGCACAAAGGAAACAGAGCTCACTAGACCTATTTTAATTGTTGGTCACTTGCAAGACAGTGCAAGAATGTATCCTAAGATACCCTTTTTGTGATCTTTGGCTGAAAGAAGTAAGGAAAAACATTTTAGACAAGGATTGGGTTCTTTTATCTGCTTTTATTTTGTGCTGCTGATTCCTAGTTTTACCAAATGTTTTTCATTGGTTTTTGGCTCATATTGATCTGTCTCTCTCAATATGTCTCTCATGTTCCATTTCTGTTGCTTTCATAGCTCTCTTGAAAGTTAGCAAGTCTCAGAAAGTCTATGTTGGGCAAGGCATGCACAAATGTACACTTTTTCAAAACTGTACAAAGCAAAGTGTAAAATCAGAGCAAATTTTTAGCTGTTCTGTTGTTTTAAAAAGTCAAAATAAACTTGTGGCTCTTCTGGTGGAATAAAGTCACAGTACTTTAAAATGTTTTGGAAGGAGGGGAGTTATGGAGGTACAGGGGTGCAGAGAAGAAGCCTTTCCTGTATTTGCAGGATAGCATTGGTATGATCCATAGATTTTCATACTATATTAAGCAAAATTTTGTTGTGCTTGTTATTTTTTTTTTAAAAAAAATAGACATTACGATTTTAATCCACCTGCCTAATGCAGAACAGGGAGTCAGAATTTCCTTATGTCAGTGCCACAGGGAAGATGGCAATTTGAATTCATCTTACAGAGCACTGGTGCAGACAAGTCCTCAGTTTTGTGAATGAGAGCAGAGAATGTAATTGGTGAATATATGAGAACGTCTGGCTATTTCCATGAACATTTTAGTAGCTTTTTGCATTTTCAGTAATGTTTGGAAATGAAACTCCATTTTAAAATGAAATGTGTTGAGTTTGAATAGTGACTCAGCAATGACAGCCATCTTAAGGAGTATTTGCTCATTCTTCTTCAACAGCATTTAAACCTGAGTGGGCTTGGTTTGTAGGAACAGAGGTCTCCCCCCCCCCCACACTTTCATGATGTGACCTTCCTGACAGCAGCTGTTTTTATCTTTTGTGTCTTCTGTATGTGTAATGTTATGGTGATTAAAGAAATGATGCCACTGAACTTCAGCTGAGAGAAGACTAGCTTGAGTTCAGATGGCTTGTCAGAATGGAAAATTGGATGTGTTGGTAATTGGACTGGATCTGACTCAAAAGATACCCAGGGAGTAAGCGAGCACCATTTCCACTGAGTCACTAAACTGATTGCAGCTGCCCATTAAAAGTTGCTTGGAAGCAAGAGATATTTCCTTGTGTACTTGTGAGGGGGGCCCTGCTGCTTCCAGTATGGGAGAAATCTGGAGCCAGTGCAGCTTGGTGCTTACAACTCTCTCTCTCTGGCTTTTCTTCGGAAACAAAGATTCAGGAAGGACTCATCCCGCGCTTTCTGCAAGCGCGCTGATGACTAAAAAGGCCAATCCGAGATAAACAAGTCCGGTTGCAAAAAGCACAGCAGAAGGTCTCCTTGGGTGATGTTTTTGGGTTGTGATTCTTTCTGCGTTGTCGTTTCTCTTCAAGACTTGTTCGGCGTGAGTTCTCAAATAAGGCTGCAGCATTGTGGATAGTGCGTCTCCATGCCTCCCGATGTGAGGCCAGGGCGGACCACTGTTGGTGATCAATTTGGCCGAGCCTGAGATGTTGTTTCAGGGAGTCTTTGTATCACTTTTTTGGAGCGCCCCTCTTACGCTGACCCGTGGCAAGTTCACCGTAGAGTAGTATTTTTGGGAGGCGATGGTCCTCCATCCTAGAAACGTGCCCTGCCCAGCGCAGCTGTGTTCTCAATATCATGGCCTCAATGCTGGTGATCCCTGCTTGCTCAAGGACAGCAACATTCATCACATAGTCAGTCCAGTGTATATTTAGGATTGTGCGTAGACAGCGCTGATGAAAGCGCTCGAGGAGTCGTAGGTGGTGGCGATAGGTGACCCATGTTGGCTTACAACTAGAACATTTTCAAACCAGTACTCTGTATTGAATAATGCAGCATCTTAGAGGTTTGTCAGTCTTCCCTTCCCATTAGACATCAGGTACAAGGTTAGGGTCTAGAACATTGTGCTGTTTGCTTAGCTGTTTTTCATACTGCTTAGGAGCAGCAGAATGTGTAAGAATCCTTTGGGATTCTTATTTGTAGATTCTGAAAGATAATGGCTTTTGAGTGTATAATGCTAAAATACTTTTTTTTTAAAATTGTGCGTATTTAGATTGGTTTCCTGCTGTATTTCAAATGCTATGTGTGGTTATAAGCAGTTAAATAGTATGTACAGATATATGTTCCTTAAAAGACACTAAAAAAGATTGAAAAAGGCACTGATTGTACATTTGTATTGAAAGTGCTGCACTGGCTACCTGTTACCTACTAAGTTATGTTCAAGATTTTGTAGGTGTTGTAGAAATCCCTAAATGCTTGAATGAGTTAACCTAGCAGACTGCTTTCTCCTATAAATGTCCAGTTGGCTAGTGGCATCTTCAGTGGATGCCTTATTGGTTGTTCCCTATAGTCAATGGACACATAATGAAAGCAGGCTTTCTCATATCTGACAACCCCTCTTGAAACTCTGTTCCATAGGAGTAGAATAGAAAGGTGGAAACGGTTCTCATCTTTATTTATTATTTTTTATTTACTTTCCAAATCATTTATCAAACATATCTTAAATATTCTCTCCATCTTTAACATATCTTCTTTCTTCCAGAACAGCAAGCATATAAAAATTAACATCATCCATCCATTTAAAAATTGAACAACAGACACAGAAAAGACACCAAAAAAAAAAAAACCCAACATATCATAGAATCATAGAATTATAGAGTTGGAAGCTACTCTAGATCTAGGCAATTCTGTGCTTAAGTCCATTCAGCAGTTCACCTACCTGGGAAGCATCATCTCCTCAGATGCCAAGATTGACAAAGAGATCGATCACAGATTAGCAAAGGCACATAGCGCATTTGGAAGACTTTACAAAAGAGTCTGGAGTAATAAACACTTGAGGTGAAACACAAAAATCAGTGTGTATAGAGCCATTGTACTATCTATTCTCCTTTATGGATCTGAAACATGGGTCACCTATCGCCACTACTTACGACTCCTCGAACGCTTCCACCAGCGCTGTTTACACACAATCCTAAATATACACTGGACTGACTATGTGACAAATGTTGCTGTCCTTGAGCAAGCAGGGATCACCAGCATTGAGGCCATGATATTGAGAACACAGCTGCGCTGGGCAGGGCAGGTTTCTAGGATGGAGAACCATCGCCTCCCAAAAATAGTACTCTACAGTGAACTCGCCACGGGTCAGCGTAAGAGGGGCGCTCCAAAAAAGCAATACAAGGACTCCCTGAAACAACATCTCAGGCTTGGCCAAATTGATCACCAACAATGGTCCGCCCTGGCCTCACATCGGGAGGCATGGAGACACACTATCCACAATGCTGCAGCCTTATTTGAGAACTCACGCCAAACAAGTCTTGAAGAGAAACGACAATGCAGAAAGAATCACAACCCGGTAACATCACCCGAGGAAACCTTCTGCTGTGCTTTCTGCAACCGGACTTGTTTATCTCGGATTGGCCTTTTTAGTCACCAGCGCACTTGCAGAAAACGTGGGATGAGTCCTTCCTGAATCTGTTTGCGAAGAAAAGCCAGAGAGAGTTGGAAGAGACCACGAGGGCCATCCAGTCCAACCCCCTGCCTTCTGTTATTCTGTTATTCATAAATTTTCCAGTTTTTTTCCTTTTTCCCGCCTTATTCTTTTTGCTCTTTAAACCTTCCAACATTATCCACTTTGTGCTCTTTCCTTTCCCCCCCTATATACAATGACTTGCTTTCTCTTTTAGTCATTATTCACTATAACCATATGTAAGAGTTGTACTCTCTTTAAGTTACTATATTCCTGGAACCAATTCCTTCCCCCATCTCTCTTTCATAAACTTTATAACTTCTTCCCATTTACTGGTAATCACTACAGCTGATTTCCCTTTCATTGACAGTTAATTTGTCCATTTGCATCATTTCTAGTATCTTTATTAACCATTTGCCTTTTTTTGGTATGTTATCTGTTTCCCAATGTCTTGCCAGAACAATCCGTGCTGCTGTTATCATATAAAGTAAGACCACTTTCTTGTTTTTCCCCATTTTAGTTGTTATTATATTTAGCAAATACTTTTCAGGTTTCATTCCCATAGATTCATGTATAATTTTCATAATTGTATTATGGATTTCTTTCCAATATTTTTGGAATTTTTTTACATGACCACCATATATGATATAACGTACCTTGTTGTTCTTGACATTTCCAACACTTTCTGTTTCCTTGTTTCTTACTCATTTTGGCTATTTGTACTGGTGTCATATACCATCTGTATAATACTTTGTAATAGTTTTCTTTTAACTCATTACATAAAGTAAATTTTATATCACTTTTCCATGATCTCTCCCAATCCTCTACTTGGGTCGCAGAAACGGTTCTCATCTTTAAACACCTGTTGAGAATGTCTCTGTTTGCCTAGGCATTCCTTCAATGGTAGTTACAGGTTGAGTACCCCTTCTCCAACATACTGGGGACCAGAAGTGTTTTGGATTTTGGATTTTTTCAGATTTTGAAATATTTGCATATACATAATGAGATATCTTGGAGATGGGACCCATGTCTAAACATGATATTCATTTATGTTTCATATACACCTAATACACTTAGCCTGAAGCTAATTTTAAGCACAACCGTTTTTATAATTTTGCGCATGAAACAAAGTTTGTATACATTGAAAGTAAAGGTTTCACTATTTCATCCACCCATGTGGACAGTTTTGGATTTTGAAGTATTTTGGATTTCTGGATAAGGGATAATCAACCTGTATTCCTACAGCTCTCTTTCTTGTAACAACTCTTAGAATGATTTTATAATTACTTATTTATTTTTATAACATCATGTGTATATGTGCCTTCAAGTCACTTGTCGACTTATAGCAACCACATAAATTTCATAGGGATTTCTTAGGCAAGGAATACTCAGAGGTGAAATACTCAGAAATATAGCCTATACTACCTGGTATTTATTTGTGGTCTCCCATCCAAGTACAAACCAGGGCTGACCCTGCTTAGCTTCCAAGATTGGACAGGATCTGGTGCCTTTGGGGTATTTAGGCCCATAACGTCTTAAATGGGTTTAAAGTGTCTGTGTATGTATGCATTTTATATTGTCTTAAACAGAGATGTTTTTAATATTTTCAGTGGTACCTTAAAATTGTTTTCATACTCACATTGTAATTACTGTTTAAATCAACAGTTAGGAAGATTCTATTTAGTCGTAACTTTTAGTAGAAATCTCTCTCTCTCTCTCTGTCTCTCTCTCTGTCTCTCTCTCTGGCTTTTCTTCGCAAATGAAGATTCAGGAAGGACTCATCCCGCACTTTCTGCAAGCACGCTGATGTCTAAAAAGGCCAATCCAAGATAAACAAGTCTGGTTGCAGAAAGCACAGCAGAAGGTCTCCTTGGGTGATGTTTCCGGGTTGTGATTCTTTCTGCGTTGTCGTTTCTCTTCAAGACTTGTTTGGCGTGAGTTCTCAAATAAGGCAGCAGCATTGTGGATAGTGTGTCTCCATGCCTCCCGATATGAGGCCAGGGCAGACCATTGTTGGTGATCAATTTGGCCGAGCCTGAGATGTTGCTTCAGGGAGTCCTTGTATCACTTTTTTGGAGCACCCCTCTTACGCTGACCCATGGCAAGTTCTCACCATAGAGTAGTATTTTTGGGAGGCGATGGTCCTCCATCCTAGAAACCTGCCCTGCCCAGCGCAGCTGTGTTCTCAATATCATGGCCTCAATGCTGGTGATCCCTGCTTGCTCAAGGACAGCAACATTTGTCACATAGTCAGTCCAGTGTATATTTAGGATTGTGCATATATAGTGCTGATAAAAGCGTTCAAGGAGTCGTAAGTGTTGGTGATAGGTGACCTGTGTTTCAGACCTGTAAAGAAGAATAGACAGTACAATGGCTCTATACACACTGATTTTTGTGCTTCGCCTCAGGTGTAGAAATATACTGTTGTTTAAAATAATCTTAATACATATTCATAGTTGTGTGTTTCATTAGCAGTACATGCTACTTGGAGCACACATGCTATTAAACAATAGGTGTGTATGTTTAAAAAGTCTTCCTGTGTAAACTTTTAAAAATTTGATTACCTATTACTTGAATAATTTTCCAGATTAAAGGATTTTTAAAATATTTGTGATGTTTGGAGTGGGTTGCAGCCTGTGCTGGGTGTTGAAATAACTGATTACATTGTTGACTTGCAAAATTCAGGTGGGTTGTAGTACCTTGGCCTTTTCTTGCTTGTTACCAGCTAAAAAAATAACTGGGACTTGCTTACAGACTTGTGTAGTGGCATCCCCAAATATTGCTTGTACAAATCTGTCAGTTATGTGTAATCTAGCACATCTAATTGAAAAGGCCTTTCTGCCAAAACCAGTTAAAAGGCAAAGGGTGTAAATAAAAAGGTCTTTGCCTGTTGGCAAAAAGAGCAGAGAGGGGGCCAAGCTAGCCTTTTGTGAGAAGGCATTTCATAGCCTGAGAGCAACCACTGAGAAGGATTTCTTTCCATGTCCTTACTGAATGTACCGGTAATGATGGTGGGACTGATGGAAAGTGCTTGTCCATGGACCAGGAATTACAATGAACTAATACGGTACGTCAGTGCTTCTCAGAGTGTCTGATGTGGAGGAACTGGCATTTTTAAATAATATGCTAGTGCCCTATTGTGCCATTAGCAACAACTCTTTCTTTCCTGGAAACTGACAGCCAGTGGCGTATGTGTCAGCACTAGTCTATGTACCACCACTTTGAGTAGCTTTATGTAGTTTCACTTAAAGGTCTGTCTGCTACATAAATATATGAACACTTTGTCTTAAACTTTTTATTCATCATTAGAAAAGGAAATATCCCATAATCTTTTTGTTTGTTTGTTTCAATTTATCCAGAAAAATGAGTTTGGGGGAAATTGGGGAAAAAACATCACACACAGACATCATTTTTCTTGTTTGTTTCTGAGCCTTCACATCTCTACTTGGTATGCATCAGAGTTTTCAGTTATACCTCCTGGAAACTGTAACTGTTGGTTGCGACTTCTGGGAGCTGAAGTCCAAAACAGCTAGAGAGATTACCTGTTAGGGGAAAACTAGCAAATCTTAGCAGCAGCATCCCATGCATGGAATGCATTAGCGAGTCAAATGCACTTTTTATTCCTCCTGTTCTTTGAGCAGTTATAGGCTTCAGAGAAGAATGGAGAGAGGTACCACAGCTTGCAAGGAGTTTTGTACACACTGTTCCACAGCAATAATACTACTTCAGTCCAATACTACTTCAGTGCCACATACTTCAGCCTGGAGCTTTGTTCTTTTAAGTTCTACTTTGCGCAAGGACATATACCCACATGCATATAGACGCATAATCCATGATGGGCCCAAGTCTGGCTTGTTTTGCTATAATTCTGCACTTAGGTTACATTTTCTTTTTCTGGGAGAAACAACTGTCTTTTCCAACTGTGGGAAAACTGTTCACATGCATGATTGAAACCCTCCTGGCCTTGTGAATGACATTTGCTTTAATTACTGCTATTCAGCAAATTGGTCTCTGATAGAGGATTGTGTGGCGTTTTGTATTGGAACGAGCCAATCCATGCTTGTCCTGCAGTATAACTTCCACAAATTACAGGATGTTTCTGTTGTCTTTGAAGTTTCCATTCTTCCTGTTGTCCAGTGGTGTCTGATTTGGGTGCTAAACTAAAACAGGGGAATGGTCTTTGTCTTTCAGTAGGGCCAGACATGCTTCCTTGTGTTGCATTTCTAGAAAGCTGTCCTGGATCATTTTTATACAAAACCACATGCTCGGTACTGCATGCCACTCAGTTTTGCTGAAAACAAACTGCCAAGGCTGTAATTAAAAGAAGAGGTTGATCATGCATTTGTGTCTTGCTCTCTAAAGTGGGAAGCTATTTGTGCGTTAGTTGACAGATGCCTCCCACATAAACTATCTCTAATGAGTTTGTTTTTGTTTCTTTACTTCTAGTCAAGCTCTTGACCACAGCAGAAGAAGATAAGCTCTTGCAAATGACCTGTACCTGTTATTGCAACAAAGCAAGTGATGGCATACGTACCTAAAAGAATCTGCATTAAACGATCAGGGTAGTGATTAAACTAGTGTGCAGTTCATAGGCTTTGTGGTTATGCAGGAAAACAGCAGTAAAAATGGAAGAGATCAAGGTTTAAAGAATTCCACCACTTTCAGCTGGGAATCAGAAATCTGAATTCTTATTTTGAGAGGCATGATAAGGGTGGTGTTAATTACCAAATACAGGAGTTCTAGCAGGGTTGGGAAGTGTGGCAGCTTTTAACTAGTTGGTGTTGTGCAATGGGTGTGCTGGTTCTTAATGTGTAAGAGGTTTTAATGTGCTTTTAACTTTTAAATTAATGTTTTTTAAGTGGATTGTGTTTAATCCTTTTTCATTTTTTGTATTTCAGACTGTTTTAGCTACATTATTTTAACCTATGGTGTCTCATATTGGAGAAAAGTGGGATATCAAATTAATAAATAAATATTCCTTAAATGTATTACCCCCCCACCCCCAGGTGCCAGTAACCAGTATCATATTTGTTTCCATTGGGTATAACTGTTTCTTTCTTCCCCAGAAACTTGCTGTGGACCAACAGCTGATGGCTGGAATGGGTCCATGGACTGACTATCACTTTGAATAGCAGTGACATAGAGGACATTTTAAAAAAGAGAGAAATAAATAGACAATAATTACAAGGAAGACTGTAAGAATCAGGATGCAACAAATATGATTGTTAGGTAGTCAGTGATTACTTTTTTAATTCTTATGGTTTGTAGAGAAAGCCTTCTGTAAACTATGTCACAGAAATATTTCTTCATGTTCAATACTGATGGTGACATAAGAAGGTGGAAAGTGCCTCTTTTAGAATGTAGCGCTGTTGGGTTTTGTGTTGGCATGCAATGCCGGGCAGAGTTAGGTGCTGTCAGCACAGAAGTACTGTACACCCTGTCCACCATTGCTTCTCGGGAAAATGGGTTCATCAGACAGTGATGAAGAGAGGAGCAATAATGCTGATCTTAAACAGGTACTAGAAGCAATTATTGCCTATCACGCCCATACAAAATCCTGGTAATATTTTAGTCATATTGTTGAAAATTAATCCCCCTTCCCCAATTTTACACGCATGAGGCACCACAATGGTAATACTGTATGTTTTAATTCCTTCTGAATGCCAAAATGACATGATTCATATTTGTGATAAGTACATCTGAAATTCCAGGAGAATATAAAAATACTGAGCTGGTGGCATTTGCAGATCTTCCTACTCCACTGTCTATGACAGAACTTAGATTTACCAGTAGATTTTGATGATGTCTGTCTCCCTACCCCCCCCCCCTTCACCCTGACATATGTACAGATTGTCCCATCCTAAGCTAAAAAGTTCTGCTTAGCTTAGGCAGAAAGAAGGAGGTATTCGTTATTTAATTTAGCTTGCAGTTATGGCCATGGCATTCAGTGCCTAAACAGGATTCGGGAAGTGTCGCCTTCCTTTCATTGACCTCTGGGTAGGCTATTGACCCTCCTATACAGTCAGGATCAGGATACAGTACTACTTACTGTCTGTCTGTCTCTGGCTACAGAGGGAGAGGGAGAGGTTTACTGGTAAGGTCAAGGTTACCGTTCTTTTCTGGCCAGGCTGCATTTCTTCTGCTATAATGTTTGACTTTTCCTGACTTAAAGATTCTGTTTCCTTTGAAACATCTATTTTTCATGTGGGCTGTTGTTTTTCACCAGGTTTTAGTCCTGCTTTTAAGTAAGAAAACTATGTGGAAAGCCCCTACACCATTTATATATACACACACACACACACACACACACGTGTGTGTGTGTGTGTGTGTGTGTGTGTGAATAACTCAGGTTTTTTGTACCTTACCCTTCTGAATTTTTAGTGGGAGAAGTGTTATCTTCCTTCCTTCATTTCCATCTCTTGGCAGTATTATACCCATGCATACTGTTATGTGTAATAAAGTATTAACCATTATTTCTTAAATGTGAAAAGCAAATTTAGGAGCCAAGAAGAGCAAAGAGAAGAGGTGCGTACATCTTTTATCATCAGCAGTTTTCCTGATCTAGTCTCCAATCCTTAGCTGCTCCACTTCCCTGAACATGCATGCAAAGAATGTCCATGCAATAGTTTTACATTTTGGCTTGTTTTATCAGCATTGGTCTCTTATTTTTATTTTTATTAATATTGTCTGAGTTTTGAGAGGCTTTTTACAATTTCCCAAATTCTCGTTCCTGCACAACCTACCCACCGGTTCTGTCTCCATATTGTGTAATGGTATACAGTAGCACCCCTGTATCCACTCATTTGCCATCTGCTGATTCAATTTTCCATGGATGGCAACAGTGGGGGGTGGATGGGGGAGGGTGAGAAATCTTGTCTCCCTTCACCTCCGGAATTGCCCCCCCCCCCCGATTGCTCCCATGGCAGGAATGGTGACATGGGGTGAAAGGAGGGGAGGAGAGATCTCACCTCCCTTCACCCCCGGGATCGCCCATCGGGATCGCTCCCGTGTTGGGCGTGGCAATGGGGTGTGTGTTTGCTGTTTTCCGCAGATTTCATCCGCGGGGCACCCTGGAACCAATCCCCCGCGGATACGGGGGTTCTGCTGTATTTCATGTTTTCACATGGTGCCAGTTGTTTGATTTGTATGATTAAGCTGTTAGATTTTTAGAGAAATAGGAAAAGGAGAGGAGGGGAGAGACATAGAGAAAGAAGGAGAAGTGAACAGAAGAGGGTATAAAAGTGATGCCTTTCTCTTGTCATGATGTGTCGGTTTGATTTGTAGTGCAGAGTCCTCTAGTAATTCCCTAGAATGAGTAGAATTATTCAGATTCTACTATGTTTCATCTTTCCACATGCTCCTTTATTTCTACCGGTCTCAGATTGTCTTGTCCACTTACATTCTTCTAAATTAATAACCTCCCGCTTCAAAATTGCCAGATCTTTTTGACAGCACTACATATTTGTGTCAGAGATCCTAGTATAGTTGTCTGTGTCTGATTGGTGTGTTTCAGTTGCCTTTCCTCATGCCCTTGTCTAACCAGGCTGTCAGCTCCTTTATCTCTTGCCTTATGTTTTTTTCTCTCTCGTTTTGGTGTGGTTTTGCTGACTTCCTTTTAAAAAGGAGAGCCTCCCATGTCAGTCTACCTTTCCAGTTTGCTATTATTGCTGATCTTGTAGCCAAGGTTTGAGGCACTTGGCCTTTTCTGGTTCTGGCTCCCTTGATTGATCAGAAAGGGATATTTGAAGGATGGGTGGCTCTGGGGTTTTTGTCTAGAGCCAGTTTCTCTCTTATTTTGACTGGTGGCTGAGACTCAAAGGGAGCGAGTAGGGTGGTGGCTTAAGAATCAGAGCTTCTACCATGTGGTGTGTTGTGTCTCTGGCTCCTTGGGAGGGGTTAGGTTGGATTTCCAGGATGGGAAACAATATTTGTTTTGTTTCCTTTCAAAGCACCTCTTGCTATATCTGGGATACCAAATGCCATGGGAGTGCTCTGTTGGAACACAGAACCTCAGCAAGGTGCTGACAATTCTGCTCAGAAAATGCATTGGAAGAAGAGTCATTATTAAAATTTGGTGGTGTTCATGGTCAGCACAAGTTGAGTGTTTAAGCAAGGTGTAACTGAAAATTTGATAACTGGCCAGGTATTTTGGACTGAGCTACAGAGAAGATAGGTAAGAATCTTCCATAAAAAGGAGGAAGGTGGAGGGGAAAAAAAAGAAATGTGGCAGCACCTGTAAGACTAACTGTATTTTATTTTTGCATGAGCTTTCTCGGCTATAAACCCACTTCTTTGGATGCCGTACCAGAGATGCAGGTTTTAGGCATAGAGCATATTTATACAATTGTGGGAATATGCTTTGTACCTGAAGAGTACAAAGAGACTAACATGGCTAGATTCTTGAAAAAGAATCTATCAGTAAATCTCTGAATGATTTTCTGTAGTTCATCCAGTGTCACCAGCTACAACTCAGAAACATCCCATTCCCTTTCAAATAGGTTGCTGGAAAAGACCACTCCAAAGAAAACCAGGAGTGGATTTTTGTATGTGAAAGGACTTGTGAGCATTACTGTATTAATTGCAAATTCCTGGGCTTGAGCATATGCTCAGAAGAACTGTTTTCATTAACGGTTAGCATATATCTATCCACCTTAAACATTTGTTTGTTTCAGTTGCTTAACCTTGGTATTCTAGTTTAAAAAGAAAAAAGAAAGTAGATCCTGCAAACTTGAAGTCTGCCCACCCCGCTTCAGTGAGTTTAAATTAAGTTGCTTGCTGATGTAGCCAAGACTGCATCATTTGACAAATGCATGCTAAAATCAGTATGTTTTGTCTGAGAAGTAAAACTTTGAATTCTGTCCAGCACAACTAAATCAGAAAGAAATTTGGGAGGCAACTCTTTGTTTTTCTGTAGACTAAAAGGGAGCACGAGAAAGAATAGGGAGCTGTGTACAATGTGTGTTTAGGTATACATGTTCTGGCAGCAGAATGGAGAAATTTGAGTTAGAGGAATGGCCTTTTGATGTTTGAAGGCACACCAAGTATACAGCTAATTAAAAACCATTTTAAAAGCAAATGAGAGAATTTGTTCTACTTGACTGGTTGGGAGACTGCTGCACTAGCTGCTTAGAAGGACTTATTGCTCTATATGCAGGAAAGGTTTCTTGTAGATTTAGGCTGAGTTGTGTCTGCCTGCCTGCCTGCCTTGCAATCCTCCTCCACTGGTTGAACTTTCTTCTGAATTAATTACCTTGTGATCTGCTGCTGTCTCTTAATAAGCACAACTGTCTCTTTCAAAGCAGTGGAGCCTGCCAGTTAGGGAAATGGGAATGATGACCAGCTGATTTAGCAGGTTAGCAGTCAGCCTGCTTTATGTGAGGCAAGATTCTGAAGGAAAATGAATCTCTGCTTCAAGGGGATTAAATTGCACATATGAACATGAGACTCTGCAGGGGATACTTGGTGGAGAAATCTGAAATTCCACATAAGAAAATGTTCAAGCTTTGTTGCAGTAGAGTTGAATAAAATCTAATTGTTGCTAAGACGAGTTCCACCAAGACGCTAAAATAAAAATATGAAGAAGACATCCAAAACAGCCTTTTGCTCCAGTTTGCTTACTGAAAGCTCACAACAGCGGGAGGGTGTGGTTTTGACTGGAATATGGGAGAGGATGAGGTGGTTATCTTTTTCTCTGCAGGCCATTTTTCTTAACACTTATAAGAAATGTTGCAGCACAGGAGTCTGCAACTTCTGTAGGTCTCAGGATCATTTCTTTCCTGTGGAAACAGTAGGGAAGGGCACATTGCCACCAATGTGGCAGGGTGAAACAGCTTTCTAGTATATTTCTGGTTTTAGTCAAGTTGTGCTGGGAATATTCACCTTATTTCAAAGCAGATTTTGATTTCTAGGAGGCTTCTTGAAACACTTAACAAAAGTTGCTTGGCCCTGCCCTACCAGCCGCTTGCCATCTTGCCATGAAGGGAAAGATAGGGAGTCCCTGTATCTTTTCTTCTGTACAGAGAAATGAGCTACCTTGTTCTGAAAAAAGAACTTGCACAGTGCAAAGACTACTGGAGAACAAGCCATGTATTCTGTTGTGGGCTGCTTTTAAATGCCGCCCTTTGTTCAGAAGAAAGGATTCTTGTTGCTAACAGTTTAGCTTTAAAAAAAAAGGACAAATCTTATTTACTTGCGGGATTAATGTGTGTTCAAAATACACATAAGCAGAAGGCTCAGGGTAGCTGTCCCAACAAGCAGTGGAAAAGATGGTAGATTTTTACCAGTACCTCCTGATCTATGTTCTTTCTTCTCCTACACTAAACATGTTTTAATTTTATTATTTTGTTCTTAATGAAAGCTCTTTACTCAGAAACATGTTTGAGGATGGATAGTGGTTCAAATCTGACCCTCTCCTATGGGATTCCAAGAGATAAAAATGTACAGGAAGGCTGTATTTTAGTTCTGTTTTTTTTTAATTCTTTATATTACTGATCTTGTATTTCTGCGCAGTCAGAATTACCATGTATGTGCTCAAGCCTCCTAAGGAAAGGGGTTCCAGAAGGTGAGAGCAGCCACCGAGAAGGCCCTGTCCTGTGTTCCCACCTGATGTACCTGTGACAGTGGTAGGACAGAACGAAGGGCCTCCCCAGAAGATTTCAGAACAAGAGCAGGTTTATACAGGAGAGTACAGTCCTTCAGATAATTTATCCATATAGGGTTATATGATAACATGTGAATATATGAGAAAGTGTGTGTATATGCCTTCAAGTCACCTGTTGACATATGGCAACCCCAGCAACTTCATAAGGTTTTCTTAGGCAGGGAACACTCAGAGGTGGTTTTGCCAGTTCCTCTCTTTGAAATACGGCCTACAGCACCTGGTATTAATTGGCAGTCTCCCATCCCAAGTACTAACCCAGCCTGACCCTGCTTAGCTTCCAAGATCATGCAGTATCTGGTGCTTTTAGGGTATTTAGGCCCACATGAGAAAATATACCTGACATAAATCTTAGAAGTTACTTCTATCCCACGTTAGTAATATTTGATAAGTTATTTCCCTCCTGCTTGTAATATTGTGTGTGTCATATAAGTGGTGTGTGTGTGTATTACTCATGATCAAATTTTACTAAGTTTAATAATTCAGTATTTTAATGTGAATCCTGTTATCTGATTTTTATTTGCTATGGTCGAAGGGCTTAATGCAATAGATGTTCTAAGTCTAAATTTTATTAGAATGAGCAGCACTTAGAATTGGGCTCTGTCTTCTGGTGTAGCTGAAAGGAGATTGGAAGTTTCCACTGGCATGTTAAATTAAGCAGAGTGTGGTATGTTGTTTGAATTGTAAGCTGTGGGTACTCTTAACAATGGTTGGTTTAACAAGCTAGCTTCATAATCCATTACTGAAAGCTAGCTCATTTCAAAACAGCATAGTTAAGAATAACAACAGCCTGTCCAATTAGAGAACACAACTAATCAAATTTGGAATCCCCCCTACTCCTCATAGCCATGCCTCAAGGGGAAAGTGGAAGCATGAGGCTTGCCATGCCTTGCTCTTATAATGCTAAACTGTGTTTTAGTGTCATGTCCAGACCAGCCCTCTGTGACAGTGTGTTTTCTGAGTGGAAACTGATGGGCCATGGAGACCAGAGGATGTCATTTCCATCATGGGTGATGGACCAGGGAGAGAGGCACCCAGCCTTCCATGTCTACAATTTCTCACTTCCAAATTCTCTCCAACAGCTTAACTTCCTTAGGTTGGAGAATGGTAGAAAGAGAAAGAATTGAGTGCTGCTTAGCTTCTGATCAGCCTCAGTGGCCTTTTTGCTCCTCACTGGCTGTCTGTTTACCTATGTGTTTGTGTAATTAATATGTATGTATGTATGTCGGAGCAACTAACCGTATATAAACAGCACTCCCTGACGATGTTGCTTCATGAGACGCAGAGAGAGCAAGGGGTAAACGGCTACAAACATGGACAAAGAATCGAAGCAATGAACTCACAAAGCAGATCAGAGTGGGAGGTTAGAGCTTTGGTTGTGTCTTGGTTAGTGGTAGTCCTGTTCAGCAAGCCTCTCTGAACATATTTGAGATGTTTTCCTTTTTCTGTTTTGCTGCATGGCCAACATGACTACCCCTGAATATGTTTCCTTTTTTAGAATTCCTCTGAGAGGGGTCCTTTCATGTGAGGCTTTTCTTAGGCAATTGCCTGCCTCGTTCATGGAATTTTAGAGGGGCTCCCAACTTGGTCATTTCCCACTTGTAATCTTGGCAGGTTTTCTTCCATCTTCTGTGTCCCACCCCCCACCCCACTCCCGCCAAAAGTCAGTTATTAAGAAAGGAAAGATGGAATAGCCACAGAGTCTTTTGATTGGTAGTGCTAGGGGCAGTCTGTCTAGAAACACTCAGATCTGAATGAAAAGATCAAATGGAGGAGTCCTGGTATCACAAAGATCTAAACATTTATTTCCTTTCCCCTTTTCATCCTTCTGTCTTATGTGTCTCAATTAGGGAAGCCAGCACAGCAGCAGAAAAAGAAACACTCCTGCGGGCCAAACTAGACATAACTTGGGAGAACAGGTTTAACCCTTTCCCTGATTTGTTTCCATCTCTCCAGCCTGCTCCTCCCACCCCCATGGCTTTCTACTATTAACTTGAGCGGTGTTTGTGGGGGGGGGCTGCTTGTTAATTTAAATAGAAGGAGGGGGAAGGAAATCTACCATAATCCAAAATGTCGAAGTAGTTGTGGCTGAGGCCCTGAATTCCTGTGTAATGTTATTTTAGTAAAGGCGAACCTTGTCTTTCAGGTTTTCAGTGCCATCTTGTGCTTCCAATGTGAGTTGCAGCTCTTTTTAAAACAAGATATCAGATCTCTTCTGATCTTGGAAAACTGAGCAGGGTGAGCCTGGTTAGTACTTGGATGGGAGATTGCCAAGGAATCCCAGGTTCTGTAGGCTATATTTCAGAGGAAGGAACTAGCAAAACCACCTCTGAGTATTCCTTGCCTAAGAAACCCCTGTGAAATTCAGGGGTGTGTGATAAAGGGTTGACTTGAAGCACGTGTGTGTGTGTGTGTGTGTGTGTGTGTGTATGCGCACAGAGAGCTAGATCCATTCCATTCAATGGCAAAGTAGGCTGAAGTGTTTTATTTCTTTGTTGTGAATAAGCAGACAGTCACAGTTTCTTGTAGTATATGTTTGTGGTTGTATGTATGCTTATGTATCTCCACTGTTGAAAAGAACTAATTACTATATATGGAATAATACCAAGAGAAATATGTGCACATCCTGTGTTACTGCTCCTGGATTCTAGGTCCTGGAAGAGGCAAGTCTAAAGTGTTATAATCCAAGAAATGGTACTTGTAAAGTATTCCCTCCCCTCTTCGATTTTTTTCAGAGTAAGCTGTGCTAATCGTGAAGTAATCAAAACGGAACAACATAATTTAAAGCTTTCTGCGTAACCCAGGGCAAGACCTGCTGTGTTTCAATTACAAAATGAGAATAATGAAATGGGTGGCAGTTCCCTGCCAATTGTGGCTGTACTTTCAGAAGCAATGACCAGTATGTTACCTTGCTGTGGTTTGTCCCCGTGTAGAGCATTTTAGTATGATACTTCTATAATGTACAAGACCAGTGGGGCTGTATACATCTGTGAAAATTTTCTTCTTTAGGTTGTGAAAATGTGAGAACCATTATATATTTATGGATGGCAGAGATTATTTGGATCTGTGTTGATTTAATATCTGTCCGGGCTTGGAGATAAAAACAGCATTGATCATTCCAGGGGTTTTATTATTATTATTATTCCCCTATATAGCTCAAGGCCAGATCTGTGGCTCTTCCCACTTACTCTGGGGAATGGAGAGGAGAGAGAAACCTGTTAGTTCTCCCGTGTCTCTCTCTAAGCTTTGATGACATTGACCATGGTCACCAGTCCGGGCTAGGATTGGAAGGTATGCTGTATTGTTGTGGCTTTGGGCCCTCCTGGAGGGGAGAACCAAGAAGGTGTTGCTGCTTGAAGAAGTCATCCAGAGGTTTGGACTAAGGAGCCCATGAAAAAGACACAACTGCATTTTGTATTTCCATCTATAAAAGGTAGGGAGGCTGTGGAGTCTTTGAACATGGGTCTGGAGTCAGGTCTGGGTTAGAGGCTTAATCCTGGTAATACTAAGGGCAAGGAAATCTGACACTTTGGATAGAGGGGTGGATCAATGCTGGTTGGTGACTTTAAAGCTGTTAAATGGCTTGGGACAAATAATTTGAAGGACTGCCTGTACTTGTATAAGACTGCCCAGCCGTTATGATTAGCTCAGGGCTTGGAACATTAATTTTTAAACTGGGTTAACCTAACTGATGCGTGAGAGAATGAGTTATTAGACTAACTAGCAAAACAAAAATATATACCATGGCAAGACATTTCAGCATCCTCCTCCTTCATGTGCTCTGAATATATAAATTATATAGGTAAGTAGGTAGGTATGCATGTATTGTATATTTTAAGTAACCTGTTGTGTTACTCATCATGTTTTAACTTCCTCCTATGGGGAGGGGGAATCCATTTAAAAAGTCAAGTAAATGGTCTAACATTTGTGAAAATGCCTTCCAAAAATAATTAGAAAAACTAAGGAATAAACGTCATTCTTTATGGGGAAAAGTAACAAGTAACTATGTTATCAGTTGTTACCTTTTTTTTTTTTTAAAAAAGGAAAGCCTATTGTTATATGCATATTACCTCTAACAGTAATGTACTGCAAGTAACATTTTATTAGTAATAGTCCCCCACCCCAAGCTCTAGGTTGGCTGCTGACACTCTGCTCGCTGGTCTGCTTACAGAGGGTACTTTGTAGTTCTAGACCAGAGACAGTGGCATTTCAGTGGTGGCTCCTTCACATTGGAATTCCATATCATGGAAATTAATTTGGTTTCCTTATGTGTTTTTAAGTAGACTTTAAAAACCAGGCTGCTTACATCTGTGATTACTGATTATTCTGAAGTGGTTCATGATTTTAAAATAAAAACAGTTTAACCGTGGCTGCTTTTCTTTTCCTGTTTTTGTTGATTTTATATTAATTGTTACATTAACCGGAGAGGGCTATACAGTCATTAAAAGTAGCCTAAAAATATTTAAGATATTATAATAATAAAGAACTCTGAAGATTCAAGTCAGAAGGCAGTAAATGGCAGAATTCTGCAGCATTATTGAAATATTGCATATAGAGGATTGTCCCCCCCCCCGGGAATAAGGATTTGTTAATTTCTACTTTTCATAAAAAAAATAAGACAACACAAAATTACCTCTAACATAAAACGTACATAACTTATTGCTATACCTAATAGATAATACATTTCACAATACAATACATATTACCACATTTACCCCCACCCTTCGCTCCCCTAATTTCTCCCTTCCCCCTTTCCCCCCTCCCCTTAAAAAAAAACCCTTTTAAAAAAGACTTCCTACTTCTACCTGAAAGTATTATAATCTAGATTTAAACTCCCTCTCTTTATACAAAATGAAAACAATATTTGTTCTAATTTTCTATTCTCAAATACTTACTTACAATTATAATACATATTCTACTCCTCAATTAAATTTTACACCCCATTTTTTTACCAATTTTCTCTTTACCAAATTATACATTCCTCATTCCTTCTATTCCAAACATATTTTATTGTGGTTTTAATAATCATTCTTCAAACCCGAAAATACTAATCTCCCGTCTTTGTTCTTTTATAAAGTCAATAACTTTATAAAATAAGTAAAAAATTATCTAGCAGTTTCCCTTTAATCATGTTCATTAATTTTTCCATTGTGGCAGTTTCCATCAACTTCTCCATCCAGTTCTTATAACTCAATAATTCATTTGATTTCCATTTTCTTGCAAAAATTATTCTTGCTGCTGTTAACATATACCAAATTAATTTACAAAAAACCCTCTCATCTTTGTCTTCTTTGTTTATCATATTTAACAAGAGCAATTCTGGCAGTAACATCGATTTAATTTTCAGAATCTTATAAATCCACTTGTTTACCTTAAACCAAAACCTATTAACTTTGTTCCAATTAATTAATTAATTGGGTGTAAAATTAATGGGGTGTAAAATGGGGTGTAAATTTAATTAATTTATTGGAACAATTAACAATTTATTGGAACAATTAATGTTCCAAAATTTTAATTAATTTTCATTATTTTTCAAAATAAAATATGTTTCAATTTAAAATCTGGTTTACTTCCCTTATATTGCCACTTCCTCAAATCATCCCTTGCCCTTTCTCTTATTTGATAGTATTGTAACCATGGTAACTTCTACCACATTTAATTTGTACCACATTTGTAACTCCTTCAGTACTTCTTTCTCTGCCTGTGAAAGCCTTTCTCCTCTCAACCTATTGCCCCACCTCATCTTAAATTAGCTATTCCTGTAAACTGTTTTCAGGATCAGTATAGAGTTCATCAGTGCTTTTTTGGCTTTTGTTCCCAGTCACTCCCTGGCTGCTCTATTAGCAAACTATGTTTCCCTGCCCCCCCCCTTCTACAAAATCTGGTTTATTCAGGTTGCAAAGACTCCAGCGGTTCTTTGGTAAATTAGTTGTTCTGTACCAAGGATTGCCATTTTGATGCTAAATGTACAAACCTTTTAACTCACAATTTTTTTTACTAGGCCATTGATATACTGGTGTCTAAATGAAACAACCAGTGACCAGGCAAATGGTTATTTTGCAAGTCTGAAAGAAACAACCAGTAATTTATAGATGAAGAGATTACCCAAGGACCTGCTAAAATGCTCATAAATCTATATTTTATATGCTTAAACACGGATGAATAGAGATTGGTAATAGTTTAGGGCATACCCTCCAGCATTTCATAGATGCAGACTGGGATATGTGTGGCCAAGCAACGAGTGTATTCAAGATGGCAAAAGTTCTAAATAAAGAAGAACACACAGGCAAGGAGAGATTATCCCAGATTCTCACTCTTCTTTTCACTTTCCTCCTTTGTTCCCAGCTCACTTCAATTGCGGCAAACTAAGTTCAAAGTGTAAAAGTAATTTACACTCAGTTAACTTGGCAGCCGTGAGAGGAGGGGACACAATCTTGCCCTTCCCAGTGGACTAAAGCAAAAGCAAACTGTTGTATTTTAAAATCAACTGCAAAAATGTGACAACAGGATTAATTGGGATGGTCCCTGTGAAACTGGGAGAACTGGAAGATATGCTATGGTATTGCTTGTCTGGCATAAGTATAGGCCATGAGATCTATAAGAAATCCAGTGTAGTTACAGGCTACAAATTCAACCATTCATATCTTGAGTAGGCATTATCATGAATGAAGCAGAAAAAGAAAATGGGTGTTTCGTATTGCTAGCAAGACACAAAGATAAGTAGCGTCCAATAAAATTAATAGGTGGCAGCTCTGAAAAGCAGCCAGGAAAATACTTATTTGGGAGGGAAATAATGTAGCTGGATTTTGTTGACGTAAAATGCAGTAAAGATAATACAGTTTACAAATTGGTTAAACTAGAATGAATATATGACAATAGCATGAGTATACAGCATGATTATGATTAGATAGTGCAGTTACTTGTGGTTTTATTGACTTCTATTGGCAAAGGATGGGTGGCTCATTACTTGCCCTGCTTCTTGTGTCTTAATTTGAAGCAGTACCAGTCGTGATGCCATGGGTTAATGGATCATTGGCCTGATCCTGTGACTTAATTTATTATAACATCTTCTAGGGAACAGAAGACTCTGCAAATCATTGGGATACCTGTTTTTGGATGCCATGTTATACTAACAATCAGCTCCTGCATCCCATCTGAATCTCTTCCTGCCTTTTCCCCTTGGAACTACAGCTAGCTCTTCATTCTACATTTTTGTACATATTATAAACTGCCTTGAGAGTCATGTTTAACTGAATGTAAATTTGGGAAACCAATCTTATTGAAAATCAGAGTATAAATATAACAAAATATCAACTATTAATGAAGGAAATTCAGAAGTGTTTAATTTAAGCAGAGGAATGTTTTACTTTTTATTGTTTCACTTGAACCATTAACACTAACTATGCTTCATCAAAAATTATCCAAGTGGTACAGATCATGAGTAAAGAACATAAATTATCGTATGAGGATTATGTAGTAGGATACATCAGTGAAGTACTGTGGTGTCCTCTGTAAATTAGTTTGATGAACTTGTTTGTAATGTCACTTATCAGTGATAAGAGAAAATGGTAGATTTAAAATGAATAATAAGGCAGAACAGATTTCCTTAGAACTTCCTAAGAAAATAAGTTATCAGTGGTAGTTTGGTAACTGGTTACACAAGTTTCTAATCAACAGTTATTAAAATGGGGAGTGGAGGAATAAAGGATTATATTTGGAGTTAAAAGAAGATAAGAATTAACAGAAGCCTAGTAAATAAAGGATGGGTGAGGAATTTCAGATACCAAATTAAATATGGGGTAAGTAAATCTTTATTGATTTTAAAGTTAAAGGAGAAATGGAGGAATTTAGTGGCAGTTGTAATAAACATGGTAGATTTGACCTAAAGAAGTAAGGAAAAATACTTGGATGGCTGTATATAGGAACAAGTCAAGAAAATACATATGGCAGAAAACAGCTCTCTAGGTATCTGATCTGTATTAATTTATTTCATTTTAGTAGAGAATTTTAGTTACTTAGCTCAACCTCTAGCGCTCCAGATATTTAGGGGTATAACACCCACAATCCTCAACCATTGGTTGTCCTGGGTGGGACCTTGTGGGAGTTGAAGTACAAAACATCAAAAAGACCAAAAATTCTCCCAACCATGCTTAGATTGATCATTGGGTTAGTTTTGAAATGTGCCAACTGAAAAGTATGAACAGGTGTCAAGTTACAATGAGAAACTTGATCTTATGACCATGTGAAAACATGAAGACAAAATACCCCTTATTATTTATGCATGTAAGAAGTCATCTCCTTACAGTGGCCTGAACAGATTATTCTGATTGGCCAGAATGCTGTACTGTGGACTTCCCTGTAGATTCCTGAACTGCTTAACAACAGACTTATGACATATCTGCAGTGAACTAGAAATATGAATTAATTATGGTATTGTAATAACCTCACTGTAGATGTAGGAGTTTGTTTTATTGGCTTTGTTATTTATGTACAGTAACAATAAAAATATTTTTTTTAAAAATGAAAATATGCAGGCAAGAGCCCCTTCTTTTCAATATATACTGGTAAGTTGTTTTTAAATAAACCAGAGATGGAATTATGATTTTATGGGGTGGAACATTTTGAAGTAATATCACAGAAAATACCATCAATGTTTTTGTTTGTTTTACAATACTAGTGAATTTCCACGTGAGAAAAATAGAGCTTTTATGATGAAGTGGAATAGAACTCTATACTGGAAGAAGTGTGTAGGGTTTTGGGAGAGGTTGCTTTAGTGTTGTTTTCTTTTTAACTACAGTTTTGTGCTTTTCAGTGGAAGTAAATATGAAAAGTGTATGAAGTGTATGAAAAAGGAGAAAGAAAATGTTGACATTGTTTTTTTGAAAAGGAGACTTCTGTCACATGTGGTAGAATTGCTGAGAAATGGTGGTAGTTCTGTATGAAATGAGATTAATTCGGTTTTGGGCCCTGGTGTGTGTGTAAAATTGTATTAACCATTGTACCACCAGATGAACATTAAAAAAAAAAAACATTGTACATTCTTGCAGTAGCTAGAATGGCTTTTTTAATCATGGGAAAGTAAATATAGACCAAGTAAAGCAAATTGTTAAGGAAAATATGGGAACAGCTGGATGTGTATGTCCATTTATTTCTTCTCCTTTTAAAAAGAATATACAATAGAATGCACAATATAATATGAGCTTGAAGAGATGGAAGCCTGGTAATCCATTCTAATAAAAGTACTCTGGGCACTGAGGACATTGAAAACATGGTTATGACATTGTGAGTTGTGTAGAGGATAGGATAAAACTGTATTTTAAGAAATTAGACAAACATGTTGTTTTTTCTGCACTAATAAAATGCAGACAAGTCTAGATAGAATGTCACTGTTCGTAAAGTGAACCTAGGATCCTTCCACAGTATATATTCAGCTGTATCCCATTTTTGGAGCAAATACAGTTGGACCCGTATCTGTGGAACCAATACCTGCGATTTCAGTTATCTGTGGGACGCAAAATAGGGACACATACCATAGAGTCACACTGGGAAATGCCTAGAGAAGCATCCTCTCTAGGCATCTAGGTCCAACACAACTCTATGGTACAAGTTTACCAGAAGTCCTTTATGTTAATAGGGTTCGCAGTTATCCATGGTTTCCAGTATCGATGGTAAGTCCAGGAACCAAATCCCCACAGATACTGGAGTCTGACCATATTTATAACAATGTTCCCTCAGTTCTCTGTTCTTAGCCACATGTCTGGGAGCCCTGGTGGCGCAGTGGTTAGTCAGTAAAATGAGTACCCGGCTTGTGGGGACAATTAGCTATCACACACTGGAAACTGCTTAATGCAGTGTAGGTGTGTAAATTGCTGTTGCTTAAAACAAATTGTAAGCTGCTCTGATAGCCTTTGTGGCTGAAGAGTGGGGTATAAATACTTAATAAAATTTTTAAAAAATAAATAAAAAGGTCTGTCACTTGTCCCTGACCGTGAGTGTATAGTTGGGGTGTGTACTTTAGTCAAACAAGTGATCCCATACAGAACACTGATGTTTCATATGATCTGAGGGCATCCCACAAACTTCCTTGTATTCTTAAACAGTCATAAATAAACAGCTTTAATTTAAAAGACATCCCATTTGCAGCCATTATGAGTCCAGAGTGAACAGTTAGGAAATGCAAGAAGGAAAATGCCAATAAGTCTACATTTAAGTTGGGTTCATTACATCATTTTTTCCAGGGCTGATTTAAGCATTTCAGCTGTAAAGGAAATGGCACTAAGTCTGAGAATTCCCCTTGCTTTCTTGAACAGATACATTGAGTTTCAGTGCTCCCTACAGAGGCTGTTTCTTTTAGAGTTCTGGTTTGCTGGCAGTGCTGGGGTTGTTTGTTGTTTTTTGGGTGGGGGTGGAGGGGAGTTCTCCGCTTTGCTGACAAGTATCTAAGCCAGGATAGCTGTTCTGTAGCCTGATTATTCCTGCTTTCTTGTGCCTGCATTTTCCAGTGCTTCCAAATTCAGATTTGACACTTTAATTTTTTAAAAAGCTAGCTCAGGTAATGGCAAGATGTATTTCTAGGTTCTTTGGGACTCTTTCTTTGAGGGCAAGAGGGTATGTGTATGTGTTTTCTTCAAGCTAAACAGGGGTAATTGTCAGATTTATGAACAATCTTCAAATGTGTTGTTTTAATCTCCTTTCTCTACTTAAAAATAATAAAAATTAAAAATGAAGAAACTCTGATCCCTCGGATACGGGGTCATACTATCCTTTGACATTCTGTTCTTCAGTTTTCCATCTATGTGGTAATTGTCTCTCTCTGGCTTTTCTTCGCAAACGAAGATTCAGGAAGGACTCATCCCGCACTTTCTGCAAGCGCGCTGATGACTAAAAAGGCCAATCCGAGATAAACAAGTCCAGTTGCAGAAAGCACAGCAGAAGGTCTCCTTGGGTGATGTTTCTGGGTTGTGATTCTTTCTGCGTTGTTGTTTCTCTTCAAGACTTGTTCGGCGTTAGTTCTCAAATAAGACTGCAGCATTGTGGATAGTGCATCTTCATGCCTCCCAATGTGAGGCCAGGGTGGACTATTGTTGGTGAGTGTAATTGTGGCTGTCCTGAATTGGACCTTGCCTGCCACTGGGGCTTTAGAGATGTGTGATCTAGCTATATTACTGGTTTTATTGTTTATGGGACAGCTTTTTTCTTTATTTCTTAACAGTTTTTTTCATGTTAGTATTTCATTGTGAGTTTTCTGGGATACACTTCTGTGACATTTCTCCCCCTATGTTACACACATTTGTATAATTATAGAAATAATTCTGCAGTTGGCTTGCAGCTTTTGTTTCCTAGGGGTGGCTCTCAACAACAAATCAGGCACTAAAGCAGAGATGGATAAAGTGTGGTCCCACAAGGCTATTTTTCTGGGCCTTAATGCCTTCAAGTTGTCCTCTCAAAAGATATTGATGGAGAAAGGCAAGAGATGAGAACATCCAGGAAGGATGTTGAGGCTTACTGGATGAAAGGATTCTTGACAGAAGGTTTAATTAAGGCAACCACAAAGCAGTCATAGCAATGGTAGGCTCACTGGGCACGGTTGGGAGAGGGTGCAGTTTGGATATTGGAAATTGTACTTTTTGATTACACAGTAATTATTGCAGTAAGTTTTTTTTATTTTCAGCAGGCCTGTAAGGCAGATTAATATTACAGTACTTGCGTATTACAGAAGAAAGGTTGAGGGTGAAAAACTGGTTTACCTAAGGCACTTGGTGACTTCATGACCGAGATAAGATGGCTTCCTGAATCCTGCTCTTAGTCTCTAAGTTCCATCATCTCTTTCATCAAAGCCAACTTCTTAATGGCAGCTCTCCTTGAGTTGGCCTTAAGAGGTGAAAGGTGTAAAGCCTGGCTTGAGTCTGATCTTAATTTATTAAGCTCATAACATAAAAAGCAAAATCCATGTCCTGGTTATGTTCTTACTAGGGAAACAAAATCTGGGAAGTACCCAATAAAATCTGCAGAAGAAAAGTGCTCTGTTGATGGATATTTTTAGATTGTGGGCTGTATATGTGTGTATGTATGTATATATATATATATATATATATATATATATAAAATAGGCTTTCAGATTTTTAGGCTATAGAAAAGGTGAATAATATTGATGAGATGATACTGTTTTAAAAAGAGGTAGTTTGGATTTAAAAATTAAAATATTTGGTCGCTAGAGGCCTAAATGAGGATCATGGCCTCCTCCTAGTCTTGTTAATTTCCTCTGACTTTCCAACAGTCCTTTTTCCTTCAGCCCAGTTCCAGGGACATGTCCGTAAAAATTATCTAGCAATCCATTTTTCCTGACCATCTGCTGACATAAAAAAAAACCCCAACCAAATCCTTCATTCACATGTTTCTTTTTGTCCAGTAAATGGTATGAGAGTTTCAGAAGTTAAATTTCAGATAGGTACATCAAGGTCATAGGCAGTGTACCAATGTAATAATGATTTCAAATAATGTTATATTACATTTTGTTTTATTATGTATTTATGTGTTGTCTTTTTCTGTGATTTTATATAGCCTCTTAAGATAGCCTTTGAGAGTATATATGAGCCCAAAGGCTTTTTTTTTTAACTAATAAAAAATCCATCCATTGAGCACTTTGTCTCTGGTTTCTTCTGCGAATATTCTCACTAGGCCAACAAAAATACATGATGTTACCTTTTAGAACACATAGCTTTCTTCATCAGATGAAAATGGTTTTTTAAAAAACATACAGGAGAAGGAAAGTAACAACGTTAGAGTGACAGCAACTACATTTTGGTTTGAGGTTGTGTAGAGAAAGAGTCTGCAGAGATGAAAAAGTTATGCCACACACACCTACACCCTTGAGCTGGACTGTGGACAAACTCAGTAAAGCTTTGTTTCTCATTTGAAGTTATGAAATTCACTCTTCCCCTTGAAAATTGGTTTTCCCTCTGTGTAGTATGAGGCCCTAGAGTCATTTATGGGAAGAGTGATGTGAGTTCCTTAGGACATCTCTGTACTGTCAGACCTGGAGATAAAAGCTTGACCTATTTCCAGTTGCTAAGCTCTGTCCTTCAGAGCAGAGACTGTGTGACTCTCTTCTGGGCTGACACACCTTGAAGTTCAGATGCAAGTATGAATGGGGAATTCCCAGAATCTACAGATAGGAGCTATTTTGGAATGGGGAAAAACCCTGTTGCATCAGCCACCAAGGATGTCTGCTAAGAATAGGAAGAACAAGATCCTTTGAGGCACTGGCAGCTTGAGTTTGAGGCTTGCAAAGACCAAAATGTTTAACCCTTGTATCGACTTGCTCTGGAGAGCCATTTGTGTCTTTATCTTCTATTGCTATGTCCTAGCCTGGCACAGATTACAACTGCAACTGGCAGCTCAGTTTTCTAACTTCTGTCAAAATGACCTTGACTTCAGGCTTTAGCTGAGAGGGGAACTCAAGCCTGCTCAATGGAGCAGCAGGGGCAGCTGTAAAAAGTCTGTGAGGCCAAAGCTTCAGGCACAACCACCACACTCACATGTGTTAATACCTCTTGAATCACATTGGAGCAGTTTGAGCAAGTTGTACCTGGGATCCCTGTGGTATATTTTTTTTATGCTGTTCACCTTTTCCCGAAAACTGGGACTCCAAGGCAGCTTAAATGTTAAAAATGAATACAGATAAGGGCACATACCAAGAAATTTGCTCAAGATAAGCAGAGAAGACGTGGAGAAGAGACTGATTTAGAGCAGTGCTACTCAAAGCGATGGTCCTTGGACTGGTGCCGGACCCTGGCAAGTGTCCAGGAAAGAGAGAAACAATGGGCACAAATTTAGTGCCAGTTCCTGGCACATTGGGGAAAACATAAGTGCCAGTCCTTCAAATAGCATGAGAAGCACTGATTTAGAGCCATGATGAGAAACAAAACTGTTCCCAGTTCAATTAAGATTAGGGGTCCATCTTGCTCTAATCTGCCGTGGCCATTTTATAGATCCTCCCATGTGCAGAGGGGCAATACATACATAAGAAGAGTTCTCCCGGATTGGACTAAGAGGTCCATCTAGTCCAGCATCCTTTTTCTAGCAGTGACTAGCCTAGGTCGTCTGGAAAGTCCCAAAGTTGGGCACTGAAGGCTCCTACCCTTTCTGTTCTTTCCCTCCATATGTTGTCTCTGAATGTGGAGGTAAACACTCAGTTAAATCTTCCAGATGAACATGTTTCTCTTTGCTATCTGCTCTTGTAGTTTTAATACTGTATTTTAGACTATTTTAATTTTGTCTGTTGTCTGATGCACAGCAAGATGGAACACTGTATAAATAATGACTAATATGGGCCTTCAGGATCCGTGGGCCTGGATCCACAAATTCAACCGACCACAGATTGTCACATCTCATACTGTAAAATGGTGGCAACATGAATGCAGATACGCTGAAGGCACCCGCCATAATTTAAGAATATGGGATGTAACCATCCACATTTTTTGGTACTTGTGCGGGTTCCCAGCACCAAACCCCCACAGATCCAAAGAGCCCATTATATTCATAAATAAGTCTGTGTCCTCCTTACATTCATCATTTCTTTTTTAAAAAATACCAGGCACAACACCTTGGTCTGATAAATTCTGTAATTGTAATCATTTGATTTTCTTCTGAAAGCAGCCAGAGGTACTTTATGTCAGTACTACTTAAAGTAGTGGCCTGTGGACCAGTTCCTGTCCACAGATGGTTGGTTGGTGGTCTATGGTAAGTTTTTAGGAAAGAAAGAAGCTGTTGTAGCCAATGGGCAGAAATATAGTGTTGGTCCCTGGCACTCTGGGTCCATCACATCAGGTAGCTTAAGAAGCACTGCTTTGTATGGTGATGGCGAAAGGGAAATCATCCTGCCACTTCATCCTGATTTCTCTCTACCAGGGAAGGAAGCAAATAGTTTAGATATTTTGGACTACAGTTCCCATAGTTCTTTATGATTGACCATGCTGGCTGAAACTTGGGAGTTTAAGCCCCAAACTCCTCAAAGCCTCTTCAGCATGGTTGGAAGGCTATATTTTTCCCACCCTTGCTCTGTGTAGTGGATATTTGTGGTGAGTAATGATTCCAGAATTCTGTTGCATTCATGCTTTGAATTACAGTTTTGCTCCTCTGAAATGTAAGTAAACAAAAGCATTTTGAACTTTCTAGAGATCACTTGCAAGCTTCTTCCAAAAGGTATCTAAGGATGATATCTTCTGTGATACACCAAGAACACACGCTCACATTCACTCAATAGAAAATCTTTATTGGTAAGGAAACGTGTGTCAGGAACATAAAACAAAGCCAAAACTGAATACAGGCTAACATACACACCCCAGATAAACCCCCACAGCGTGAGAATGGCATCTAGGGAGGAGGAATGGCCCGGCCCGCACCTGGAGTATTGACCTTGAGCCGCTGTGGAGAGCAGCTTTCCCAGGCCAACAAGGCGGGCTGGCACCTTTCCCAAAACCCCAGGGGCCTAGTCAAGGGAAACAGGCCAGAGGCAGCCTCATGTCAGGGTCTTCCATGAATTCCACTCTAAACCCCAGAATTCAGGAGTGAGCCTGACATACTGCCCTCCCAAAGACCCCCCCCCTTCAGCCCGGCTTATCAGGAAAGCGCGCATGGAATTTTCGTAATAAGCGCAGAGCATTTACATGTTCAACATTGATCCACTCAGCATGGCCCAAGGGCAAGTGTTTCCATTGCACCAAATATTGTAAGCCCCCACTGTGCATCCGAGAGTCCAATACATCAGATATCTCAAAATGCTGATCTTGGTCGACCAAGATAGGATGGGGTGCAGGTTCAGGGTCTGGATGGTGACGATCTGGAGGGCACGCCAGCTTGAGCAAGCTAGAATGAAACAGAGGGTGGACATTACGGTACAGCTTGGGTAGTGACAGTTCAAAAGCCACAGGGTTTATCACTCTTACAATGGGAAAAGGACGAATATATTTAGGCCCCAACTTTTTTGAGGGTTGAGGGCTCTTAAGGAGCTTGGTGGACAAGAACACCAAGTCCCCTACAGCGTACTGCGGGGTGGGGTCCCGTTTCTGGTCGGCATGATGTTTGTAACGTGTTTTTGCAAAGTCCAAAGCCGATACGACTTTTGGCCAAGCTTCTCTAACCTTATGACTCCATTGGGCCACTGAGACTGGGTCCTTTGAAGACCCCTCCCCTAAAGGTAGAGAATTAAAATCTTGCCCTGAAACAACCTTAAAAGGGGAGAAGCCAGTGCTTTGGGGTGTGGCGTTGTTGTATGCAACCTCCGCAAAAGGCAAAAGGTCCACCCAGTCGGATTGCTGGAAATTAACATAACACCGCAAATACTGTTCCAAAACCTGATTAATACATTCGCTCTGTCCATCATTCTGGGGATGATGGGAGCTGCTTAACCCTAATTCAACTCCCGGAAGTTTTGTGAATGCCTTCCAAAACTGGGAAGTGAACTGAGCCCCCCGGTCAGAAATGATCTTAGCAGGAACTCCATGCAGCCTGTAAATGTGCTGCAGAAACAACCTGGCCAACTGGGGAGCAGTCGGGAGTTTCTTACAGGCCACACAATGCGCTTGTTTTGAAAACATGTCAGTAACCACCCAAATAACAGTCTTTTTCCTACTCTCAGGTAGTTCTAGTATTAAATCCATACTGATGACTTCCCAAGGTTTGGATGAGGTAGGCAAAGGCAGCAACAAGCCTTTTGGCCTTCCCCACCCTTTCGCCATTGCACACGTGGAACAACCCTTGACATATTCCTCCACCTCCCTCCTCATTTTAGGCCACCAAAGCTGCCTCCGTTCCAAATGCAAGGTCTTCACATATCCAAAATGTCCAGCACTTTTAACATCATGGCACTGCTTAAGGATGGCAGATCTCATGGCCTCTGGAACATATAATAATAATAATAATAATAATATTTATTTATACCCCGCCCCTCTGTTAAAACAATCGGGGCGGCTTACAAAATTTAAAATACAATACAAATAAAATCCCTAAACACCCCCACTCCCACCCTCCCCCATAAAAAAACATTAAACAAATATAAATTAAAACAACTAATCTAAAATCACTTTTAAAACTATAAATACAATAAATATAATAAATGGCCAGCAGCCTAGAAGAGGCCAGGATCCCCTGAGGCTGGGATCTAATTAGGAAAGGCCTGCCGAAAGAGATGTATAATCCTCAGAATACAGATTACACAGTGGGATGTATAATCCTCAGAATAAATAAGTACATCATCCAAATACACCAACACCCCCTTGTACAAAAATTCCCTCAGTACATCATTAATCAAGTTCTGAAAAATTCCTGGGGCTCCACTTAGTCCAAAAGGCATGACTATAAATTCAAAAGCCCCCAGGGGGCAATTAAAAGCAGTCTTCCATGTGTCCCCTTCCTTGATCCTTACCCTGTAATAGGCCTCCCTCAAGTCCAGTTTGGTAAATATCTTCCCCTTGGCCAAATGGGCCAGTATGTCTTTCATCAAGGGGAGGGGGTACTGATTAGACATGCTGATCGCATTCAGGGACCTGTAATCCTGGCAAAGACGAAGACCCCCATCTGATTTACACCTGAACAACACAGGGGCCCCCAAAAGCGAGGTTGAGGGCCTGATGAAACCCCAAGCCAAGTTTTTATCTATGAACTCCCGGAGGGTGTCCATCTCAGCCGCCATCATGGAATAAATCCTGGGTTTGGGTAGCTTGGTCTCGGAAATTATCTCAATGGCACAGTCAAAGGGTCGGTGGGGTGGCAAAATGTCACATTCCTTCTCCTCAAACACATATTGCCATGGTTTATATTCCACCGGTAACCCTTTCAGCTCCCCTTGAACTAGAGTGGTTGTGCAGTTCTGTGAGTTGGCCTCTAGAGGGACACCCCCCTGGGGAAGCTTCCCCCACCCCGTGCTCCTGTACACACAGGATCTGCAAAAGTCACTGTCTCTTTCTCTTAGTCTATGATGGGGTTGTGGAATTTTAGCCAGTTTAACCCCACCACTGCAGCGGGAACTAAACCTGGGGCTATCACAAATTGAAGTTCTTCCTGATGGTTCCCCATTCTCATGTGTACTGGACCAGTCATTTGCCTTGCAGGGCCCCCCTTCATCATCACTCCGTCCATCTGAGACAGCCACACTGGCTTGTCCAGCTTGATAGTGTTAATTTCAAGCTCCCTGACCAGGGAGGGGTGAATTAGTACTTGGGTACATCCACAATCAACCATTAACATTACTTTTCGGGTGACCCCCCCTTTTCCAGCCCCTATTTTGGCTTTTATGAATAAAGGGCCTTTTACGCCATTCACCACAGCACTTGGGCACCCTTCAGGATTAGTCCGCCCTCGGGCACTTAGTAGGGCGGGCTGGAGCCGTTTCCCGCTGGCTCCGCGTCGGAAAAGGAAGCTCCGCTGTCATCTGGTTCATCCGAAGACTCCCCTGCCACGTGGCCTGGTACCAAGGTGTACACCGCTGCTTTGGGCTTGGGTTTGAATGGGGTCTTAGATGCCATCGACTTCCCCTCGCTCCTCTGGGGCTTCTCAGTTGCCACTGGTTCCCAAGGGCTCCTCTCTGGGCATTCGGCTATGCGGTGGTCCCCTTTCCCACAGTGTAAGCACAAGCCTTTTCTCATCCTTCGCTCCCTCTCCGACTCCCCCGTCGTGGTTCCGCCTGGTCGGGCTGCCTTATTTTTCTTCCCGGTGGACCCCGTGGCCTTTCCTTCAGATCCCTGCCTGTGCCGAGCTAGCTTGACACTCCGCCTCAGCGTCTCCACTTCTCCAGCTAGCCTCACCCATCCCAAGAGGGTCTCGGGGTTCCCCTGGAACAACACCCATTCAAGGATGTCTGTGTTCAGCCCATCCTGGAAAAACTACCTTGATGGCTTTGCAGGGACCTGGCTGGCTAGGCGGCGAAATTCAGAGGCGTACTTACCCACCGACTTCGAACCTTGCCTCAGTTGCCGAAGGTCCGTGTGGGCCCATCTCACTCTCAGGGGGTCTTCGAATTGAGCCCGTAGGGCCATAATGAAGTCATGGAAACTCCCCAACTCTGGAGTCCCCATGTTGTAAAGCCCCACCAGCCACTGCGCCGCCTCTCCCTTAGCTGGTTGGACACATGCTGCACCTTCTCGGCCTCTGTCTGGAACTCCTCATCCTGCTGGGACATAAACCCCATCACCTGGGTTAGGGAGTATGGTAGCTTCGCTGAATCTCCATCAAAAGTCGCCTTTAGGTCTCTGTGCTTCAGGCCCCACGGTCTTTCCTGCGGCTCTACCGGACCAGCACCTCCAGGCACAGCAGGTTCCCCTCCCCCGGGTACCGGGGCTGCTGCTGGTTGAATCTGGGGAGGCTGGGCCCCTCCAGGGGCAGCTGGTGGCTGAGGTATTCTCTGCAGGATCTCCAGGAAGCTCGTCTGCATAACCTCCATCTGCTGCTTCAACTGCTGGACCTCAGCTCCTAATTCTGCAAGCGAAAAACCACACCCCCGGCTTTTGGTGCCCCCCGGCTAGGGGTTTGTCCCACCTCCAGGACCTACGTTCCTCCCAGCCTCATTCGTCTGGCCAGAGCCAGCTGGCTCCCATGGCCGTTCCAGCTCCACGCACTGGAGTGTCAGAGAGTGATAGGCTGCCCCTTCCCAGGGCTTGCCTGGCTCCCAGCTCCATTATGTCAAAGGGATGTGTAAGCCTTCCAGCCCTCCGGCGGGCTCGGCTCCCGTCTTCCTCAGGCACTCCTGCAGGATCCCCCGACACGCCGGCACTATCCCCCGGTGCTCCGGCCCCCTGGCCGCCGCTTGCAGCCAGATCCTTCTCCATCTGGGTTCCAGCCTCCTCATTGTCCGACATTGCGGGTAGAACCCCTCAAAATGGTAAGGTTATAAAGGTTCAGTTTCGGCTTACTGTGATATACCAAGAACATTCACTCAATAGAAAATCTTTATTGGTAAGGAAACGTGTCAGGAACATAGAACAAAGTCGAAACTGAATACAGGCTAGCACACACACCCCAGATAAACCCCCACAGCGTGAGAATGGCATCTAGGGAGGAGGAACGGCCCGGCCCGCACCTGGAGTATTGACCTTGAGCCGCTGTGGAGAGCAGCTTTCCCAGGCCAACAAGGTGGGCTGGCACCTTTCCCAAAACCCCAGGGGCCTAGTCAAGGGAAACAGGCCAGAGGCAGCCTCATGTCAGGGTCTGCCATGAATTCCACTCTAAACCCCAGAATTCAGAAGTGAGCCTGACATCTGCCATCAACCCCCACTTTTGTTATGATTTCCATTCTGATGGCTGAACATACAGATCTACATGATGGGTGGAGCTGGTGGGGCAGACTTACCTGCTTTCCCGTTTCCCTTTTGTTTTCCTGTTCATGCATGTTACTAAGGGGATTTTGGGCACAGCTGCTGTTTGCCTTGCCTGTTGTAGGCAGGCACACATAGCTATAGAAGGCTTGGCTAGAATAGAATTCCATTCTTTCCCAGCTCAAGTAAGTCTGTCTCCTGTTTCATATAGTGGATTCCTTCACTTCTATGCATGTAGACTTCCCCTTCCTCTCCTCCCCTCTTCGACTGCCTCCTCCCTTCCATCTGCTCTAGAGGGTCCCTCAGCCCATTGAAGCAAATGTGAGCGGATTGCAGGAAGAACAGGGAAACCATTCTACCAGTGAGGGCCATTCCGCTGGCAGACAGACACAGCAGGTTACAAGCCAGTTTATTCCACTAAATTGCTTCAGAACAGATCAAAGTGTCATTTATTAGTCGGTCAGAGTTTACTGTACAGCCAAAAATGTAACCACATTGCAAATGCAACCAATCAAAAGTGGAAGAATGTGGCTTTTGCCATATCAAACCAATCTTTCCTTATTTACAGTTTAATGATGCAGAAATTGGCAAAACATAGCAGCTAGTGCTACAGATCCTGCAGTCTTTACGAGTAATATGTCAGATACTGTTCTTAATTTTGAAAAAGATATTTGGTGTGGACGACTGTATTCTGATGAAGAATGGGCTGAATTGAAATTTTATGCAGATAAAAATGTAGTATGTAATACAGTAGGGCTTCTGCTGTCCCTAAGCCACATGGGCAAGCCATGGCTTTTGGAGTATAAGAACATAGTGGACACACCTCCACCTTACAAATGTAAGTGTAGTCATGTTGACCCTAACACTAATCCATATTGTGATACTTTCATTGTTGTTAATTGCTCTCAAATCTGCTTATGAACCCTATGAAATGAGAGACCTCCAAATCACCCTGTAATCAAGAGCCTTGTTCAGTTCTTGCAGACTCAGGGCCATGGCTTCCGTGACTGAATCAATCTAGCTGTAGTGCAGCCTTCTTCTTTTTCTACTGCCTCCCACTTTACCAAACATTATTGTCTTTTCTAATTAGTCATGTCTGCTCATGATATGGTCAAAGTACAACAGCCTCAGTTTAAATAGCACAAAATTTTCTGTACTGGCTTTGGAAGCTCACAAGCTTCTTCAGCTGGGAATGATGGTAAAGAAGCAAGCAGGGGGGAAGGAACAGGATGTCATTAGTCACTGTCTACATGTCATTTTGAAGTGGCATAGAGGAAGGGGCTCTGTGAGCAAAATGCTTAAATCTATCTCCAGACATGACAGTGTAGGCTTCCTAATCAATTCACTTCACACTTCCCGCAAAAAAGGCAGAGGAAGGCTTAGTCTAAGGGTGGGGGGTAGTTCATATTTTCAAATGGAGAAGCCGAATTTTGTTGCCTTTCTTTCACTGCCTTTGTCTCTAGTTAGCTCATGTCCATAGGAGGTATGGCCTGATTCCATAGTCTGCACAAATCCTTTCTTTATACCATGTTAAAGCGACGCGAAGATTCTTCTCAAGGAGATAACTGCATTAGGATGTTTCAGCATAAAAAAAGGAAGCAGTGAGAGAAGGAATCTAGCAGCTCCTTTGAGACTAAATTAGCCATTTTCTAAGGTGCTGCTAGATTTCTTCTCTTACTCCCTCCCTGCTAGCCTGCCCCTTTCCTTTTCATATAGGCTCTGTGACTTCCTTCCCCTGCATGATTTTTAAAACCATTTTTGCCTAAAGAAGCCTTTGAGTTCTGAAAGCTGGTGTAATCTTATTTTATGCCTTTGGTTTGGCCTAATAAAGGTATCACCATTGTATCATCAAATGAAACTGAAATGAAATAAATTCCAGCTGTTAAAGCTGGCTTGCCTCAGAAGTGGCTTCAAAGAGGAAAAAAAAATGATGGGGAAATCCTGGAAACTTGATTTAGCCACTTGTCAGAAATAGGGAATCTCCAGTGATCAGAGGTTTCCTATCCCTCCTTTCTGAAGCACAATATTAAACATGTTTGCTCTATATAATATAGGTTGCTCAATCACATAAATTCCACCATCGTATGTTGCTCCTTTGCTGCAAACTGCAAGATGCTCATGAAGAAAACTCTGTTAGTGCCTCGTTGATGTAGAGCAACTGTATACCCTGCTAAGGTTACAATGCTGCTAAATTATATATTAAGCTATTGCTGCTTTATAAATTATATACCATGCCCCCTTTTATTTTTGTACTAATAAGTTTGTATTAATTCTGTATAGGTATTTGGCTATTTCAGTCTCTCTGCTGTTGTGTACTGTATGTTTGTCAGTCAATAATTAATGTTGCATTTGTTTTAAACTTGGAACAACTTGAATGATACCTGTGTTGCCAGAATGTAACAGAGAGGTTCTTTCACATGGGTGCAGCCTATGCAGGGTGGTGCTAGACGACTGCATGTGAGACCTATGAAAAGTGTTCTTTTTGTGGAAAGAACAGAAGGTTGTGATGCATTTTAGAGCAGGGGTGGGCAAACTTCAGCCTTGCAGGATTGACTTTTTTGCTTCTAGAACCTTAACGTTTGCCAAACAGAGCCTATTGCAAAAGACTTAGACTTAAATTAAAGAACTCTCAGCACAGGAATTTCTTTTGAGGACAAGAACAGAACAGAGCTCACAACCATGTAAGCATGCCCTGTGAGATCTTGTGCCAGTTTCAGGGAGCTGAGAGACATCTGTGAGTCTAGACTTAAGGGTTTCCATCACCCAGTGCTTGAGGTTTTGAGTCTTGCTCTGTTGATGCCTTTTTCTGTTCTTGCATTATTTCCTCAGTCACCTCAGAGTTACCCTCTGATAAGCACTTGCCATTCTCTTCCTCCTCCTCCTCAGCCCCTGCCTTGGTACATTAAGGAACTGAAAATGGGTTGGCTTTGGCAGATGCCACAGCAGGAAACCCAGGTCAGGTGGCAGTTAATGCTAAACCTTTTGGTTCTGCCACCTGGGTGAACTAGTTACAAGCCTCCTTTTGTGTTTGGAGGAATGGGGTGGGAGGAAGGTAGGTTGCATCTGAGTTAATATTGAGATATCAGTGTATGTGCAGATAACACCATATTACTTGCAGAAAATAGCAACGACTTGGAACAGCTACTGATGCAAATTAAAGAGGAAAGTGCAGAAGCAGGGTTATAGTTGAAAGAAGACACAAATAATGACCACAGGTTATTTACATAGCTTTAGAGTGAGTAACAAACATGTTGAAATAAAGATTCCCTATATACTGGCTTGGTCATTAGCCAGAATGGAGACTGCAGTCAAGAAATTGGAAGAACACTACGACTTGGAAAGGTAGCCATGAAAGATTCCAAAGTGTAAAGACATATCATCAAATACCAAAGCTAGAATCATCCAGGCCATAATATTTCCAATTTCTATATATGACTGTGAAAGCTGGTCATTAAGGAAAGCTGAAGGAAGAAAACCATTCCTTTATAATGTAGTGCTGGAGGAGAGTTCTGCAGATACAAAAGCCTACTAAAAACACAAATGAATGGGTCTTAGAGCAAATCAAGCCTGAATTCCCACTAGATGACTAAACCGAGGCTGTCATACTTCGGACATATTGTAGGATAGTGTGAGTCATCCATCAGAAAAGTGTATAATGCTTGGTAAAGTGGAAGGCAGTAGGAAAAGAGGAAGAACTCACTACAGGTTGATTTACTCATTCAAGGAAGCCACAGCCCTGAGTTTGGAAGACCTAAGCAGGACAACTGAAGATGTGGGATCTTGGAGGCCTCTAATTCATAGGACTCCCATAAGTTGAAGTTGACTGGATGACAAATAACAACCAATGTATGGCTTAGTGTAGACATTCTTTAAGCAAGGACAGGCCTTAGTAGTAAAACAAACAAAAATTAAACCCTGATTTAAGCTGTTCAGATGCCCATCAAAAGGCAGGCAGCTTTCTGATACTGACTTTAGGCCTATCACTAGTTTTTTACAAAGTGGGGTTGTTGTTGTTTTGTCTCTTTGAGGCTTCTTGTGGCAATTCTTCCAGTTAAGTCTGTGGCAATTCTTCCAGTTAAGTGCTAGGGCATTGTTTGCCTGAAATGGTTGGCCTTCAAACTGTCAGTGGCTTAATTACCATACATCTGTACCTGATGAGATAAAACCCCCCTTAAGCTTTCACATGGGGATGCCACTGCCTGCCAAGCTCACCCAGCATGAGAGCATTCAGCTTGCCTTCTTTGGCTGTTTGTATAGACTCTGTGGGTGGCAGGGAAGTAGAAAAGTATGCCTCTTCTGGTCTGGGAAGAGAGAAGCTCATTAGGTATGAAAGCTGTGCCTCAGTTCAGAAGGGAAACATGTTGGGTACAGTCCCAATCTTTTTTTCCTTCCAACAAACTACAAGGAGCACACTTTGGTCTTGGGCTGCATATATGCTGATAAAGCTTTCCTTTTCTGAGTACCAATGTCCATGTCTGGAAATCTAATCCAATTTGATTTTAATTTACATGTGCACAGAATTGAAGACTTGGACCATGCTACTTTCTATGACAGGACTAATGATGCACATTTTTTTGCTTTTCAGTAGGAACCAGATAATGACAAGAAATAGTACCAGTGCCACAGCTGAAAGAATGGAGGGGATGTGCAGCCTAACAAAACCTACCTCAGGAAGGGGCTCATGCTTAGAGTCTTATAATTGGATGGTCTGCAGCCATTCCTAGGATAAGTCCTTTCTGGCCTCTCCTAACTCCCCCATGTCAGAAAACAGCTGCTTCCAGCCTATTCTGGCAGTTGTAATAGTTCCCCAGGTTAATGAATCTAGCAGATAGAACTAAGTTTGTCACTGTGACTTGGGAAATTAATCCTGGGACATCACAAGCAATATGTTTCAAAATGCTTGTAAAAAAGGATAACTGAGCTCATATGTTAACTAGTCAGTGCTGTTTAACTAGCAGTAAAAACAAAACCTATTGGTAGTCCTACACAGATCTATCTGTTGCTGGACTGGGCCACCTTCTCTGGTATTAACGTAAATAGAATTGTGTATTCATCTGGTATTACTGGTGATAATACCATTCTCTTTCATGGCTAGCTACCAGAAGCATTTGAAAAATGTGCTCTTATTTCCTCTTCTAAAGCATCACTCATTTGTTCAACAAGCAGCATCTCCTCTCTGTAGCCCTTGAGTATGATGTCTCAGCTCCTGGAGAACACAAAGCAATATGATTTGCCAAATGCAGCTTCCCCGGCTTATTTACAAACAGTTTGAATTTCTGCAGCAGTAATTATAGCCCAAGGGATCTAGGAGCTGCCTCCCAAACACTTCCCATCTTCCTGGTTATTACAGCTACCAGTTTCCCTTCCCTGTGAAGGAAAGGGAGATGGCAAAAAATAAATTCTTACGTCAGGGCTGCTTCCAGTTGAAACTTTTATTGTCCATTTGCCTGGCCTCATTGATGAATTCTGTGGGTGATCCACATGATGTAACCCTCCCACAACTTATTTATTTTTTTATTAGATTTTCCTTGGGTTTTTTTCTGGGCTGTGAGGCCGTGTTCTGGAATACTAGTAGTTTCTTTCTGACGTTTCGCCTGCATCTGTGGCTGGCATCTTCAGAGAATGGTTGGGTAGGAGTGTATCTGGGGTTTATATGCTGTGAACCCCTGTAGGGGAGGAAATGTAAATTTGTGTAATTGAATGGTTGGTTTCTGGGTATAGAAATGCAAGGCTCGTTAGTGTCTGTTTGGCTAATGGTTGGTTGATTGTCCATTATCTCCTGGGAATTCCCCTGTCCCTGGGTGGAATTCTTTTGTTTAGTGTTGAATTTTGATTCTATTGTGTTTTAAAACTGGGAGCCAGATTTTGTTTACTTTTAAGGTTTCTTCTTTCCTGTTGAAGTTGTCCAGGTGTTTGTGGATTTCAATAGCTTCTCTGTGCATTCTGACATGATAGCTGTTGGCCTGGTCTAGAATTTCTGTGTTTTCAAATAGTATTTTGTCTCCAGGTTGGTTTATAACATGTTCTGCTACTACTGATTTTTCTGGCTGGCCAGACCAACAGCAATCATGTCAGAGATACCCTCCTAATTACCAAGTCTCTGTCGTACCAGCAAAAAGTCTGGTCTTTCTAGAAGCAGGGTAAGAAGTGAGGAAGAGATACTGGAATAACACTATGCATTAATTTTTTTATTTGATTTTTTTCTGTACTGATTTTCAGGACTCTTGTTCCTGTGAATTTTTCCTTTTCAAAGGTGATGCTAAAACATGTGCAGGCAACTCCTAAGGGGCCAGGCACCATGTTTAAGACTGGAGGATTTTGTGAGGGTCATACAGAAAAATTACTTTTGTTGTTGAAATGCATAAAATTTAGCTACCTATATAAAAAAATAACTGAAATTAATCAAAAGGAAATTATTTGTTAAATGTTTTAAAAGTTCATTAAAATTTCTCCATTCATTATTAGCAAATAAGGATTTCCCTATTCATTGTTGTTGTGTGCCTTCAAGATGACACCATCTTATGGTGATCCTATCCTAGGATTTTCTTGGCAAGATTTGTTCAGAGGGGATTTGCCATTACCTTCCTCTGAGGCAAAGAGAGTGTGACTTGCCCAAAGTCACCCAGTGGGTTTCCATAGCTGACCAGGGATTTGAACCATGGTTTCCTAGAGTCCTAGTCTAACCTTCAAACACTGCACCACATTGGCTGTCTCCTCCACTTATATGTGATTAGCTATTGTTATGTTTATACATATATAAATTAACATTCTGTGTATTTATATGGACTATAATTACTTCACTGCTGACTGTTGATATAGGTATTTATACTGACTTTTGACATTGAATTAAACTGGCTGTCCCATTGATGGTAGTGCATTTAGTGATTTGCTGCTGAATTTGGATGGCAAACTATGATATTGATTTTTAAAAAAAAATCTGAGGAGTCGAGAAAGGACTCGGAGGTCATATGTAGCCTAAGGGTGGCTCTTTGTCCACCTTTGCTCTACAGGTTAAAAACTAGGGTTATAGTTGTTGTACTGTTGATAATTTCTGCTGGAAAAAATATTTTCCTTACATCTGGGATAAGAGTATCATCTGTCCAAAATAAGAATGTTCTGGTACAGTGGCTTCATGTACTGTAGGACAGTGGTTCTTAACCTTTTCTTTACCAGGGACCCCCTTTAAATATATTTTGTTGCCGAAGACCCCCAAGACTTAACTCAAGATTTAAAACAACAACAACACCTGATAATAACAATAGAGGTAAAAATAATACAGTTACACCATCCATTAAACCTTCCCTCAGAGGCACTGGATGGGGAGGGAAGACGTTTCTACTGCTTCTTCCTGCAAGTTTGTGACTGGAGCAGATTGAATGGCAACGTGCAGGCCAAGCCAGCCAGCCTTTGCCTTGGGTCCTGACACATGGCCATACCACTGTGGGGAGGAGGTGGGCCAAGCAACTTTCCAGCCTTTGTGGACCCCCTGTGAGGACATCACGAACCCCTGGGGGTCCCTGGACCCCAGGTTAAGAACCACTGCTATAGGAGATAACTTTAATAGATTTTAGAATTTAATTTGATTCTGCATGGAAGTTCATCCTACTGTTACCAGCGATCATCTACCAGTCATAATGATCATCTGTTCATACTGCAGGGCTTCTGCACGTTTTGTTTCTTACTCAGCAGATGGTGCTATGGGAGGTAGTTATCAGTGTGACTGTGGATAAGTGGTTCTACGTCTACCCGTCCATCCAGCTCCAATTCTGCATTTAGGCATGCTTAATGGTCATAGGGACTTGTTTCTCTTTCTGCAGGGAAGAAAAATCTGAAGACCAGGACTTACAAGGCCTGAAGGACAAGTCCCCCAAACCCAAAAAAGTCAAGAAGGAACGGAAAGAAGAAAAGCAACATGAGCTTGCACAGCCTTCAGCTGAACCAGCTGAAGCAGGCAAGGCAGAGATGTCGGAAGGAGCTGGGACTGCTCCGGCTGTGCCCGAAGCTTCCGCCTCTCCAAAACAGCGCCGTTCTGTCATCCGGGATCGTGGGCCCATGTATGATGACCCCACCTTGCCTGAAGGCTGGACCCGCAAGCTCAAGCAAAGGAAGTCTGGTCGCTCAGCTGGGAAATTTGACGTCTACCTTATCAAGTGAGTGGCTCTGGCGCTGAGTTGTTTTGAGCAGGTACTTCTCCCTGAGGCTTAAAATGAGCCAGTTCTTAGCACAGTCTAGTCACAACCAAATTTGTACCTGGGTTCAGCCCTGGGACTTGTGAAGAGAGGGGCCTTTGAGCATGTACCATAACCTTTGCCTTACCACTGAAAAGCCACCATTTGAAAGTAATGTGTTTTTATAGTTACAAGTAATTAATTCCTTTTTGCAATAACTAAAGCTTAACCATGATACGACTGTAAGGTAAGCCGTTTATAGGACATAATGGCAATTGTTTTTAGTTACTTTTTGGTTACAGGGAAGTAATGAAACATCTACATTTTAAATCATAGGACAGTAGCCTGCAGCTGTCTTGGTTTTTAAATTATTAAAAAGAGCCCACTACTTGTAGAAAAGTAAAGAATGGCTTTCTAGACAATGAAACTAGATCAGTAACCAAACAAGATCAGGAACTATTTTTTGGAACATCACAGCTGTAAATGCTTTTCAAAAGTAGCATTCCAAGATCTGAGCCAGCTCCCTGACCCTCCATAATTTGGATTGCAGAGCTGAGAGTGCAATTTCCAACACTTTGCTCTTGCTGAGCTTTTGCAAGCTGTGATCTCAGCCAGTTAAACTTGGTCCTCCTAGTCCATTGATTTGATCCCACTGTATGTTTTTATGAGCACAATTCAACCGCTTATTAACTCCCCCATTTCATTTTGGACTGCAGGAGGGGATCACCATTCTGAATGTTTCCCTTCTGTTAATCTTCTGAAAATAGAAATCCAGCACAGCAGGCTAAGAGCTGGGCTAAAAACTGGCTTGCCAGTGGGCTGGTTCTGTATTTGCAAGGAGGTTGTGTTCTGGTTTGTGTGTTAACAAGGAAGACCATTCAAGGCTGGTACATGGAGACTGGTTCTCTTGGGAGAAAAGCGGGATATAAATTCAAACAATCAATCAATAAAATGGAGCTTCCATGCAAAACTTTCTGTCTGGCATTGCCAACATTTTTCACTAATTCTTTACAGTCTAGCCAGATATCATCATTTCCTAATCATCCACTTGACATTGTTTTCTGTGTAAGTCATTCGCCTTCCTTATTTTTTTCCAGATCTGAGGTGTGGTGGTGGGTATTGTTATTACAGTAGTAGAAGTAGTAATAGTAGTAGAGGAGCCAGTGTGGTGTAGTGGTTTGAGTGCTGGGCTATGACTCTGGGAGACCAGGGTTTGAATCCTCACTCTGCCATGGAAACCCACTGGGTGGCCTTGGGCACATTACACTCTCTCAGCCTCAGAGGAAGATATTAGCAAACCCCCTCTGAACAAATCTTGCCAAGAAAACCTCGGGATAGGTTCACCTTTGGGTCACCATAAATCAAACAATATGAAGGCACACAACAAGTAGTACAGTGGGCCTGACATATTGGTGGACTAGTCATTTGTGGATAGCCACGCTTCATATTATTCAAGAGGCGCATGCATGCAGATGCGTCAGCATGGACACACTGTCATTGAATGACCACATTTTTTCCCATCTGCTGGGGGGAGGCCAGTGGATGAGGAGGGACCACTTTAGTGTAGCCAGCCCTCAACTTTGGTGGTGGTTCCACTTTCCATGAGAGAAAACTTCTCTAGACATTTATAGGTCCTCCAGCACGATTTTATGGGCAACTTCCGGGTGGTGCTGGAGGATCTAGGAAATGCCTAGAGATAACATATTTAGTAATCCTTGAATAATCAAATCTGTGAATGCTTAACCTGCAAACGGGGAGAGACAACTGTAGTAAGAAAACATGTTTGCAGTTCCAATTTGTCTGATGTTGCAAAGCACTACAAAGGTTTTTCACAGCTCTTGTTCCTTTATATTACAGGAAGAGAACCTTGAGTGCTCCTCCCCCCACCCAAGCCTAGTCTGGCCCACAGAGGTTCTGCCTCCAGCCCACTGAGGAGGCAGAGGAAGCCCAATTACTTTCCCACATCTTTTCCCCAAGCCACATTCATCAGTGCAGGATGATTACCCCATGAACTGCTGTTCTTTCCAGTTAGAACAGCAAGAACTACCGTATGTAGGGCAATCCCAATCACTGTTTGGAGAAAACTGTGGCATCCTTCAACCATCATCTCTCTCCTAACTTGTTTTTGCCCCTTCCAGAGTGTGCAGTATGAGTTTGATCAGGCACTTTGTGTGTGCAAGACCATATTTTCCTTCCTGCCCCATTCCTAGCCTCTGCAAACAAGTGACAGACTTTACCACAGTTTTGCCTAAAGCAAATGGTAAATTCAGGCACTCTGTAGAGGGAGGAATTTCAGCCATGAGCTGATGTTCAACAAAGGTAATACATTTTTTGTTCCCCTTTTGCCTTGACAGCGTGAGGGAGAGACCTCCTGCCTTCCTTGCCTCAAGAGTGAGCAGCCTTCAGTTTGCCAAATGAACTACCATTCCTGTCATTTCTCATTGTTAGCCAGGTTGGCTAGGGCTGATGGGAATTGGAGTCCAACAAAATCTGGAGGCCAACAGGTTCCCATCCCTGCCTTTGTTCATAAAATCTGATCAATGCCTATCTGGAAAAACAGCACTCTCAGGATTAAGATCTTAAGGTGCCTATGGACAATGCTTTTATTCTGAAACTACTGTACTCTGCCCCGTTAATAGAATTCTTTGGAAGGTGGGTCCAGTCTGTAGGGGCTTCTGCTCACGAACCTCCTGTGTTTTTCTCCACTGCTGCTTCCATCTTGCTCCCCCCGCCCTTTTAAGAAGGGAAAGATGGAATAGCTCCATCATGTCATTTTAGTAGTGGTGTTTGAACCATTCATTTGAAAGTACTCCTAGTCATTCCTCAGACTGAGCATACATAAAACCTTCTGACTCACACTGAGTCACATCTGTAGCTCAGTATTACTCTGAATGACAGGAAATCTCCAGGATCCTCAACTGGAGATGGTGGGATGGAACTTGCACCAGTAGTTAGACAGATTTTCTAGTGAGACTCACAAGCCTTAGATTTTCCTTGGGTTTTTTTCCAGGCTGTGAGGCCGTGTTCTGGAAGAGTTTATTTCTGACGATTACTCTGAAGATGCCAGCCACAGCTGCAGGCGAAACATCAGAAATAAACTCTTCCAGAACACGGCCTCACAGCCTGGGAAAAAACAAGGAAAATCTATGGATGCCAGCCGTGAAAGCCTTCGACTTCACTCACAAGCCTATTATCTGGCAGTCATTCATTAAGAGTAGAGATGAACATGGGTAAATTCAGTAGCGAGTCTCTTGTAACGTTATTATCAGCACAGGTCTAATATACATACTAGGGTTGGTTGGCAGGTGGAGTCCCTTCCCACAGGACACCCACCAGTCTGTCAGGAAGCCACCTCTCTCCCTCTCTTTTGCTAGATTTTAAATAAAAACAGCAACAAAAGGCAAGGGTCGACTTTAAGTAATAAAGCATCAAAGAATTGTTTGATTGCCCCATATTGCCTTGCAAAGCAGGCAAGCTGTCTGTCACTACTACTTTTGTGTTTCAATTGGGGTTTTCTTTGGGCCATGTACACATGTTGGTACAGAGGAACAACCCAAAGCTACTTCTTTCTTGTGTGGGTTTGTTTCCAGCCTGAGAGTCTGCCAGCCTAGAATGATCCAGCCCTTACTAAGCAAATACAGAGTTGCCCACTAAGGAGTTCTTGTGTGCTCCTGCAATATGGAGGCCTCTTTAATCTATGTGGTAACTTAAAGTATGTTTTTGTGGTGGGATGCCATTAATTCTTTTCTTCTTACTCCTCACCCCCACCCCATTTTCTCCCTTTTTTGTCCTTTTTCATACTTCTGGCTCGTGCAATTACAGCCCGCAAGGCAAGGCCTTCCGTTCCAAAGTTGAGCTTATCGCCTACTTTGAGAAAGTGGGAGATACCACTCTGGATCCTAATGATTTTGATTTCACGGTGACTGGACGTGGGAGCCCCTCACGACGAGAACAGAAGCCTCCCAAGAAGCCCAAAGCCCCCAAAACCTCCGGCACAGGTCGTGGACGGGGCCGGCCTAAAGGCAGTGGCTCTGCCAAGCCCAGAGGAGCAGCCTCGGAAGGTGTACAAGTGAAGCGGGTGATTGAGAAGAGTTCGGGAAAGCTGCTGGTCAAGATGCCTTTACAGTCCTCCATAGGTGCAGCCAAGGCAGAAGGCACAGGTGGGGCCACCACCTCAGCGCAGGTCATGGTTATCAAGCGTCCTGGGCGCAAGCGGAAATCTGAATCAGACCCCCAAGCTGTGCCCAAGAAGCGGGGGCGTAAGCCAGGCAGCGGAGTGGCAGCCGCAGTGGTCGAAGCCAAAAAGAAAGCCGTCAAGGAGCCGGTAGTCCAGGCTGTCCGGGAGACTGTCCTGCCCATCAAGAAGCGCAAGACCCGTGAGGCTGTCAGCATAGAGATAGCCAAGCCAACCCCACCTCCCCCAAGCAATACAGGGGAGTGGAGCCCCAAGGGACAGCGAACAGCTGCCAAGAGCCCAGGGCGTCGCAGCAAAGAGAGCAGCCCTAAAGGGCGGGGTGGCAATGCAGTGCCAACCTCTGCCCCTTCCTCCTCCCCTGGCAAGAAGGATCAGCACCATACTCCCCATCAGCCACTTTCAGAGCCCCAGAGCAGCCCTCCTGCTCAGTCCCCTGAAAGCCCCAAGGACAGCCAGAGCCTTCCAGCTGAACCACAGGACTTGAGCAGCAGCAAGAGCTGCAAAGAGGAGAAGGCTCCCGAAAGCGACGGCTGCCCCAAGGAGCCACCTAAGACTCAACCGGGCGGCACAGCAGTGCCCTACAAACACGAGCGCAAAGACACTGTGTCGTCCTCCGCGGCCTTGCCCCGGCCCACAAACAGGGACGAGGCCGTGGACACCAGGACGCCTGTGTCAGAGCGGGTCAGCTGACTTTGAGGGGGGTGAGTGAGCAAGTGAGCGCCAGAGGAAACAAAACGAGGGACAGGCAGCACTCCCAGCCCCCCACACACCCAAGATGAGAATCCAGGCAACTGCCGGGTAGGACTCCCCTTTCCCCACAGTGCCCCAGCTTTCAACCAATCAGCTTCTTCCCCCCCACCTCCCTTATTCTTCCTCTGTTTCTCTCCTTTCCCCCATTTTTAATACAGACAAGCACAGTGTGGGGTGCAGGGGCATGCCTCCCAGGGCTGGAAGCCATTTTGCACTTTTTCTACAGAATGGGGGCACCCTCTTTTCCTCCCCTCCCTTCCCTGCGTGCCCCGGTCCCTTCTGCCATGCTTTGCTGCATATACTACTGACAAGGCAAGCTGTTTGGCAGGGGAGGGGTAACTCCAAACTCTGGCCTGTCACCCTGATCCCACTTGCCCTCCATCTTAACAGAGGCCCCATGGACAGATTGGGGTGGGGGTGGGGCTCTGTGTGTATTCCACTCCACCTCCCTAGTGCCATGTAATGTAGTTGTCCAGTCTTAGTCAGAATTCTGTAGTTTTCAGTAGGATGTGTGTGCATGTGTGTACACATGAGAGAGAAAGCAATGGGATTGTGGAGTGCTGGTGAATCAATGACATCCCCCGCCTCCCCCCATCTGCCAGTTAGACCAGCAATTAGGAAGGATATCCGCTCCCCCCTTTCCCCTTCCCCACAGGACAGTTCTGCTGCTAAGAGACCACTGGGCTTCTGGGGGCAGCTTTGTGGGCCTGTCCTCTTTTCCTATGTCTATCCTGAAAGGAGGGGGCCTTTGATTTTGTTAAAGCAATGTGAGTGTGCTGAAGCGTGCATATGTGTGTGTGTGTATGTGTATGTGCTTTTACGTGCACTCGTCACATGCTAAGAGTTAAAATGAGAAGTTCTTCCAGTTCTCATCAGTGATGTTAGGTTAGGGAACTGTTTGCACTAATGGAGGCCTTTGCCCACCAGTCGGGAGGCGATGGCATGAAAGATGTCTGGAGCGTGCCTGTGTATGTATTGGGAATGGCTCACCTCTCCCACCCACCCTTTGGGCAGGAAGGTAGCTGAATGTGTGTAAAACTACCTGTACTTCTGTACTGGAACTGGTACATGGCAATGGCCAAAGTGAGAAGCCTGGTTGGTTTTCATTTCAAAGGACTTCCTTCTGGCTGGTAACCAAGCTCTTCCATGGCAGTTGAGCACACCTCTCCTCACTCCCCGGGAAAGCAGGGCTCAGCAGAAGTGTAGCGTATACTGGGGGGTGGGACTTTCTCTCAAACTCTTCTCTCTCTCTCTCTCTCTCTCTCTCTCTTTCTTTCTTTCTTTCTTTCCTCAATACAGAAAACTGCAGAAGTGAAGGGAGGGGAGGAAGAGGAGCAGAGGCCATTCTAGTCTGCTTGTTTTTATTTTTAACTGCACATGTAGCATAGAGAGGATTTTCACACTGCCACTGCCACCCTCTTGGTCAGTACCAAAGTGCCCCACTGAAAAAGATGGGGAGCATGGGTCCAAGCCTGAAGTCTGGGCAAGAGGTAGAAGCAGTGGTTTCAGAGGGTTCACATAGGATCACCATAACCCCCATCTTGTTCCATAGGTCTTTGAATGCCCCAGTAGACATGAATCTGGACACAGAACATCACGTTTTTTTAAAGCTTCCACCATCTTAACATAGCCCCAGCAGGTTACCCTTCTAATCAGAGCAGCAGTGTTGAGGGAGGCTTTTTCCCAATTCCCCCATCCTCAGTAGCTGTTATTTGTCTTGCTGGGGGAAGTGTACAGGTACCCATGTGATATCTGCCCCATCTCCCCCCACCCCCGTGTCGTGGGGAGTGGGAGATAACATTTAGATCAGGAAAACGGAAAGGGTTAAACATCCCACTCCTTCAGCACTATTAATATGATCAAAACCCAAGTCCTCTACAGCTAAAGGTTTTTTAAAATCTTGGGCAAACCTGATCATGGGTCTGGAATCATGTCTGTTTTGGTCCTTGGAAGAAATCTTAGCAATAGAAGGATCCTGTTTTATCCTCCCACCTATCTGATATCAGAATAAAATTATTTCCATGTGGGTGAACAATCAACGGACATACTTTGCAGTGATTATATATTGAGGAATGCACTGGTCTTATAAAAGTCTCCAGTTTCAAAGTCGTCCGGTCTTCATTGCAGCAACATACAGGGCTCCTTGCGCTCCTTGCTTTTGCTGGGCTTCCTACTCTCTGGTCAGAGGCCAATGTTGATTTTCTGTTTTCCTGATGTAGTGATTTGCTCAGTGACTGGCAATAAGGTTGGGCTATCTGCTTGTTTTTGTTTACAAAGGACAAAACCAGGCTACCTAACTGAATTTAACTAGAGTTTGGGTTAGAGCCTGCCGCTATTGGTGGATTCTGAAATATACCCTTTCCCACCCGTTCCCAAAAACTTAACCCATCTAAAAACTCATTGTTCATCTGGATGGAGGTAGGTGTCCTAAGAATTGTGCTGTAGAAACATGGGCAAAATGTGAAGAATTGGGTGCAAAAAAAAAAAAAAGTGAGGGAACAAGAGTTGAGAAGGAAATAGCTTTATGCTAGCTTAAAAAAACCCAAAGGGCTTTTCTTTGATATTTAAAAAAAAGGCACAAATTTATTAGGGAAGGAAGGTATGCAACTGTTTGCTAGGTGCTGGGGGAAATATAGTTTCTTTGGTCTGAAGTTGCATTTGGCAGTTTATAACCTGAGACCTTAAGCCTGACACAAAGAAATCCATAATAAATCTCCACTCTGGATTCCAAGCCTGTAGCCATAGATAAACCTCCCTCATTTATTAATTTTATTAAATTCATGGAGCGGGGAGGCAGGTATTAGTAAACAGGACAGAGAACTATCCACTACCACTCTCAGGCCATTTTTCATGTGACTTTTCTCTTCACATACACACATGCCAATTATGTGAATTGCACTTGGGTTAGCAGCAATTAAACATGATTGGGATCTGCAGTGCACTGCTGTTTGAAATTTGGAATTGTGGTGAAGGAAAATACCTGCACAGTTTTCCCATGTTGAATTGTATATAACAAAAAATGTAAAGAGGGGCAATGGGGAAAAAGGTAGTGCAAGACTGGGCAGGCATACACAGGTTGCCCCCCATTTACAAAGGGTCAATATCCATGTTTGGGGGGGGCAAGGTTTCTCTGGGCTTCCGGATGACCATAGAGTCACACTGGAGGTGGTCTCTAGGCATCAGGTCCTCCAGTACAACTCTATGGTCATAATGTCTATAGTCATAGAGTCATGCCAGATGCCTAGAGAGACATCCTTTGCATTTTCCAGGTCCTCCAGCATGATTCTATGGTATTTTATGGCAGTTTGATATTATATACGATTTTGCATATCTGCGATAAGTTTGGGAACATATCCCCCATGGATGGTGGGGGGCGGCTTGTATACCAAATCTCCTGGAGAACTGATTTAATGAACACACACACAGGTACACACAGTGCTTTTCTTCTAACAGAGCTTTGCTATTGGAAATCAGATTGGCTAGGTGAAAAGAGCCTATGAAGAGGAGGTTAGGGAAAGTTAAGCAGGCAAGGGGGATTCAATTTCTCTTATCTGCATGCAACTTTTGCTCTAAAACTTGGACCCATGCATCCTTTCTTACATGTGATTGGGGCAAACATGTTGAAAAACGTTCCACTTCCATGTGGAGTTTTGCCCTTAACGTGACCTTGTCCATAAAGTATAAGGCATTCTAGTACCTTTCTCATAATAGTACTTCTTAGGCTACAAGTGGGGAACTCACATTGCAGAAGGCATACTTAGCATTTGGACTTTTGTGGCAGTGGTGTTTGCTATCACAGACTGACATGGCTTCACCTCACTCAGTGCTCCAACACTGTCCTCGCCACAGGAGTTTTGTAAAAGTACAGGAGACTGCTTTTTGTCAAGATCTAACAATCCTTTATCTGCCCCTCCAACAGCTCTTAATGCCACAAAACAACATGACTTCCTGAGGCAGCAAGTTGCTCTCATAACCAAATGATCTCCTGTTCTTGTTTTTCTTTCCAAATATTTTCATGGGGAGAATGATGCACTTTAAAGCCAAGAGATAAAATATATCCTTTCTTATTTTCCTCCTAGTTGAGAGGAAAAATGGAGCCACAAGACCTTTGCTGACTACTGGTTCTGATGGTGTCTTTCATAAAGCCTGAGTGAAAGAGGCTTAATCTCCATCTGGAACTGACTGAGGCATCTAAGTAAAAGCTACAAAATAGGGATCCATGTCTTTGTCTTTTTAACTAAAGCTTCTGCATGAGGTTGGTCCTCTCTAGATCTAAAATACATCCAGGAGAAAGTGTGCAGTCAGAAACATGTCAGAAGAACACTGGTACCCACTTCCACACTAGTACAACCCCGATTGAAGCACTTAGGTCTAAGCTAGGTGATATATTAAATACATATTAATCAGTTTAATATCCCCCACCCCCACTGTCCAGTAAGTGTGTATGGTGCTGATCCAGATTGGGGCCAGCACAAGTGGGGGAGTTGATTCTTGTTTCAGAATAGCTACCATGGGCTTTAAGGGCCGTGTACCTTTACTTGAAAGCAAGAAAAGGATCTTAAGTTGCACAATACATACCTAATGAATCATGTCATTCAACCCTCATTTTGAGCTAATCTCATGTGAGTTGGAACAGCTTGCAAAACCATGAGGTATCCAGACCCTATGACTCTCTATTTTCCAGGAAAATGAGAAATGTTATATCCCCCTGCCCCCATGGTATGATGTAGGACTGAATGGGAATAGATTTCTGTCAGTAACAGGGTGAAACTAAATGTTGGTGGCACATCTGGGTTGTTGCAAAGTATCCAGAGGAGGGCACCTTTTGTACCAGTGGGCAAGTAAAATGTGTGGATCCCTCCTATCTCCTTTTCTTCCATCATCCAATCACTCCTTTGCTGCACTTGGCATTCTCCCTGCTCTGTTTTGCAGCTCTTCCCAGACCTGGACTGTCCCTTCCCCCAAAATCTAGTTCAGCCCCAAAGAAGTGAAGTGGTAAGATCAACAGCAGAGTGTGAAAAAAATGAAATCTTGGCCACTTCCCACTACACCTCCACTCACCTGATGATGATGTCGGAGCTAGCTGCTTCTTCTGGGTGAGTTAACACCAGCTGTCACTTAACAGTCTGTCCATTTTGTGGGAGGAACACAGACTAGTGTCTCAGAACAGAACTGAATGCCACCGATGCTCCCATCTCTGCCCACTTCCACCCGGCTCAGCCTCAGAGACAGATGTGGATAGTGCCTGGTGTCTGAGAGACTGCGCAAGAGGTTTCTACCTTGTTAGCATTGTGAAGCACCTGATGTTTCTGTGTCAAGTGAAAATAAAACTTCTTGTCAGTTTCAATTATTATCCAGAAATGTGTAGAGTTTAACGTTAGGCCTAACTCTTTTGATTTTTTGTTTTGTTTGGGGATTTAATTTCTGTTTGTTTGTGTGTGTGCGTGTGTGTGTTGTTGTTTTTTTAAGGCACCAAGTAGACAGAAAAAAATTGTCTAATTTTATATATATGTATATTGCATTATAAATAATGAGGGGTTGCTTTTTTCCCCCTGCTTGTTGCGCCACTACCAAACAAGGACAACAGACAAGCAAGGAATGATATGGTCTGTTGAGAAATTATTATATGTTGCTTCTTGGCCATTATTCCTGGTGTTCGGTATCATAGGACAAGGGGAAATAAAACAGACCCATCAAACCTGCCTGCCAGTAATTTTTCTCCATGTTACAGCTGAACTGCCTTTTAGCTCTGGCTGTGTTGTTACACTTTTAGAAAGGGGTTTCCTCTTTTTTCCCCCTCAATGAGGGGAAATCCAGTGACATTACTAAGTATAGCTAACACTTTAATTTTTAATTTTATTTGTATTTTTTTGCACTCAAGTCAGCTTAGGGGCAGGGCTTGGACTTGGGCTTGTGAATGGGAGGAGGGAGCACAGAGTATTGTGGAGTGTCTATAAAATGTCAGTCTAACTCATGCAGTCAGCTGATTTAGTTACACTTATGGCCACTTTGGTGGTAAAACACTGCAGCCTGGTAGTGCTGCTGTTGGACAAATCCTTTTGGTTTTGGTTTTCAGTTGACCCTCTTCCTGCTCTTCCTCCAGAGCTTACCTCTTCTTCCTCACTGCGAACAAAGTTCTGGTCTGTTTTATGCCCCCCTCTCTCTGCAGTCTTCAGACCTAGCTTGGGCCCCAATACTCCCATTTAACTGTGTGCCTTGCATATCAGTTGGCGTAGTGCACAGCCCTCTACAACAGTGTGTCTCCTCCTATCAGCTGGAAACCTGCTCTTGCCTTCTGTTTTTCTTCAGTTTAGCACAACAAGCCCAGATCTAATTTCCAAAGACATCACACCTTTTATGGGTTATTCTCCTTACCTTGCATGCCATATGGTTCTGAAAAACAACAGGGTGAACAAAGAAGTGGGGGCATAAGAGATTCCTGGCGTGAGATGTATGTATGTGCCAGAGAGAGTGAGTGGGATCAAGCTTTTGTATCCCTCAGATAATTTCTCCAGACAAAAAAAGTTTCCCCATCTCTATTTTTAACTCTTTGACAGAGTGAGGAGGCAGTTCTTCAGGTGGAGATTTGCCCTTAACCTTCCTCCTGATACTGTGTGCTAGCATGAGTGGTCACCTGGAGTGTTCAGTTTGCTTCAAGAGTTGTATTTACAAGTGCTGGTAGCACCATGAAGTCAGGGCCCTTCTAGCATTCATCAGATCAAAGGCAGATGTGTTTGGAAGTAGATCTTAAAGGCTTCACTTTTTAGCACTTCACTCTTCAGTCCCTACCACATCCCAGAAGAGACCGTCAAAGGAAGGGGGCTGTGTGTGTTCTTGGCCAGCTTCTGCTTGCAAGTTACCAAAATCAGCAATACCCACTTGGGAGGTAGCAGCTTAAATTTGCCGTTCTTCCAAAAGCAAAGAGAACTAGACCCGAGCGCAGATTTACCCTTGGGTGGGGCAGGAGTGCACCTATATTCTTCCTAATGGAGGTCCAGGGGGAGGATTTCCCAGTCTGTAGATCCACCTGCATGGAGTTTTCTTCCAGTCATGGGCCTGAAGTTCATTTCTCAAGCCAGACAGATGGGCAGCGCTTATTTGCAGTTGTGCATCTTTATCTGCACAAAAAGTAAGTGGATGAAGTTGATTTTAAAAAATCATTTTGGGACATTTTTTTCCTCATGAGTGCAAAAAAACCAAACAAACCCCCGACGTGGGAATTTCCCCCCTCCCAGACAGTATGGGGAGCAGGGAGGGGGCAATCCCCTTCCCCTGCTTCCATTGGTCAACATGTGGCTAACAAGAAACCAACTTCCTTCTGCTTCACCACTCAGTAGTGATCACCATATGACCAAATATTCCAAGGACTGTTATTCAATGTATGCTGAGTGCTTGCTGCTCTGTATAGCTCTTAAGCCCCACATAGCTGACACTCTTAACTAGTGGCATTCCTCCCTGCCACCGGATTTTATTTTTTAAATTCCAGAGACACAGATTTTGGGGGTGGGGGAAGTTGTCTTCTTTCCAATAGTCTTCCCCTCCCCTCCCCGGAAAACACAACAAAACTGGTGTTTTGAGACTCTCATTGTGTATAGGGTTTTTATCTCTCCACCCACCCCGACCTCTGGGGGTGGGTGGGAAAAAAGAAGGAATGTTGGTGAAAACCTTCTCTCTGTGTGTGTTTTATTTTTTAATGGTCCACGAGTATGTATCGTGAACATTTCTGTAAAGTAATTGTTCCAGGCACAAACGCTTCAGATTTTTGAGTGTTTCAAACATATGTATATATTTTAAAAGGGAGGAAAAGTGTATACTTTTTATTTTTGTCTTGTCTTATTGGCAGTACAAAGAAAAGGGAGGCTAATTGGGGGATGTGATAAGTGGAGATTTTGTTGTGTGTTGTTTTTTTTTTTTTTTTAATAGGCTTTCCCAGGGTATTTTGTACAGCTTCTATTTCTAACAGTCCACCACCACCAGTAGGCAATGTAGCAAAAAAAAAAAAAAAAAAAGTGTGAGCTGGTTAGATTCCTTCATCTGAATATTCATTTGGCTGTGAGTAAGAACCCAGAAGGACCTAGCGCCATAAGGGCAAATAAAGAGGAATGCTATGAAACTTTCTACTAGATTCAGAGTTAAATGAATGTCCCATCAATATCTAAAGTAAACCCACCAACTTGTTTTTATTGCAAAGAGCTTGCTGCTAATCTATATTGATGGGAATGAATGTCTGTTTCAACCATAGTAAGTCTCAAATGTTAGGAGAATTAAAAAAAAATACCAAGACTCTCCCAAATAGGTCTAGATAGAAGCGGGGATAGTAGCAAATTCTATTGGCTCTTTTTGAAAGAAAATTTTTAAAGGTATTGGCATTCTTCAGTCCTGCCCGTATTTCCTTGCATTTGGTTGATGCGTTTTTGGGACAATTACTTTTAAGAACTCTGAGTAGATTGTTTAATAAAATTTAAAATTGATTGCTCTTTTTGTAGGTTTTGTGTACAGCCAAAAAAAAAAAAAAAAAGACTGAAAGCACTGACTATATTTAAAAAAAGAAAAAAGAAAAAAAGAAATTTATTAAAGGAAAATTTGTATAATTTCAGTAAGAAAATAACAAAATCCATCTGAATGTACATGTATATGTTTAAAAGAAATCCACCAACCCCCTCCCTACCCTTGTATCCTATTTATTATATAAAAAGTTTGCCTTATAAATTTACAAGAAAACAGTCCTTTCTTTATGGGTGTCTCTTTATCTTTTTTATTTTAGTTGTTTTTTAAAAAAACAACTTGATTTAATTTTTCTCCCCTTAGCAACAAAGATGCTGTGGCAATTGCATTTTTATATATGTACGGTCATTTAAAGAAACTATATTTTTATGTTTAAAAATTAGGTTCAGGCCCAGTCTTAGCACTCAGCATGCATTCTACACAGTAATCTAGTTGCATCTCATGTTGGTAAGTACTGTATTCTGTGCTAGAATTGGATTATAAATTTATGTAAATGTTACAGATTTGTTTTGAGCTTTTCATTACCAAGGTAGAAATGTTCTGCCCTGCCATTAAAATATAATATTTTTTTTTCTCTGTTGTGGACAAGAATGTCTTTTTAGAGTTGATGAGTTGGTCAGAAAGTGGCCATCTTGTGGAGTGGGCTAGTTTTTGCTGGTGCAACAGGATTTATTATAGGGATTAATACACTACCCTTTGAAAACATTACCATCCCCTCAAGATGGAATGTAAGCTTTGAGTTACACTGAACTTTGGGCTGGCCAGTTTGGGCGTGTGCCAGATTATATATTAACACAAACATTTGTCACCTTTAGAAGATCTCAGTCCAAAATGCTGAACATGTGCAACAATACTTCATATGCTATGGATAAGGGTATGACAACCAGTGCCTCTTTACTGTTAAAGGAAGCCTTTCTTACAAATCTGTACACTGCAGCAGTTCTCAACCTGGTTGTTGTCAGCTGTGATAGCAAATAAGGTATGTAGAATGAGGATGGTGACTGTACCAAAGACGTCAGCACAGTCCCTGCCCTGGTTGCCATATCACTAATGGGCTGTATCTGAGAAACCATGGTCTGGGTTTTAGTGAGTTAGACCATTTAATTGAAGGCAGAAGTGCTTTTGAGGGCAGGGGCGGAATGGAAGCTCGCTGCTGCCACACTGTACCCTCAGTAACTTCAAAGAGGAACAAGAAGAAAGCCAAAGATAAGTGTTACCTAAATGCCTGCATAATTTTGAGATTTCAGCCCTTGAGCTTATGAAGGGCGCAGCATCATGCCGACTGACCTCAGACACACCCTCAGATTTGTATCTGAGGCCCTTACAGTGCAGCTGGTAATAAGTTTGGTCTCTTCTACAAAAATTCTGAAATGTTCCCTTGCATCAAGACAAACACTTTGCCACCTACAAAGAGTGTTGGCAGATGAGCATTAACCCAGTTCAGGTCCAGCATAGTCCTTAAGGGAAGCTTGTCCAATACTACCACTGCTACATTCCTGAGGATGCCACAGTTTCCTAGACCACAATTATGGGGGAGAAAACCTGCCTTAGGCTAGTGGCACCATCCAGTCAGATCCAACTGAAACAACAGTGTTGTTTTGGCAACATTTAATAATTATTATTTCTTACCCACCTCTCCCTTTGGATTGAAGCAGGGAACAACAAATTAACATGTAAACATTAACATTGTTTAAAAACACATATTAGTTTTAAAAAAATATCAATTTGAAAGAACAGGGAAAGCCAAGGTATTTTAAAACAATCTATACACAGTTTAAAATTCACACTTTAAAATAATCTGGGTAGGCCTGCTGGAAGAGGCTGGTCTTTAATGCTGCTTTGAATTCAGACAGCATATTCAGCTGTCATATCTCTTCTGGCAGGCTGTTTCACAGTCTATGGGCAGCTGAAGAAAAAGTCCTGTGGGTCACAGTTGCCAACCTAGTCGTGTATATATCCTAATGTATCCTGCTTTCATATGGATCAACAAATTGTTCTTTCCCCAAAATTATTAGCCATGGTTTATCATGTCTTTTAAACATCTAGTTTACTCATAAAATAATGGGAGTCGGGTGATGTTATACAGCAGTAGTGAGAATCATGTAGCTGTCCAGGGGCTGGACTGCAGTTCTCAACAGCCCTAACCAGCTTAATCAATGGTGAGGGATGCTGGAAGTTGTAGTCTAACTTCTGGAGAACCTCTTCCGTCCCACTCCTGGTGTAGGGGAGGAAGGAAATGCTTCTATATTATTGTCCCATTGGTTGTGCAGACTGGAACACCTAGTATCATCTATGGGGGGTGTAATTCCCCTTCTCCCCCTTGCACCATTGGGCGAGTCTACAATCATGCCTAAACAACTGAGTGGTATGTAATTCATGGGTGAAATAAACAGATGTTCTCAAATACTGAGGGCAGGGGAGGGGGCAGGGCTGCACAGGTCCTTTCTTTTGAGGTGCCAGTGTCATAAACAAAGGCCAGAATTCTTTTTCACTCAAGTCCTTTTTAGGCTGCAGTCAATACTGCTCTGTAGGAACCAATGAGAACTCATATACATGCATTTACTTTCTAGCATGAGGGAAATCTTGGAAGGGATTTTAACACCTTTCCAGTTTGCTTAAGATAAGTTTACATTCTTCATTGTGGTCTCTGTGAATCACACAAGTGGGTACTGTGTCTGCGCAGAAACAGCATTCAGAACATTCTAGAGCACTTCCCTGTGGTGTATAAATACCAAGCCCGGCAAAAGTACCTCAGTTCTTTTCTGTCCACCGTGCTATCATCATGGAATGTTCTCTTGTATCAGTTGGTTTTCACTTTCTATTCTGCTGGATATGGCTTCAACATCCTTCAAGTGTTGCACAGTTTGCAATGCGAAGATTCTGGGCTGCAATGGACATTCAAAGTGTCTACTCTGCTTGGGCAAGGCTCACATTGTTGCTTCATGTCAGCACTGCAAGGCCTTCACTCCTCAGGCTTGGAGGAACAGGGAATCGAAGCTCAAGGCTCTGCTCTACGAGCAATCCTTGAAACAAACTGAGAAGCCATCTTCCACTCGGACATTGAAGGATTCTGATTACTGTCGGGATCCTAAGGCTCGAGCTCTGTCAGTGCCGACTGTCTCAAAGGAACCATCTAGGCATTCATCACAGCACTCTCTGCCTAGTACTTCTCATTCTAACCCAACTTCAAAACCTCATACCTCGTTGAAGCATTCACAGGGTGACGTGGCTGCCCACTCCACAACCATGAAAAATTCACGTGGTGATGCTGCTTCATCAGAGACTACTGTCACTCCTCCATGGTCAAAGGGTCAGGAATCGCCTGTTGTGATACCAGCAACTCCGAATAAGTCAGTTGAGGCCGACCTCCGGTCCAAAGAAAACAGGCATAAGAAGATAAAGGAGGACAAGTTGGCTGAGCGTCCTTCATCTCCTCTTCCTCCTATTCTGGCAGAAAAGCCATGGTCACCTGCCATTATGCCTATTAAGACCCCGATTCTAGTGTTGACATCTCCAACTCAATGGACTGTTGAACTCTTTGAAAATAATTCAAATTGATCTACCAGCTGAATCTTCCACTCAAGAAAGTTCTCTCACTGTGGAGGAACCTCAACCCTCTGTCCAGGTCTCTGTGGAATCCTCATAGCAGGCCACCATAGTTGTTGTCTGTGACACACTTCCGGTAGTTGAACAACCTCAGCCTCAATACCACGCTTCACCTCTGCCACCTCCACTGAAACGTGGTCCACACTCAATGTGTGCTGAATCCAGGTGTGCAGAATCGTTGGTTTCAACCGATTCAGATTCATCCTACTTTCTGGCTTGAGAAGCTGCTCCAGGCATGGGTGCCATAGGCATAGATGTGACTCTGGCCACTGTTGGGATTGACCTGACCACTTGAAATCGAGGCATCATCAACATTTACGTTCATCCTCGTATGACTCATACTATGACAGCCCAGGGGGTCTTTGCATTTATGATCCATATGATGGTCATGAATATCAACTTCTGCGTCAGCACCAGTCTTCTTCCCACAGACATTTCTCTTCCCAGGAAGAAACATCAATCTCCCTCTTGTTCTTCTTCAGTTGTCCATTCTCCAACAAGGAAAAGACATCAGACACAGTCTTATTCTGTTTCATTTGACCAACCTCTGGCCAGTGGAAAGCATTGGTCTCGGTCCCATTTTGTTTCTATTGCCCATTCTGTTATAATTCATCCCCCTTCAAAATCAACTCGGCTCAGCTCTCCACTCCATACTGTGGCTGATCAACCACTTGATGCCACCACTGTTCACAAGGACACTCTTGCCACTCATTCACCTTGTTCAGCTCATTGATCTGACCAAGACCACGATCGTCGTACCAGGCGTTCTTCTCCCAAGTACTCTGATGCTTCCACTGAAGTCTCCCAAATGCCTCAGCGGTTCATCTCCTCCCCACAAACTTTAGGGGAACATGAATCATCATTGTCTACTGATGACGTAACTGCTTCTGCACAGCATATTGAATGGCAAAAACTTTGGATCTCAAGATGGATTGTTCTGATGATGAAGCCATCAATTCTGTTTATGGGTGGATTCAAATAAAGTTCCAACACCACCTTCTATTCCTTTATTTCCTTCAGTTTTATGTATAGCTCGCCACTCTTGGTCTATACTATCTTCATTTCCTTTGACCTCCAAAAAAATCAACACCTTCTATTAGATTCTCAAACCCTAACTGGTCTGGCACTCCCATCATCCTAAACCGAACTCTATTATTGTTGAAGTTGTCCAGTCCAAATCTCTGAAAAGACTCATACCATCTCTGAAGACCACGAGGGGAAGATGTTGGATTCGAAGTTTTAAAAAAATCTACGCCTTGGCAGTTTGTACACCAGCCTACCAACAACATCTGTGGGAGTGAGTGTTTCCTTTGTTGTAGAAGTTACTTGATGACAAAAAGCAACTTGCCATGGCCCTCTACAATGAGGCTTACTCTCTAGTGGGACATTAAATCAGTTCCGCCTGCCACTCTACAGATTGTGCTGCTAAGACTCTGGCTGGCTCAGCTGCTTTGTGTTGTCACACATGGCTTTGGTCCTCAGGCCTATATTCTCAGGCAAGACCAACCATCGAAGATACGCCTTTCGATGAGAAGGGACTTTTCCATAAGGAAACTGACAACAAGCTTGAACTGACACAAAAGATGAGAACAACTGCCCACAAATTTGGGCTGCCATCTCAACCACATTGCCAACAGAAATTCTGCTATGGGTGGTTGAGACCATCCTCCACACAGAGAGCATTGAGTCCACTTTGATACTGATGCCAAAGATCCTATCAGACATCTCCCCCTCTGCCTCCTCGCAGGGCTTCACGCTATCGCCCGCAACTTAAGAAGTCGACTGATTCCACCAAATGTCAACTTTGACTTGTTGCTGGGCCTTTCTCCTTCTACATCAGGGATTTATTTGGGCAACAGACTTCCCTACCATTTCTCCACTTGGCAAGCCATTACAACCAACCCCTGGGTTCTAGACATCATGTGTCATGGTTATGCTATAGAATTTGACAAGCTTCCACTCAGTGGTTTAATTTCTGTTACTGCTTTTTCCAACATTCTTTTACAAGAAGTCTCTTGCTGAAAAAAGGGGCAATTGAACTGGTTCCCCTTTCAGTTGCACACCTTGGTTTTTATTCTCGTTATTTCATCATCAAGAAAAAAGACGGAGGTCTTCGCCCTATCCTGGACTTGAGAAAACTCAACTCCTACATTCTCCCAAAGAAATTTCAGATGGTGACAATTCCAACAATTCTCCCTCTTCTGCAAAAATGGGACTGGATAACCAACCTTGACCTAAAAGACACAAATTTCCACACTGGAATCCGAGAATGCCATCACTGTTATCTTTCATTTGAAACAGAAGGAAGGCCCTTCCAATTCCTGGTGTTGCCTTCCAGCTTTTCCAGCTCCACACGTATTTACAAAATGCATGGCTGTAGTCACTGCTTGGTTGCAACAATGAGAAATTAATGTCTTCCTCTATCAGGACGACTGGTTGTTTGTTGCTCAAACTCAATGAAAACTTCTGATAGACATCAACTACACACTGTCTGATGGACTCCCTTGGTCTCATGGTGAACCGCAAAAAGTCTTTTCTCAAACCATCCAGGAGGGCCCTCTTCATCAGCACTCTCCTCAACTTGATCCCAGCCAAAGCTTTTCTACCAGAAGATTGGTACAGAAGACTACTTTCTCCTCTATTCCAATGCATCAAATCTCAGTGTGTGAAGGCCCAGTTCCTTCAGGTCCTATTGGGCTTCATGGCCTCGACAGCATCCATTACTCCATTTGCGAGGCTTCGTATGTGCCTGCTCCAACAATGGTCCGTCCATGCCTTTGACCCACTTTGGGATCACTGCTTCCTCTCGATACCGAGTCCAGTCAGCTTGTTGCTCCTTTGGTGGACAAAACTGCACAATGTGCTGGTCAGGATGCCCTTCCAGTCTCTGAAGCCTCAGTTGACTCTGACCACCGACACTTCCCTTTATGGCTGGGGAGCCCACGCTCAGGCTGTCTGTCAAAGATTCCTAGTCCCCAGTTGAGCAAAAATACTATACAGATGTAACTGGAGATGCTTGTGGTAGAAAAAACCCTTTTTAGCTGTTTCTATTTAGCTGTTTAGAAATCAAACCATCCAACTATTCACAGACAACACCACTGTGATGTATTACCTGAACAAACAAAGAGGCACGAGTTTCTGCAGCCTGGCTTTGCTCACTCTGGGTTTGGAACTGGTGTCTTTCAAAATGCATCATAATCTCGGTGATACATTTCTCTGAGATGTACCATGGCAGATGCCTTGAGTTGATCAAAACATTCATGCCATGAGTGGACATTTCACCTGGACGTCCTTGTACCAGTCTTCTGCGAATAGGAAAATCATTGGGTAGATCTCTTTACAAGTGCAGAAAACACCTGGTGCCAAGAGTTTGTTTATGGATTCCACATCCGAATTCAAAAGGGGACGCTTTCCTCGGCTGCTGGAATGGTCCTTTACTGTATGTGTTTACATCTTTCCCACTGATCTCCAGGGTCATTGTGAAACTCTGCACTGACTGTACTTGAGCCATCCTGATCACCTGTGGTGGCCTTGCCAACCATGTTTCACAGTCTTTTTTTCTCTGTCACATTGGACATTAAAGCGTCTACCTCTCTGCACCAACCTTCTCTGGATGTGCACTGGCTAGATACTTCACCTAGACCTCAAAACTCTGAACCTCACAGCATGGAGGCTCTCCCTCTGACACATTTACTGGATTGAATCCAGGACATCATGGACATTTCTCATTGACCATCGATGGTCCATTCATATGCTTATTGTTGGCAATGTTTTATTTCTTTTTGTTGGACAGAAACCGTTCTCCTGATTAAGCTGACATTTGGGATGTTCTCAAATTCCTGCTCTCTTTCTGACGCTAGTCACTTGGTTTTGACTGTTAAAAGTTATTTGGCAGCTGTTTCTCACCACTACCTCCTGTCTGGACATCCTTGTTCTCAATACCTTCTTGTGAAAAAGTTTCTCAAGGAGTACCGTAACCTGCATTCTCCAGTCTTGGGTCTGACTTCACCTTGGAATCTTGATCTGATTTGACGCCCATTCAAACCCATGGCATCCTGCAATCTACATCTCCTCACCTGCAAGACGGTGTTTCTCATTGCAGTCGCTTTGGCATGTTGAGCCGGTGAATTGTGTGCACTCCATGTGGATCAACCTTATCTCCAATTTGATGAGGATAAAGTTCTTTTGCATCCGGACATTTCTTTTTTGCCAAAAGTCATTTCTTCTTTTCATTTGAACCAGGATGTTATATTTCCTGCCTTCATTAGAAACCCTTCAACTGAATTTGAGTGTAAGCTCCACATGCTTTACTTGTGTCAAGCTCTCCCTTCCTATGTAGATTGGACTGCTTCTTGATCCCAAAGGCTTTGCATTTATTGTTCTCATAATAAACTCAGACTTCCTGTTTCTCCTCAGAGACTGTCTAAGTGGGTGATATCTGCTCTCCACCTGGCTTGTGTCAAACTTGCTCCTTGTGTTTGAGGTTATTCCACCAGGGCTGTTGCAGCCTCCTCTGCCTTTTTGGCAGGTGTTTCTTTGTCTGATGCTTGCTGGGCTTCAGCTTGGTCCCAGCCCATGACTTTAGTTTCACATTATTGCATTGATACTCGGTCTAAGACCGATGCTGGTTTTGGCAGAGCTGTGTTGATGTCATGTATCCCTGACATTAAAAAGTGAATCTTGTTTTAGTTTTTTTATGTTTATGCTACAATCATTATTTTTCTTGATTTGTACTGTATCTTATTTCCTTGTTTTGTGTCATATTCACCCACTGTATTATTGGGCAGTAGCCTGGAAGTTATGTTGGTTACCACATTTATTTTGATGTGTATATTTGCAGTGATGCATTTTTACTCTGTTTCCTCAGGGGGCTTATGGGCCAGACTTGCTTTATGCTTGCTTTTTCTCCTGTCCTTTGCACCCAATCTTCCAATACAAAATCTTCCAATATACAATCTCTTACCATGTATCTTGTGTATTCTTTTCATTATGTGGTGATACTCCCACCACCTGATAGGTATAACTTGCTAATCTCCCACTTCACAGAGACCACAATGAAGGAGGACAGGTTACTTACCTGTAATTGTAGTTTTTTGAGTGATCATCTGTGAAATAACACAAACCCACCCACCTCCCTTCATGTGTCCTGCCTTTCTTTGGTTTCATTGACACTACTATGTGGTGGACATGGAACTGAGGTACTTTTGGTGGGCTCGGTATTTATATACCAAAGGGAGGTGGGCAGAGCTACTGCCAAAAAGTTTTGCCTAACTGCTCTAGAATGTTCTGAATGCTGTTTTTGCGCAGGCATAATACCCACTTGTATGATTTCACAGATGACCACTCAAAGGACTACAAGTTACAGGTAAGTAACCTGTCCTTATTAATACAAAGTCTAAAATAATATATTATCTATTTTTTAAAAACACCACTTCAACACTGTACTTCCCCTTACCTGCTTCAGGCTAGTCTAATAGCTCTAGAACTTAGATTGCAGTGGGACTCCATGGCTGGCAACTTTTGCTGTTCTGGTTCCAGCATACTGTGAAAAGGCACATGGTGCAGTACTGCTACTGTTGCTGCTCGAATCTTGATGTAGTCAGGGCTGGATGGGAGACAGCTCAGGAACCCCCCTTGTATGCTAGCTAGAATGCCATGAAAGAAAGGTAAGCCATTGGAGAAAAAAGTAAGCTCGGGAATGGACTTACCAGATATCGTCAAACATTTAAAGCACTAACTTTCTGAAACAAATCCATAAGGCGCAGAGGACTCTGTCATGTGTACTTCAGAGATCCATGAGCTACACACCAAAAGGGAACCTTGGTGATGGAAACTCTAGTCATTGTATTAGTGAAGAGTTTTATGAGATGGACGTGTATTTGTTACAGCCTCATTCCTTCCCCCTTTTTCCCTTTTCTTTTTATGTTTTGTTCTCTCTCACACACCCTGACACACAAAATCAACCTACACATTTTAAATGTACAAAACAGTACATTCCAAAAAGGTTAAGGCATAATCAATGTGCACCTAATGATCCTGGCTATGTTTTTGCTTCATCTTCATCATCTTCCCAGATCAAACCAAAGCCTACGAAGCATTCTTTAAAAAAAAAAAAAATCAAATTACCAGCCATGAGTATATCTGATAATAACTTCTGTCAGACTGTCTTGAGAAGAATCTAGTTGTCTTCTTTTCTTTTTTTTTTCCTTTCTTTTTTTTGGCAGATTCTCATAGAGGATGACAAGAACAAACGCTGTGGATTAGCGGGATACAAATAAATAAATAAATAAGTCTGATAGCCACAGGTGCCTTCTGCCACCCACTGCTTATGTTCAAAATCCCTGTAATACAAAAGAATAGTTTCTGAAGCACACCTGGAGTCAAAAGTGTTCCTGGTTGTCTATGGAGTGTGAATGACAACAGAATCTGCCTTATTTATTTGTTTGTTTGTTTAATATCCCACCTTTCTCCCAATATGAGACCAAAGATGGACCACACAGATTAAAACAAAATACAGTTGAAATTTACAATAAAATCAGTATAAAAATAGTTTCCTATTAAAGAAACAGCACTAATTTAAAAGAGTGTAAAGGCATTTAAAACATAATGAGGATAAAAATATAGCACTCATCCATAATTAAGACCCTTCTATAGTAACACTAGCAGAGGCCTACTTAAACGATGATGATGATGATGATGATGATGATGATGACGATGATGGATTTGCTTGCTGGGAGAGGAAAGCTGAGAGAAGGCAAGCCTAGATTGAGAAGGAATTCTACAGTCTGAGAGCAACCACCAAGAAGACTGCCATGTTCTTGCCAAATGCGTGATTATGGTGGGATGTTAAGGTGGCAATCTGGCAGAAACTCTTCATTAGAAATATGACCTTGCTTGAGATTGCAGCTAATCATTCTGCTTAATGGCTTTGCTTCTGTTCCAGGCTTGCTGGTTCTACATGTATCCGGAAGACCAAAGCATGTGCAGGATTGCCAAAAGGTGCCAGCTACTTCCATGGTTCTTTTAAAGAGGAGCCATGTAGAGGATAACCATGTACATACAGTGCATTTGGAGAACACTTGCATAACACATGTGTGCTAAGTGGAGGCTTTGCCTCTATTCTTGGTGAACAGGACAAAAATCTGGCATACAAGCAATCCTAGACCTCCACTATAATTTTAGTTGCCTACAGGATCCGAGTCCTCCTGACCCTGTTCAAAGATGGTTGCCATTGCAGGAGATTGCCATGTGCAAAGGGCAGAAATTATTCAGAGAGAGTTGCAGGTCAGCTGTGTGTGTATCTGCTGCCAAATGAGACGTGTAAGACCTGCCCTTGGTATAGCATCACCCCATGATGGAATAAAATGGTAAGCTACCACAGACACGCACAGGTTCTTCATGGAATGTTTTCCCCTGACCAGTGTGCCTATCCCAGTCTCTGGTAACTATCATACACACCCTTCTTCACCTCATTGAATGCCCTGGAAAAAGCAGAAAGCCATTCTTGGGAACCACAGGCTCTCTTAATTCTTAAACCTAGACTTATAGCTTCCAAAAATGAGGATTAGGAGTTACCAGTAGCTGGCATTGAAAGAGTGGCTCTTAATACCAGCCTAAGGGATTCCGTGTGCATCCTTTTTTGTATCCCCAGAGCAGCACATTGGCAGAACTTGGGCTTGCTAAATATATTTGTTGATTTTGAGAGTTGGTGTAGCAGCAGCAGTTTACAGAATGAATTGTGACTTGCAATGTCCCCAGTTCAAAGGTTAGCACAGCCGTGCACTTAAGAGATGAGCTTAGAAAAGGCCTTTATATTGGCTTATTTTTACAGAGATGACATACACTTATGGGAGGTACATTTAGAAAACACACTTTTGAGCACTTCAAATGTGTTATATAGAAATTGAGGAGGAGGGTTATTGCTACTAAAGCAAAGAAATTGGTAAACTACTTCTAAATGTGATTATGTCATTGGAAAACCCAAATGGCCCTTCTCCCTTCAAATGAGAATACTGTACAGCCTTAAATTAAGGAACTGGTAATTTGACACCCATTAATGTTACTCAGAGGAGCCAGCATGGGGTAGTGGTTGGCTCTGGAGAACAGGGATCGAATCCCTGCTCAGACATGAAAACCCACTGGGTGACCTTGGACAACTCACATTCTCTCAGAGGAAGGCAATGACAAACCTCTGAACAAATCTTGCCAAGAAAACCCTGTGATAGGTTCGCCTTAGAGTTGACATAGGTTGGAAATGACTTGAAAGCACACAATAACAACAATGGTATTCAGAACGTACTGTTCATGGCAGCTGACTCTACCCACTGGCAGGAAAGAAAGGGAATGGATGGAATATCAGTATGCCATGCTAGCTCTGTAGTTTATACTGGTACAGAAACCCAGCTAGGCATATTTTTTACAAGGCCTCCATGTAAGAGCACAATCACTATCCATGTTTACTTAAAATGCCTTTTCAGTTCAGGATGGCATCTTTATGTGGGGGAGGAGAGGATTCAGTTTCTTGGAGTAAATAGGTCATCTAAATTAGTGCTTCTTAAGCCATATAATGCATGGGGCTCACAACTCTCCCCTACCCCCATGTGCCAGGGACTAGTACCATACTAGTGCTCCATTGGCTATAATTGTTCCTCTCTTGGAAACACTCTAGAGACCAGCAGTTGCTTCATGGACTGACACTGGTCCTTGGCCCACCACTGATCTATATTAAATTTCCATCCTTCTCTAGGTTAACATTAACTATCCAGAAGCAGAGGCAGTACATTCTGATTTGTCAACGCTAGAAGAGAAAGCATGTTTGACACAAGTAACTGCTCGACAGGAAGTAAACACAGTTGCCTGCAACAGGATTCCTTCTTGAAGAAATCATGAGTTTAGGCTTGAGAAGCCGAGGAGATGGTAATAGGGCCCCACCCCATGGTGTCCTCAGCACTTTGCTGCCTGAGTCACTGCTTGCATTGCCCACATCTTTTACAGCATCTGGTCTTCTGGTCATCTTCCCTTCAGACAGCCCCTGCAGGCCTCAAGTACGGTGAAGTACTTTCCTAGACTCTTCCTCATAAGCCCCCTTATGCTTCTTGGTCCTTTCTTTTTCCTTCACCTACCCTGCTGACACCATCGCCCATTATTTTTACCGTTATGCCCTGCTTCTACTGACAACAGATCCAAAAATGTGTTATTCCAGGCAAGGTTGCTGAAGTTCAGTCCCATGAGGGGAAAGCACATTCTTATTTCCAAGAACTATGGAGAACAAAACATATGAGGAAAGGTTGAAGGAGTTGGGCATGTTCAGCCTGGCCAACAGAAGACTGAGGGGTGACCGGATTGCACTCTTTGAATACCCCAAGGGCTGTCACAGAGAGGAGGGGACAGATTTGTTCTCTACTGGCCCCAGTGGGTAGAGCAGTGGTTTTACACCTGGGGTCCATGGACCCTCAGGAGTCCACAACGTCCTCACAGAGTGGCCATGTGACAGGAGCCAAGGCAAATGCTAGCTGGGCATGCACATTGACATTCAATCCACTCTAGCCACAAACTTGCAGGAAGAAACAGAAGTCTTCCTTTCCCCTCTAGTGCCTCTGAGGGAAGGTTTAATGGATGGTGTAATGTTGTTGTTACGGTTTTAAATCTTGAGTTAAATCTTAGTGGGTCATGGCAACAAAAGATATACAAAGGGGGTCCCTGGTAAAGAAAAGGTTAAGAGTCACTGGGGTAGAGCCAGGCCTCATGGTTTTAAGCTAGAGAGCAAATATTGATTGACCATTAAAAGAAACATAGTGTGGTGGAGTCTCCATCTTTGGAGGATTTTAAACAGAGGCTGGATGGCCATCTGTCGGGAATGCCTTGATTGTGTATTCCTGCATGGCAGGGGGTTGGACTGGATGGCTCTTGTGGTCTCTTCCAACTCTATGATTCTAAGAAACTTCCTGAGAGGAAGAACAATTAGGAAATGGAGCCAATTGCCTTGGAGAGGTGGTAAGGTCTGCTTCTCTTGGACATGCTCAAAAAGAGGCTGGGCAGCTACCTGCTGAGGATGCTTTAGCAGGAGATCCTGCGCTGGACTCAAATCTCCTACAGCCCTTTCTTTACCAGGAACCCTGTTTAAATATTTTTTGTTGCCATGGTCCCCCAAAACTTAACTCAAGATTTAAAACTCTAATAATAACAACAATAGATGATGATGATGCAATTACACCATCCATGAAACCTTCCCTCAGAGGCACTGGAGGGTGAGGGAAGACTTTTCTCCTGCTTTCTGCAGTTTGTGGCTGGAGCAGATTGAATGGCAGTGCACAAGCCAAGCCAGCCAGCCTTTGCCTTGGCTCCTGTCATGTGGCTGCTCCACAGTAGGAAGGAGGTGGGCCGAGCAGTGAAGGCAGTGTATCCCTCTGGGGATCTCTGAACCACAGGTTAAGAACCACTGACCTAGAGAAATCCTTCCAACCAGCTGACCCTTCACATTCACTGGGGTTTAGTTCCAGGACCTGTTGTGGATACCCAAATCTGTGAATACTCAAGTCCATGATACGCAATGGCACAGCAAAACGGTGTCCCTTATATAAGATGGCAAAATCAAGGTTTGCTTTTTGGATTATTATTTTTTAAAGAATATTTTCAAGCTGTGAATACTTAAATCCGTGGATACCCAAATCCGTGGATACGGAGGGACAACTGTATATGGTTCTATAATCTCACTCCTTACCTTTGTAACCCAATACAGTACTCCGCCTATTTGCCAAGAAAGAAAGAAATGCAATACAGACAATGAGATTTACTGCTAAGTAACTGCACGGCCATAAAGGTTTAGATCCACAAGTAGTGCCATAACGCCACCAAGCGCGTAAAAAGAAAACGCGTTCATTGATGAGAAGGTGACCTCATCCACCCCTCCGTTTGAAGTCCGTGCATCCAACCATCCGGCGGCGTTCCTTGTACTTATAAACATATGCAACAATATTTTATATTAACGTTTAGTTATACAGTACATTTAATCTATCTAAAAATCCACGGTCTCCTGTAAAATTCTATTCTATACTCCACTATGCCGCCAGTTTCGCCTCCCAACGCTAGGGGGACCCAGAGAGCTATTATAAGAAACAGCCCCCCCCCAAAAGGAGGGAAAACCTAGTTATTCACGAACGCTGGTCCATTGCCACATTCAAGATGGCTGCCCTGCGTACTAAAAGAAGGACGCCCAGTCGCTCGCGAACGTTGGCCCATTGCCGCCTTCAAGATGGCTGTCCTGCGTCCCAAGTTACCTGAAGCCACTCCGCCCTCGTCACAGGGTCCTGGTCGGCGCACGCGCAAAGCGAGGAGAGGGGCGTGGTGCAAGCAGCCCTATTTAAAGGGGAAGCGGCTCCTTTTGTACTTCTCCTTCCCCTCCTCCTCCTTTCTCGCTCACTCGCTCGCTCTCTTTCTTTTCCTCGTTTTCTTCTTCTTTTTCGTTTTCCCGCCCCCTCGTCCAGCCTCTCCTATGGCCTGGCCTGGGCGGCGGAGGCTGGGAGTCGTCATAGGAAGGAGGAGCAGCCGGTTATGGCCGGTTCCGGGACGTCCCGGTTCCTCTACGAGTTGCCCCCGTCCGTCATGTGCAAGTTCTGCGAGATCATGGACGCCCTGGGCCGGCCCGAGTGGGAGCGCTTCGGTGAGTCCGAAGGAGGGGAGGCTCTGGCCTCACGCCCCCGGGCCACGGAACAGAGAAGGGGGTAGAGATGGACAAGGGGGAACAGGGCTATGTCTCTGTGTGTGTGTATATACGTGTGTATGTGTGTATGTATATGTGTGTACAGTATACGTGTATATACGTGTGTGTGTCTATATACGTGTGTGTTTATGTGTGTATGTATATGTGTGTATACGTGTATATACGTGTGTGTATATACATGTGTGTATATACGTGTGTTTATGTGTGTGTATATGTGTATATACATGTATATACGTGTCTGTATATACATGTCTATATATGTATGTATATGTGTGTATATACGCGTGTGTATACGTATGTAAATATATATGTGTGTGTATATGTGTGTATATACGTGTGTATGTGAGTGTATATATGTGTGTCTATAAGTGTGTGTGCGATACACACACACACATACATATATTATTATTTCTTGAAGTCATATTTTGCCTTTCTACCAAGAAAGATGGCATTCAAGGCAGCATCTATGCCACCTTGAATCCCATCTTTCTTGGGAGAAAGGCAGAATATGACTTCAAGAAATAAATTAAAATTAAAATCAATGCAAGGGTTCCCATTTTAGACGAACGGACTGAAAATTAACTCAGAAAATAATTCAGAATATTGTAATGGCTTTAGTGTGTACCCATCCATTAAGGGAACCTACACTTCTGGACCTGTTATATTCAGGTTACATGAAAGAATACTAAAAAAAAATGACTAAACAAAATCCATCTCAGTAGTGATTTAAATCATTAAGACAGAGTCCTTTAGAGAAGCAGTTTTATACATGTGTGTGAGTGTGTGTGTGTGTGTATCTCTGAAGCTATACAGCATTCAGGTTACATGAAAGAATAATGTACTCATATTCAAAAATGATGACTAAACAGAATCCACTTCACTAGTGATTTAAATCATTAAGACAGAGTCCTTTAGAGAAACGATTTTATACATATGTGTGTAAGTGTGTCTGTGTGTGTATCTGAATCTATATTCAAGTTACATTAAAGGATAATGTACTCATATTTAAAAAAATGATGACTAAACAGAATCCACCTCACTAATGATTTAAATCTGTAAGACACAGTCCTTTAGAGAAGCAGAATTAGGTTGCTTAAACCCACTCTCTGTCGTCAGTCCGTGTAAAAAAGGCAGAGACTTTGAGCTAAGTTTGGGCAGTCTCTAGGCTGAGTATTTATGCCTTTGGGTTTTTTTCTTTAATCTTCAGGATATGTTTCCTTTGCTGAACCACTTCTGATCCCTGCTGTTGGTGGATCTGACTGATCTGGAAAAACAAAAACTTGAAATCTGCCCACCAATCTTTAGTGGCCCATTCCAGATCCCTTCGAATGGACTGGTTATACTCTGTGTTTAGTAATGGTGGGTGGAGTGGGTGTTTTCCCCTTCCCCCCCCTCCCCCTTTTTCTCAACTAAACTTCCCGAAAGTGAAAGTGGCTTCTTTCCCCCCCCCCTTTCCATTCAGTGTCTTTGGGTAAAAGGGATTAGTAATTGAGTTTGTCTGTGGCTTACATTAGGAATCAGTGATGGGTAGTCTCTTATTAGAACCATTCAAAAGTGGTACATGAATGCTGTGAGCCTTCAAGTTCAAATGAAACTTTAAATATGACAAGTGTTGGTTTGTTTTTTAAGAGAGATTGTTTCTTTGCCTGAAAAGGACTGAAAGTCTTAACTATCAACATGGCAGGAGGGCAAGATCAGGGTTAGAAAAGTAAGGGAAATTAGGAGAAGGAAGAATGTGTAATGGGTTAGACATTCTGTACAGTTCTCTCTTTTTGTAAAAATAAATAAAAAAAATGACCTAAGTGGAATGCATAAAACCAAGGGTAGACTTCATTTAAATTTGATTTTATAAGTGGATAAAGATTTAAATTACTCCTCTAAAAGGCTCTGTCTTAATGATTGAAATCACTAGTGAAGTGGATTCTGTTTAGTTGTCATTTTTTAGTATGAGTCCATTATTCTTTCATGTAACCTAAATATAGGTTCAGAGATGTAGGTTCCATTAAAAGATAGGTATACACTAAGGAATTCTGAATTGTTTTCTGATTAATTTTCAGTTGATCTAAAGTGGGATTCCTTGCATTTATTTTAATTTAATTTATTCATTGAAGTAATATTCTACCTTTCTCCTGAGATGGGGTTCAAGGCAGCATTTATTTTTATTTTTTTTTGCCATGTTCCACCTTGTTCAGATCTACTCTATCTACCCAAATTCTTTACCCCAATTCTTTGTTCACTGATCAGAGAGAGTGGGTGGGCATGCCCTTCATGTGTGCCACCCGCAGAATAGAACTGATCAAGTTACAGTTGTCCCTTCATATTTGCTGGGGTTTGGTTCCAGGACCCCCACCCCCACCCGTGGATACCAAAATCCATAAATACTCAAGTCCTATTATATGCAATGACATAGCAAAATGGTGCCCCTTATATAAGATGGCAAAATCAAGGTTTGCTTTTTGGAGTATTTTTTTAAGAATATTTTTATTTCAAGCTCTGAATACTTAAATCTGTGGATACCAAATGTGTGGATACAGAAGGACAACTGTATTTCCCATCTCTGTTAACTACTAACCTAGTCATAGAATATCATCTAAAGTGGTATAATTACTTTTCATGATGAAATCTTTGATGTAGACTCTTTTTTACCTGATTATTTAAAGAAAAATTTGAAATCTACTTTAAATAAAAATATAATTTAAATTTTTAAAATCTGATTTTATTGTTTAAAAATTGATTTTATCTACTGTGTCAAGAACATTGAGAAAGTCTCCAGGGAGAATTCTGTGTCACTCACTGGCATCATTAAAACATGGGATTTGTCCAATGAAACAAATGGGTAAAATGCCCAAGACAGAGAAGAGCACTTGTTCCCATTATGAACACATAACTTTCAGCTCATGAGGCCGAATGGTAGCTTGCAGGGGACAGGAGCTGAGGCAACACACATTGGTGATAATGGATTTGTTGCAGGGGTGGGCAACCTTTGGCTGGCCAAATGTTTTGGCTGTTATCTCCCATAATCCTTTACTGGTTTGAATCTCCTCTTAGCCACGGAAACCCACTGTGTGAGCTTGGGCAAGTCATACCTTTCAGCTTCAGCGGAAGGCAAGGCCAAACTCTCTTTGAACAAATTCTGCCAAGAAAATCACATGATAGGTTCACCTTATGATAGATTCACCATAGGGTTGCTATACATCAGAGATGACTTGAAGGCACACAACAAATTGGCCATACTGGGTGAGTCTAATGGGAGCTGAAGTCTAAACATCTGGAAGACCAAAGGTCCTCCCCTCTGTTGATTGCCAAGTAGTAACCATTGTTAACTCAACAGATTCCCTTTGTTCACTGTGGCAGTGTTCTTCTGAACATGAGAGAAAACTGAATGCCTTTATAAACTACTGTACTTCTAAGTTTCCCAGATATAACTAACTGGCTACTGTTGGAAATAGATTGGCCCCTGAATCTGATCCAGTGGAACTAATCTGTTCTTATGACCTTGACCAGAGCCTGGAATACTGATTTTTGAACTACAGCTCCCAGAATTCCCAACTGGGGGGGTTCTGGGAGTTGTCATCTTTTTCTTGAAAAAGCAACTTTTTTAAGCTCTGGCTTTCATATCACCAAATGGGGAAAGTGTGATATTTTTTTTAATTTTTTTTTTTTGCGGCACTGCTTTCGAAGGCTACAACTTCCATCAGATTCGTAGTTCTAAATGCACACGCATGCACTCTACGTTGCTTTTGCATTGCCCGATCTATAGGATCAGCAGCTAGAGACTGGAGGAGTAAATCTGTTCATCTGAGGCTAAAAAGCTGTGTTCCCTCAGAACTGATCCGCTTGCCATTACTTGCTGGCAGTGGGCACAGAACCTATGCACACTCTTGGAGGTCTTTATTTATGCCGCTGTAGTCATTTGGAAGCCTATGAGTGCAAACTGCTGCGGTTAATACAGTGATCAACCCTGCAGTCTTTACTGCTGTGAATTAAAAGCAGACATTGGGGGGAGGGTGAGCTCTGGAGGGGGAGGGTCTGTCTGAGGAATTGTTCCCACTCCCTGTCCAGCAAGAGCAGCAGCAGGAGCAAAGCCAGATGCTTGAGAAGCAGGGGCTGACTTTAAAGGTGGGAATGGAAGCTGTGTTGGTTTTGTACAGTCACACAGAATAGAAAGTCACTGGCCTGAATGACAGTAAGCAAGCAGCAAACACCTTGGCTCCCATACGGGTTATGCTGGCACCGAGAGAGGAGGCATGCCAGAACACACACACACACCGCTGCCCTTTTTGGCTTTTACAAAGCAGGCTCTGTTTGCCAGAGGAAGTGGCTGGATAAGAAGCAGGGTGAGAGCATACAGGTGCCCACTGTGGGAGGTGCCCATTGATTTCTGTACCTCCAGACTAACCAAGAGAAAGGGTGGCAACTGGGGAAAGCCAACGTGATTCTAGGCTGCATCAATAGGAGTAGAGTGTCTAGATCAGTGTTTCTCAACCAGGGTTCCCTGGAATCCTAGGGTTCCCCAAGACGTTGCTAGGGGTTCCTCAAGAGATTGTGACCGTGGGGAGAAAGCTATAGCAGTATATAGAATAATGTTTAAGCAGGGGTTCCCTGAGACCTGAAAATTATTTCAAGGGTTCCTCCAGGATAAAAAGGTTGAGAAGGGCTGGTCTAGATGAAGGGAAGTCATAGTGCTTCCCTTCATAGTGCATAGTCTGCTCTGCTTTGGTCAGACCTCACCTGGAATCCTGTGTCCAGTTCTGGGCACCACAATTCAAGAATAATATTGAGAAGCTGGAACGTGTCCAAAGGAGGGTGACCAGGATGGTGGGAGGTCTGGAAGCCATGATGCCCTATGAGGCGTGGCTTAGGGAGCTGGGCATGTTTAGTCTGGAGAAGAGAAGGTTGAGAGGTGATGTGATAGGCATGTTTAAAAAGTTTTTGAAGGGATGTCATACTGTGGATGGGGCAAGCTTATTTTCTGCTGCTCCAGAGACTAAGACACGGAGCATTGGGTTCAAACTCCAGGAAAAGAGATTCCACCTAAGCATTAGGAAGAACTTCTTCCTAATGCTTGACAGTAAGAGCTGTTCGGCAGTGGAACACACTTCCTCGGAGCATGGTGGGGTCTCCCTCCTTGGAGGTCTTTAAACAGAGGCTGGATGGCCATCTGTCGGGGATGCTTTGATCGTGATTTCCTGCGTGGCAGGGGGTTGGACTGGATGGCCCTCATGGTCTCTTCCAACTCTGCAATTCTATGATTCTATGAAGTCTAAACTGCCAAGTTGCTCCATACTTTTGGGGTAGGCTCAGGGCTTAGAACAGTCATTTTTCTGAATAAAGAGTCCCAAAATCCCACTGGCCCTGCTGGCCACTCTGATAGTTGTAATTCAGAAAAAAAAATATTCCAAGTTCTGCTGGGGTTGGGAAGTGCAACCCAACCAAAGCTTGGAAATTTTTGTTTTTAACTGCAACTCCCAGAATCCCCCATAGCTCCAAACTAGCTTTTAAAAACTTGCAGACATTTTTTCTCTTTTCTGTTTTACCCAAAGACGTGATGATGACTGAGGAAGGTGATCCAAACAGGGGAGCAGCTGAGTATGCATGTGTGACTTATAAGACATAGGCCTCTGAGGAACTTTTCCACTGCTTTATGTGCCTCCTGTGTATTTCAGAGGGGTTTGTCCAAGAGAAACAACAAAATATTTCCTCTAGAGCAGATCTGACTATCCCCTATAGCCAGTGCTACTCAAAATGGTAGCCCATGGACTGGTACCAGTTTGTCAGCCACCAGGCTACTGGTTCATGATGAGTTTCCAGGGAAAAGGTTGTTGTAGTCGATGGGCAGAAGTACCAGTCTGTTACTAGTCCCGGGCACCTTAGGGGAAAAAAACTGCATGTCTCTTATATCAGATAGCCTGAAAAAGCACTACTGTTGCCTTTTTATAATATTTCTCATTTGCAGAGCTTGGGAATGCTACCTTTATGAATTACAACTCCCAGAATGCCCCATTGGCCATGCTGGGCAAGGGATTCTGGGAGTTGTGGTCTAAAAAAGTAACTTTTTGAAAAGTGCTGCTTTGCTTCTTGGTTTAAGGCTCCCTCCGTGCTGTAGTAGAATGCTGGGGAGTGGTGGACTTTGAAGACTGAATGATTTACTACAACCCAAATTTTTGTGGGCTATCACCTGCTCATTGGGTGCATGATTTTTTATTTTATTATTATTATTATTTTGGTGGATTGAATGGATTGTGACTGTAATATAACAGAGCTTGGATTTTGGATTTACAAAAACCAAGTATGGTTTTCACAGGAAACTGGGTTTTAAAAAAACTAGTCACCTGTGAGACCATGCAATCCAGTGGAAATTGGGTGGAAGTGCCCAATCAAATGAATCATCACTGGAGCTCTCCCTTTTGCCCCTGGAAACTGCACACTTTCAACTGCATTTGCTGGAGTTAGCAGCTGTGGAGGTGGGCGTTCATCTGCAGCCCTGTATGGAAGTGCAGGCTCCTCCCATTAGTTCTTCTACATCATTTCTGTTGGGCCAAAAACCCTGCCAGGCAGCAGTGTTATCCTCTGCCACAGAGAATCACCTGGAGACTTTTAAACTACCAGCCAAGGCTCTGTCTCTGTTCACACTGAATGTTGGGGAAGGTGTGGCCTTCATTTACCGGTATAAGCAGCTTGATTCATAAGCAAACATGGATTTCTTTTGAAAAACTTCAGACAATGTTACATAACTTTTGACAACATAGCAAAATACACTTATATTTACATGGGCTTTTAGTAACTGACTGGCTGCTGAAAAAAGGTTTTTTAATGGGTTTGGGCATGTGTACTATATTTTTGAACTGCTTTGCTTTTTATATTGCTTTTAATTGCTTTGGTTTTAATATCATAAGTTATTGGTGTTTTCATATTACAATTTGCTATGTTTTTATTTCTGCCTGTGTGTTTAATTTTGTTATGAGCTGCCTTAGGCTCTGCTTTTGAGAGAAAAGAAAGATATAAATCAAATAAATAAATAAATACCTAGAGCTGCTTGTAAATCAACTAAGCTGTGCTACAGTAATATAGTTCGGATGGGGTAGCTTTCTTTTTTTGATGAGTCACACCTGGTACCTCATGAAGGGAGAAAGTTGATTCAACACTTAATAGTATTTAAGCACCATTGATTCCAGTTGGAATTAATAATTGGATAAAGCCATATGTTTTTAACTATACAGTTTTCTCTCCCTGAAAACTCAAAAGTCTCCTGACAACAAAGGGTGGGTAACATTTAGCCCTTCAGGTGTTTGGGGCTATAGTTCCCATAATCTCTTAGTATTAGCCATGCTGGCTGAGGCTTCTGGGAACTGAATTCCAGAGCCAGAGGGCCCTGGCTTTCAAAGTTTAATGCAGCTGAAATAAAGCAACATGGCTGTTTAGCCTGGAGAAGAGAGGACTGAGAAGTGACATGATGACTATCTTTAAATATCTGAAGGGATATTTAAACAGTGGTTCCAACTTTGGTCCTCAGCTCCCAGAAGTCCCAGGCACCTTGGCCAACAGTCAGGAATTCTGGAAGCTAAAGTCCAAAACACCTAGAGGATCAAAGTTTGGGAACCAGTGATGTAGAACATGTAGTAAACTTGTTTTCTGCTACTCCAAAGACAAGAACATGGATTCAAGGGACAAGAAAAGAGATTCCACCTAAACATTGTGAAGACCTCCTTTACTGTAAGAGCTGTTTGACAGTGGGAAGGACTGCCTCATAGGGTGGTGGACTCTCTTTCTTTGGAGGTCTTTAAATAGAGGTTGGATGAACATCTTTCAGGTATGTTTTAGTTGTGTATTCCTGCATGGTGGGGGTTGACCTAGATGGCCCTTGTGGTCCCTACTAACTCTAAGATTCTATCCAAAACAGCAGGGCTTCAAGATCGAACATGACATAGGTTCCAACCAGGGTGGTAGTGATGATGGTGGTGATAATAATGCTAGTAATGACAGTGGCATTTGATGTGAATGTTGTAGTACTGGTAAGACGAGAGAGTGAAATCACCCTGGTGCAGTCAAAAAGTCTAGGTTGACTCAGCTGAAAAGCCTCATAGAGCATCTTATGTACAATCACTAGAAGACCATTCCTGTCCAGGGAAGCTTGCAGTCTAAAATGACATGACAAAAAAAGGGGGGGGGAATGGATGAGGAGGAAAAGGAGAAGGTTATTTCTTGTCTAGTACAGATTTTAAATAAAGCAGTTGGGAACACGTTATTGAGAGTCCTCAGCTGATGTGCAGTCTGTCAAAATGGCAGTACCCAACATGTTGTGACTGTATAGCCTAAAACCTGCACCAAGCAGAACAAATGGTCAGTTCTGAGGGTAGGTTAAATTGGGAAGTGCTTGTTCTCTTGAGTGGGTGGTCAGGAATTGCTTTCCCTTTCCAGTCATTAATTTTGAGTAGGTTTCTTAATTTTGCATTGAACCAGGGCTGAAAGCCAGCAACACTGGCTCTCTCGCCCCTTGAATCAGATGCATACAGAAGATTCCTTTGCTTCTAGTAGCAAAGGCTTGGGCAGAACCTTCCATGTACCTTTGCTCCCTGTTCAGAGTTACTTGGGCCTTGGCTGCCGAAGATATTTAAGCAGCTAAAACGCCTGGAGGAAAAAGGTTGAGAGAGCATGTGTTGCTGCACAGCAGAGGTGGGCAACTTGTAGCTCACAATGTTGTTGAGTTGCAGTTCCTAGCCAGTGGTGAGTGGTAATGGGACCTGTAGGCCACCAACATTTGGAGGGCCACACGTTCCCCAGCCCTGGTTTAAAGGATCAGGAACCTGGTGGTTCAAAAGACGTTGGTCTGAGAGTGTGGAGACCCACTGTGCATCAGAACAGAGAGAATGAGCTAGATGAGCAGATCATTTGACATATTATAAGGCAACTTCAGTGTTCCTGTGCTCCTCAGACAGGGAGGAGAATACAGGAGAAAGACTACAGGAAGTGGCTGCAATTCTAATGCAGCACAGAATTTCAAATAGAGCAAAACGATCAAGATTGGCACATGAGCCTCAGTAATGACTATCCTGTCTCTCTTGCACCCCAGCCTCCAGGATTGTCCGAGATCCAGTGGAGCTGCGTCTCTATGAAAAGATGGATGCACCGACACACAACGTTATGTGGGCCTGGATAAATCGCAATGCCCTTGTGGGTGACTTACTTCAGATCCTTGATGACTTGCAGCTTTATTGGGCACGTGATGTCATCGCCTCATGTGAGCTCCGGCACTCTCTCTTCTGTCTCTCCTTCTCTCACACACTCTCTCACATATACATCCTTCAGTCTTGGTTGGTAGCTCTGAAACAGCAGTATCCCCCAGTCTGGTGCTTTGCAGATGGGTTGTATGTACACATCTCCCCCTGTATCCACAGTATCTTTATGTGGTTTCATTTAACTGCTGTCAGGGGCAGGTCTCTAGGCATCTGGAGAGCTTCCTGCATGACTGTATGGTTAGGTTTCCCCAGGGATAATGGGGATGACCTGTACTCCATTATCCCCAGAAGGCAGTACTCATTTGCTATCTCTCGTGAGGCATTGTGGGAATTGTGGCTCAAAACATCTGGAAAGCCAGAGATTCCCTGACTGTACTCTAAACAATTTTAGCTGTTGTTCAAATTCACCATTTTGAGAAGTTATGTCATTTAAGTGAAAGTAGGCACTCTACATGAGAGGGGTCTTACCAACTGGAATGCCCATATTCCTTGTCTCCAAAAATACATATATTCTGAAGACAGAGCACAGGCTGTTCACATGGGTAAAACTGAGGACTGCAGACTAGAGCTTGGGAAAGTTATTTGTTGGACTACAACCCTCAGAATCCTCTAGTCAGCCTGGGAACTAAGAAATTTGGGGAATTATAATCCAAAAAATAGCTTTCCCAAGCTGTGCCAAGGATGTAAACATTCTGTGAATCAAGCACTGTCCATCTTATGAGCTTTTCAGGTAAGTGTTGCTTGCTTGTTTGTTCTTATCTTATATTAAATACATGCATTAGATCCTTTCTGGGAGCTTTTGACAGTGCATTTCTTGCTTGCTGTGACATAGTAAACTCCTGCAGGAAGCATTCTTCGGCTGTGAAACCAAGCTGAAAGACAGCTGAGGCGGACAATTCACTGGAGAGAAAAAGGAGTCAATGAACACTTCTGTGTATGATACCTCCATCTTCTATACAGTTGAAATGTAGCTGGGGGATTGACACAGGAAACAGGTAGCAAGATCTAGCACTGAAGGCCCCCTGTGTATGTTTACATAGAAAGCTACCTTATAATGAATCCGACTGTTGGTTCAGCTAGCCCAACGTTACCCGTTCTGACTGCAGCCCACAGTCTTGGGCAGATTCCTTTCCTAGCCCTTTCATTTTTTAGAATTTTATTTTATTTATTTATACCCCGCTCTTCAGCCACAAGGCTATCAGAGCGGCTTACAAATTGTTTTAAGCAATAACTATTTACACATCTACACTGCATTAACAGTTTCCAATGTGTGTTAGCTAATTGCCCCCACAAGCTGGGTACTCATTTTACTGACCTACGAAAGGATAGAAGGCTGAGTGAACCTTGGAGCCCGCTGGAATCGAACTTGCAATATCGTGACTTGCAGTACTGGCATTTAACCACTGTGCCACCAGGGCTCCCAGGTTTGAACTTGTTTGCAAAGCATGTGAACTACCACTTAACTATAACGTCTTCTCTGGAGATCTGTGTTGGTACTGGCTTATTTATTACTTCTTGAGTAAATGATTTTCAGAATTTGGAAATGTTACTACTTTGGGCTACAAATCCCAGGAGATTCTGATCATTATAATTACACACATGCCCTAACGTACAAAAGGTAATATTTCCAGGTTCTGTTTAGGTGCCAGTAATCACTGCTGCAATTTTCTAGAACACTTTTTTTCTCCCTTAGTGATTAAGGAAGAGCATATAGATACAGATAGGATACCCCAGACTGCGAAATCAATCTAATAGTGGTCTGAATGCACTTCACAATTTAGAGGCTAATAACCTATTTCTCTATCCCTCCTCCAAGGGCATCCGCCACTACGCCCCACAGAGTCCAGAGCAGTATCTTGTCATCATCCATCTGTTTCTCCTGATCCTCCACCTTCCCTGCCCACCCCAGAGTCTGGTGGTAGGATTGGTGGTGACAGCAACAGAGTGAAAACACCAATGTGGGAGCCCCAAAAAGAGCCCTCCTCACCTGTGCCAGGTAAAGTTGTCTGTTTGCCACAGCTTGTTCAATGGCAGTATGTATTTATGGCACATGATGATAACCCATTTGTCTTTATTTCATGTTACATATTTGTAAGCTGCTTAACATTCCAAAATAGCTAAGTGATGCACAAAGGTAACATATCAATAAAAACACAGTAAGAGGGAACTCAAATATCTTAATTGTCTCTAGTATGAAACAACTCAAAGATGAAACTCGCTAATTTGCCAAAATATATACAGCACAGTACTGTAATATACTTAGCTAATACCAAATCTTTGGAATTAGGTCAATCTAAATTTGCATGAATTTTTAAAAGAAGTGTATGTATGCCCTACCCCAATATCATTGCTGCATGCCTTCTGAGCATGGGAAGAGGATTCCATCAAGCTGGGCTACTGTACTATAAACTTGTTCCAAATGATCATAGGATGAATTTCAGGAGCATGTGGCATTACCAGAGAGTTTGTAAAGCTAACCATGGCGAGTGGCAGGAATATAAGGGGTCAAACAGCCCCCTAAGTGATCTGCTCCCAACTTGTTTTGGGCTACAAATGTTTAAACTTGGCCTGGGAACAGATAGGCAGCCAGTTTATTTCCTTCAACAAAGGAGTTACTGATGTCTATAGGCCATGTCCACTAGCAACCAAACCACTACAATCTATACCTGCTACAGTTTCTGGACCAACTTTTAAGAGTAACCTTACATAATGCAATTGCAGTAAACCAGGTTCAAGGTTACTAATGTCTGGACCATGGTTGCCAAGCTGTCCTCCCGGCTGTAGCTGACACATCTAGTCAGAGCTGCCAACTACTAAGGTCAGTGGCACTGCAAGTGATAAAGATTAATGTGGAAGCTGCTGTATTCTATTCTCCAGTGAAGATGCTTAGTGACTTTTCTCCCTGAAGGTCCAAAGTGCAAAACAGGAGTGGGCAAGTGTGTCCTTCCAGATGTTTTTTGACTGCGACTCCAATAATCCCACAACATTGGCTATTCAAGCTAGGGCTGATAGGAGGTGTAGGCAAAAACACGTATGGAGGGCCACCCCTGACCAAAAGTTTCTTATTTTTCCTTGGAAGGAGATGAAGCGCATTCTTAGCCTGTTGACATCTTTTTTGTCTTTCTTAGACTCCTTGGTAGGGCTTCTGTGTATTTTGTAGTTCTTCTCTTCTCCCTTTTTAGTGTACAAATTGGCACTGGCTGCTAAGTTTGGCTTCCTGAGAGCCCCTATGTTCACACAGCAATGCATATTTCTAGCCTTTTAAGACAGGAGCAGGAAATTTGGGTCCCTCCAGATGTTATTGGACTGCAGTTCCCATCATCCTTTATTGGCTTTGCTTGGTAGGGCTACTGGGAGCTGAAGTCCAACTGCATCTGCTAGGTCATACGTTGTCACCCCTTCTTGAAGTTGTGAGGACAGGCCTGGAAGTGCATTATCAATGCTTGGTGAAATTGGAACCCACTATACAATAGTTATCTAGTATGTACTGATATCTTGCATCTGAACAAGCAGATTTGATTCAGCTGTCATGCTTAATACGGCCCTGTCTTCCACATATTTGCCTGGTCACCTTTTGTAAACTTGTCCAAATCGGTGGAGGTGAATCCTGCACTGTGTAACATGTTGCACTTGCTTTCATGACTCCTGAGAGTAAAGGCCCTTAGCAGGGGTTTCTGGGGAAATGCTTGAGTTGCCTTCCTTTTCCTCTCCTCTCCTTTCTGTGGCTGACAAGAAGAGCAGAGTACCCCTACACAAGCAGAAACACAGAAAGGAGAGGAGAAGGAGGCTTGGTTTGTCATGGGTTTTTTGCTAAAGCAGCTTTTTGTGATCACTACAGGTTTGCTGCCAAACTGGTGCAGCCAAAAGAACAGCCAGTTAAAGTCTGTGCCTTTTGTTGGGATAGAGGACATTAAGGAGATTGGGAGACATGGGGAACTGGAAAAGAGGACTTGGGAAGGTCACACACAGCCTAGAGGTTGCCAAGCTCCTACCCCTGCTATAGTTTGCCAATCCCATTGTATTACTCCAAGTATTTATATGAGTGGTAAAGTAGAAAATCCCTCTCCAGTGCCGTTCATATAATCGATTTTTTTTCCACAAACAAAAAAGAATCTGAATCTTTAGTCTTGCCTCGTGAGGAACTTGTTTCAGTCCTATCACTGGGTTGCCTTGTTCTGTAGCCATCCTGCCAATACTGTCTCATCCTTGAGATGAGGTGACCAGAACTGTACCATTTTAAATGGAGCTACACATATCTGTTTTTGCCATGCCAGCTGCTGGTGTGATTTAGATCCTCGTCTAATAAAGGGACTGAAATAGAATCACAGCTCTGAAATCAGAAAGCTTTAAGTTCCAGCCTTTAGATATGTAAAAATGCATGGCAGAGGATTTTATCTGTGATATTTCCAGAAGTACAGTCAGCCCTTTTTATCCATGGATTTCACCATCCATGGCTTGAAAATATTTTTTCAAATAATAAAAATTCCAAGATGCAAACCTTAATTTTGCCATTTTATCGAAGGGACACCATTTTCCTATGTCATTGTATATCAGTGTGTATAGAGCCATTGTACTGTCTATTCTCCTTTATGGATCTGAAACATGGGTCACCTATCGCAACCACTTACAACTCCTCGAACGCTTCCACCAGCGCTGTTTACGCACAATCCTAAATATACACTGGACTGACTATGTGACGAACATTGCTGTCCTTGAGCAAGCAGGGCTCACCAGCATTGAGGCCATGATATTGAGAACACAGCTGTGCTGGGCAGGGCACGTTTCTAGGATGGAGGACCATTGCCTCCCCAAAATAGTACTCTACGGTGAACTCGCCACGGGTCAGTGTAAGAGGGGCGCTCCAAAAAAGCGATACAAGGACTCCCTGAAACAACATCTCAGGCTTGGCCAAATTGATCACCAACAATGGTCCACCCTGGCCTCACATCGGGAGGCATGGAGACACATTATCCACAATGCTGCAGCTTATTTGAGAACTCACGCCAAACAAGTCTTGAAGAGAAACGGCAACACAGAAATAATCACAACCCGGTAACATCACCTGAGGAAACCTTCTGCTGTGCTTTCTGCAACTGTCATCAGCGTGCTTGCAGAAAACGCGGGACAAGTCCTTCCTGAATCTTCGTTTGCGAAGAAAAGCCAGAGAGTATATAATGGGACTTGAGTATTCACAGATTTTGGTATTCACAGAGGTCCTGGAACCAACCCTAGCAGATACCAAGGGCCCACTGTATTGGGAAATGCCCTGTTAGGCCCACTTAGCATGTTTACTTTTAACTTCTGGTATAAAGTCAAAGCGTGAAATTTTGCCCATAGATATGGTCATGATCACTCTGCCTCTGGAATCAGCTTGCATCATAGAGATGGGTGCAAATTTATGACACTGAATGGGTGGGAAACAAAAGCTACCACATATTCCGGCATATAAGACAACTTTTTAGCCCCCCAAAATACCCTCAAAAGTCAGGGGTCGTCTTATACGCTGGGTATACAGTTTGCTCACCCACCGCCTGATCTCCTGCCTCTTTGCTCCCTTCGCAAAGGGAGCGAAGACGCAGGAGATCGGGCAGGGGGTGAGGCAAAGTGGGTACCGGTACATTCGCCCCTCTCCTCCGCCTTCGCCCCCTTTGCCGGCTTCAGGAAGGCTGGATGGATGGAGGGGGGAAGCTTTCCAGCCACCACCCACCCTCCCTGAAACCGCAATTGGGAGTCTGATTGCGGCTTCAGGGAGGGCGAGTGATGGGGGGGTCGTCTTATATGCCAGATAAACAGTGGCTTGCCTATTGGAAAAATGTGTTTGCAATTGCCCTAGTTTGTCTTGGCGTTTCAACTGGCCCAAGTTTGTTCCTGTCTTAGCCTCCTTTTGTCATTATAGTAGCTATTTGTCCCTGTGATCCTGGTTCAGGGAAGAGCTGTATTAAGTTTTTAATGGTTTCCATTCTTGAGTGAATCTCCTTTGTTTTTGATTATGTTTGGCTAATTTAGGTTTTTAAAAATGGCTTTATGTTTCCTTTTATATTTAAATTCCAATTTGATGCCAAGATAACCCAAATTTGATGCCAAGAAAAGCTGAATTCTGTGCCTCATACAAGCTGTGTACATAAACTGTGCCTTCTTATGAGATCCTCTGAACTGTTCATCATACAAGGAGTTCTGATGCTAATCAAAGGAAGGGTAATAAAATCATACAGGGAGGGGCTCGAAGGCACTGGAAATCCAGTGTACACAAAGTTATCCATGTTTTCTCTTTTGAAATGTCATAGGGCTTTGCCCACAGACTTTCAAATCTGTTTTGGCAGCCCAGAGGGCTAAAAATTTGGTTTCTCCTTTAAAATGAAAGCAGGAATTTCTCAAGATATAGAATCTGGCCATCCCCCTGGTCCCCCACTGCTTCTTTCTGAGGCCCCTGTGCTGAGAACTAGCGGAGTCATCTTAGAGTGGTTTGCAGATACTTTTCTGAACCCCAGCTCTGTCTCTGATTCCAGCTAAATGTGATGGGTGTTGGCAAATAGAAAACATCCTCAAATAAACCTGAAATACTGCTTTGGTGCATTCTTACTTCTGTGTCTCTTGAAGAGCTGGGAAAGTTGCTATTTGTACTATAGTTCCTAGAATGCCCTCCGCCACTAGCCATGCTGCTTCAAGGATTTTTGGCAATGTAGTTCCAAAAAGTAAAATGTCCATGGTCTAGCTTGCTGTTTCTTGAAATGGTCTGTGCACTCAGACTTTGCTTCCCTCCTCTCAGGATATGCCTAAGCAGATAGCAGGGAGGAAAGCCAATGGGTTCCTTTTGTGTCTTGACTCTTAACAGTGTTCCCTCTTCTTTCTCTGGCAAACAGAGCCCTCTTGTCCACCGTTGTCTCTGCCAAACTCCCCTCTCAGCAGCCACCTTGGCAGCGTTGACCAGAGCAGCACACCATTGGCTCCCACGCAGCCTGATGAGCAGGTAGGCAGCTGGACCTGTTAGCTGACATGGCCTTTGGTCTTTAACTCTGCTGGGCCAGGGATGGAGAGAGTTGGGGTGAAGAGAAATGTAGGAGCTGATGTGGTGCTTAGGGGAGCATTGGCTGGTCGAATGAGTTATGGCAGTGCCATGTGCACCTGGTATCTAGCTTTACCTGGGAACCTCATTCTTACTGTTTTGGGGAAGGGGTGTTCTTTGTTTGCTTCTAGTTATGTGAAGCAGCTAACATCTGTCAAATTTTTATATTTTGTGACATGGCTTTTCTTTCTGCTGTCTTCGGTGGTGGCTCTTCCTCTTTCTTCTTATTGGAGTTGCCAGTGGCTTTGCTCTGGGTTCCTTCCTCTTGGTACTTCTTATTCTTCTTGTATCTTTTTGTTAAAACCACTGCCATCACTTTTGCACTGATGCAAGAATTTTAGCATTCTTTAACCAACCTTCCACATTCCCCTCTTGCCATATCTTTGCCACTCTTCTTGCTATTTCCTTACTGGATGCCCTCCAGGTATCTGAATTTTGACTTTTCCATGTCCATTCTTTTCCTTCAACTTAACTCTATAACAAAGCTTTTGTAATATTGGTAATAGTTTAATTCTGTCTGTTTAATATTACTCTTTTGTGTGTCTAACTATCTTAACTGTAATATACTCATTTAAATTTGTAAGGCATTTTGAGGCCCAGTTTTTTGGGGAAAGGCAGGGTATAAATAACATTTTGTTGTTGGTTCCCCTATTGTTTCCTTGATAGCTCCTGTTATCTGCTCTTCTTCTCAAGCAGAGAAGCTTATTATATTTCTTCATTCCACTTTCCATATCTTAATTTCCCTGCCATTTCAGATTTAAATGTATTTCCAGCATCTTATGCTGGAACAACTACCGTTGTCGTCGTTATATTGCTCTAGTCAATGTACATGGCACTTTACAGGAGCAGCTTACAAATTGTTAATTTGACAGTTTTCTGTCCTAAGGCTTACCGTCTAAAAAGACACAACACACAAGGGAAAGGAGATGGCAGTGTTATCTCCTGCCTGGTGTGAATTTAAGAGTGACAGTCCCCTCCCCAAAGACTGCTGGTTCAGTTCTACCTTCTGTCACCAGAGTTTGGGAAATGTCCTTTTTTTTTTTTCCCTTTTTTTTTTTTTGGCACTACTATTTTTTGTACATTGTCACTATGGAATTCTGGGAGTTGTAGTCCAAAAAGCATTGCCCTATCCCAGGCTAAGTAAGTGATAGTAGGAAAGCCACCACTCTCAACCTCAGTGCCCAGCCCCAGTCAAGACCAATTTTCAGTAAAACCAATCAGCTGTAGGGAGATGTTAAAATGGTTATTAACAGAATGTATGTGACAAGTACTAAGCACATGAAAATTTGTCATGTTAAAGGGTTATTCTCTCCCTTGATACCATAAAAATGTTAGGTTTTTCTTCCTTCATACGGTATTTTTGTGGGTCTTCCTGCATCTTGCATTCAAAGTCCATTTTTCTTCTTTCTGATATTCATCTACCATTTCTCCATTTGATTACCTTGCCCGTCTTCCTGTCATTTGCTCTGTCTCTTTCATATTCACCTTGAACTTAGTTTTTAGATGCCTACATCTAGATATCTCTCACTGCTTCCTCCATTTTGTTTACCTAGAACAGGAATGTGTCTCCAGATGTTGCTGAAGTCCTCCTCTAGATCTTAGTGAACTGCAACTGCAGCATTCCTCACCATTGGCTATGCTGGCTAGGACTGGTGGGAGTTGGGGCCCAGCAACATCTGAAGGGCCACACATTTCTCCACCCTGATGTAGAAAAAAATTGTCAGGAACCCTGAAATGTTGCTTTTCCAATGCCACTTTCTACTACTGCTTCTGGATGTTAGGTAGATTTTTCCCCTGACTGTTCCACTGGGTTTTAAACACTTCTCTTCATACTGTTTTCCCTGGGAGTTCCTTGGGGTTGAGATGGAAAACAGTCAGTGAGAAAAGCACAAGGAACTACATATTGAAGCGTTCTTGCCATGACATTAGTGAAAGATTGGTATGTTGTCAGATGTGTGCTGAAGTGGGGTGGTGCCCCTTCAGAATATTTATCTACTTTCTCCCTCCCTTCACCCCAATCCAGGGCCTCCGCTCTCTGTCCCTTACCTGTCCCTTTGAGTGGCGATTGGAGGAACTGCGCCAGGCCACAGGCAACTTCTCAGAAAGCCTAAAGATTGGTGAAGGAGGCTTTGGCTGTGTCTACCAGGCCCGACTGCGAAACACCGTCTACGCTGTCAAACGGCTCAAGGAGGTATTGCCAAGGAGGGGCAAGGTTGTGTGCTTGTGAGCCTTGCCAGCATATCTCCTTTCACTGTCTTCTTGCCCTCTCACCAACACATCCAGAAAAAGACAAGTCTGATATGACCACAGACTATGAGCTGTGCACATAGGTTCTCTTCTGAGGTTCTGTTCCCAGCTTCTCTGGTGGAAAATTCTCTTAATAGCTAGATAGAGCAAGAACTCTGCTTCTGATTCAGCAGCACTGTGGGCCATTAAGGTTAATAGTACAGGGCCTGGCTGGGAGATTCTGGGAGCTGTAGTCCAAAAGAGTAACTTTCCCAAGCTTTGGTAGCAGAACCATTGGTACTAGTTGCTCCCCATGTGTATCCGTTGTGCTTGGTTGTGAGTGAGGAGATGCTGACTCTCATCTTGCCCTTTCATTTCACCCAAAATGCACTGCTTTTCACCTTTATTGTCCTGAAGAGAGGTGTGTTCACAATATTGGCTGTTTGGCTGAATGACTTGGCTTTCTCCTCTTCCCACCCCCCCCCCACTTTTCCTCTCCACTCTTCTCCCTCCCTGTCTATCTGACTAACAGGAAGCAGAATTGGATTGGAGAGTAATAAAGAACAGCTTTGTCACAGAAGTGGAAAAGCTTTACCGGTAAGAACCAGAATTAATAAATGGAATAATTACTCAGGGGTGGAGTGGGATTTCCAAGAACTGACATAAGTGCACAAGGAATTTTTCAGACGTTTGCTGGAGAAGAGAAGGTTCAAGCCACAGTTACAGTTCCTTTACACTCCCTCTCTTCTACCTCAGGTTCCGCCATCCCAACATTGTAGAGTTTGCTGGATACTGTGCTGAACAGGGGAACTTCTGCCTTGTCTACGTCTTCCTGCCAAAGGGCTCCTTGGAGGACCATTTACACAGACAGGTACCCAGCTGAAATAGAGAGGTGTGTTTTTTTTCTTGAGAAGGAGACCTCTAGTGCTGTCCCTGTTCTCCAGCCTGTTCTTTTGTTTTTGTTTCTCAGGTTGGTCCCTGCCTTACCTGGGCCCAGAGGCTGCATGTGGCAGTGGGCACTGCCAGAGCCATTCAGTTCCTGCACAGTGACTCTCCCAGTCTCATCCATGGTGATGTAAAGAGGTGAGATGGAGGGAGAGAATGCCTCACCAAGCAGGAATGTGGTGGTGATCATGATTCATGAAGAGATTTCACCTAAACATTAGGAAGTACTTTCTGACAGTAAGAGCAGTTGGGCAGTGGAATGCACTGTTTCAGATATGGTGGAGTCTCCTTTGGATGTTTTTAAACAAGGATTGGGTGGCCATCTGTCAGGAGTGCTTTGTATTCCTGCATGGCAGGGGGTTGGACTAGATGGCCCTTGTGGTCTCTTTCAACTCTGTGATTCTAGATGAGAAAGATTGCTTCTTTCTGCCGGGAGATACTGTTCTGCTGTTCTCCCACACCCTCTGCTTGGAGATAGAGAATAAATAGGAAACTTGCGAGGTGCCATATCCAGGGCTTCAATGGAAATTTCAGCTTCCTGGGGAAATTTTTTTGGCGTAGAGTAAATTCATTATTAACAAAATTAGAGTAAATCATGCAGCGTTAGAGGAATTATGCAGAGCAGCTCAGTCTGTATAAAATACTCAGGTTGTAGAACTTGGATTGCCTGAGGGCTGAATTCTGATCTTTTGTGTTTAGCCCAGAATGCTCGCAGCCCTGGTCATATTCTTGTAAGGAGTAGGCACCTTGCTTTGGAAAGAGGGCTGTAAGCCACAGATGGGCAACGTTGCTGGACGGGGGGAGGGGGCAATTGTTGCTCTGCCCTCATAGGCTGCACCAGTATATCAGTGTTGCACTTGGAGTGACATCAGGTCTCTTCTGGTTCCTAATTTGTCTGGTTTACTGTGCCGGTTTTAAAAGTTTCTAGAGTTGGGGAAGAGACAGACTACCACGTTTGTGCGTGGTTTAGGTGTATTTTGGGTGATCTTCAAACCAAAGCTCACCTGAAAATTATCCCCCCAAAAGCCATTTTTTGAAGGCATGGGAAATCTGGCATGGGGTTCAGTGGCCCAAAAAGCAGGGTTCAGGGGCTGCTTGTACTCCAAAGGTTGCACTTTTCCCTCTCCAAACTATAGTACAGTCGTCCCTTCACATTCGCGGGGGTTCCGTTCCGCGGACCCCCGCGAATGTGAAAAATCCGCGAATAACTACACCCCTCCCCCTCCCTCCCCAGGCCTTCGCGGGGCCTTCCTAGGCCCCGCGGAGGCCTCACCGGCCCTCCCTCCCACCCTCCCCGGGCCTTCGCGGGGCCTTCCTAGGCCCCGCGGAGGCCTCACCGGCTCTCCCTCCCACCCTCCCCGGGCCTTCGCGGGGCCTTCCTAGGCCCCGCGGAGGCCTCACCGGCTCTCCCTCCCACCCTCCCCGGGCCTTCGCGGGGCCTTCCTAGACCCCGCGGAGGCCTCACCGGCCCTCCCTCCCACCCTCCCCGGGCCTTCGCGGGGCCTTCCTAGGCCCTGCGGAGGCCTCACCGGGCCTCCCTCCCACCCTCCCCGGGCCTTCGCGGGGCCTTCCTAGGCCCCGCGGAGGCCTCACCGACTCTCCCTCCCACCCTCCCCGGGCCTTCGCGGGGCCTTCCTAGGCCCCGCGGAGGCCTCACCGGCTCTCCCTCCCACCCTCCCCGGGCCTCCCTCCCACACTCCCCGGGCCTCCCTCCCACCCTCCCCAGGCCTTTGCGGGGCCTTCCTAGGCCCCGCGGAGGCCTCACCGGCCCTCCCTCCCACCCTCCCCAGGCCTTTGCGGGGCCTTCCTAGGCCCCGCGGAGGCCTCACCGGCCCTCCCTCCCACCCTCCCCAGGCCTTCGCGGGGCCTTCTTAGGCCCCGCGGAGGCCTCACCGGGCCTCCCTCCCACCCTCCCCGGGCCTTCGCGGGGCCTTCCTAGGCCCCGCGGAGGCCTCACCGGCCCTCCCTCCCACCCTCCCCGGGCCTTCGCGGGGCCTTCCTAGGCCCCGCGGAGGCCTCACCGGCCCTCCCTCCCACCCTCCCCGGGCCTTCGCGGGGCCTTCCTAGGCCCCGCGGAGGCCTCACCGGGCCTCCCTCCCACCCTCCCCGGGCCTTCGCGGGGCCTTCCTAGGCCCCGCGGAAGCCTCACCGGGCCTCCCTCCCACCCTCCCCGGGCCTTCGCGGGGCCTTCTTAGGCCCCGCGGAGGCCTCACCGGGCCTCCCTCCCACCCTCCCCGGGCCTTCGCGGGGCCTTCCTAGGCCCCGCGGAGGCCTCACCGGCTCTCCCTCCCACCCTCCCCAGGCCTTCGCGGGGCCTTCTTAGGCCCCGCGGAGGCCTCACCGGCCCTCCCTCCCACCCTCCCCGGGCCTTCGCGGGGCCTTCTTAGGCCCCGCGGAGGCCTCACCGGGCCTCCCTCCCACCCTCCCCGGGCCTTCGCGGGGCCTTCCTAGGCCCCGCGGAGGCCTCACCGGGCCTCCCTCCCACCCTCCCCGGGCCTCCCTCCCACCCTCCCCGGGCCTTCGCGGGGCCTTCTTAGGCCCCGCGGAGGCCTCCCCGGGCCTCCCTCCCACCCTCCCCGGGCCTTCGCGGGGCCTTCCTAGGCCCCGCGGAGGCCTCACCGGCCCTCCCTCCCACCCTCCCCGGGCCTTCGCGGGGCCTTCCTAGGCCCCGCGGAGGCCTCACCGGGCCTCCCTCCCACCCTCCCCGGGCCTTCGCGGGGCCTTCTTAGGCCCCGCGGAGGCCTCACCGGGCCTCCCTCCCACCCTCCCCGGGCCTTCGCGGGGCCTTCCTAGGCCCCGCGGAGGCCTCACCGGCTCTCCCTCCCACCCTCCCCAGGCCTTCGCGGGGCCTTCTTAGGCCCCGCGGAGGCCTCACCGGCCCTCCCTCCCACCCTCCCCGGGCCTTCGCGGGGCCTTCTTAGGCCCCGCGGAGGCCTCACCGGGCCTCCCTCCCACCCTCCCCGGGCCTTCGCGGGGCCTTCCTAGGCCCCGCGGAGGCCTCACCGGGCCTCCCTCCCACCCTCCCCGGGCCTCCCTCCCACCCTCCCCAGGCCTTCGCGGGGCCTTCTTAGGCCCCGCGGAGGCCTCCCCGGGCCTCCCTCCCACCCTCCCCGGGCCTCCCTCCCACCCTCCCCAGGCCTTCGCGGGGCCTTCTTAGGCCCCGCGGAGGCCTCACCGGGCCTCCCTCCCACCCTCCCCGGGCCTTCGCGGGGCCTTCCTAGGCCCCGCGGAGGCCTCACCGGGCCTCCCTCCCACCCTCCCCAGGCCTTCGCGGGGCCTTCCTAGGCCCCGCGGAGGCCTCACCGGGCCTCCCTCCCTCCCTCCCTGGGCCTTCGCGGGGCCTTCCTAGGCCCCGCGAAGGCCTCACCGGCCCTCCCTCCCACCCTCCCCGGGCCTTCGCGGGGCCTTCTTAGGCCCCGCGGAGGCCTCACCAGGCCTCCCTCCCACCCTCCCCGGGCCTTCGCGGGGCCTTCCTAGGCCCCGCGGAGGCCTCACCGGCTCTCCCTCCCACCCTCCCCAGGCCTTCGCGGGGCCTTCTTAGGCCCCGCGGAGGCCTCACCGGGCCTCCCTCCCACCCTCCCCGGGCCTTCGCGGGGCCTTCTTAGGCCCCGCGGAGGCCTCACCGGGCCTCCCTCCCACCCTCCCCGGGCCTTCGCGGGGCCTTCCTAGGCCCCGCGGAGGCCTCACCGGGCCTCCCTCCCACCCTCCCCGGGCCTCCCTCCCACCCTCCCCAGGCCTTCGCGGGGCCTTCTTAGGCCCCGCGGAGGCCTCCCCGGGCCTCCCTCCCACCCTCCCCGGGCCTCCCTCCCACCCTCCCCAGGCCTTCGCGGGGCCTTCTTAGGCCCCGCGGAGGCCTCACCGGGCCTCCCTCCCACCCTCCCCGGGCCTTCGCGGGGCCTTCCTAGGCCCCGCGGAGGCCTCACCGGGCCTCCCTCCCACCCTCCCCAGGCCTTCGCGGGGCCTTCCTAGGCCCCGCGGAGGCCTCACCGGGCCTCCCTCCCTCCCTCCCCGGGCCTTCGCGGGGCCTTCCTAGGCCCCGCGAAGGCCTCACCGGCCCTCCCTCCCACCCTCCCCGGGCCTTCGCGGGGCCTTCTTATGCCCCGCGGAGGCCTCACCAGCCCTCCCTCCCACCCTCCCCGGGCCTTCGCGGGGCCTTCCTAGGCCCCGCGGAGGCCTCACCGGCCCTCCCTCCCACCCTCCCCGGGCCTTCGCGGGGCCTTCTTAGGCCCCGCGGAGGCCTCACCGGGCCTCCCTCCCACCCTCCCCGGGCCTTCGCGGGGCCTTCCTAGGCCCCGCGGAGGCCTCACCGGGCCTCCCTCCCACCCTCCCCGGGCCTTCGCGGGGCCTTCCTAGGCCCCGCGGAGGCCTCACCGGCTCTCCCTCCCACCCTCCCCGGGCCTTCGCGGGGCCTTCCTAGGCCCCGCGGAGGCCTCACCGGCCCTCCCTCCCACCCTCCCCAGGCCTTCGCGGGGCCTTCCTAGGCCCCGCGGAGGCCTCACCGGCCCTCCCCAGGCCTTCGCGGGGCCTCCGGAGGGCCTCCGGGCGTCCCGCGAAGGCCTCCCCACCCCTCCCCAGGTATTTCACGGGGCCTCTGGAGGCCCCGTGTCGCGGTTTGGGGGGGGGGCGGGGGGGCCCTCCCAAAACCGCGAATAATCGAAACCGCAAATGTCAAGTTCGCGAATGTGGAGGGACAACTGTAATTGCTGTTATGAAGGCCTCCCTTGCCAGTTAGGGACTAAGTGTCCTAGCTGTACATGCATATTGTTCCTATTGAATTATTTAACCTTTCTTTTTAAAAAATATTAAAAGCTTTTTTACATTTCTTTTGCAAAGTTTCCTTTGTGTCTTTTCACTTTTTTGGATCCATCTCCAATGGTGTTTTAAAGGTTGCTAGTTCTGGGGCCACTTACTGGAACAATGTGTTTTTGTAGCTGGTGGCTTATGGGCTCTGTCAATTTTGGGAAGAGTTCCTAGAAGTTAAGTAGTTTAAAAGCCACTGGACTTCCAGAAAGGACAGTTTAAGACACAAAGTTGCACTTCCTTTTTTAAATAGGTTCCCGTAAGTGAGGTCTGGAACCCTGTGACATAAGAGTTAGCATGGTGCAGACAGTAATTCAGGGCTTGAGGCCATTGCTTCTGAAGCCCACTCTCTTCCAGTGTTGGAGCTTTTGCTATTCGAAAGGAACTTTACTCAAAAGTCCACAAAGTTCTGTGTATCAAAGCTCTCCTGTCCCTTTTACTAAACACTGAATAGATTGAAACTTGGCTGTGTTTTGGAACATGCCTGCCTAATATTTATTTATTTATTTATTTATTTATTTATTTATTTGATTTATATCCTGTCTTTCTCCCAGTATGGGACCCAAAGTAGCTTGCAATATAATTTCAAACACAATATGTGGTACCAAGTGTAAAAAAAAAAAGAATTGAATAATCGATCCAACTGAAAAAAAAAAATTAAACATTAATTTAAATTTTAAAAACATACAAAATACCCATTACACATTAAGAAACAGCACACCCACTGCATGTTCTTCCACCCCAACCAATTAAAGGCTGATGGTTTGTTTAAATAACATGTTTGCTGGTGAAAGAAGAGCAAAGAGGAGGCCAACTGAGCCTCCCTCAAGAGGGAGTTCCATAACCTAGGAGCTGCCACCAAGAAGGCTTTTTACCATGGCTTTGCTGCAAGACAAGCCTCTGAGGGTGCGTGGACAGAGAGAAAGCCCTTTCCCGAAAAAGACTTGTGCAGGCTGATACAGGGAGGTACAAGCTTTCAGATAATCTGGATTTACACCATATTGGACTTACCCCAATAGGGTATAACCAGCACTTTGAATTGTGTGTGGGAATGGGCAAATAACCAGTGAAGCTGTTTTAACAACAGTGTTACAGACTCCCTGTAACTATCAGCAGTCTAGCTGCAGCATTTTGGTCTTCCTGAAGTTTCTGAACAATTTCCAAAGGCAGCCCCATGTAGAATGTGTTACAGTAATCCAAATAAGATGTAATCAAGGCAAGTGTTACCTTCACCAAATGCTACATCTTCATGAATGGCTGGAGCAGGCACACTAGTTTTAATTGTGCAGAGCCTGAACAGCTCAGAATGCAGTTTGGTCTATACAGAAAATCTTGGTAAGGCTCCTTTTCAGAATGGGAGTGTAAGAGATCAAATATGGGAATTGTTTGTAACCCTCTCTTTCTTTCCTGCCCTTTATAGCTCTAACATCCTCTTGGATGCAGCACTCAACCCCCGGCTGGCTGATTTTGGGTTGGCACGGTTCAGCCGGCGACCAAAGCAGGGAACCATGAGCAGCTCACTGGGCCGGACCCAGACTGTGCAGGGCACACTGGCCTACCTACCTCCTGAATATATCCGGACAGGGACTCTTTCTACTGCCATTGATGTTTTCAGCTTTGGTGTGGTGAGTAATTTATGAGTGGAAAAAAGCATAGCTAAGTGCACCTGATGAGAACAGAATACTGTCATAAAATTGTATAACTGGTTGACATCTAGCCCTAGAGGACATCAGTGTTACTCAAAGTGGCGGTCCATGGACTGGTATTGGACCATAAGCCATCAGCTGCCAATCCCTTGAGAGTTTCCAGGTAAGAAAGAAATAATTTGCCAGTGGGCACAAATATGGTATTGCTCCCTGCATGGAGGCAGGGACTGCTCATCCCCCACCTATGATAGATTAAGTAGTACTGAATCTAGTCCTGCCCCTGTGTACAACAGAAAAGTGGTCATACAGCCTCTACTTAAAAACATCTAAAGAGGAATCCGCCATCTTTCAAGGCAGTCTGTTCCTCCATCAAGCAGCTCCTAGTTCCTGAATGTTCTTTCCAAAATATAGTCAAACCCCTTTCTCTTGTCCATTTTTTCTAACAACCTACTTAAGATGACACACACACATCTTTGCTACTCTCCTCCCCTCTTTCTGACATGCACATGTTTTTATCCAGTCCTCTTGCTTTTCTATGCAGTTCTTCTCAGCCTTTCCACACCATCCAAGGGAGAATATGATGAGTCAGGAGCATTAGAAAAGTTACTCAGATAAGCCAGTGCTGAGTCAAGATTCAGAGATGTCTAAGGCTTTATTATCTGGAGGCGACACTTGTATATACTAACTGTAATGGGGTGTGTCAGTTATTACGCTGCTGTTTCATTGTTGGCTCATTCAGAGACAGAAATGGATTACTAGCAGCTGGATATTGCAATAACTAGTTCTGGATTCTGGTTAGGTTGAAATTCTGTCTGTCAAAGGCTTTGGCCATGTGCAAATCCCAACCTTGGGCCATTGTTTCACTCTTTTCTGTGAAAGTGGGGGGGGGGCATGAAACACCCATGTAAGCCTATGGTGTGGCAGTGCATTTTTATGCATGGATAATATTGAGATCATTCTTCATTCACATACAGTAGTTGCTTGGACATGTCCTTCATATTTGTCTGCTTAGTGTGCTAGCCAGTGAGTGAGCATCTGTGTGCTATTAACAAATATACACACACTCAACAACTGCCCAAAACTTCATTCGAGCTACCTGCTCCCATTTGTTCTGAATCCCTTCCCACCAACAGCAGACAGGCCTATTGGTTTCTAGATCTTATGTGCTATAACAATTTTTTTAAATTTCTTGGTAGGTGGAATATTTATAACTATCCTACAGCAGGCTAGGGGAAATTCATGCCAGGGCTCCTACAGTAAGAGTGCAGCCTGCACTTAGCCTCATAATAGCATCTTGGTCCATGTGTTCTTGTTTGCTCTTGTAGAGGATCCAATAACTAGTATTCTTTGGACAGTGTTTGCATAGAACATGCAAACAGTAACTAAAGAAAGCATATAATAAAACCAAGATAATCAGGAGAGATTAACAACACCCTGGCATATTAAACCATAATAAAACCAATAACAAGATAAAAGAGATCTACAGACACTAAAACCAAATTCTTTTGTGATGTCCGTTAGCTTTTTTTGGCTCTTTAACTCCATCCCATCAGGAACTGGGTTTTCAAGGAAGACTTTTCCCTCTATGTACTTAGTTGTCCCATGCATGAAACCCAGTAAAAGGGAGTGAGCCACTAACTTCAGGTTTCAAGTAATGCCACTGATGTATCTTGAAGAGAGATGTCCAGGCATTCTAATGCAGATGTGAAAGCTGTAAACAAACTGAATACATAATTCATTAATTATTTTCCCCAAGATATATGGATCAAAGTGGGGTGGGAGTTACATAATTCTGCCTCAGTATCTGGGTAACACTGCAAGATATTGTATCTGAACTTTTAATTGACAGTCATAGTAGCAGTGTTCACCATAGTAGCAAGAAATTATACTTTAATTTTTTTGAAAATAAAGTCTGTTACTGATTGTATGGGCTTGATTAAAATGGATAGTGAGATTGCTGATTCTGATGTTTAATTGTGGTATTGAATCTTGATTAACATGGGTAGCGATGATAGCTGGTACAGTCGTCCCTTCACATTCGCGGGGGTTCCGTTCCGCGGACCCCCGCGAATGTGAAAAAACCGCGAATAACGACTCCCCTCCCCCCTCCCTCCCCAGGCTTTCGCGGGGACTAGCAAGGCCCCACGGAGGCCTCCCCAGCCCTTCCTCCCTCCCTCCACAGGCCTTCGCAGGGCCTCCGGAGGGCCTCCGGGGGTCCCGCGAAGGCCTCCCCACCCCTCCCCAGGCCTTCACGGGGCCTCCGGAGAGCCTCCGGGGGTCCCGCGAAGGCCTCCCCACCCCTCCCCAGGCCTTCGCGGGGGCTCCGGAGAGCCTCCGGGGGTCCCGCGAAGGCCTCCCCACCCCTCCCCAGGCCTTCGTGGGGGCTCCGGAGGGCCTCCGGGGGTCCCGCGAAGGGCTCTCCACCCCTCCCCAGGTCTCCGCGGGGCCTGCGGAGGGCCTCCGGGGGTCCCGCAAAGGCCTCCCCACCCCTCCCCAGGCCTTCGCGGGGCCTCCGGAGGGCCTCCGGGGGTCCCGCGAAGGCCTCCCCACGGGTCCCGCGAAGGCCTCCCCACCCTTCCCCAGGCCTTCGCGGGGCCTCCGGAGGGCCTCCAGCGGTCCCGCGAAGGCCTCCCCACCCCTCCCCAGGCCTCCGCGGGGCCTCCGGGGGTCCCGCGAAGGCCTCTCCACCCCTCCCCAGGCCTCCGCGGGGCCTCCGGAGGGCCTCCGGGGGTCCCGCGAAGGCCTCCCCACCCCTCCCCAGGCCTTCGCGGGGCCTCCGGAGGACCTCCGGGGGTCCCGCGAAGGCCTCCCCACCCCTCCCCAGGCCTTCGCGGGGCCTCCGGAGGGCCTCCGGGGGTCCCGCGAAGGCCTCCCCACCCCTCCCCAGGCCTTCGCGGGGCCTCCGGAGGGCCTCCGGGGGTCCCGCGAAGGCCTCCCCACCCCTCCCCAGGCCTTCGCGGGGCCTCCGGAGGGCCTCCGGGGGTCCCGCGAAGGCCTCTCCACCCCTCCCCAGGCCTTCGCAGGGGCTCCGGAGAGCCCCCGGGGGTCCCGCGAAGGCCTCCCCACCCCTCCCCAGGCCTTCGCGGGGGCTCCGGAGAGCCTCCGGGGGTCCCGCGAAGGCCTCGCCACCCGTCCCCAGGCCTTCGCGGGGCCTCCGAAGGTCCCGTGAAGGCCTCCCCACCCCCTCCCCAGGCCTTCATGGGGCCTCCGGAGGGCCTCCGGGGGCCCCGTGGAGGCCTCTCCACCCCTCCCCAGGCCTTCGCGGGGCCTCCGGGGGTCCCGCGAAGGCCTCGCCACCCCTCCCCAGGCCTTCGCGGGGGCTCCGGAGGTCCCGTGAAGGCCTCCCCACCCCCTCCCCAGGCCTTCATGGGGCCTCCGGAGGGTCTCCGGGGGCCCCGTGGAGGCCTCCCCACCCCTCCCCAGGCCTTCGCGGGGCCTCCGGGGGTCCCGTGAAGGCCTCCCCACCCCCTCCCCAGGCCTTCGCGGGGCCTCCGGAGCGCCTCCGGGGGCCCCGTGGAGGCCTCCCCTCTCCCTCCAGGTCTTTCATGGGGCCTCTGGAGGCCCCGTGTCGCGGTTTTGGGGGGGCGGGGGGGCCCTCCCAAAACCGTGAATAACCAAAACCGCGAATGTCAAGTTCGCGAATGTGGAGGGACAACTGTCCTGATTTTTAATTGTGATATTTTTATTTTAATCACAGCTAATAGGGGGGGGGATATATTTAGCATCTACTTTAATTCTTGGTAGTTTGTATAACATCTGGATCAAGAGGTTTGAAAAGTATTGGGCTGAACACAATAAAGCCTTGTTGCACCAAGATGTGCCAGTCCCCTGGGCATTTTCTTTTAGTTCTGGGTAGGAAGAGGGATTGGCTTGTTAGGAGACCTGATAGCATTTGGCATTCAGCTCTCACAGATTTCAGAATATGGCCCAGATTGAAAACCAGATGCAGGATGATAATTGGTAAATAGGGAAGGAGCCTGAAAAATTTTACCCATGGGTTTTCAAATCATGTACTGAAATCTTGAGACCTAGTCATCTAGTTGGCTGAACTAGACTCAAAGCATGGAAAAGTTACTTTTGGGGGCTACCTCTCTCATTTTGCTGGGGGCTTCTGAGAGCTGTTGTCCCAAAAAGTAACTTTTCCAAGCTGCCTGGCTAGAATACAAGAAAGGAAGGAAAGGTGATTTTCTGTTCTCTCTCTCCTTTTGACTCTGTTGCACATTCCACCAGACTTAAACACCAACCTTCTTCAACCCCCAGGTCCTGTTGGAACTCTTGACAGGGAGAAGACCTATGGAGATGGATTCTTGTGGACATAGCAAGTACTTGGTGAGAAGCTCTCCTGCTCCCATGTGCCACCCCTCTTCTTAATGTGCATCTTCTCTCTCACACACCACCCAGGCCACTCTGACATTGCTCCATCCCTCCTAGTTTCCGCACCCCATCCCATCTTCTCTTTTCCTGATGGTTTGTCCTCTCTGCCTTCAGAAAGATTTGCTGAGTGAAGAAGAGGAGCAGGAACCCCAGCAGACATCTGCCACAGTGACTTCCAGCCCCTCCCAAGCAGCTCAGCTTGGCGCTCGTCTATATCAGAAGTACATGGACCTGCAGGCTGGGCCCTGCCCAGAATTGCTGGGCATAACGATAGGCAGGTTGGCTTGGCAGTGTCTCCATCAACGAGCTAAACGCCGCCCTCCAATGGCTGAGGTAAGTAGAGCGAAGATGGCACTAGGCTATTTTGGTCCTATGGATTCTGATTGTGTTGAAAATCTGCAGCACAAAAGACTTTGACCATGTGCAAATCACAGCTTTGAGCTTCTGTTTCACCCTTTCCTGTGAAAGAGGAAAAATAAGTGAAACACCCATGAAAGTTAATGGTGTGATGGTATGTTTTTATGTGTGGATAATACTGAATACATTGCCCATTCACATATACTACCGACTTGCAGGTTATTCATATTTGTCTGCTGAGTGAGTGAGTGTGTTTGTGTCATAAAGAAAAAAAATAAATGTTTAACGATTGACCAAAACTTGAGTAGAACTGCCTGCTCCCTTTTGTTCTTAATCCCTTCCCACTAACACCAAATGGGCCCAGCTGTTCCTAGATCTTTTGTGTTATCACAGAAACTTCTTAGCAGTTGAAATGTTTGTACATATTCCACAACCAGCTAGGGGAGGTTCACAACAAGTAGTTGGAAGCCAGAACTCTTACGGTCAGACTGCAGACTGAAGTTACTACAACATTTTCCCCTTCCCCCACTTAAGTTATGCTGACTGGGTAGGGGAGAGAGGGTCTGTTTTGTCTGCATGCTTTTTATTTATATATTTTATCGGTCTTACTCAGTGCCTTAAAACAGTGGTTCTCTGTTACAGCAAGTAACAAGGAAGCATCACGATCCAGAGGCAAAATGCTAAAGAGATTTTATTCAGAGTTTGCATGCTAACAGAAAGACATTAGGAGAGAACAATGGACACTGCATCTCCGTCAAAGCAATGCAGGCAGATAGTTACAGCAAGCAACAGAGAGACATGATGAAAATGAGCAGAAGCTTCTCCCTTTGTCCAGGGCTTACAGGTTATATAGGCTCTATCTCACATATACAGTTACAAAAGTGGGAGTTCATGAAAGAACTATCTGAGAATGCAAAAATATCTAAAATCAATTACTATGTTTAACAAAAATTCCAATGAAAATCAAATTTCAGTTATTAACATGTAACTTTGGGGAACTTCAGGCAGCAAAATTTCATGGGTCAGCAATCACTGGAAAGGATCAGGGAATCAATAGGATGTCAAAGTGCATGCTCTGACTTCCTCCTACATGCTTAAAAAAGAAAAAAGGGTTTTCCCAATTCAAAGAATTACAATTGCATGCCATGAGTCTGGGGCCTCCAAATGCCCCAATTTGCATGACAGAGAGAAGACAAAAAGGCACAAAACTATTTACAAATGAGTGGGTTGTGAGGACTTCTTTCCTTATGAGATACCATTCCAGCTTTCCTTATGGGGGATACCATTCCAAAAGATGGGGGAGAAAGAAAAGAAAAAATATTTTGAGTTTTCCCACTCTGCTGTTACAAAAGAAAAATACATTCATGGGATAAGATAAACTTGTTAGCATTTCATGTTTCATGTGGGGTGCAAATTCCTAAAAGATTTGGCATCTCTCCAGTCAAGAGACATCTTTTCAGTCATCACAAGTTGTAACACTGTCTCAGCCTCTGAAAGGCTAGGAAAGGCTAGGGCAGCCTCATTTGGAGGTCTGCCGTTCCACTCAGACAGCTTCTGAGGAATAGGAAAGAGGGAATGAAATTTCTCTGCTTTTGTCTGTTCAGGGTTTCCAGGAACACTTTCAAGAAAGGAGGCTTGTGATTTTTGTGGACTGGCTGGAGTTTGTAGCATCTCATCTAAGTGGTGTTTGGCACTTGAAGCCATTACCCTTAGGAATGTGGTTAAAATTGAGCTGCATGTTGCCATTGTGAAGGAAACTAGAGAAGTTGCAGCCTCATGGGCATTGCAGTCCACAAAATTTCTATTGGGGACTTCTGCAGCAAGGGTTTGGATTCCCTTATCCAAAATCAGGAGAGAAACTGCTGTTGTGAGGTTTGAACGCACTATTTCTCTTTTCTGAGTGCTCTCACACTCTGGGGAGCATTTCCTGTGATGGGGGGCATCAAGGCTGTTGTGCTGACGGGTTCCCATAAGGGGAACTTGCAAGAGATTCCCATCAGGTCCATACTTTACATTGCCCAGTTGGGGTTCGTTTGGATGATCTTTTAGACTAAGGGGCAGATCTGATAAATCAGGACCTTTCAGCATGGATTTCAAGGTTGGCAGACAGGGAACTTCCAAATCTGGAGGCTCTGAGAACAGAGTTGGTTTAGTGGGACCTCCCAAATTTGTGAACTCCATGAGGGCTAAATTAACTTTAAAAACACACAAAAAATTATACTCACCATTCTCCTTGGATGTTCTGTCCTGTGTTCCATCCTGTATATTTATTCCTAAAGGAAAGCCTGTGTATTCTAGGGAGTTTCCCTGAAATTTGAGTCTGTGTGGGTGACACTATCTCAGCTTCACAAGCATTGCTTGCTCTGCTCAAGGGAGAGAGTTGGCTTGTGCTATCTGGGGGTCTGCTATGCCATTCCAGTACCTGCTTTGGGGTGGCACACAAGTGGATCACTTTTGGTGCTGTGTGATCCATTTCTGGGGCAAGCATCTGTGAAACTTCACTTGCATCTCTAATCTCTGTTTCAAAGGTCATTTCTTTTTTCTTTGATGTCTTGTGGGGAACTGATTTTGCCTGTGCTTTCTTAGAGCAAGGCTTTGCCTTAGTGAAGGTTTTCTAAACCACTTGGGGCTTATGTGGATGTGATTTGTGGATGGATGCCTGTTTACAAGTCACAAGGGTTTCAAAATTTAGATGCTTTGAGTTGGGGGGCTCTAGATTTTCACAGTCTGAATCCTTTTCCTTACTGCAATTCCCATCATCCTGGCAAGATTCATCCATTCCTTCCTGAGTTACAGGTTTGACTAGATGATCTTTAGTTTCATATGGCAAGCATTTCTGCTGATTCCTTAGCTGGAGAGGCAGGGTCATGTTTACATCCTTCTGCCATCCCCTCCACTGCACTATTACTTTTTGAGTTTTGAAATTCATTGGATGGAATGGTTGGAGGAGAAGTGGATAGCTCTATAGTTTTTGATTCACAGCCAATTTTTTCCACTGCATAACGACAAAGATGCCACATCTGTAAGGTTTCAATTGAAGCCCTAGGTTCTGCATGCAATTTCCTTCCTAATATCTCCCAGTCCTTAAGCTGTAGGGAGCCTTTTTCGGGGTACCACGGGCATTTTGCCCCAAGTTCAAGGACCAGCCTTTGAACTGCATCCCAAGAAGGATGGTGAACTATTCTTTGTAAAAGAAATAAGAGTTCCTCTGCGTGCTTCTCCTGTTCTCCTGACAAGGAAGCGCCCATACTTACCTTGGGGAGATGGTGAAGCAGCCACTTAGCTCATGAGGAGCGAGGTAAGATGAGAAGAGGTCTGCGAAGTCCCAGGGTGAGAAAAGCTGTTCCAGGGTTAGAAAAGTTTAGAGTCCCTGTTCGCTGCGCCACATGTTACAGCAAGTAACAAGGAAGCATCACGATCCAGAGGCAAAATGCTAAAGAGATTTTATTCAGAGTTTGCATGCTAACAGAAAGACATTAGGAGAGAACAATGGACACTGCATCTCCGTCAAAGCAATGCAGGCAGATAGTTACAGCAAGCAACAGAGAGACATGATGAAAATGAGCAGAAGCTTCTCCTTAATGAGCAGAAGCTTCTCCCTTTGTCCAGGGCTTACAGGTTATATAGGCTCTATGTCACGTACACAGTTAACCATTTGTCTGTTGATACACTCAGTCACTGAGATCAAAGGAGGTCTTAGCCTAGGGATGTGATGTTACATGAAAGAAACTTCAGATAGGAAGGTAACACTGAGTTGTAAAACCCAAGGTAATTTCCTGAGCTTCCCTTCAAAGATGGCTTATGAAGCCAGATGTTTTACTGGCCCAATTGTAAAGGCAGGAAGAAAGGAAGGGCATGAGATTCTCTGGGTGTGCCCAGGTGTGACCACAGTTCTCAAACTCTGGTCCTCTAAATGTTTGGGATTTCAGCTCCCACAATTCTCAAACATTGGCTGGAAATTTTGAGAGATGAAGTCCAAATATCTAGAGGACCAGTTTGATAACCAGTGCCCTAAAAGATTATGCCAAGCTGCTTCGACTTTGTAGATATAGAAAGCAGCTGCTTATCTGACAGGTTCGGGACCAGAGCCCTGTGAGAAAGTGGAATTGGTTGAAAAGTGGAAGCCAGGTTTTTTTAGCTTGCAAATGCATTTTGGCTGCCAAAAAACATAAATGACATGCTATATATAATTTGAATGCATGCAAAAGCTAAATTAACATACACACACACACACACACACAATATATAGTAAAATGAACAAAAGCTTACCTTTAATGTCTTTAATGAGATATGTATGATATGAAATTTGTCTTTTAAATAACAAGATTGATACAATAACCCATCTTTATTTATCTGTATTACAATTCTAATGCTCATCCCTTTCAATATACGCCTGGATCACACTCACACACCAATGCAGTCTTGTTTTCCACTGGTCCAAGGCGTGGAGCAGATCAATTTCCGTCAGCTGTTTCAACACATCTGCTGTTTTCTTCTTTACTGCATCAATTGCCTCAAAACGTGTTCCTTTAAGCACCATTTCCACTTTAGGGAAAAGAAACAAGTTGCATGTTGCCAAATTTGGTGACTATGAAGGATGTTCAAGTGTTGTACTGTAATGCGTTCATTTGCCAAAAACTGCTTCACAGAAAATGCTGTGTGAGCAGGTACATAGTCTTGATGAAGAATGAAACCATTTCCCCACATTTCTGGCCTTTTTTTCTGCCTCTTTCTCTCAGCTTTGTCAAAATTCCGTTATAATAATGCTGGTTCACTATTCTGCCTTCTGGAACCCGTTCTTCCAAAATTATGCCCTTGATGTAAAAAAAAGCAAACAAACAGTGAGCATGGCTTTGAATGTTGACTTGCTTTAATGTGCTTTTTTCATTATTTCTGATGCTGTTTTCCAATGCATTGACTGTTTTGTCTCAGGATCATACTGGAAGATCCAGGTTTCATCATAAGCGGTTATTTTTTGAAAAAGGTTTGGGTCTACCTCAAGTTGCTGCAGAATGTCAACGCAAATTTCCTTGCGGCATTCTTTTTGCTCTGGTCTGAGAACCCTGGGGACTATCTTGGCACAAACTTTTCTCATGTTGAGATCCTCATGCAAAATTTTCCATGCAGTGTCTTTGTCAATGTTCACAGCTTCAGCTATCATGCGGAAACTGAGTCAGCAGTCTTCTCAAACGATCTGGCTGATTTTTCCCCATAATTTCTTCGGTTCTTGAAGTGGAAAGTTGCCCAGGGTGTTCATCGTCTACTACTTTTTCCAGCAGAGAGGGGAGGGAGTCCTTCTCCTTTGGGTATTGGCTCCACCTCCAGCTTAAACAAACAGGGCAACCTACAAATCAGAAAAGAGACAAACACAACCCCCTCAGAGGAGGAGCAAACCCCAGTGTCCCCAGAGAAGGTCAAACAAGCTCCAGTGAAGCAAAAAAGGACATTAAAACCATATAGAACACATACATAACACAACATATATCTAATATCTTTTTTTTGGGGGGGGGAGAGTAAGAACTCCCTCCCCTCTACTGCTGAAAAGGAACCTTCACGGTAAGTACCAATGTTCCGTTTTCCAGCAGAGAGGAGAGGGAGTCCTTCTCCTTTGGGACCTAGAACAGTGGTCCAAGCAGGGTGGGAGAACTGTAGTACACATCTCCTAATGTCTTTCTCTTAGCATGCAAACTCTGAATAAAATCTCTTTAGCATTTTGCCTCTGGATCGCGATGCTCCCTTGTTACTTGCTGTAACATGCGGCGCAGCGAACAGGGACTCAAAACTTTTCTCACTCTGGAACTAAGACTCAGCTTTTCTCACCCTGGGACTTCGCAGACCTCTCCTCATCTTACCTCTCGCTCGGCATGAGCTAAGTAGCTACTTCACCATCGGATTAAACTGATCCCTCCAAGGTATGTATGGGCGCTTCCTTGTCAGGAGAACAGGAGAAGCATGCAGAGGAACTCTTATTTCTTTTACAAAGAATAGATCGCCATCCTTCTTGGGATACAGTTCAAAGGCTGGTCCTTGGACTCGGGGCAAAATGCCCGTGGTACCCCGAAAAAGGATCCCTACAGCTTAAGGACTGGGAGAAATTAGGAAGGGAATTGCATGCAGAACCTAGGGCTTCAATTGAAATCTTACTGATGTGGCATCTTTGTCGTTATGCAGTGGAAAAATTTGGCTGTGAATCAAAAACTGTAGAGCTATCCACTTCCCCAACTCCTCAATCCCCTTTGTTTATACCACCACTGACTGCCAGTCGGTAGAGCATGAGACTCTTAATCTCAGGGTCGTGGGTTCGAGCCCCAAGTTGGGCGCCAAAAATGCTTCTGTATTGGGGAAAAATCAGAAAAAGTTAATAATTCATAGTGTAAATATACATTATGCAATTGCTGTTTGACTGAATAACTACCAGGGAGTGCACAGGAGGCACATGTTCACAATCAGTTCTCCCTGATTCGTCTGAAAGGTAGAAACTCAGTCTCGTTATTTAATAGACAGACATCATACGCTAGCATACCTGTAATATCCAAATGAGTTTTTCAAGTAGTTTTATTTCAGGTGATATAGAAAAATGTTTTACTTATTTTTTTATTTAACAGAAGACCACACTTCAGAGCAGCAAACATACATTGAAAAATGGTGAAAAACCATAATCTTCCATTATCCCAATAAGAAGAATATAATAGGGGGGGTGTTAAGAGAACTGGTGAGCACAACAATCTTGAGTATGTTGCCATGAAAGAAAGGCAGGGAAGAGAAGTGTTGTAGGAGTGGTACTCACCCACTCTAGAGCAATCCCCTCTTTTCTCTTTTTAATACAAAAATAAAAATACCTGCTGCTAACAGTAGCTAACCAGCTTAAAACCACCTGGCTTTTCTGTCCTTATTCAAAAAATGAGATTAGTACAACAGCTTGTTACCCGCCCCCCAAATCCTAAAGTCCATTCTTTCCCTCCCACCCACCACCCAATAGTAAAGGTGGCTCTTGCTGCAGCGGTGGCTTCAAGCAAAGCCCGCAGGGGGAGGACCCTGAAAGGAGGTGAAGCGGAAACAGGGCTCACCCCCTCCCCATATGGCTTCTGGTGCCTCAGTTATGATACGCTCCTACACAAAGTCCCTGGAGAAAGAAGCTGGCAGGCCAATGGAGGGGCAGTTAAGGCAAAGCAAGGAGCCACACAGTTACCAGCCTCTTTCCTGCCTTCCATCCATCCAGTCAACCTTCTCTCATTCCCACCTGCTTTGCTTCTCTCCCTCTTATGTCTTTCTGTCCCTTCCACTGGTGTAGCACTGACCTTGGCTTCTCCATTGCGCAGAGCCATAGAGCCAGCTGGGGAAACAGGAGGATGGTTGAGGGTAAGAAGAGAGAACCAATCTTTGTTTTGGCACCTCCCCCCCCCTCAGTTTGCTTTGCAGGCAGCACGCACCTGAGCAAACAGTCAAAGCAAGCTGCCTGTTTTTTCAATCCTTGCAAATGACAAAGACAACTTCCCATAATTCAAGGAGCGCTCCGCTCTTTCCGTAGGCAATCTTTGGGACCGTGGTCCCAAGTGAACCTCGTAGGCTAGAAGAACTGACAAAAGAGTGGGGCCCTTGTCAAATTAATAGAACTTGTCTAATTTATATGTCAAAAGAGAAAGCTGTCAAAGCAAGGCATTGAAAGGCAGGAGAAGCCTGTACAGCACTAATAAGAGCAACCCATCTTTCCTGTTTGTTGTGAGGAATTTAACATCAGTTGCAGATACTCATTTATCAAAGCCATCTGTAATTGAACAAGGGTGTTGCTTCTTCCTCATAGTCATGGAATCTCTCTTCTACAATTCTCAAATTAAAATGTGGGTATCTTTCAAAATTGTTGGCAGACCTTTCTGCTGTAGATTTTGGGAACTCAACATGGAGCCTGTAAAAGGTTGTATATTGTATAAATAGTGTCAGTCAGTCTGACTGGATTTTATTCAATGTGACTGGAAATATCCTTCATTTGTTCTGCTCAAGCCTGTGGGATGGGACAACCACAAGCACTCAAGGTGAGGCAGAGGAGGAAAGACCACCTTACACATCCCAGGCACACTGTTATATAGTGTTTGCAGTGGCAGAGTCCCAGTTGTTGATGCTGTTGCCACAGAAAAGATCAGCCTCCAGGAAGTCCTGGGTTGCAGTAGCAATAAGCTCATTTCTTTACCAGTTACACAGAGTATATGAATCTAACTGCCAGGCTGAACAGTGATGTAGGAAAAGCAAATAAATGTGTGTGTGTGCGTGTGTGCCTTCAAGTCACCAGTCAACATATAGCGACCCCATGAATTTCATGCAGTTTTCTTAGGCAAGGAATACTCAGAGGTGCTTTTGCCAATTCCTTACTCTGAAATATAGCCTATGGCACCTGATATTTGTTAACTGTTTCCCATCCAAGTACTAACCAAGGTTGACTTTGCTTGGTTTCAAAGATAAGAAAGGATCTGGTGCCTTTAGGGTATTTATGCCCCTCGCTTCTACTATGCCTGCTGCTTTATATTACAACCATAGCACCTGTTGGTAGCAAACTGCCTTTGCCACTGTCTTTGTATGCTTAAATGAGCAGCTAAATTAATCTGTTCCAGCAAAACAAGAGTGGAGTCTTGTGTTAACTTTATGGCTGCCCTTTAAGAGATTAGAATAAAGACTGAGGGATCTTTTCAGACTCCAGTTTTTAGCAGTGGCCTGATCAGCTTAATGATGTGGCTTGGCCTTTGTGGTGTTGTACTGTATATTTTATTAACTTATATCCCACCTTTTTTCTCAGCCCCCGGACTCAAGGTAGCTTTGAATAGTTAAAACCAGATGCAGCTACAAGTTCACATCATACAAAAGTTAAAATGTGAATAGAAGTAATAACAATAGTCAATAAAAATATTACTGTAATCTGTAAATTAACTCCAGAAGGAAACTGGACTTCCTGCCTGTTAGGAGGTTGCTTACCTAGACACAGTGGCCCTTACTAGGAGTTCTGAGGAAAGGTGCTGCCCTTTTATTGGCTAGGAAGCTCAAGTCGCTGCTTTGATTCCTGTCTTACAGGTGTACCAAGAGCTAGAGAGGCTGCAGCTGTCACTGGATGGGGACTCTCCTGCCTCTTTGCTACCCCCAAGACAACTGCATACACCAGAGGAGAACTTGTACCCCGCCAGGCCTCTCAACCAACCTGAAGAGAGTGATGAAAGACTGGAGGCCCGTTTGGGGTTGGTGAGCTACAGAAGTGTGCCCAGAGGAAACATCTCTGGAGGCCAGCAAGGTAAGGCGTTCTACAACTCACCTTTTTCCCAGCAGAGACGAGAGGAACATCGTCTGATTGGGTTGCTTCTCCCACTTGCTTCAACAGACAGGAAAAAGAAAGACCTTCTAGTGTCCCACCTAGGGAGCAAACCCAGAGAGCTCATTCTTTTTCCTGCCTCCACTCCAATAGGACACCCTTTGCTTTGTTGCTCCTTTTTCAGTGATCCAGAACTTTCCCTTCTTCCTTTTTCTCCCTCTCCATTCCCCACCCCCAAAGAGGAAGCCTTAATACCTTTAAACCAATAAAACTACTAAAACTTTCTGCTTTTTTCCTGCTACCTTTTACCCACCCTCACTCCCCATTGGAGCTCAGGAGGACTTTGAGCAACCAGCAGACATGACAAGCCTTTGGATCATGTCCAGGCTTGCATGCATGGAGGAAAGGATCTCTGACTTAGATGCCAACTCTTCCCCTCCTCCAAATCCACCCCCTTGGCTGTGGTGGGAGGACAGGAACCCTTTACAGGGGAAGCCCTCTGTTCTGCTGTTTCCACACAGCATCTCCACTCAGCCTGAAACAGGACAGGGGATGAGGTGGTGGAAAAGGCTAGTGAAATCAGGAATGGGGTGAGTACTGAGAGCCAGGAAAAAATTCCCCAGTGAACTAGCAGCCTGGCTCCAGGTAGTAATCGCCCAGGAAGCCACCGCCATTGCCAGAGCTGATGCAGCTACTCCAGTGGCCCAGGAGTTCAGCACTGGGAGGACTGGAAGAGAACAGGTGAACTATTGGTCTGTCTCCCCTTCCCCAAGCCCAGTAGCACACAGTCTCCTGGTAGATGGAGAGGAACATTTTGCAGGGATGCACAGTTCTAACTCACAGCTCTTTGAAGACACGCTTGGCTCAGGTCTTCAGGCTTTCCACTCCAGCCCATGCAGTAATTGAGGACCTCCTTTTTGATGAGGTGGGCCTGTTCCACGTTGAAACCGATACCAAGCTCAAACATACCCAGAAGATGCGGTCTACCATTAACAAATACGGTTTCAACCCCTTTGTTCAGCCTGTGTTGAAGCCTCAGTCCGCCCGGTACAGATAAGGCTCAATGTCAAAGCATGGTTATAGCCATCCTGGGTATGAACCCATTGTACTCTTCTGCTACCTTCCCCTGCTGCAACAAATTTGGCTTCTTCTGCTTCTAAGTTTAAGTCTTCCCATTCTAAGAAGTGCTCTTGCAACTATTCCAAACATTGCCTTTGACTTTTACCAGGATGACCACTTTGTTCCCATTGTGTCGCCAACATATATACCACCTTTTCACAACAGGCTTGAGAAGTTCCACCATGTTTGGGCCTCCATCACTTCTGTTTCATAGGTTCTCAATATCATCACAAGAGTTTATGCCATCGAGTTCTGAAGAACTTGTCCCTCACGCATCTATCTATCCACTTTGGCTTCTATTCTTCCTCTGATGCAAGAAGGAAATAGGTTTGTCACCATGAACTTAAAAGATGCTTATGTCCATGTGTTGATCCTTCCATCCCATCGGAGGTTCCTCTGTTTTATTAAAGGCTGCAGGGCTTATTGATTTCAAGTTCAAGTTTGGTTCCTCTCTCAGTTTTTCCCACGTCGAGACTCCCCCAGGAAGTAGCTAACCATGCCAAGGACTGTCCAATGCTCTCTACTATGATAGTTGGATGCAGCCCACGTTCAAGGGGGTATCCTCTTTCTTCTTTCTCAACCTCAAGCTGTCATCACCACAGATGCCTCAGTGACAGGAAGGAGAGACTATCTCAATGGCTGTTCTCTGCCCCAACATTACCTTCTCACTGAAGGTTGTGTCAGCCTTCCATAACAACCAGGATATTGTTCTTCCCACCTTCACGCAGAAACCGACTTCTGCATTCAAGAGGACATTGAACTGCCATCCAAAGGTCTTTGGCCTTCCAAGTCGACAGGACTTCTGCTTTCAGGATGTCCCAAAGACTCATTGTTTGTTACTCTTCAGTTAAGAAGGGACTCCCTGTTTCCTCTCAACTTTGTTTGAAGTGGCTGGCTTTGGCTATCCATCTCATCTATGAACTGGCCCATAAGATCCCTCCAGCTTGGATTTGGGCCCATTCCACACAGGCAGTGGCTGCTTCTTCTGTCTTTCTGGCTGATGTGCTGCATGAAGATAATTGTTGGGCAGCTACCTGGTCGCAGCCTTTTGATTTTTAACACTCATTAGAGTGGTCCAGGGCTGATACTACCTTTGGGAGATCTGTGCTTTACTCTTCGATAACTTCATTCTGTTGTTGAGGTTTCAGGTTCATTCCGTTTTCTGAAACTTGATCTGTGTCAGGAGTTCTGTGCTCATTCTGTTTGGTTTGCAATGATTCTCCTGTCTGTGTAGCTTGCTAGTTTCCCATTTGTGTGAGTCACAGAGACTACAAAGAAGGACAGACAGGTTTCGTATCTATAATTCTTTGAGTGGTCATCTGAACTCACACCTTCCCTTGTCGTGTCTTGCCTGTCCTTTGGATTGCTGCATTTGGTATCCATGGACCTGGAGGTTTTGTGGGACGGCTCCTGGCACTGGAGGTAGGTGGGGCTGCTGCCAAAAAGCTTTTGTAACACTGTAATTTTCCAAAAGATGCACTGTGCAGTTGCAGGCTGACCCACTTGTGTGAGTTTACAGATGATCACTTGAAGAACTACAGTTACAGGTATGCAACCTGTCTGCATTTGGACTGCCAACACCACCCACCCTAATCAGGGAAGCTCTGGTATATTCCAGTCCGAGGATGTTCTTCTCTTCTCTGCTGGGAAAAGAAACATTGGTCTTACCTTGCATGTGTTCCTTTCCAGCAGACAAGGGAAGAACATCCTGCCCACCCTTGAGGGTGCCGGCAGGAGACTGGCCTTCGTTGTAAGTAGTTTCTCCCTTTCAGGAGAGTGAGTCAGAGTACTGTTCTCTTTCCTTTCATCTGTTGTCTAATTCTGTATATTCTGCAAAATATTTTTTTAAGGGAAGTTTTTCTTCTTTCCTTGGAGTGTTTCTTATGGATGTTGTAGCCACTGATCTCTCTAGGGACTGCTCCCCCTGGTGGAACATCGGAAGATCTTTCTCTCTCCTGCCTGTCAAAACAAGCAGATGGGGGAGCAACCCTGTCAGAAGATGCTTGCCTCTTATCTGCTGAAAAGGAATGTATCTCAGGTAAGATCAACATTTCCTTCCTTCTCACCCCATCCTCCAGCCAGTTGAACAGCCACGTGCTGGCAAATGATGTTTTAAAAGCTTTTAAAGCAGGGGTGGGCAACCTATGACTGCCAGATATTGTTGAACTGCATTTCCCATCAGTCATAGCCAGCATAGTCACTGAAAAAGGGTGATGGCAGTTACAGTCCACTAATACCTGGAGAGCCACAGGCTCTACAGCCCTGATTTAAAGCATTTTAAAGACCTATTAATCACAAAAAATAACTGTTATTGAAATCCAAACTCACTGTGATCACATGCAAATGTCATCAGCATTCAAGTGAGTGAACAGCTTTTGTTCTCTTGTATTTGGAACCCTTAGGCTTGTCCCAGTAGATACAGGTTTTGTCTAATGAATGGCACACACAGGTATGATAAAAGACAAAACTTCATTTTTATATGGTGGGATTGCAGCTTTAGAGCCTCATGGAGCATACTTGCTTCTCAAGTGTGTGCATATCAGTGTCATAATGCTCACTTCTGCTAAACTGAAGTACTTCTCCTGGTTTTTGCTGTCAGATAAGGAATGATGCAGCTAAACAAATAGATCACCCCTTGAATGGGAGCATTCTTGGAATGTTTGAACATGAAGAAACAGGACCTGTTCTACAAACACACATTCCCAGGTTAAGTCTCTGGCATGGCATGAGCTGTCCACTTAAGCCTCAGGTAGACTCCTGTGTGAAGTCCTAGAGAGCTGCTGCCTGGCAGTTTAGGCCACTACAAAGCCTTTAGCAGCAAGGAAACAGAGAAATCTCAATCCAGGTTGCTCAGCCGGGAGGGTGCTTGCATGGAGTTTAACTCCTGACGTGCGCTCAACAGTCTTGATTAAGTTCACTTTTGTTAGGAGCTGCCCATGTATGTGACTCCAATGCAGGGAAGAGTGCTGGGGTCTAATTTGATACCTGGAACCTTCTTTCTTCCTTCCCCTCCCTCCTTTTTGTGGACACACAATTTGAGAACTCCCACCCCATCCTCAATTAGTCTTTATCTTGCTACTTTTATTAATATGTTTTTACCTTGTTTTTCAGTGCAAAATTCTCAAAATGGGTGGAGGACTCAATGTAGCCTTAAAAACATTAAAAATGCAAATAGCAGAATAACACTGCAAATACAGTAAAATAGCAGCAGTGCCAAACAGTTGCTTAAATGTGGCCATAAAAGCTACAGGAATCTTGAAAATCCCAGGAAAATAAAATTGTTCTCACCTGGCATCTTCAGGTGATACCAGGTGAACAAATGAAGGAGGGAATGCTTTGAATGAGTTGTCACTACCAAGAAGACCCACAGGCTTTTTCTTCATCCACTGCCCCTCAGAAGGTTGTGGCACCCAGAGCTGGACCTCCAGCAATGAGCTTTGCATCTGGGAAGGTTGTCAGTCATTGACTGGCTTTTTTTCTTGTTGTAGATGCCTCTGCCCCTCAGATTGTCATCAATTCCGCGCGAAGGCGCATAATGGAAAGGCTGGCACTCTACCATGATGGGATGCTTGACAGCCTAGCTGTGCTTGCCTCTACATCTTCGGGGGCAGGTAACCATGTCCACCTTAATTCTGCTGTCTTCAAAGTAATCCTGTTGGATTAGGGCACTGAGTTTTAAGAAGACCAATGCTTGGCCCAGTAGACATGCTGGCTGGGGATTATGGGAATTGCCAGTCAAAACACTGAGGATTCTAGCTTGGGAAAGGCTAACTTATCTGGTGCCTTTGCTATGTCTTCTTTCTTTTACAATCTCTTTGCTGAAAAACCTTTGTTTAAGACTTTAAATCTTCTTCACCAGTAGAACCAAATGCAAAGCACACATTCCTGTGTTTGCTAACATTCCTCCCTTGTTATTCTTAATGTTGTCTGAACCTTCCCTGTTATAGGCTGTCTCCCCAAAATGTGGACAAAAGTTTTTGAAAAAGCATAGGAGGAATTCGACTTCAAGTGCCAGGATCTATATTTTATTATAGGTATATTATGTTACCTTCTCTGCAACCATGAGGACTAGAAATGTGAAGGTTTTTTTTTTTAATTTGATTTTTTTTTTGAGTCTGTGTTTAGGCACATGCGACTCGGTTAGACCAAAAATCCAATAGCCATCTGGCACCCACAGTGACCCACTGGTTGTCACTAGAAAACCCACAAACAGGGATGAAACAAATGGCACTCTTTTGTCATTGTGACAGAGTAACCAATAGATCCTTATCCATAAATATGTGTAAAAGCACTTTTAAAGCCATTTAAGCAAACATATTGAACTTCCTGCTACCAGTCTTGTGGCAATGAATTCCTAATGCTATGTGTTGTACAAAGAAATGCATTATTGAGATGTCTACCCTACTGTCATCTGCTGGCTAAGGCTGATGGTTGCTGTAGTCCTATGTGAGCTGGACACCTGCACCTGCCCCCTCTTTGATGTAGATCAATCATGCAGAGAGATCCATGGAGCATGCCAAGACCATGCAGGTTTCAGATCCCCCTTTCACTGTCATTATTTTTGGGTTCTCATGGGTGATGAAGTATGCTAGTGGTGATCTCTACACTCAAGGGGGACCAGGAAAATGGGAGGCGTTACTCCCTGCGATTGGGTGTAAAGTTTTCCCTTGTTTCTCCCCTCCAGAGCACATAGCAGAGCCTTCTCGTGAGCCTGAAGAGAGTGACGAATTTGAGTGAATATGATGATCATGGAAGGATTAAAGTTCTCACAGCGCTGATGGCACTTTGCAGACTACAAGGTCCCACTCCCCTTTGGACACTGTGCGTGTTCCATTCCTATAGTACACTAGTGTTTCTGGTGGAATCTGGCTTGAGGCCAGCAACGTGTCAAACCAAGGCTGCCACAAGAGTCTCTCAGAGGGGACCTAAAGTCCATACCTCAAAACTGCGGGGGTTGGGAGGGGTTTGTAAATATGTGGGGGTTTTGCTTGTTAACCCTTCTTACAGAGGCTCCTCACTACACTCCTTTTTCTTGAACTGGTACAATAAATAAACTATTTTATATATTTGTAATTGGCCTGCATCTTCTTGATTAATCTCAACTTGGCTATTGGCAGAGATGTACTTGTTTTTACTATAAATGCAGGATTTGCAAAGATTATTACAGCAGACTCAGCAAAAAAGAAGCAGAACAGTCCTTTCAGTCTTCCCACCAGGCTTGGGAATTCTGCCTGTCTTCATCCTTTTCCTTAATTTATCAGTGTGAAAAGATTGGGCACAGAGACAGGAAGCCAAATGGAAGCCAAAATCCCAAACGAGACCCCACACGAGATAAATCTCTCAGCTGTCCCTTCATATTTGCTGGGGTTTGATTCCAGGACCCCTCCCCCCCATGGATACCAAAATCCGTGAATTATTTATTTTTAATAGCAAGTGACAAACTGTTCTGAGTTAAATGTTTCATAAATTTGTATCCCTTTTCAAATTGACTTTGTTCAGTGAAATGAGAACTGAACAGCTTCTCTTGAAACCATAGTATGTTTGCACAGCATGGTTTTGAAGGGGATCTTATTAGCATTACATGCTAACCAATACTCATTCATTTAAACAACAACCTTCTAAACAAAGACATACACAATGAGGCCAATGGCAGAGGATAAAAACAGTAAAAAGCAGGCAGAATCAAAGTGTGAAGATCTAAAGAAATGGGGGGAAGTGTGTAGTCCTCCAACTAGATTCCAGCAGCCCTAGCCAGAATAGCTAATAGTATAGGATGCTGGAAGTTAAAGTTCATCAATGGCTGAAGGGTCACACAATTCTCATACCTGATCTAAAGGCATTAAAAACAGTTCTTAAAATGCCTGGGAGAAGGGAGAAATATCAGGGGATGATAGGACACTCAATCCCCAGCAGAAGCCAAAAACTATCTCAGCAGACTTAGTAGCAACCTGTTCCCAAGAATACTCACAGAGTGTTTGAAGTCCAGATAAACAGGAGGCACCTTTATCTTCAAAGTCAAGCAGTTGCAATATGTACAAATACTTACAACTGAAGGACAAACTGCTTCGCCAGACATCAGTATTCATGAGAAAAGAATGAGCTCTAGACTGAGCTCCCTTGTATACACAGCTACAGAGCATTGGCTTACTCAGCCACATGGGTACATTACATCAGATCTTGTACTCCAGAAACTATGCCCTCCAGTAACCCTATTCAGCAGCTGTGGCTACATAACTTGACAATTCTTGGCTTCAGCCATCATGACTCTGCAGTTGTTTGGCCATTTTCTCTGGAGGTCAGTCTCTGACTCCTGACAAGAAAAGTCTTCACTTCGGACTGAAAGACCGTAACAAGTGCTAAGTAAGGTTCCCCATGGAGGTCATTTCACAGATAGGGCACCACCACTAAAAAGGCTTTCTTTTCAGTAGACACTCGCCCCCCTCATACGCTGAGGAGGAGGCTGAAATCCTGAACTTTAGGTTAAACCCACACACCTTCAGAGTCCCCCACCTCTCTTCTTGTTACTAACTGCTGCTGACTTTGACTTATGGCAACCCTCTCAACAAAAGACCTCCAAGTTAACCTGTCATCAACAGCCATGAGTCTAGCAAATTCAGGGGCATGGTTTCTTTGAGTCTACCCACCTGTAATGGGGTATTCCTGTGTTCCTACTGCCATCTACCTTGCCAAGCATTATTGTCTGTTAGTGAGTCATTTCTCACAGTATGTCCAAAGTACGACAGTCTCAGTTTCATCATCTTGGCTTTAGGTAGAGTTTAGGTTTGATTTTCTCTAGGACCCATTAATTTGTCTTTTTTGGCAGTCCACGGTGTATGCATAATTCTCCTCCAGTACCACATTTTGCTGAGTTCAGTTCTGCTGAGAATGTTTTCTCTGTGGTGGGGTGCCTATATCAAGCAAGGTTTATCAGCAAGTATATATATAGGGCAGTGATTTTTTTTCTTCATGGTTCTGTAGAAGCAGCTTTATCTGACCAGACTTTGAACTAGAACAGGAAATAACAGGGAATAAGTAAGGGGCCATTTCACCAACTACTATCCCCTTGTATATTCAGAGGAGCCAGAACAACATTTATACTTTCAAATCCAAAAAGACTTCATCTTGCTGCCATTGCACTATTGGTACATCCTTGAGTGATAAGGTTGTATAAACTTTGGTTTGTGAAGATGATGGATTAATTCATACAAACGATCTGACGTCGGCTCAACTGAGTCAAGAAGAGAAAAGCACAATGGAACTGCAGTACATCACATATCTTGGACCAAAAATGCCCAGTGAGCCGACGAAAGAGTGCCCACTGTGCCAGTTCCTGGTCCCACAGCTTGAGGCCTACAAAACCCAGGCAAGAGACCATGCCCAATGCCATGAAGTGGAAAGATGTGGCATTACCCAAATGCCTCTGAACTTTCCATACTCTCCAAACAACTATGAATATGTGTCCGCCCAATGCCAGCTCAAAACCTTGGGGGTGAAGCAGTGCCAGACCATAGCTCATCAACGAAGTCACTTCCATGGCCAGAAAGGTGATGGGTTTCCATCCATGCTCTAGGAAATGGCACCAGACCGTAGCCCAAGCAAAAATTGGCAAAGTCAACCACTGATCTAAAACAGCTGCCCAGTGATGCTGTGTCCAGAGCCGGACCCACTGCAGAGGCCCATAGGCAAGTGCCATAAGGGCAAAGACCTCCTGGAAGTAGCATGTCTGCCCTTTCTTGCCACTTGAAGGCAGCCAGTACCAACCCAGAAATATATAGGCCATATTGACTAAGCAATTGGCAGGCATAGCTAGGATAGCTGGCAATTGTGGTACAGTTGGTTCAGCATAGTGCTCAAACCCAATGTCCGTCTGAACGCCATCCAGGATTCCAGAAGCCACAATTCCCACACAAAGCACCAAACCTCCAGCCACATGCAAGACAGGTTCTCTCAGGCTTTCTGGTTTTATAGTAGCTTTTTCCAGAGGCTGATCCAACTCTTTTGGCATGATTGTTCAGCTGCTACTGCAGCTACTCCAGCTGCTTTGTTAGGTGGATTGCTTGCTAGCTTTAAAAAGTGAGTTTTTAATTTCTGTTCTGCCAGCCCTGTGATTTAACACAAGGTGAGGAGAAACTATAAAGTGGATGACACATCTGGTAGGTTTCCAAGTTTGTACTTCCTGTCCCAGTGTGGACTGTCGATCCTCCTCCCACTATTGGCCTGCTAAAGGGAGAGAGAAGATTCATGATGATGGGGACATTTGTTCTCTTAGCCTGTAAGTCTTAAAAGCATTGAATGCCTTTTTCTCTTATGCACACCACACACTCAACCCCTGCCCCCCTTCACTGGACTTTGGTTTCCTTAGCAGCCACTCAGTCAGGCTAGTTCCAGTGTTTGCAGTTATGAAACAGCTGCAGTGGCAGGATTGGCTATTGGTGACATCACTGCATGGCGGGGGCGGGGGAGGTTGTTTCCTTCCCAAGTTCTTCTGTTTTGTAACCATAGGGATAGCAAGAGCCATGCTTTAGACTAGGTGGTCCCCTGGGTTTAGGCCTGCAAGACATCCTGTTCTTCAAAGTACAGGACAAACTATTTATTGCAGAGGCATCGTGTTTCTGCTGCTTACTTTTTTAAAAAACTTGCATGGTATAAATGTTGACTTTGTAGAGTCAACAAAAGAGAGCAAAGCCCTGGTAAAAGACAAATGTGTGGCAGTGGTCAAAAATAAAGTTTGCAACAACAAAAACATGTGAAGAAGTTTCAAAATTAGGGAAGAGGAATGCAGCACCCATCTTTCCTCCCTATTTGCTATCCTGCAGAGGACTGATGGGAATCTGAATCCAGGAATATCTGGAGGGGCGCAAGTTGTCCCATTTTGCTCTCAGTGTTATTCTGGAAATGCCTCTTCATGAAACTCCTTTTGGATCGGAAGGAAATATTAATGGGGAATCTTATTCAATTTACATTTCATCTTTTCTTTACTTGTTTATCACAGATTGGCCTTTTTAGTCATCAGCGTGCTTGCAGAAAGCGCGGCGGGATGAGTCCTTCCTGAACCTTTGTTTGCGAAGAAAAGCCAGAGAGGGAAGAAGCTAAAGGCAGTGTAGTGCCTGCCCTTGCAACAATCTTATGAAGGTTATGCAGGAAGAGGATTATTGAATAAACCAAGTCAGTTGCATCTCTTTTAGATGATGGCACAGAGTCAAAAGTATTTTTCTGTTAAATGTTATTGATACAAGTGTTAAGTGTATAATAGTTCTTTAAATAAAAACAAGTTCATTCCCTACAAAACATTGTACAGTACAAGACAGGTACTGTATTAGCACCTAAGAACACACTGCCCTAACATGGAAAGACAAGACTAGCTGTTGCTTTTCTTACTGTGCAAGCAACTTCAGGCAACTCTGGGTTCATAGCACTAAAAAATGCAACCAGATTCTGGTGAAAAAGCAAGACTGATTTTTGTTTGTAGCAATAGCACAGTTGGCATTTTTAAAAAAAGTGTGCTTGGGTAAAGAGGACAACTTCTAACAGTTTCCTTCAGCTTTTCTCATACTCAGTTTGCCACCTGCCACTCAGAAGTCTTTCACAGGTGCAGGGCTAGAGCTGTCTCAGCATCCGTTCCCCACCACACAAATGGGTGCAGGAAACCGTTTTTCCTATAGTATGTTAGAGGCTGACAAAATTAAATGGGTGAGTTGAGGCCTAACTGACCTATTTATTGTCCACTTTTACTATGAATTAGCACATTGTGAAATAAATGCCTTGCAGATTTTACAAAAAGGACTGCCACTTTTTTCTTGTTCTGCTTCTGTGCTTTCAAGTAATGCTTGACATTAAAAGATGTTTTCTAGTATAGTGGTAAGCAGTGGGGCTTATTAAGATTTTTTTTGGCAACTGTTTTGTGCGGCGGGTGAGAAAGGATAATCCAGAAATGTTTAAGAGCCTACACTGGGTAACCTGACCTGGTTCCCTAATCTCTCTCTCTAGCAACAACATAGCATTTTCTGCAACTGGATTTATCTATCTTGGATTGGCCTTTTTAGTCATCAGCATGCTTGCAGAAAGCGCGGGATGAGTCCTTCCTGAATCTTTGTTTGCGAAAAGCCAGAGAGACTACGATTTCTCATATGTGGCTATGTGAAGAAGAAACACACTTCTCCTGTACAGCTCACACCTTTATTTTCACTCATACCTTTTTCTTGCACAACTGAACAGTTGTAATTTTTTAAAGCATTTTCTAAAAAGCAATTTAACTATATTTGACTGCTATCTAAAATGAGATCTTGAAATCCTTCTGATTTCCCCACTTGGTCCCAATCTGTTTTAAAGATGTTGTTTCTCATAAGTTATTTTTAATATGTACTATATACAAGCTATTGAATCTTTTTGATTTTGTGCTAGCCTTGTTGTTTTTAAATAAAAGTCTGAAAAAACATTACAAGAACATAATGAGAAAAACAGAAATTGAAGAAAAGACACATACCCCCGGCAGTGGTTAAGACAGTCCTGTATGCATCACGCATGCTTGTCAGAAACGATTCCTTGTTTTAAGCACTAAATAGGAACTCAAATGCCATTTCTTGACGAGAATTTCTAGGCTATTTTGAGCATACAAATCCTGTGTCCTACCATAAGTTGTCCCTTCATATTCGCTGGGGTTTGGTTCCAGGACCCCCGTGGATACCAAAATCCGTGAATACTCAAGTCCCATTATATGCAATGGCACAGCAAAATGGTGTCTCTTATATAAGATGGCAAAATCAAGGTTTGCTTTTTGGATTATTATTTTTTAAAGAATATTTTCAAGCCGTGAATACTTAAATCCGTGGATACCAAATCCATGGATACGGAGGGACAACTGTACTCACAACCATGAGAAAAATGCAACTGCTCTTCTGGAATTAATATATAAGCAGCATGAATAAAACCTTCACTTTGATATTTGTGATTATTTATGTTACAACATGGAGGTTACCTCTCGTTTTAGACAGCAAAATAAAAGTGTTAAGAAATGGGGGAAACAAAAAGGGAGAAAACAGAGGAGTAAGTGAAAAAGGCGAAGACTATTAAGGAACGCCATTATCATGGCCAATTATTCCCGCAGTTTTTTTATATGAGGGACATTTTCTACATTTTCGATCCAAATTACCTGGGAGTAAACACACTTCCACGTCAGTATTTATAGGGCTGAGGAATTATTGTAGACAGACTGAGCAAACGGCAACGGAGTATCGCAATTCTCTGTAAATTTACTCAGAAGTAAGCCCCATTGTACTGAGGGCGGCTTACTCTCGGGTAAATATTGCCAGGAGAAGGGAAATATTTATCTTGGCGTCAAGGAAGGTTAAAAGCGGCACATCCGGGTACTTTTCTACAAACGGTGGGGAGGGCTGCCGCGGAAAATATCTTTGCGCCTGCGCGTTGGAGCAAACGGTTGCTACCACAACAATTGCGAGTGCGCAGGCGGGGTGCGCGAGGCTACTAAAAGTTATTTATTCTTTCACGCCCTTACGTTCCGTTCCTACTATTCTTTCTCACTACATTGTATTAAAATTGTACAACTCTTTCCAGAGGTCCCGTCTCCTAGCAACCAAACAAGTTTTCCACGCGCCATCTTGTGTAGGCAGGTCCGGGCAGCAGATAGTGGCCATCTTGAGAGACGCCCATACCCTTTTCTCGAGAGCTTTGGTCGCCATCTTGAAGATAACAGTGTCTTGAGAGCACCCATAGGGATTGAGTAAGGCGCCATCTTGGTTCCCGCCTTCAACATCCGGGTAATTTAGTACGTTAGCGCCATCTTGCTCGATTCTCGATCCGGATGGCTCTCGCCATCTTGGTTCCATTTTGAAACAAGCCAGCCGCTGTTAGAGCTTTCGGCAATCGCCATTTTGGTTAGGCCCCTTGTTTATATCGCGTAATTCCCCATGAGCCGGCGGCTGGCTATTTTCAACATCCGGGCATTTTCGTACTCCGCCCTGGTTCCTCTTTCTTGCGCGACACGCCACATCCGGGAACTTAGCAAGGAGGCTCGTTGGAAACTTACGAGGGGGGCCATCTTTGTTCCGCCCATCCGGATATTCAAGATGCCGCCATCTTGAATGTGTATCTGTCCGCAGAAGTCACATACGGGGACGCTGGGAGCGCCATATTGAACCCCACATAACCAGGGGGGACAGCTCCATACGGGCATTTCGGAAAGACGCCATCTTGGACTATGTTTGAAAGGGCGGAGACACATCCGGGAAGCTTTGTGGCGCCATCTGTGTTTTCTATTTTGTGACAGGGAGAGTGAGGGGGGGGAGGTGGAGCCAAGATGGCGGCTTCCAGGAAAGCGTGAAAACTTAGTAATTTTCTCACTGGAGCCACTGTATAAAACCTGATGCTTCCTCATAATCAAATGATTCAGACTGTGACGTTCATCAATGACATGTAGGAAAGAGGGAGTAAAATAAATAAATACATAAATAAAAGCATCCCTTTTAAAAATAACATAATTCGTGGTAGGTTCCGTGGTGACTATTGAGGGTTGCGGTGAACAAGAGTGCTTTATTGTTATACAAGCCGAAATGCCTTTTGACCCTCTTCCCGATTAAAAGAGCATCCGCCGTGTGTCCACAAATGAAAAGCTCGGTTAGAAACGGATCTCGATTTTTTTAAAAATCCAAGATGGCGGCGCCCATAAGGTTGTTCTATGGCACAGGACTGTTATTTGCTTGGCGAGGGGACTGTAGAGCGCCGCCCCCAGTATTCGTGGCTGCTATTAGTAGGGAAGACGATTATTGGAGGGAGCGGTTTTTAAAAAAAAAATGAGGGCGGGGTTTCTTATTCAAAATGGCGACTTCCACCGAACATTCGGTTAGTTAGACAATTTACAGTTGGAAATGGCAAAGTTTCGAGTTTATAGTACCAAAACATGGTAATTGTCCCTCATAAATACTCCCCTCCCCACTACTCAAAAGCATTTACACCCACAGACAAAAAAAAGGCGTTCCAGAATCCACTAACATGGCGCTACACAAGCAGCCCGCCCACTCAAAATGGCGGCGCCCTGGTGGGAGGGGTTCCGTACAGAGGCCTCGTTTTGGCCCCGCCTACCGCCGCTGCCGAGGAAGAGAGACTCCTCACAGGCGCAAGATGGCGGCTCCCAGGGCGGCGTGAAGGCGCCTGGAGCCCGCAGCTTGCCCATCGGTGCCGTACAGCGGGGGTGGATCGAGCGGCCCGTTGTGCTTGGAAGCCGGCGGGAGGGTGCCCTGGCTTAGGACTCCGAGTTGGGGAGCAGGCAGGATCAGAGAGGGGGAGACGCGCCGGTTGGTGGGGGGGGGACGAGGGGGAGGCGGCTTCTCCCTCCCTGCGGCCGCCATTTTCCGCCCGGGCAACACAAGATGGCGGCTCCCAGGGCCGGGCTCTGAGCGGGGGCCGGAGGGGGGCGGCAGAGGGGCCCTGCGACCAGGGAGGAGGAGTAACTGCCCCACGCGGGGTAGTTCCCTCGCGAGGGGAATTGGTGTAGTTTTCCAAAAACCGAGAGGCAATTACGGGGTGGTTTTGTATCAGCCCCCCTTTTTTTCCTCCTACAAGGGGAGGGCACTGGCCCCATAAAGAGGGTGCTTACTGGGGAGGGGGAGACGGCCAGCTGAACTTCAGGTAACGGAGCGGAAGGTTAGCGGCTCCTCAGTAAAGGGACACCTTGGTTACCTAGGCTGCAAGTGCCCCACACTTAAAATAAAAGAGGCAAGTATTTGCCTCCAGCTATTGTTTTTTTGGGGAGGGTATATATATATATTTCAGTCTCCCTGTCGCAACTGCTCCGAGTTAGTTCGTTTGCTGCAGCAAGGAAGTGGCTCTGACCCAGTTCCCACGGTGAGAGCTCTCCTTCCTAGCAGTTAAAAAAAAGAGGAGTTGTGGGGTTTTGTGCCTCATTTAAAAGGGTGGTTGCTTTGGTCACATCCCCCCCAAAAGTGAAGGTGGTGTTGCCCTTGTATATATACATACTTTTACCTTGAAAGTGTAGTGGGGGGGGTCTTTTTCAGCCAAGGAAATTGACCCGGTTCCTTCCCTCCCCGCCTTGATTCTTGCTCTCTTAGGGGACTGGTTGTGAGGAAGGAGACTTTATTTGAGAGTTGGGAGGTGCTTTCTATGGCTGCCGCCTCTCCTATTGTCCCTAGTGGGGGCTCCCCAACAGGTGGCGGGGCCACCCCAGGGCTTTTGCAGCCCCGCTGGAAGCGGGTAGTTGGGTGGTCGGGTCCTGTGCCTCGGCCCCGGCATGGGCACAGAGCTGTGGCCATCAAAGAGCTGATTGTGGTCTTCGGAGGGGGCAACGAGGGCATCGTGGATGAGTTGCATGTCTATAACACAGGTAAGGGGGGGGCTTCAATGGTCAGTAGTCTCTAGGGTGTCTGTAGGTTGAAGGAGTTGCACCCAGTTGTATTTGTACCCAGATGGAGAGAAGGTTGTCTGCAGTTGGTCCCAGAGAAACTTAACATTCTGCATGAAAAGTATGAAGTGGGAATTGATAACTTGTGTATAGTGAAAGAGCTCAGTATTTGTTAGGGTCTGTGCAAAATTACACAGGGTCTCTTCGTACATTTAAAAAAAAACTAATTTCTGCCCAAAAGATGCAAGTGGGTTTACTGGAATGTAGGGTAATAGTGTGTGAGAGCTAGAAAGGTGGTGGAACAGCGGTAAAGTCCCTCCCGTGCCTTCTCTGTTGAATTTCCTTGAGCCCTTTGGGTGCGGAAACTGGCATGTGCCTCTCTTATGAGTCCTCCTCTTTTAGAGGGAGAACGAGTGATTTCACAAGGAACTTTCTGTCCTTTGTGCTTCTGCCCATAAAGGATCAATTCTTCAGAGATGCCTGTTTTTGCGGGGGGGGGTTTACCCCGTCTTGGAATAGTATGTTGTGGGGGGGGGTCTCATATATTAGAATATTTTAAGAGGATTAGTTTATTGCAGTCATGGAGCCCCAGTCTTGGTGTGATGGGGACAGGTTAGGGGTATGTAAAGCAAATGAGAGAGCTGGCTAAAAGAGAGAGAGGTCTATGCCAGCTTGATTGAAAGAGACAAATTCCAGAGAATTGTCCCATCATGAAGCAAGTGCACCCAGCTTAGATCACAGCACAGGGTATCCTGAGGATACAAGTGCTTTCACGCTTTCAAGTTAACCCTGGTGTACAGATAGTTTGTCTGGCATAGTACCATTTCTCTTTCCTCCCTGTGTCAATGCCTCGTTTTCCCACATGCACTAATGTGGTAGGTGTGGGGCACTTGCAAAGGAGCTTTTCCTCCCCAAGGGCTTGGCGCGTAAAATTCAACTTTCAAATGCTGCAGCTTTTAACTCCTTGCTGTCTGGTTTCCTTGCTGAGATACACAGAGCACAGCCGTGCACACTGTGGGTGGGGAGCAAATGCTGGAACGTTCCATCCTGTGGATAATTGGGAAAGGTTGAAAACTCTCAACTCTGGTGCCAAGATCCAGAGATATTCACCTCTCTTTAATAACAGTCATGCTTTGGGGTTGGTTGAAGTTGTTCAGAGTAGTGGGTTTAATTTTTTTCCTGGTGTCAGTGGGAAAATCTACTTTCTGTCTCCCTGTAAGCAAGTCCCACCCTCGTTCCACTGTGCTTGTTCTTCATTGGGAGCCGGGGCTAAGGGTGGAGTCTGTTGATTTCTACAAGCTAAGCTGCAAGCAGCGCATTGTGATGTGGGTTCAGTTGCCTGCCAAAATGGGCAAGAGGTAGCAGGTGGGTCTGGCTTATTTGGGAGCTGCTGCTGCTTACCTACAGCACCATGAATACAATCCCAAAAGACCCAGCTACCTGTGTGAACACACACAGAGCTCGTTTGATGTGTGCGCACGCACAAAGGCATGGTTCGATTTCTAAGCCCCATTACTCCAGTAGGCTTTAATGTTCCAGGGTTAGGTGTCTAGGCACTTAGCCTGCCAATGCAAG